>OZ004670.1:7799607-8999607 GCA_963924505.1 Agonopterix alstromeriana
TTACACAGACGCGTCAGGGCAAGCGGCACAGCGTGAGCGCATAGTCCGTGAGTGGGTGACGCGGGAGTCGTGCCGATCGGGCGCGGTGCTTGCCGCGCGGCTCGTCAGCGTGCTCGAGAGCGTCGAGCGGCTCGCCGTGCTCGCGGGCGCGGGCGAGGCTCCTCCCCCCGCCGCCGGCACGCTGCATCATCTCACCAAGAGGATCAGGTACTGTATGCGTATATGCTCACGACTATAGAGTCCTTAATATGCTGACGTCCTGAAGATCAACAAACCGAACCACTTTCTGTATGAGACCAAACTCAAAATCAGGAAAAAGAACATCAACTGTTCTATACAAAACTGCAAAGTTTTATTTTTTTACTCTAAACTGAAGAAGATAGAGGAGTATAATTTAATGTCAGTGACATGGTAGGTGGCGCTCTGTAGTCTACCTATCCCAATGGGAGACAGATGGCGTAATAGTAATGAATGTGTATCATTTCATCATCATCGGCCTATAAACGTCCCACGGAAGGCACACGGAGGGTGTATGAGCGTTAGTTCACCACGCTAGCCCAATGCGGATTGCTAGACTTCACATGCGTGCGCATCAGAATTTCATCGTATGCAGGTTTCCTCACGATGTTTTCCTTCACAGTTTGAGAGCAGTCGGTATTACTACGTTACGTACATACGTTAGAAAAACGTATTGTTACGTGTCGTCCGTGCGGATTCGAAGCCGGACCTTCATTTTTTCTCGGAGTTTTGCGAAAAATAGACACCTATAACCTTTTCGCAAAACTCCATCGACCTCATGTATAATTTAATGCAATAAAATTTCGCAGGCTGCGAGTGGAACGCGCAAGTGAAGAGTCAACGGAAGAGTCGTCGAACAACAGCAACAACGCGGGCAGGAACCTGAAGGTGGAGGCGCTGGTGACGGTGCGCCAGCTCGAGCGCTTCCTCGCCAAGTCAGTCGCGCGGCAGTGGTACGACATGGACCGCTCCACGTTCAACTTCGTGCAGAAGATAAAGGCTGATGCGCCCGTCACGTTCACTTACGATGTGAGTTGTTGTCTAATTAACGCAATACTTGAAGACCAAAACAGAATCGAGCAACTAAGGCAGAGACTGTGGATCTCTACATAGGTTGGTACCGACGACATAGGTGCATTGAAATAGAAAGTAATTTCGAAAAGGGTACATTAGTAACATGTTTATAAGTCTTACGGCTGTGCCTGTGCAGTTACCTATTTTTAAAATCGCGCGATCCAATCATGATACTCTACGGTTGGTGGCAAGAAGACCTGCTTCTATGGGTCGATTGATTGATCGAATTGCTTAACGCATTGATACTCGGTCATCAGAATGCGCGGCGATATGTATAAAAATTATTATGTGAAATTGATTAATTTCACACATGTAAGTTAGTAAACATTGGGTTGATTTTCTTATCAATGGTATTGAGTTTCATCGGGAATCTTTTGTCCCTGTCTACAAGTAAACGTTGTCGTTTTGTACATATCAAAATATGTTATTTAGTTATCGACTATTGAGACCCGGTTTTAAGGTTTTGCGCTCCTTGTTCCTGACAACTTAAAAGTGCACAAAATTATCATGTAGATAATATGACATCACAACAATTTGTGACACAATATTGGTAATTTATTATTTTGTTCACAGCACGATTTCGACGAAAACGGCGTGCTATATTACATCGGAAGCAACGGTGGGACCTGCGAGTGGGTCAACCCTGGCGCCCACGGTCTAGTCAGCGTGTGGTCGTCAGACGGCAGGCAGCTGCCTTACGGACGCGCCGAGGATGCGCTCTCGAGGTCCCCCGAACCTCTCAATGTTCACACAAATGACGATAGAAGGGCCTTCATCGCGGTAGACCTCGGCCTGAGTATTATACCTTCAGCGTACACTCTGCGACACGCTCGTGGGTACGGACGTTCTGCGTTGAGGAATTGGCTGTTCCAAGTAAGTTTGACGGAAAATGTTCCTTCTTTTTTGAACTCCCACGGACGCGATATTCGTCTTCTGTTATCCTAAAGTGGGGTTCGAGCGGTTATGTCTACGGAGTGCTATTTTATTTTGTAACATACCTGAAAGATAATCCTTGTTCAGGATAAGACAGATTTATATTAGTCATAATCTGCTTTCTTCCTACAGTCAGGAATATTTTCATCCAAACTTAATGGTTATTGTGACAGAAGATATTTTAATCTTTCTCTGTCGAGTCCATGACATTGAGTTTGAGTCGCATTCCGCTTTTAGCACACGTGTCGCGCATCACGTTTTGAGCTAATCAGTTAATGTGTTAAACATCTTGGGGGTATTTTAATGTCTTGTCGGTTTCTTTGATCGTCTATTCGTTGCCAGATGTCGATGGACGGTGTGGCGTGGAGCACGCTGATGGCGCACAATGACGAGCAGGCGCTGCAGGAGCCCGGTAGCACGGCTACGTGGCGGCTGCGAGCCGACGCGCCCTACAGATACCTGCGCATACAGCAGAACGGCAAGAACGCCAGCGGACAGAGTCACTACCTCTCACTCTCCGGCTTCGAGATATACGGGAAGGTAAAGTATAGATTCTCATTTTATACAAAGTCAAATGCGTTTATTGTACTAGTATAGGTGAGATACGATTTTGAATTGCTACTGCTCAGGGTTCTTTGACAGTTCTTAAGCAAGTATTATAGTTATGTGCTATGCTTATTCGACTTGGGTGTCGACATACATGCGACATTATGAGGTTTGTTGATATTAAACCTGCCTGCGAAGATGAGGTCTCGTCGCCGGATCTAACCCAATACGATTATGAAACGATACGAAAATGATTTTGTCTAGTTGTCGTGAATGTTGTGCCCACCTGTAACTGGGTTATGTATCAGATCCATACCTAACTGATGATGTAAAATTGATTGTTGCAATATGTAACCTGTTGGAGAGCCTAATAAATAAATAAATAAATAAATAATACTTCGTCATATTCTAGGCTGCTATGGAGTTTCTTGCCGTTTCTTCTCCATCGTATTTACTTGTGAAACGGTTGTAAATGTAGAGTCAGTAAAAGATATAAAAGATAATCATAATAATCCGATTATTACCTTTCATCTGAAATCATTATCTTGATGGGTATTGTATGAGTTCCTTGATCTTGATGAGTTCCTTGATCTTGATGAGTTCCTTGATCTTGATGAGTTCCTTGATCTTGATGAGTTCCTTGATGAATGAGAGAATGAATCCTTGATGAGTTCAACAAATTTGACGGTCGTTGTAGGTGGTGAGTGTGAGCGAGACGACGCCTCGTCAGTGCGGGGGTCCGGCGGGAGCGGGAGTGGGCGCGGGCGTGGTGGCGGGCGCGGGTGCGGGTGCGGGCGCGGGAGCGGTGGGCGGGGCGCGGGCGAGCTCGCGGCGCTGGTCGCGGGGCACGCGCGGGCTCTGCGCCGGCGCACGCGTCATGCGCGGACCCGACTGGAAGTGGCGCGACCAGGACGGCGCGCATCCAGCTGTCGGGACTGTCACCTCCGATCTACATAACGGATGGGTCGATGTCAGGTAATCTATACGTGTATTATACGCGCATTTTATTAAGGTGGCAACACCACACAGAACCCACTGACAGCCTGAAGATAAAAATTTTGCAAAGGGTCTTTCTTATAGGATGATCAGAGCATTAAACTTTTTCAATGTTAGTCCCATAGTCTCAAAAAATCGCCAGCGTGGGCACTAAGAAAGGTCCTATATAAAGAATGGGTTCGACTGAAAGAAAGCATATTCATGGAATAATTTTTAATCATTGCGGATACTTTAACTATGCATTCATTACCCTCTTCCATTCATTCATCAAACTGAACAACTTTCACTACGATGCCTGATTAGAAATTACGAGAAAAATAATCTGTTGCTCCATACGTTTGAGTCGATTAAGTCTACAATGCCTGTAGAATTTGTATGAATCAGCAGATTTTTATTCGCAATCTCTAATTTGGCTGATTTCTTAATTCATGAAACGCAACGAGTCGCAAGCATTATTTTGAAATACAGAAATCTTGTTTGCATCCATCCTTTATTCAAACAGATCAGCAATAGCTGATTGTCTACATAGTGTATTCGATGATATATGCAGGTGGGATCACGGTGGGCGCAACTCTTACCGCATGGGCGCGGAGGGCAAGTTCGACCTGAAGGTGGTCAGTGGAGGGGCAGCGGGCGCGACGGCAGCGGGGGCGGGCGAGACCGCGCGGGGCGGGCGCAAGAGCCACTCCACGCCCAGCCTGCCAGACGCGACCTCTGTCGACCATCAGGTAAGTGTTGATATGCTAAGTGTATGAACGCGGAGGGCAAGTTCAACCTGAAGGTTGTCAGTGGAGGGGCGGGCGAGGGCGCGCGCGGCGGACGCAAGAGCCTCTCCACGCCCAGCCTGCCAGACGTGACTTCTGTCGACCATTAGGTACGTGTTGCTACGGTCACCGTTTGGGCGCGGAGGGCAACCTGACGGTTGTCAGTGGAGAGGCAGCGGGGGCGGGAGAGGACGCGCGGGGCGGACGCAAGAGCCTCTCGACCCTCACGTACGACCCATACCTCAAGCATATCAATGCTTGAGGTATGGGCGCGGTCGAGGTCTTGATATGACCTTTCTGAATCTTTGTAGGACTTTCACAGCCTCTCGGCGGCCTTTGACAGCCATCCAAAAGATTTATAGTGGAACCCATAAACTTATCGGATAAATCAGACGTATTACTTTTTGGATCAGATCGAGAACTTGTGTTTCGAACGCTTTCGAATAGCGGGAAGACAAACAGATAATTGGATCTCTATCTATCTATGTAGAGTGGCGGTAATACAGTATTACCATGAACGAAATAAGTCTGATATGTTCTCTAGGATTTCCAGACATCGGCATTTTGTTTTTTTCTTACCTTATTAAACACTGAAAGAAAATTCAAATGACGGTAGTAACTTCGTTTCGGCTTTTCGTACGCCAAAGAAGCCAAATGCAATCGTAAGCATTTATTCGATATTAAAACAATCATTTCCTTCCTAGCTATTATAAATATGAATGTTGTTGTGTTTGGTGCCAGGTGTCGGTAGCGTCAACAGAGCAAGCGTCCTCGGCTGACAATATATCGGGCGAGGAGATGGCGAGCAACATGTCTCGGCCACGGATGCACGCCACAGACCTCTCCGCCATCAACAATTCAACACACCATATCAATACTGGTATTACACACATTCATAAAATAACCTTATTGTTTTAGTATTATCGAGATTCATAACGGATTCGGGATTTATTGTTTGAATTACTATGTACACACGGCGACACATCAGGCTACGCAAAACGAAATTAAGCCCCGCGCGTAGGCACAGTAATGTATAACGTCGCGCGGCCAGCTTATATTGGTTTTGCGTAGCTTGATGTGTCGCCGTGTGTACATAGTAATTCAAACAATAAATCCCGAATCCGTTATGAATAGATCCGTGTGTACAATCCGTGTGTACATATTTTAGGTCCTTCAGACTATCAAATTGTTTTTTTTTATTGTGAGACCATAATTGAAATCACGAAAAAAATCTACTGTTCCGTACAGTGACGTTTTCTATGGAACAACAAGTTGTTTATTTCGCATTTTCGACTTTCGCTCTGCAGTGAAAGTTGCTCAGTTTGATGGTCTGAGGCACCTCCTAAAACATGTAACACATTTTTTTCACCGTGTGTTGTGATTTTGTAAAAATTGCATTAGGGGTCGATCATTTCAGTGCTTTGCGTTTATATTTTTTTAGAAGTGCTTATTGCTGAAAAATCAATTAAGATATAATGCAAAATTCGTTTTGGTATAGTTTCAATGTGTTCTTCCATAGATCTCGCTACTATAGTAGAGTCGCTGACTCTTGGGGCGGAAGGCAACAACTGCATCTCTGACCTCGGCAACACTTCGTTCACTAACATGGAAATGGGACCGACTAGTATTACTGACATAACCAAACCGTATCCAGCCAAAGAACCTGTACCGGAAGGAAATTCTCAAGAGGTTAGTCATTAAAAAATTTTTTTTTGTTCAGTAGGTTTAGCATGTTTGCAATGCAATGCACTTTTGATCTAGCTCAGAGTGCGCTAAGCTAACAAGGTGTAAAAATTAGTGCATACCTTGAAAACCATTTTGTATAGAACCGATAACTAAACAAATATTTTCAATAAAAGTTGTCAGTTTTGTGTTAATTTGTGTATACAGGGTGTAAGTGACCACCGACAGCAAATACTGAAAGGGTGAATTCAGACCATCAAACTGAACTACTTTCACAATGGAGCCACCCTCAGGAGTCGTGAAAAAAACGTGCTGTCCCTGAGTACATTTAGATAGTACATTTGAGTCGAGTAGGTTCAGCTGTTTTGTATGGAGCAGCTTATTTTTTTTTCGTTTCTTCAGGGTGGCTCCATATTGAAATTTGTTCAGTTTGATGGTCTGAATTCGCCGTTTCAGTATTTGCTAGTCTGTCGCTTACACCCTGTATAGGATCATTCTTAATATGATGACTGTGTTTTAAGGAGATGATTGGAGCCTCAAACTGAACTACTTTCTCTATGGGACAAACATAGAAATCGCGAAAAAATCTGCTGAACCATATAAAACTGTAAATCTACTCGACCGTCTCTGTCTGTGGTCTCATAGAGAATGTTGTTCAGTTTGATCGTCTGAATATTTCCTTAAAAATCGTCAGCATATTAAGAAAGAGCCTGAAGATTGCAAGTGCGATGGCGTTTTATCATGCCATTGTGCTGGACGATGTTATGGAGCGAGATGTAACTATAAATAATGCCTGACTGGGCCTCTGTTTGGGCTTTGAGCTTTAATGCACGCCAATACTTAACCTAATTAAGTGTTTATACCGTAGATACTAACATTAAAGTGATTAGTTGGGCATAATAGTGTAATTGTAGACGTATTGGCTATGTGCGAAGTGGGCGTTGGGATGTGTCAAGTCATAGTCGTAACAGAAATTTGAACTATTTTCGGATAAGCTGTGTCAGATTTGCTTGAACCTTTTCAAATCCTCACACTCACTCAACTCGAAATCTCCTAAACTACAAAGTCCACCAACTTATTTGGCGGGAATGTGTGAAAGGTGTGAAAACGGGGGTTAAAGTTTGTATGAGAATTTCGTAACAAAGAATGGGAATTCCAGCTAGTTAGCTATTATAATATTTTTAATTTTGACAATATTGCTCATTTCTTTAGTTTTTACTTTATTTAAATATAAAATAACACAACTTATTCTAACATTTTATGCACAATCTGGAGCTTGCCCGCGACTACGTCCGCAAAAATTGTATATTAGATTTGAAGTCAAATCATAAGCTATCAAACAAAGTTTCATCAAAATCAGTTCAGTAGTTTTTGCGTGATGCTCGAACCAACAAATAACAAACAAACAAATAAACAAACAAACAAACAGACAGACAACATTTCTAAAAAAGGTTGATTCGGAATAAGGGACACCTAAAAACCATATCGTAAGTTTTTTCTTGTAAACATCTTCAATGTACAGACACACATTCCTTTTATAGTTTTATAATATTTTAGATTTAGATTAACGGGTCGGTAATGCGCTAGATGGCGCCAGTGTCGTGCACATAGCCAATAAGTAGAGTAGGGTTGTAAGCGGGCGGTGTTGGGCGCAGACGAGGCAGGGCCGGCGGCGGCGCGGGCACTGCCACGGCGACGCGGCGCGCAACGACGCCAACGCTCTGCTCTCGAGCGAGCTGCTCGCGCTGCCGGCCGCCTTGCTGCGGACCCTGCGCGGCGCCACCCAGCCCCGCATACAGGTATCATATGATCTCTGATGACAGTCATGTGAATATACTCCTGCCTCTACCACCAAACGCTACAACCCGATAAGAGAAACATTTTTAATTATCGTTTCGTGACGAGTAGCATTAATAACGTCTCTGGAAGGCTAGTACGAAACCAGTTAGAGGATATTTCCTTCGAGCGTGCTCCATATAAATGAAGTTTCGTCCTATTTTGTTTGAATATTTTCTAATGAAAGTCAATAATTTTTTAACACGATCTTGAAACTAATATCTGTATCTGTGTTTTATCAGATTTCTGTTGAAATATAGTACCATAGTTACACTGTCTCAAAGACTTTCACACAAATTTTAAATTAATCGTAACTTTCACGAAAAGCTGATAAAACATAGACACCGATGTTTGTTTTTGACTGGTTTGCTCCCATACTAAAAGTTGCTCAGGTTGATGGGTAGAGTACGTGGTTTAAAGGTTTGCCTTTAGTTTGTTTACATACTGTATAAGTATTGTGTAGCAAGTTTTTGATGAGTTATTGATGTATATCAGTGTGAAGAGAACGAGAGTGCCGACGGACAGTACGGGGACCACAAGAAAGACGGTCAGGCGGGCGGCGGCTCCGGCACTATGAGCGCTAGCGAACCGGACCTCACGCAACAGGTAAGCCGTAGCCGCATCATTTTATTTACTATGTGGAGGATCAACTGGGAAGGTTCTTCCAGTGAAAAGGGAAGATCTTCCGCCAGGCTAGGTGTGAAGTCTGGGGACCGGCCGTGGTCCAACAGTTCTTAGTTGGACCTTGTATATGTATCGAATCTCTGTGATTATTTCTCTTGCGCGATTCATGTCTTGTATACGATTGTGAAAAACTTAGCTGAAGCAATACTATTTTACAAGCTGCAAGACAATTTATATTGCAATCCCGCAGCAGGATCCCGCAAGCGCAAAATGTAATATGATATGGAAAATATTCCGCAAGAATATGGGATCTACAGTATTGCAATCCCTAGAGCAAACAAGTATTTGCACGCGTATTTCAGGATGATGAAGATGTTTTCTTTCACCAAAATCGAGGCCCACATCAACCCACTGCTGGGCATAGTCCTCCTTTTTATTGCGACATTCCTCACGGTCCTGTACTAATCTGATCCAATGCGTACCCTTACATTGTCAACGGCCCAACGTGCTGGTGATTTGCCAACTGACCACCCCTGTCTTGGCCACCACTCTTATACTGCTTTGGTCCATCTGCCGTCTTCCCGTCTAGCCAAGTGTCCTGCCCATTTCCACTTCAACTTAGTGATCCGCTTACCTCATGCCAAAGTGATATTTTTCAACAACGGTGTTCGAATGTAAAAAAACACTTGCTTATTATGATGGATCCTATATGTATGATTTTGTTTGTAACCGACAGGGAGCTGCTCGCCTTTTGGAATCATTGGGTGTGGGCCGAGGCTCCGGAACGGGCCGCGGCAGCAATCAGCAGCGAGTGACACGTACCAATGCTAGCAGTCTCTTCCCGAGGTGAGTTACTGAGCGACTTCCTATTTCTTCCTCTTATATTTAGGGTTGAGACACATTGACCGACGGCGAACGACGGCGGGCCCATGCAAAAGGCACGTTTTTGTTATGAGAAGCCGTCAGCCGTCCGCCGTTGACGCGGCGAACGGCTTCGAAGGTGTTCCCATACTAATCGTGGTTTATTGTATGAGCCCGCCTTCAGTAGCCGTCGGTCAAAATGTCTCAACCCTTATACAGATTTAGAAGCAATCGGTAATGCAAGTTGGAACGCGAACGCGAACAATCGGTACGAAATTAAAGCCTCTTTTTATATTTTGTATATTTCATTCATTTCATTAATTCATTCTTTATCCTAGTCGAACATTTTGGTATCATCATATTAAAGTTAATAAGACAATGTAAACTGAAATGTTAAATAAATAAAAATCAAGCAGATTCTTGAAACGATTTTTACACGATTGATGCATGACCGAAAGGCCAGGCGTTCGACCTAATATAATGGCAGAAATTCATGAGTTTCATCTTTTTTATACTTACCTACAACAAATTTTTATAACTTTTTCTTTTAGTTTGGTGCGATTGGCATTATCAAGCAATTTCCCCGGTGGATTGTTATCAGCGGCTCAAAGCTATCCATCGCTGGCTCCCAATGCTCAAAATGCTTTAACTCTGTCACTCACTTCAACATCCAGCGAGAGCGAACAGGTAAGAAATAGTAGTTTTCTGTCAATACAAATATTCTAGATACATGCTCAATATAATTATTTAACATTTTAATTCACAGGGTGGAAACTTAATGCGTTACTCGACTTAAATTTATGGAGTAGCAGATTTTTTTTTCGCGATTTTTATGTTGGAAGTTTTTCAGTTTGATGGTCGTAGTACATCCCCTTTAATATGTAACGTATTTCAGTTGACACCATGTATATTTCACGGTCCAGTGACCAACACGTGACGGTTACATTGGTAATATTTATACAAATATTTGTTTTAGACGCGTAGATGACTACGCGTAGGTTTCTTCACGACGTTTTTCCTTTAGAGAGCAGTCGATATTAGGTACGTAAATAAGTAAGAAAAACTCATTGGTACATGGCATGTCGTCCGTGCGGATTTTAACCTGGATCATGATTGAGTGTCCATACCTCTCCGCAAAGCCCCACCGACGCTCTCGAACGCGTAATATTATCTTAATGTGTACGCAGGTATCTCTAGAGGACTTCCTGGAGTCCTGTCGAGCACCGGCGCTACTCACCGAGCTGGAGGACGACGACGAGGGGGACGACGCGCTCGACAGCGACAAGGAGAACGAACCCACTTATCAAGAGGTGGTGAGTATTGCATGGTGTGGGGGAGGGGGTGTACGCAGGTATCTCTAGAACTGGAGGACGAAGACGAGGGGGAAGACGCGCTGGACAGCGACAAGGAGAACGAACCCACCTATCAAGAGGTTGGTGAGTATTGAATGGTGTGGGGGAGGGGGTGTACGCAGGTATCTCTAGAACTGGAGGACGACGACGAGGGGGACGACGCGCCGGACAGCGACAAGGAGACAAACCCACCTATCAAGAGGTATACTAGCGTACGCATGTATCTATTGAGGACTCCCAGGAGTCGTGTGCTCACCGAACTGGGGAATTTTTTTCGCCATTTCGATATTGGTCCCATATAGAAAGTTGTTCAGTTGGATGGTCTGCTCATCTCATTAAAAAAACGTCAGCATATTAATTAGAAGGACCCTGTTTATTTTTACGGAGATATAGTTTCTAGATCGTATCTAAATAATTTCATTAACTTAGATTGGTTAATATAGAAATTAGGACGGAACTTAGTTTGTATGCAGCTCTTTTGGAATAAACTTTTAATAGTGCATTCACGCCAAATCGTTGGTACAGTGTCCCAAATAACAAAAATAGTTCGCCATCGACCAGGTGTCCCGCAACCTTCTCTCGCTGATGGAGGAGGAGGCGCTGGAGGCGGTGCGGGGCGGAGTGTGCGGGGCGGGGCAGCGCCAGCGCAGGCCCTGGGACGACGACTTCGTGCTCAAGAGGCAGTTCTCCGCTCTCATACCCGCCTTCGACCCTCGCCCCGGGAGGACTAATCTCAATCAAACTGTTGGTAAGCACCCATTTTCCATTTGCTTTTTGCCATGTCAGGTACCGCGTTCTAACTGTTCTGAGATGGATCTAACGTCGCGTGTACTGAAATTAAACTGTTTTTTACATCACCTGACGCGTTGGCATTGTCGCTTAGTCGGCTTTCTCGAAGTTCGACATATGTTCCAATATAAAATTTTTGCTTTTGTTAATAAAATAGCTTGAGGATGTTTGGGCATCACTAAAATAGCGGTAGGCCAATACTGCACAGTACAATCAATTTCTCAATCGATTGTACTTTATTTGACAAACTACTTCAAAGAGATGCATAGGTCTAGCATGAGACAGAAGTGCTTAACTTCGTTCGTTTTACAATCATTTCAAATACAGAAGCTTTTGATACCTTTGTGTTTTGTAGAACATTAGTAATCTCATCCCATCTTCACAGATCTCGATATACCCCTAAACGACGGCTCAGACGTAGAAGAAACAGCGGAGCCGGCGGCGAGCGGCGCCGCTGCGGTCAGCAGCAGCGACAACATCAACGGCAACAGCTCTGGCGGCGGTCGACTGCCTGCGCTGCGGCTCGTACTCAGCGCCGGCGGGGCCACGCTGCCCCTCGAGCGACCCTCGTGGACAGTGTACCGCGCCGTGCTGGCTCTCAACGCGAGGCTTCCCTCACACGACACACATAGAGATACTACTTACACGTGAGTGGTTTACATCAAAGGTAGCATCGCCGGCATCGGCAGCAGCTGTCGGCTGCCAGTATAATAATAACCTAATTCTCTCGCACAAAAGTGTTCGCCATAAAATTGCTGGGTAGCTAGGTAGATTGTGTCGCGTCGATCTAGAGACAACAGAGCTGTAGGCGCTGATGCCGCGGCCACGGGAGTAGTGGCTTCTTTTTCGCTGCAGTTCAACAACTAGTTATTGATTTTTGATTGTTTTTTTTCTTACGAAAGAGTGTTGTGAAATTAATAATTTAATATTTTTTTTTTTTACAATTGATTGTATTTTATGTGCAGGTTAACATACAAGGAAATAGAAGGAATGGAGACCTTTGCCTCATCCAGTGATAGTGAAGATGATGAGCCTTGTGATCCAGGTAATAAACTTCGTTTTTATGTAGCGCGCTTGGCCGCGCTGCAAGGACTATCCTCTTAAGCAGTTTTATATGAGTAACACTTTTTCTCATGACTGTTCCCAAAACGAGATTGGCACACACGTCCGCGATACCTAAAATACTTCAGATATTCATTTATATTATTATATCTAATCAGATCGATATATTTATAATGATTTCGTAAAATGTGTGAATTTGTTGACACTGTCTACGAATGAACACTAATGATCAAATGTCTTAACATAACAGAACGAGGTATAGCCGGGTCGGAGGGTCCCGAGGGCTCTATGGCGACGTGCTGCGTCCGAGTGCTGAAGCGGCTGCGAGCGGCCGCGCCCGAACTGCCCGCGGAGGCCTTCCTCTCCACCAAGCTCACCAACAAGCTGCACCAGCAGCTGCAGGAGCCGCTCGCTCTGGCCGCGGCCGCTACGCCCCACTGGTAACACTTAGCGTAACCAAGAAGCTGTACCAGCAGTTGTATTAGTAGTTAATAGCTAGGATTTGCATGCGAATTGGGAACCATAATGATACGAAGGAAGAAGTCCTAAGTTTTTTTTTATTTTCAACAAAACAGATACAAGAATATAATCTAGATATAGACAGCGAACGAAACGAAAACCGCGTACGATTTATCTGCCGCCGCTTATTCGCAATAACATAATATTATACTCCATTCCAAAGGGCAAAGAAATTTTAAGGCTATTTTGAATTACAGAATTTTCGGATTTGAAACAATACTCTCGCTTATTCCCAGCTCCAGTAATGTCCATGATTTTTGTCGGGCCGGACATTATATCTTTCTTTCTAAGTGAATTATCCTGTTCCATATAAGACAATTGATACCCGTAAGAAGAAATGGTGTGGTTTATTCTAAGTCGGTTAAGATTCATTGACTAAAGTTGTGCAGTGCAAATAACTCTACACATTCATTTCCTACTTTACTGCTAGTACGAAATGAATGTGTAACTTCTAGAACAACATTCTTTTTTTGTATGTCAATCAATGAAACTTAAGTTGAGAGGAGTATTACCTCTGGATAGTAGGACATACGGAGAAGGTTTCTTTTTGGAAGGTTTATCAATGACAATGAATGTGTCGACTTCACCACAATATGAAAGTCTCAATCAGTTTGTTTGCCACACAGGTGCCAACAGTTGAACGATTGGTGTCCGTTCCTGTTCCCGCTGGAGACTCGGCAAATGTTCTTCGCGTGTACCGCGTTCGGCACCTCCAGGACCATTGTGTGGCTGCAAGCGCAACGTGACCGCGCGTTAGACAGACAAAGGTATTTATGAACAGTGTTTTGCCCAATCATAGTTCTTGTGACATTCATGTTCGTTTGTGGACGCCGATGTCCATTTTCTGGGATCCAGGTTGTAACAATTTTTATCCACTTCCCCTGGTGCATTTGACAGACATGGCCCATTCCCACTTTACGTGAAAATTGAGTTTAATGCGCAATAGTAGGACGAAATACCTTGGAGGCATCTTTTATTTTTCATTTTTCGACTAGTTTTATACAATTTACTGAAACCAAAGTCATACCTCAATATTCTTGGATAGTTTATCTAGAGAAATCATAAATTGAATACACGATTGGAATTACTTCACTCGATAGAAAATCGTCACAAGATGCTAGTGAAATCATAAAAAAAGGCTATAAAAAAAAAGCTTTTTTAAATTCTTTTTAATCGAAAATACGGCACACGCACGCACTTTTCGGAGGGCTGGGCAATCGCGTTTCTCATAGAAAATGTTCTGGTTTGGTTACAGGGCTGGCAACACAGTGTCACCGCGTCGCGCAGAGTTGGAAGCAACGGAGTTCCGCATGGGCAGGCTGCGGCATGAACGCGTTCGGATATTGCGACAACCTGACATACTGCTCTCTGCTATTCAGGTTATTATTAACAATAATGGTTTTTAAGTGGTAGACATGCCGTCAGAAAATTTTCAAGCCGCTTTAATAGGCCTCTGACCTGAACGAATAGCTACCTCTGCTATCCCAACACAACTGTAACTACAAGTACAGTTCCGAGATTTCAAGCAGAAAAAGGCGGTTACGGCGCTCATGGTTATTATTATCTTCGTAAGTAAAGGTTTTATCAAAGAGAATATCATAGATCTCATCACGCTGATCAATTCTTAACAAACTTCAAAGACTTTATTGCGACACAGGTAATATAAAGGTGGTTAAAAGTATTTAATAAATTCTCGTACAGTACTCGTCTTTGATAAATGTCGTAGTCTTAGGGTCAGCGCACATCTAGCGGAGATCTGACTCTCAGGAGGGCTAACTGCTTAAGGTGCTGACTGACCGTACTGGCCTTGCTTAATGTCGATGATCGTTTCTAGTATCGAACCCGACTCCTTAAAGCCGTCAGATTTTAGACCTTAATGTGTTTTGATCCAGGTGATGCGAGTGCACGCTGGTCGCAAGTCAGTGCTGGAGGTGGAGTTCGCCGGGGAGGAGGGCACCGGACTGGGGCCCACGCTCGAGTTCTACGCTCTGGTGGCCGCAGAGCTACAACGCGCCGACCTGGGCATGTGGCTGCACGACGCGCCGCTCGACGACGACAACGACAACGCGCCCCACCACCTCGCGCTGCCCATCGGTAACGTTTATAGGCCAATCCTGGAGTTACGCAAAACGTGTTCGGCCCGTATTAATACACGAATCTCATGCGTTCAGAGGCTCTTGCTCACGTTTCAAAAACGCGCGAGGGTTGGAATTTGGTTTATTAATAGACGATGATGAATTAAGAGTCAAAAGATGACGCAAGCGTCGGCAATTCCCCTATGTAGAGGCTATAATCTACGATCAACCGTAATTCGGTTATCGGTTATATTAGAGAAAAGTAAAAAATACACGTCAACAATAATGGCGGGTATTCGTTCTAAAATAAAAGGTTTTACGTACCCTTGTTTACTATTCTGATGGCTTAGGAAACATACCGGAATAATAATCCACCTTACGTTAATTTTGTAACAAGTTTACTAAACAACATTATAATTTGCAGAACGTCCGCCTGGCTATTACGTGTCGCGTGCGGAAGGCCTCTTCCCCGCGCCGCTTCCTCAAGACTCCCCCATCTGTGATAAAGTTTGCAAGTATTTCTGGTTCCTTGGAGTATTCTTAGCTAAGGTAATTTTTTCATTCATCTTTTCCATAGATATAACGGCCTAAAAATGTTAAAAAATACGATTGTTAAATGCGTTATCTTGCACAATCATCAATATCAGAATCAGTCATAAAACGATCATCGGTCTTTCTCATCCAGTCGCTACGATTTCTTATTACGTAGTCTGTTTAGTGTCATACTGCTGGGCAAAGGACTCTACTTCATTCTCCAATCCTCTCTACTGTGTGCAACTGAACACTTACGACCCTTAAGCCGTGATAAAAAAATGTTAAAGGAACTCTGCGAAATTTGAGGCGAACACAGAACATACAATAGCTCTCGCATGTGCATCTTTATGATGTTTAATTTTGTTCTATTTACATTGTGAAGTTAGAAGCCAAAAGTAGTAGCTAATTACAACCTGACCAATTAAAGAGTCGTCCATTCCCTCAAATTCTTAAAAAATTTGGTCAGGTCACACACAACTTCACACCGGTAAATTATGTCATTGAAAATGACGCGAAAACCTAATGTGCGCAAGCGAGATAGAAGGCGCTTCGGGCATGCACACAGACCTTTGCGTGTGTTGTTCGCCTCAACTACGCGGAGTTACCTATACCATTTTTAGGGTGCGGTTATCCTTAACATGGTCTTAACACGGGTGTTTGTTACTGGTAGGTCCTACAAGACGGAAGGCTCGTCGATCTGCCGCTGTCGGAGCCATTCCTGCGTCTCATGTGCGGCGAAGAACTGACCACTGATCTTATTAAAGAAGTTGACCCGATCAGGCACAGGTATGTCACTTATTTGAGATTTATAGTCGGAGATATTATGTATTTAGTGCCATCTTATGTAACTTATTTAATATTATAGTCGGAGATATTATGTATCTAGTGTCATCTAATGTTAAGGTGACTCTTATTCAATGTACCACTCGAGAGCAATGAATCCGGGTCACCAACATAACCGTATTGTCTCTGAAATTAAGAATTATTTAATACATTGAATTAAAGATAGGTGGTTTAATAACAGATTTATTCTCTAAGTGTGACACTGAAAGTGATATACACAGGAAAACGTATTTACTTAAATAGCCAATATGTTACATGTTATCGAATAGTTATTCAATAATACCCTGTCCCCATAACCCATATAATATATTCTATCAATAATACCCTGTCTTTAGTAGCATGCAGAGCGGCTTCCGCTCTTATTATAAAGGTCAATGCATAATTTAGTTGAATCACAATCGTCAGGTTCCTCGAGAGCGTCCTAGCAGCAGCAGAAGAGTACGACAGTATATCGCGGGACGCGTCGCAGAGCGAGGAGCGGCGCGCCGAGCGGCTCGGCGAGGTCTGCGTAGAGGGCGCCACGTTCGAACAACTGGCGCTTACTATGACACACGTCGCGCCTCATGCTGACCCCGCCGTCGCGGTACAGCCGCTCTGCGATAGCGGCGAGCATATAGAGGTGATCTTATATTGCTTACTAGCTTTTGACTTCGTCCGCGTGAAATTTTCCATTCTTAGTGCATCCCTATATCTTCCCACCTTGGAAACTTAGCTGTTATTTCATATAAATAAGAAACATTTAAAAGAAGAGGTAAGCATGTGCGAGCGAGAGAGGAATACGCCACTGCCTGCATTTTACGCCACGCTTCCTACTAGAGTGGATGAGATTAAAATTGGTGGGGGGCAGGGATTGTCCGTACTGCATTTAATACTAGATACTCTTTCTTATGTGTACTTTCCAATGGTGTTTTCGCTTTCTTTGGCAGTTTTAATAAGGATTTTTATTAAAAACCAGTTCGTAGATAAATAATGTATGAATTTCATTGAAAGGTGGGGCCACACAACGCGCGCGCATACGCGGAAGCGAGCGCGCGGTGGATAGTGCGGGAGGGCATCAGGCGGCAGACGGCGGCGTTCCGGCGCGGGTTCGCGGCCGTGTTCCCGCCGCGGCGCCTGCGCGCCTTCTCGCCGGCCGAGCTGCGCCTGCTGCTCTGCGGGGAGCGGGGGCCCGCCTGGACCCGCGAGCATCTGCTGCAGTACACCGAGCCCAAGCTCGGCTACACGCGCGACAGGTAATAAAACTGTAATAGAAGTGCGTCTGTACATTGAAGATACTCGTATTTACCAGAGAAAGATTACGATACGGTTTTAGGTGTCAGGGAGATCACCAACTTTTGGACTCCGGCGACAGGCTGGCCAATGTTCGCTTTGACGCAGCATCATTCAGCAGCCGCTGATTGACCGATGTTGACGCTGTCGCTTGATTTGCAATAGCACGTTGATGTTGGTTGATTGAGGTTTGCGTGGTGCAATTTTTTGAACAAAATCCTAGTTCCATAGTATTGTAGTTCGCTAGGTGTAGGTCTCGACGTCGTCGTCTACTTTGTTATACAGGTCTGTCTCATTCCGCACGTTAGGTATAAAAAAGTACCTACGCGGTCGGGCCGCGACGACGAAGCTTGATTCAGTCGAGTATCTCGCGCTCATTGTATCGCACCGAATGACCTTGGTATTTGTTTGGTTCGCGCTTGGAGCGAGCGTTCTTATAGAGAGAACTTTCTGTTGTACTCTTAGATATTCCGTGATTTAACGTATCATTTTGCTTCAGTCCCGGGTTCCTACGGCTGGTTGAGGTACTTGTGGAGATGTCGTGGCGCGAGCGCAAGGCGTTCCTGCAGTTCGCGACCGGCTGCAGCAGCCTGCCGCCCGGCGGGCTTGCCAACCTGCACCCCAGGCTCACAGTTGTACGCAAGGTACGCCACCTAATGACTTGTCTAGATAAGTAAACAACATTAAAGTCGACTTGCCCACTTCAAAATATTACGCCCACCAATGAAGAAACGATACACCCCTATTTTTTTAATAACGAGAACAATTTTTATTTTAAGGGTGTATTCAGATAATGAAACTAGACAACTTTCCCTAAGCAACAACAGGTTGAAAAACGAGAATGTTTTTGGACCTCCCGTAAATAATTGCTATCTTTCTCACACGGTATGTCTATACTCGCACAGTGTGCAAAGAAATAATCTGTTTTGACCAGCAGCATACACGAGTCAGATTTAAATGCTAATTATAATTAAGTTGGCTATAAATTAAAACAATTGTAGTGTCTAGTCAGGTACATAAGATGTTAAGGATATCTGCTTTTATTTCAATAAACGGTTGTGTTTGTTACAGGTGGATGCGGGAGACGGTTCGTACCCGTCAGTGAACACGTGCGTTCACTACCTGAAGCTGCCAGAGTACTCGTGCAAGGAAGTTTTGCGAGAGAGACTGCTTGCCGCTACCAACGAGCGAGGCTTCCATCTCAACTAGACACTCGTGTATCTCCACCTAGGCTAAGAATGTTAACGCCTTCGTTGTGCCCAAATACTGATAACAATGGCTATATACTACCTGAGGCTGCCCGAGAACTCGTGCAAAGACGTTCTGCGCGGGAGACTGCTCGCCGCCACCAATGAGCGAGGCTTCCATCTCAACTAGACGCTCGTGTCATCTCCAACTAGGCTAAGAATGTTAACGCCTTCGTTGTGACAACAATAGCTATATAGGATCCAACTTAATATGCTGACGGTTTTTTAAGAGCATGATCAAACCATCAAACTGAAAAACTTTCTCTATGAAACCAACATCGAAATCGCGATAAAAAAATCGATGCGATATGATCGAGTAGAATTGCAGTTTTAAATGTTGTTTTTTTTTGCGTTTTATACCTTGGTCCCATAGATAAAGTTGTTCAGTGTGATGGTCTGATCATCCCCTTAAACATAAGTCTGCATATAAAAAAGGACCCTATATTATGTGGCTGAATCCGATTCGATTTATTGCGTTACAGATAAATGATATTAGATTAGAATAGAAACAGCTTTTTAGCGAATCTTGTTAAATTTTATGACTTTAATAGCTAAATGATTTGGTGGTTAACATCATTATTTAAGCTGTTCCTGTTTGAACTCTAATTTCTATTCAATCTACGGTATAATACGATATAATCTGACGTTGTGGCGCTATGTACTAGAAAGTAATACCGCACGTGAATCTAACAGAGATATACGGTTAAAGAACATTTATTTCTCTAAAGAATAATACATTCACTTACATAAGAAAACTAACAGATATATTGAATGTAATCTAATAAGACAACATGAGCATCTTCATCGCAACATAGTCGGCTGTCATTGTTCCATATACAACATGTTCTTGGCATTTTACTAATTGTCCTTTTGCTAATCATTATCGTAAATATATTGATACCAACACACATGTCATTATATTATGAGATAAAAGAATATTTCAAATGAAGTAATAGCTTTTTAGTCGTTTTTGGAAACTACGCCACGAGCTTTCCACTTTTTTGATTAAATGTTTTTGTGTGTGAGACTAAATTCGAAAGAAAACAAAAGAGGCTTCTATTTGGTGTGAGTGTATTTTGGTCTAGAATAGATCTCTGTGATGTATTTATGTAGACATGAAAATTTGTAAAATAATTGGTGTTTCTCATTCTTTCTTTTGTTTTCATACAATTAGAGAATCTTGTTTATGTTAGGATGTTGCATTATGTACGACACAATTTTTGTCTACCGAAAATTTAAAATTCTTTTAGGCTTTCTTATAGTCGGCCTATGGTAACGGTACTTGGAACCTGGTTATATGAAATTGATGTATTGCTGTTCTAATAAATATAAACAATTTGACGACAGTATAACAAAGTCCTAAGTATTTAAAAACATGTTGATAAGCCGACTGTACTTTAATATCGTTTGGAATGTATTTAGATAATAAAATGACACTGCAACGTTCTTTTTTGTGTCCATTTATAGTTGTAAAAGATTATCCTGGACCAACAACCCTAAAATGTCAGAAAATCTTGATGTGAACCTTTCTATCACACAGGTGTGACTTTATTACTATATCTATTTTTGTATCTGTCCGTATGATTTCATATATTATACTGATTATATTTACTCTTTTCTATTATCTATTTGTTATGTCGTTTTTAAGTATCAAGATGATGAATAACGTTATATAGTGATGCAGTATCTATTTTAATTGGTAACGTTTGGATTTGGCAGCATATACAACGTGTTAATGAATAAGCGCAAAACCTCATACACCCCAACTGATTTACAATAAAATAATTCGATTGAGCAATAATTTCATTATTTCTAAAGTTAAAATTTAAAGTTATTCGCATTTTAAGTTTGAATGAAAAAATGATTTGTTATCATTTCAGCAATGAATGAAAGCGCTAACATGCTCATGGAAACATTTTAAGAATCTTGTTTTGGTAGTAATCAGGGTGAGTGTGCCCTTGCGATGGGTTGAGATCGAGTTCAGTAAATTTGAAATTTTACAAACATATTACTTAATATTTTGAAAAAAATTACCTATGTTGAAACCATTATAATTCGATTCTGCTCTCGATTCTAAACAAACTACTTTCTAGTTTTGCGTTAATTCATTAACACGTTGTATAAGACTTATTACTATCCTTTCAACTTCTGTCTCACCTTTTGTGTTTAAAGTGATTCCTCTTATATTGATGATCTAGACAAAATAATGGCAAACATGCCGATCTTTATGAAAAATGTAGAAAACCCCGGAAATTCAAATTTGTATCCCTCTAGTAAGAGATTGGTTAGAGTACTTATAAAAAGTTATAAAAATATCAATCTTTCTTTATTAGGACTGAAATCAGAAAAAGGAAATTATCTGCAGGGTGTGAGACACTTAGAAATGTATGATCTATATTTAGCTATGTTCCTTTAGTTAAATAATTTTGTCAACTAAAAGTTGGTATTGTGATTTATTATATAAAATATTGTACGAATTAAAAGATATTTAGTTTAAATTGAATAGCTATTTAGATTAAAATTATTAACAATATATCATCTTGTAGTGCTCCAATATTGTTGAGGATTGCATAAATAAACTAAGTAAAAATTTACTTTCTTGTCTTATTGAACCATATATTTATTGTAATAAATAGGTACTAAGAATAAAACCGAATAGACTACGAAATCCCAAAAAGCCTGCACAAAAGGCATTGTCCTTGAGTCATGCGAAGTGCTCGTACTCCGTTGACCAAGAGTTCATCTACTTCAGAAACTCAATCCATATCGACAGGTCATATTTTTACCAGAGATGTAAATGTAAGGGGGATATTAAGAGAACAGTGAAAACAGGAAATATGGTAAACGGGGTTCTGCATTCTTTTGTGGGAAGTTATCACGTGTCTTTGGCAGTCTTTGACTAATTATTATATGGACTAGCCTTGCGGTAGCATTTCCCCTCTGCCACCGTATAAGCACAATTGATCTTGTGCATTTACATTAAATTTTACACCTTATCACTAAACGCGACAGCCTATAATTGCGAAATAATAACTTCGAACTTAGAACGTTTGGGGTTCACACGAGACTACTTTTCATGATTTTTAACATTCGAAATTAGAATCTATAGTTATGGGAATAAAATCCAAAGTTGCGGATTTCATGTTACCTCGCCCCCCGCAAAAAGTGGCAGAAATGTTTGTTAGCAGAATTACACGCGTAACCAGTCCACATATAAATAGTCAAAGTTGGCAGTGCATAACAAAGTGAAAATAGAGTGATTAGAGGAAGTTGTGGTCTGATGACAAAGTGTAACTTATGTTAAGACATATAAGTATGATGTCGTACACTTCGCACTGATCAAATTGGTGATGTGCTTAAAGAGTCAGGTTAGATGTGCATGTACAGTCGCCATCAGATATAATAGCAAACAAGGTGGTCAAATATTTCTAACCAGTTCTTATTTTCAATAATTTCTTTACACATAACCAATCAAAAATATCGGAACTTCGACAACGTTTCGACAATCTACGCAGTCAAGGCCAGTTTAGTAAAAAGGCCTTCCTCCCTTGTTATAGATTTCAATCAATGACGTACAGTCACCATCAGATATATCGTAGCATACAAGGTGTTCAAATATCTCTGAGCAGTGCTAATTTTCAATAAATTCATTACAGTAAATTTTACCAATTATATCTAAACATGTATTTGGTCATAAATACCTGAATGTTATTTAAAATTGAAATGTATAACGGAATAAGGTCTTTTTTCCTAAGCTGCTCAGATGTTTATGATCACTTGTTGATGTTTATGATGTTCTAGGCGTTCAGATATTTTTGATTGGTTATCTGTTTTAGAGGAAAGAAGCCATTACTCTGTAGAAGACGTTTCACGTAGGTACTCCAGTGTGGTTGCGACCCTGGTACAGCCTTCCAGATTTTTTGTGTGGGCGAAATGACTTCCTATCACCACTTGACACATTATTCCATCCCGAAATCTTAAAGGCGAGCCTTGTTACAAACTGCATGCTTAAAATAAAGTTGTAGTTAAGTTTCTGAACACTCCGAAAGGTATTATGGCTGTGAGTTTATGTATGTATTATACAGGGTCCGTCTTAATTATGCTGATTCTTTTTTAAGGGGATGATCACACCATCAAACTGAACAACTTTCTCTATGGGACCAACATTGAAATCGCGAAGAAAGAATCAGCTGTCCCATACATTTGGCTCGAGCAGGTTTGCAGTTTTGTGTCGAACAGCAGTTTTTTTTCCACGACTTCGATATTGGTCCCATAGAGAAAGTTGTTCAGTTTGACGGTCTGTTCATCCCCTTACAAAAGTGTCAGCATATTAAGAAGGACCCTATATGGCATCAATTCGTTCAGTATGAACTCCTGAACACTAATATGGGATGAAAAGCGCTCAGACTGTAGGGGTAGAATCTGTGACGTCATAAAGATTTTTTTTTTCATTTAAGAATAACATGTGGGGTATCAAATGAAAGGCCTTTATGAGTAGATTACAAAAATATGTATATAGCATAGTATCATAGTATAACTATGGGCCCAACATCAAAATCGCGAAAAACCTCTGTCGTCCCATACATTTGGCTCAAGTAGGTTTGCAGTTTTGTATGGAACAGCTGATTATTTTTTCGCGATTTCGATCTTGATGCTATACAGAAAGTTGTTCAATTTGACGGTCTGATCTTCCCCTTAAAAACGTTTCAGCATATTAAGAAGAACCCTATATTAAATGTAAATAGGAACAAGGAAAGCTGTTGTGAATTAGAAATAGCTGGATAATGTAACCATGCTGCGATTAATTTCTTTTCATTGTATTGGGACACCGGGTCCCGTGTACTACGCAATACGGCTGTACGGCCCGACCCAGCGACATAGTTCAACCTTGGTCATTTACACAATTTTCATACCCACAATACTAACTAAACCTGCTTTCAGTATAAAAACTTGTCAACCGTTGGCATAGGCATCAGTCATCTAGTTTGGTCCCAACAGTTCAGTGGCAGTATGAAATCCTCAATAATATGCTGCGTCGCCCTGGCGGCGCTGGCTAGCGTCAGCTGTCGGGAGTTGTCCCGGGAGAAACGCGACGCCGACCTGGAGCCCGCGGCCACCGGCCACGGTGGCAAGTGGGACAAGGGCGGCGGCCACGAGCAACACGCCCACCACCACCACGACCATGGCGAAAAGGGCCATAAGGGCTACAAGGGACACCACCACCACGAACACGGTAAGAAGGGCCATCACCACCACGAGGGGCACAAGGGCCACCACGACGAGCACGGCGGCCACAAGAAGCACCACCACCACGACGACGGCCATCACCACGAGCACCACCACGGTGAGAAGGGCCACAAGGGACATGGTCACCACGAGAAAGGCCACTACCACAAAGGACACTCGACCAAAGGACATCACGGTGTTCACAAACACGACGAGTTTAAGAAAGAAAAACATTTCCATGATCATCATCACGACGGCGGCCATCACGAGCATCACGGCGGGCACCACGAGGAGCACGGCCACAAGAAGGGAGGTGAATTCCATAAAGGACACAAGCACGGCGGTCATCACCATCACGAGCACGGCAAGAAGGGTCACCATGAGAAGGGAGGACACCATCACGACCATAAGGGTCATCACGAAGAAGGCGGTCACCATGAGCATCACCATCATCATCATGACCATGGGAAGAAGGGAGGCCATGAGGACCACAAGCATTGGGGTCACAAAAAGGGCCATTAAGTGGCGAACTGTTCCAAAGACATGCCAATGCTACAGTTAGGTTAAACTGATTAAGCTAGATATAGCTATATTGTTTTGTTGACTGTGATGTTTTATACTTATACGTATTAAATAAAAATATTTTTAAGTGTTAGAATTTGACGTTGTTTATTTTTATTAATGCCATCCACACGACTGAAATTCGTACTGTGAAATAGATCTACAAAAACAAACTTATCAATTTCACTGCACGTTTCGTTTCGACAACAAAGTTACATAAAATTGTTGGCGGTGGTTCGTTGGCAACGGCTCCCGGCCAGATAAGTATTGAGAAAGTAGAGCGCTGCCCGAGATTGGCCTACATTTTGGTGGGCAACGAATTAGTCGTTGTTGCAATCTACCGTTTCCTATAGAAAACACTTGCAGCCGCAGACTGAAATTGATAACGTTTCTCAACTGAAGTCTAGATACGCCAATAAGTTAGATCCAATAAGTTTCAGTTGAGCAGAGCCAGCCGGCTGGGTAAAACATCGATAAGCGGAAAGCTGAACTTCGGTTTGAAAAGGGGTAGATTATTAACGCGAGAACTTAGGTCATTATAAAGTAAAACCTACTGTCAATAAAAGAATTGTACCTAATTTGAGTTGGGTGGACCTAATAAGACCATTTTAGACGGTGTTTAGTCATTCAAACTCAAGAAATATAGTTATACATATATGGGACAAAAGCGAAAAACGCAAAAACATATTTTACTCGCAGATAGGTGCGCTGAAAACTGAAACAAATATAAAAGTACCTAACTACTTATAAATACTCGTATAAGTACATACCTACACCATACCATCTAACCCCCCTATTTTTTATTTTACTACTATAATACAAATTTTAAGGGTGTATTCAGACAATATTTGGCCGTAGTAATAATAAAAAAATATATACATTTTCTATTCATTTTTTTTTTATTTAGGTAATTTTGAAATCCTAACAATGCCACCGGTTACCCTGTACCTTACGATAGGTATCATATTATAAAACACAATATTATTATATCTTTATTATTCTATTTAGATAGGTTGTGAAGGAAATACCTACTTGGGATAGGCAATTCATTCCGAACACCAATACGGTACTAATGGAAAAGGGTAAGGTCGATATAGACCAGAACTTAAATTTTTATACTCGTAACTCTTTGCTTAGAAGTCCTAATACACGTGCACTACTGTTTACCTATACTCCATTTCAAATAGCAACGAAATTTTAATGCCCATTTGAATTACAGAAACACTTCCTCTCACTTTTTCTTAGAACAGCTTTAGTAACGTCCAAGATATGTCGGATGGTATATCTTTCTGCTAAATAAAATATATCTGGAAATCAAAATAGAAAGCTTATATTGGAAACGGAACATCTTTACGTCCTTATTTGAAATGTTGTATAAGTATATCCAGTTCCAGTAGTGTTCTGTGAAGATGTAAGAAAAAGAAATAGGTAGAACTAATGTTCACTAAATACTTCACGAATAGATTAATAAAAAGAAGTACCTACGAATATTACATTTTTTTTAGATTAATTTCTAAGGGTTCCTGTACACAATGGCCTATCATGGCTCGCTATATGTTATCGTCACTGTACACGCAGGGGGTAGTTGTGACAACAGATGGCCATGCGGCCATGCGATGCCAACCATGAGCGGTAACAGCAGAAGTTTTCGGTTTTTTGCGTATTCTGATAATGGCTCGTCCTTCAGTTTATACTGCAAGCATATTGTATTATGTGATTACCTGTTAGTATTTATTAAAAACAAATGAAAATATTAGTCTATTAGTAGGGCGTGATCAGACCGTCAAACTGAACAACTTTCTCTACGGCGCAAACATAAAAATCGCGAAAAAAAAATCTGCTCTTCCATACAAAACTGCAAGCTTACTCGAGATTTTTTTTTCGCTATTTCGATGTTGGTCCCTTAGAAAAAGTTTGACGGTCTGATCATCCCTTTAAAAAAGTGTCAGCATATTAAGAATGTATGTATAAAAATTATGAAGATTTTTGGTTCAGTTATCGTTATGTAGAACTAAACGGTTTTGCGTTAGTTCGAAAACGATCTCAAATGTTCGTACGTCATGCTCGAGCTCCTTTCAGGACGCGCTTTCTTTCCCTTTTTGGCTTATTTTGAAGCTTGGCCAGATATACAACATAAAACGATGCGACGAAACCCTGAAAAAACCGGACAAGTACCTGTCGGGCCACGCACAGGGTAGGGTTCCGTATGGCGTGAATTTTTACGTATCTTGAAACAACCGTTTAGCTGGCGGGGACACACACACACTTGACTCTAACGAAAATTTCGCTAACGGATCCCTAAGTCGAATATGAATACCCACGTCAAATTACAGCTTTCTAGTACTAAGCGTCTCTGAGCTATGCCGCGGATAGACGGACATGGCGAAACTGTAAGGGTTCCTTGTTGACTACGAAATACTAATAAAACATTATTAAGATAAACAAAAAACCCGACTGCATAAAAAACCTATTAACTGAAAAGAGAAAAACAAGCTCTATAATCACTAATCAGCTATAACAGCTTTATTTGAGCTAGTATAATTTGAATATCTACCTAATAGGTAGGTATTGCAGGCGAGGACGAAACAATAACCAACCAAAAATCTTCTTTGTCCCCGTTTGCGATACCTACCTAGGTAGACATTCAAATTATACTAGCTCAATAAAGCTGTTATAGCTGATTAGTGATTATAGAGCTTGTTTTTCTCTTTTCAGTTAATAGGTTTTTTATGCAGTTAATAATTTAGTTCATTTCATACTTTTTAGTCTTGTGTCGAAACAGTAACATAAAAGTACTATAATATATATATTTTTGAAATCGTCTGATTACTAGCTTTCATTTGATACTCATATTGTAATTTTTAACAACAAAAAAATGTTTTTTCTCCCTCTCTTTTTTATTTTGCAGACGCTATATTAAAATAATATAACCTATGTCACTCTCACAATTTTTACGAATCTAATGACACCTCATACGTTAAAATCCATCAAGCCGTTTAGGATGTAGGCCGTGCCAAAGAAATAGACATACAAACATACTCGTACGCTCGAAAAACATAACCCTCCTTCTGGCGCAGTCGGGTAAAAACTAGAGAATAGCGAGAATCGAGTCTGATATTGAGTCAGCATCACCACCCTCCGCCACATCCCTAATCCTAATAATTCCCAGTTAGTACTAATCTACAGCAATTAAAAGCATTGCATCTAGTTAAGGTAATGTCGACTTCCAGTGTCTCCTTTTAATGTTTTGTTTCTCTTGTTTACGGCAAATTGAATACTTAGAGTGTAGTTGTGTACGGATTAAAGAAAAACAGAGTAATTATACGCATTGTTTTTATTCGTCTACCATTTAATGGCATTTACTGGCAGTCCAGTTAATGTTTCCATTGCCTACAATGCGTAGGTGAAGCTAAACAGAAAAAAAACCTATTAACTGAAAAGAGAAAAACAAGCTCTATCATCACTAATCAGCTATAACAACTTTGTTTGAGCAAATATAATTTGATTGTTATTAGGTAGGTATCGCAAACGGACACAAAGAAAATTTTTGTTTTGTTATTGATTGGTTTGTCCCCGCCTGCAATACCTACCTAATAAGAATCAAATTATATTTACTCAAACAAAGTTGTTATAGCTGATTAGTGATGATAGAGCTTGTTTTTCTCTTTTCAGTTAATAGGTTTTTTATGCAGTCGGGTTTTTTGTTTATCTTAATAATTTAGTTTATTTCATACTTTTTAGTCTTGTGTCGAAACGGTAACATAAAAGTACTATAATATATATATATTTGGAATTGTCTGATTACTAGCTTTCATTTGATACCCATATTGTAATTTTTAGCAAAAAAAAATTGTTTATTCCCCCTCTCTTTTTTAATGTATAGACGCCATCTTGAAACAATATACCCTATGTCACTCTCACGATTTTTACAAATCCAATGACACCTCATACGCTAAAATCCATCAAGCCGTTTGGGCTGTAGGCCGTGCCAAAGAAATAGACATACAAACATACATACATACATACATACATACTTACATACATACATACATACATACATACATACATACATACATACGCTCGAAAAACATAACCCTCCTTCTGGCGCAGTCGGGTAATAACGTCATTAAAAAAATATGGTTTGATCCGAACAGGAAGCTAGAAATAGGTTTATCATTCTAAATCCATGGGTCCGAACAAGTCAAGAGTCGACGAACATGGACAAATCTTTATTTTTCATCTTTACTCATAGACTATATTAATACAGGGTGTAAGGAAAAGTATCATTAGCCTTTGAACCACATACTCTACCCATCAAACTGAACAACTTTTACTATGGGAACAAACCGTTTGATGGGTAGAGTATGTGGTTTAAAGGTTAATGATACTTTTCCTTACACCCTGTATAAAGGTCAATGTCTCTGCACTACAACGATATTATAACTGAATTGTGTTGACTCTTGGTTGACTCATTGCATTAAATTGTATTCTCTGGTCCTTACCCTCCTCAGTCAGATGGAACGGGCAACCGATACAATCGAGTGAGTGCATTTATGTGCGCACTTTGATTAAACAGGATATTTCTTTAAGGTATATTTTGCTGAGTAAGTAATTTATTTCGATTTATTGATTGAACATGAGTTGATTCTCAAAGGCTTTGGTTACATTTTCATGAACCTTTAGAGTCTAATATCTGAGCTTCGATGCGAGCTAGCCCATAAGTGTTTATTAAAATAATTATGTTAGTTTTTCATAATACTATAATTATACAATACTTCAATTGGTGGCCGCGACTGTTAAAAAAATGACAATACCTTTACTCATACCCATTTTGGAATATAATTCTACAGAGGACAGGTGCACTATGAATGGATTTTTGGAATATCGACGGTATCGACCCCTAAATCCACGCTAGTCGGGGAAATCTACGGATTTTTGTATGGAGTAGGTTGCATTTATTGCACTTTTGGTGAAAATTTGGAATATAGTAGATACATACCTGAAAAACTTAAATTCTCAATAATCCTCGATTTTTTATATTGTATTATTGAATAATTAAGACATTTACAAAACATTAAATTTAGGTATGAACAAAAAATGGAAAACTGGTGATTTTGTACAGGATGGCTTCGTTCAATACGTTTTACTTATAACAATAATAATCTAC
This sequence comes from Agonopterix alstromeriana, assembly GCA_963924505.1. Taxonomy (NCBI): domain Eukaryota; kingdom Metazoa; phylum Arthropoda; class Insecta; order Lepidoptera; family Depressariidae; genus Agonopterix; species Agonopterix alstromeriana. The sequence goes on from OZ004670.1 coordinate 7,829,587, forward strand.
GGTTAATATCGTTAATTTGGGTAGATATTTAATATTTTGTAAGTATTCAAAAATTATAACCTCAAAACTAAACTATATACTGTTTGTTTTTACACATTAAATTTGGCTTTTGATAATTAACTGTCTCTATTGCTGGTATGCTGGTCGAAATATTTTAAGAAATAAGCTTTCCATTTGTACATTAATATCGATTTTAAGGTATTTCTCAGGTTCCTGAGCCTATATAACCACGAAATCTCGACAAAAGTGTTATAAACTAACAGTAATATTATTTCAAACACAATTTACTAAAGTGTCTTTAATGCAATCTCAAACCTTATTTTTCCTAGACTACGCGGACGAAGTTGCGGGCAAAGTTCGTTTATTATATTGTAAAGAAACATTAGGTAGATAGATAGTTAGTTACTCTATTAAATTTTACAACAGTGCTCATTGTTTAGGTACAAATTATTAGAGACCATTTGTTTACAAATCGGTCGGCAGCGGAGCGGTGGCGGTTTGTCTCTTGCACGTCTCCTCTGGCTTGTTTTATTGCGTCATTCATAACGATCGTTTCGGTATGACGCGGTCGTAAAGGCGGCCGTGTCATTTTCACGGTCGGTGTCCGTAAATACGTATACCTACGCCTACTTCAACTTTAATAATTAAAGCGGTGAACAGTAGCACATTATTAACTATCATCAATCTTCATCGCACCGATGATTGTGAATTTGTTCCGTTTGATAGACATACATAGCATTCAAATCATACTCATTTAATACTTTCAGTGTCTACAACTTCGTACGCGTAGACCACTGTACTGACAAAATGACGAAGGTATCTATTTTGGAAGGCCAATGCTAATTGGTGGAGGCAAGTTAAGGGGTAACATTGTAAACAAATAGAGAAACAATAAACAGTAAGAAATAAAACCCACCAAGTGCGAGTCGGGCTACTCGCTCACCGAGGGTTACGTACCACACCACAACAAAACAAATTAACAAAAAAGTTTTGTTTTCCCCGGGACCTATAGCGCGAGACCGACTCACACTTGGCCGGTTTTATTATTTCTTGTTATAGTGTAGAGTTTGCTCTATAATCACACCAAGTTTGACGCTTGTATGTATTGCCGTTTTTACGATAGAGCGAGAAGAAAAAAACTTTGATAAAAACTAGTTTCTTGTATGAGGACCCCCTAGAAATTTTTATTGATTATTAGCAAATCCGCCATAATAACGCACATTCTGTGAAAATTTTAACAGTCTAGCTATTACGCTTCAAAAGTTACGGCCCTAAATAGGTAGGACAGACGGACGGACGGACGGTCGAACGGACGAACGGACAGACAATGTAGGCTTATGAATAGGGTTCCGTTTTCACCCTTTGGGTATGGAACACTAAAAATGATCAAAATTATCTCAATTGCTTTCTCTCACAAGTTTACTTCATGCCTCTAATATTTCTTTGTTTCATTATTTTTCTTGTTCATTCTATATCAGGTTTAAATAATGTATTTTAGTAATCTAAACTATAGGTACCTATTATAAAACTGTAACAGAAGTGTGTCTGTACATTGAAGATATTTACATGAAAACGATTACGATGTGGTTTTTAGGTATCCCTATGACTCCAAATCAATCTTTTTAGAAATGTTGTTTGTCTGTCTGTTTGTTTGTTTGTTTGTAACAGCATCACGCAAAAACTACTGAACCGATTTTGATAAAACCTTTTTTGTTTGATAGTTTCTTATCTGACTTAAAATCAGGTATATTATTTGTGCGTACGAAGTATCGGGTTAACTCTAGTATTTAATAAGATTATGAACTGATGATGATATGTAGCCACAAGGAAGCCTACGTGCTACGCGCGTGTCTGAGGTAAACACATCCGTAGCTACGTCGTAGTGCGCTCATATGTTGTTACAAGATGCTATGTTGAATTTAATACGTGATATTAGAATGATTTAGAGTGGTCAAACTTTGGATTATCAAACTGAACAATTTTTTATTGGCTCAGTCGGTTCGAGCCTGAATTTTCATACGAGGCTCGCGGGTTTGAATCCCGCAAGCGGAAAATACTTGTATGAAGAATATTAATATTTTTACCTAAGTCATGGATGTTTGTATCGATATAATGTATTCTATATCGTTGTTTACTCATCAGAATATACAGTCAGTCAGTCAGTCAGTCAGTCTGGGCTTAGTTTCTGGAATGGGATTCCATAATCTGTGTGGCAATGTCTAAGAAGTTTATTTATTACGACCGTTTAGGTCTTTAGGAGATGCGGACTGCGTTAAGGAGATTTTAAGTCAGATCATAAGCTATCAAACAAAAAAGTTTCATCAAAATCGGTTCAGTAGTTTTTGCGTGACGCTGTTACAAACAAACAGACAAAAATTCTAAAAAAGGTTGATTTTGAGTCAGGGATACCTAAAAACCATATTGTAATTTTTTTCTTGTAAATATCTTCAATGTTCAGACACACTTCTGTTACAGTTTTATAATAGTTAAGATAGGTATTGAAATTAACGAAGCTTGTTGCAGATATACGGGATGTATTTATTGACGAAACGAGTTGTGGATCTGAGTGGTTTGTTTCTTTTGACACTACACAAAAATTGTAATGGCGAGATAATTGAAAACATTTTGACAATATGTACCATAGTACATAATATTATCCATGTTGTAGCCATGTTTTTTTCTTATTGCTGTCTCCCGTTTGCAATGAGTGAGTTAGGTTGATATTGAAGTTTTCAATGACATACAAATTGTAATGGCGAGGATAATAGAAAACATTTCGTTTATTTTTGCATTATAATTAGGTTGAAATAAATGTTCATCACCAGGGTGGTACCAATTCAAAACGTGCTTTCATTTAGTAAACACGTTTTAGTGTCCAATTAGAACACATAATTGGTGATTGATGTAAGATGACAGACAAATATTACCGAATATAATAAGAAGTCAAGTACCAAAAGGTTAAAGTTAAATGTTGTTTTTTAGATGTTCACAGAATTATTTTAATTAAAACTGATTACTTTAGACCTAGAAACCATGCATTTACCTATTAGTATACTTACTGTAGCCCCGGGACTTTTTAATTACCGATTGCCGTTTAGATATTGTTGTAAGGTACGAAATTACTAATATAAAAACCGAAGTCTTACAGACCATAACCCGCCGTGAGGAAAAAAAATCGTCCCATACATTTCGTTCGAGTAAGTTTGCAGCTTTGTATGGAAGAGCAGATTTTTTTTCGTGATTTCGATGTCGGTGTCATAGAGAAAGTTGTTCAGTTTGACAGTCTGATCATGCCCTTAAAAAAGTGTCAGCATATTAAGAAGGACCCTATATAGTTAACTAGGTTAATGCAGAGTAACAATCAAGTCCTGGAAAAAATCGAACTAAAAATAATCTAATTAAGTAAGTATAAATACTCATTATTGTTTTAAAAGGTTCGTTAAATAGATTTGGGTCTATTCAAGAATATTTAGTTGACAGATATACCAATGTAGGTAGGTATACCCAAAGAAAATTAATGCGTAGGCACAGGCAGTGCGTAGGTACATGTTATGGACATGAAGCTTAGGTACGATTTAATAATGTAATTTTAGAACGCAGCCTACGTATCACCTTTCCAGACAACTTTCGCGGGAATCTAAATCGATTTCAATTTGTATTAACTTTATTGCGTCATCTGCACAAAAAAGTCTAAGAAAATATAAATTAAGTTCATTAAAAGTTACGGTGCAAAAGTAGTACCTACTTAATATGACTAAAACTATTTTTGGAAACAGTTTTAAATGTCAGATATTGTTTTTTTTTCATTAGCCACTTGCTCTAATGTAACCAGACTGACTAGAGTGAATCAGCAGGGCTTGTTCAATACAAATGTTGGAACGGATCGGTTGCTGCAACATCGCTGATTGAGAGTCGCGTCGCGTCGTTTAGCACAGCTTGCACAACAGCTTATATATAACTGCAGCACCATCATTAATGTCGCCAATTTCAGTGTTAGGCTGAGTACCACAGGGTGCCTGCACCACGTGCTTCAAGACGAAGGAAACAATATGAGGGTGGCCTCAGCCTTGGGGTTGATTGTACTTCTAGCAGCTGTACATGCGCGTCGATTGCCTTCGAGGAATAACGAAAATTATGGCGAGGCTTCTGACATTTTAGAAAAAAAGGATCAAGAACCCGCTGCAACAGGACATAAAAAGGAGCAACATCACCACCATGAGCACAAAAAGGGCGGAGGTAAAGAGCACCACGCCCATCATGAAAATGAACACGGCGAAAAAGGTCATAAAGGGTATAAGGGGCACCATCATCACGAGGAGGGCAAAAAGGGCCACCATGACAAGGAACACCACAAGGGGGAATATGACGATGCAGGTGGACACAAGAAAGAACATCACCACCACGACGGCCATTACGACGAACATCACAAAGGTGAAAAGGGCGAAAAAGGACACAAGTACGAAGAAAAAGGCCACTACAACAAGGGTCATTCTACTAAAGGACACCATGAAGTTCATAAGCTAGATGAATTTAAGAAGGACAAGCATTTCTTCGACGAAGAAGGTGATTCGGGACACGAGGAGAAACACGGTGGGTTCCACGAGGAACACGGTCACAAGAAAGGTGGACTCTTCAAGAAAGGTCATCATCACGGAGACCACCACGAGAAGGAACACGGCAAGAAGGGGCATCATGAGAAGGGCGGCCACCACCACGAGCACAAGGGCCACAAGGAGGCGGCCGGCCACGACGAACACTACCATCACCACCACGATCATGCCAAAAAGGGCGGACACGCACATCATAAAAAATATGGTTACAAGAAAGGACACTGATGAACAGGATTGTGATATTTTTACTAGAATAAACTTTTGGACTAGCAACATTACCAAAGCCACTTGTCTGATGCGTGCTCTGTGATTCGAGATTTATTTATTTAATGTTATTGTTAGGGAGATCTGTGTACCTATTCTTCTTTATAAATCAGGGTTTAGTGAAAAAACCCTATTAGTATTACGTTTTATACTGCTAGGTAATGGACAAGAAATAAATTATTTTACATTTAAGTTTGTAATTTAAACGAAATAAATACCGATTGTATTAACTAACTGAATCAATAATTTCATTACCTATTTATTCGTTTCATTACAAAAGTCAATCTTTAAACTTTCAGTTTGTAGCTTAAAGAGGAAACTAATATTATTAGGTATGTATAATATGTAGTTCTAACGTGCAAAATTTCATACTCAAGTATGCTTTTAAAGTAATTAACGTTGATAACCACCACTCTGGATGGTGTGGCTTGCGGCTTGGCTACGTCTTGTGAGTCAAATGCATGTTTAAAGTACTTGGAAATCTTCACCTCCGAGCTGTGTTATGCATTTTAGATCAAAATATCTTCTTCATAAATGTAGCTCAAATCTCTAGGGCCCGCATTCAGCCTAATTTGGAAAACAATGCGGTCAATCTAATTATTTGCTAATTTCCCAAGTTGCGTCGGCTTCCACCGCAGCTAGGTAGCTTTATTTGAGATTTAATCAATGTTTTAATTTATAATATTGTACAGAAAACATTGTACATTTTTTCGTAGGTATTATTACAACATTATTTTAAGTAGGTAAAACCTTTTCTTGCGCCGCGACTTATAATACCGGTATAAATTTATCAGTAATATGGGTATAAATTTCAGCATTACAATTATTTTCTAAGTTTATATTTAATCTTTATTTTATTTCTGTACTCACATGAAATGCAGTAAAGAGTCAGTTGTGGTAGGCTGGGTCGGGCGGGGGGAAGGGTTAATAACCGGTTCATAATGATAACATTTTGGTATACTTATTATTTTTAGTTCTACAGGTCCTTCTTAATATGCTGACACTTTTTGTAGGGTATGACCAGACGATCCAACTGAACAACTTTCTCTATGGGACCAGCAACGAAATCACGTAAAAAAAAAAACAGCTGTCCCATACATTTAGCTCGAGTAGGTTTGCAGTTTTGTATTGGAACAGCTGTTTTTTTCGCGAGATCGATGTTGGTGCCATAGTGAAAGTTGTTCAGTTTGGCGGTCTGATCATCCCCTTAAAAAAGTGTCAGCATATTAAGAAGGACCATATATAGTAATCATCATCATCATCGCATCGCATAGAGGTCCACTGCCGTACTTGCGCTCTGCCTTTATTTAACGAGTTTCCGGGACGGACATCGTAGGCTTAGTATCAGGGTCCCGATTTAATTGAATAGACGCTAATTAATATTTTTCTGCTAGAAATAACGGACGACGCTACTTCTGGCAGAAAATTTATATTTTTAGTGTGGCATGCGTGACGAAGCGTGTTGTGGATTATTTCCTATGTACCCATTTGCGCAATAAATGATTGAATAGACTATGTATTTTACTACATACAGAATATTTTATTTTATAATTATAAGTCGTGTTATGTTGTAGAGTTTTTGGCCGCATCTTCTCTACAGCGACAACACGTTCCGACGACGCGGTATTTCAAAAAGAGATTGAATGTTTAAAAAGGGGGCTTCAAGCGTATATATTGAATAAATCATTTTGAGTTTGAGTCCTGTTGGAACCCTTTGGGTGCGGAACCCTAAAAAAATCTATCATCCACACGAAGCGAACTACGATGACACGGCGGTGCGGCGCGAGGAGACGACAACCGGTGGACCTATTATTGAAATATCAAAGCTATTTTAAACTTCGTATCGTAACTATTTGTAACAGTTCTGGAGACCGATTGTGCTAATTTAAAACATCGAAGTTCTATTCTTATCCAATTTCAGTTCTAATCACATTGCAATCCAATTACGATTCCGCATCGCGCTTATCTCTATGTAACTGACAGCCGTTAACCTCTGAGCGATCTGTCAAGACGGCTCTAACGGCTGTCATGAGCTGTACCGATGTCAAAAGTTATGGTTCGTACGTAGTCCAGTCACGGATCAATCACCGAATATTTACCGCAGTTGCAGCCCAGGACCATGAGTTTACACTATAGTATACACGGTAGTTTATTACAGTTTTTGTATTGCATTTCGTACAGCCCTCCTGCATGCGTAGCATGCTACACGTGATACGGCCGTATCACGTCTTATCTCGTTCGTTCGCGCGCAAATAGAAAGAGAGCGAAGGTGTGATAGCGCTGTATCACGGTGCCATGCTACCTATGCAGGTGGTTAAGTTGATAACTGTTATACTCATTGAGAGTAAACTTCGTTTTTATTATCAAAACTTTATTATGTTTTTTGTATCACCCCTTCTGTCAAGTCAAAGTAATGCAAGGATAGTTGCAAAGTATTGTAAAAACCTTTATAATAGGGCTCTAACTTGTGACGCTGTCGGATATAACAAGGCAAAAGTTTAAACAGTTGTTAAAGTTTATTTTCTTTTTTGTAATCTGGGTAGATTCAACAACTAGTAACTAGTAGTTTTAAGCTCCATCAACTTTAAACAAAAAAAATATTCCATAAACTCACGCCTTTTTCCCAGAGGGGTAGCCGGGCGGCCTAGTGCGAGTAGCACGGAGGGTTCCGTACTACCATAAAATATTACTAAATAATTGTGATCCTTAGCGTAAGCCCGACACACACTTGATCCGTTTTTATTGTTTGTTGTTTTTCCTTAGAGTATGCTTTATTCTTTGACTATTTATATGTGGACTGGTTACGCGTGAATTCTACTAACAAACATTTCTGCCACTTTTTGCGGGGGGCGAGGTAACATGAAATCCGCAACTTTGGATTATATTCCCCATAACTTTAGATTCTAATTTTGAATGTTAAAAATCATGAAAAGTAGTCTCGTGTGAACCCCAAACGTTCTAAGTTCGAAGTTATTATTTCGCAATTATAGGCTGTCTCGTTTAGTGATAAGGTGTAAAATTGAATGTAAATGCACAAGATCAATTGTGCTTATACCGTGGCAGAGGGGAAATGCTACCGCAAGGCTAGTCCTTATAATAATTAGTCAAAGGCTTTATTGCATCAAGGTTCACGCTTGTTTGTATTGCCGTTTTATTACCCGACTGCGCCAGAAGGAGGGTTATGTTTTTTCGAGCGTATGTATGTATGTATGTATGTATGTATGTATGTATGTATGTATGTATGTATGTATGTATGTTTGTTTGTCTATTTCTTTGGCACGGCTTCATCATCAAGGTTCACGCTTGTTTGTATTGCCGTTTTATTACCCGACTGCGCCAGAAGGAGGGTTTTTTCGAGCGTATGTATGTATGTATGTATGTATGTTTGTTTGTCTATTTCTTTGGCACGGCCTACCGCCTAAACGGCTTGATGGATTTGAACGTATGAGGTGTCATTGGATTCGTAAAAATCAATTATTTCAAGATGGCGTCTACGAATTAAAAAATAGACAGGGGAATAAACAATTGTTTTTGTGAAAAATTACAATATGGGTATAAAATGAAAGCTAGTAATCAGACGATTCCAGATATATAAATAATATATAACATTTATGTTACCGTTTCGACACAAGACTAAAAAAGTATGAAATAAACTAAATTATTAAGATAAACAAAAAATTCGTATGTTCATACGATGCGTGGCAAGTCAACCCTATACATATGTCAAAGACATTTTGCACCAAGTGCGTATGTGCGAACGCCATCATGTCAAATCCAAAACATTGTTTGAAGTGCCGGACCTGTGGTATGGGTCGGCTGATATTTTTTTTGTTCTAACAGGTTTGCTCTGAATAAATACAGAGTGATAGGAAAAGTATCATCAACCTTTAAACCACACACTCTACCCATCAAACTGAACAACTTTACTATGGGAGCACTATGGGAGTCAGTGCAATCAGCTGTTCCGTACTAAACTGCCTACACGACTCAAACGTATGAAACAGTTAATAAAATAGTAAAAGTTGTTTAGTTTGATGGGTAGAGTATGTGGTTTAAAGGTTAATTATACTTTTCTTTACACACTGTATATCTAAAGCCTTTCTTCTATCTCAAAGTAACAACCATACTACGTATTTACATTAGGAAAGTCATTAAGACGAAAGAGGACGCCGCTCTTGTAGGTAGAGAGCGATCTAAAGCGCACGGGTGTAATCTATTGATGACGCTTTTACACTAATTAGCGAGTGAGTGTGGGGCTTAGTGACGTCACGCTTCACGTTAGATTTATGGCTATGTGAGGTAGCGCTGTCAGTACATAATCCTGACCAAGTGAGCAGGAGTTTGCGGGACAGCGGGCGGCAATGGCATTACCTTCTTCCTTTCCTTTTATAATAGGGTATTTGACAACATGTAAAATAAAGGATCTATTGATGGCATCCGTATTGAATATTAATTTTGGAAACCAACTATTTAGTCAGTTAATAAAAATACTGGATATTATAAGAAAATCGGCAAAGAAAATATTTTATTTTCTTCTTTAGTCACGTGATCGTAAACGACTGTGATTGGCCGAATGTTTGATGACGTCAACTGCTTGTAAACTTGTAAACAGTTGATTGTAGAGTGTGAGTGTTGTACAAAGTTTACGTCATCGTGACGTCACCTGCTTGTAGCCACGTATATTGTCAGGAAAAGCGTTTTCGCGGTATATTTAAATAACATTTTTTTTTTCTTGCACTATATGTAATGGAACGTAAAATATACATTTTCTATAGAGTCCTTAGTTTGATTAACTTAGAACAGTTTTTAAAAACCTGTCAAATACCCTCAAGATCCAACCGTAAATTTATGCACCTAATTGTTTGGTGAACGAAATGTTATTTAAGTGAAAAAGTATATAGGGGTTCATACAACGCCGCCGGTTGCCTAGCAAAATCTAGTCGCAAGTACCATTACCATGATGATTTATGGTACCATTTTTTCCACCAATCTGTTTGGGAAGTAAATGAGATGCCATCTGAAGGAGACCAATCTAAAGAACTGGAAAAACTAGGGTTGCCACCTCTCAAGATTTTGCTAGGCAACCCGGCGGCGTTGTATGAACCCCTGTATAAACTTTCACTTAAATCACATTTAGTTCATCAAACAAATAGGTGCATAATTTTGCGGTCGGATCTTGGTATACTACTACGAGGACAGGTTTTAATTTTATAGGATTTACATTTATCCATTGTAAATATGTCGTAGTATCGTAGAACAGCCCCCCTAGACAAAGTGACATTCTATTGGCGTTGACGCTAGTAGAAAATGACAGAATGTATGGATTTGACATTAGCGATCGAAACATTTTGACGACCGCTAATGTCAATTCCATACATTTTGTCTAGGGGGGCCGGGTAGATCGTGATCGTGAAAAAATTTAATCATCCAAAAAGATTTTAATGATTTAAATGTGTTCGAAAATCAAAAAAGTTTTTACTGCATGCAGATTGCACAATACTGTCAACTTTTGTAGTAAAAATTTACACTGCCGCCATTTGCTTCAATGAAGAAGAAAAGTAAATGTCTTCTTTACTGATTTAATGACAGTTTCATAATTTTTTCTGCAATACGCTTGCCAGTCTACAAGTTTATTAATTAAATAGATACCAAACCAAAGAGTTTGTAATTTAAAGAACAAATGATTTTTCAACGTACCTATCTAGGATAAAACCTTTAATGTAAATGCACAAGATCAATTTGTGCTTATACCGTGGCAGAGGGGAATGCTACCGCAAAACTAGTCCTTATAATAATTAGTCAAAGGATAAAACTAATAAGTTGTAGGCTATACTACTCACTGATTAACTCATTACAAAATTGATAGAAGTATTTTAATAAGAACCGAAGAAACTTTATTGTCTGTGTTTCTAATCTTATCTTAACTATTATGAAACTGTAACAGAAGTGTGTCTGTACATTGAAGATATTAATATGAAAAAGTTTACGATATGGTATATAGGTATCCCGAAATCAAAACTCAACCTTTTTTAGAATTTTTATCTGTCTGTTTGTTCGTTTGTATGTTTGTAACAGCATCACGCAAAAACTACTGAATCGATTTTGAAGAAACTTTTTTTTGTTTGATTGCTTATGATCTGACTTAATTTGTGCGGACGAAGTCGCGGGTAAACTCTAGTATCAATATAATTACATAGACGAAGGTGAACGTTTATATGGGAATTGTATGGGGATAGCCAAATATAAATCAAATAAGAAAACAAAAGGATGACAAAAGAAACAGGCAAGCGCTCGCTTAAAACATTCATGAGTGTTTTAACAAATATACTTACAGGATGTAACAAAACACCCTAGTAATATTTAAAGGGGTGATTAAGACCACAACAACCTTAACTAAACAAAAATCGGTTGTTTCAGACAAAACTGCACAACCTACTCGATTGAAATGGATGGGACTGCTGATTTTTTCAATTTTTGTCCGACTTTTTCTCCGCCAAAGTCAAAAGTCAAAAATTGTTTATTCAAAATAATATCACATAGATAACTTTTTGACGTCATGTTTTTGAATCTACCACCGCGTCGGAAGGTGTTCCGTTGTAGAGAAGATGCGGCTAGAAACTCTACAACACACTTCTTTTAAACAAAACAAAATATACAAAGTACAATTACATAAATTCAATATTAAATGACATAGAGTAACATTGTCAAGACCAGACATTTTGGTCATTCAAATAATCATCGAATTTATAGTAACCTTTTTTACAGAGGACTTGTTTAACATGAGACTTAAACTTTTTGTCCGTCAAGCTAAGAATATTCTCTGGTATCTTATTTTAATAACGTATACAGTGCCCCATAAAAGATGTGTTGACCTTACTAAGTCGAAAATGTGGGAATACTAATTTATTTTTATTTCTTGTATTGTAATTATGAACGTCACTGAATTTGGGAAAGAGAGACGCAGTGAATGTTGTTCAGTTTGATGGTCTAATTAAACCACCCCTTAGAATATTACTAGGGTGTTTTTAATAAGTACCTTGTAGTTATGATAATTTAATTTTCTTAAAACTAAGCATTACACTAGTGCTATATGCTAGAGAGCAATAAGAGCATTGAAGAATTTAATACAAGCGCCTGATGAAAAAAGTCCGACAATACTGTTGGTTCTAGTTTATAGTTTGCGCGTTCCATAGGGGATCGGACAACTAGTCAAATTAGCAACTCTAAATCGAATGTCAAAACGTGCACTTTGTATGAAAAATTGTACTAGACCCACAAGAGACGTCATCAACATTTCATTACTTTTTATACTTTATCCTTAAAAATTTTATTCGAGCTAAGGAATTACAGAAAATGATAGTTTAGCGTTATTTTCAAACGTTTTTTTTTCTATGAAGATAAAACTAAAATATATTTTATGCAGTCCGCTCCCTTATTATACACGAAGTCAAATATTTGCGTTCACTATAGCTAGAAAGTGTATCTACTTGTACTTATCTTAAAATTTAAAGAAACATTTTGGCGTGCAATCGGATACAAAATTATCTGATAGTATAGAAGGTGAATATAGTGCCTGCCTAGTAAAGTCCCAGAGTTGTCCTAAAATAAACTTGAAGTTAATAATAAACAGTACTGTATACTGTTTATTAAAGTTTTAATAAAATTTCAGACAGGATGAAAATACTGCCAACCAAACGAATGCTAAATGAAATATACAACTGGCCTGGGATTTAGATATATTAAGCGAAGTTTATTGCGAATGCGTAAATGCGCGCTGCATACAAACGAAGTCTGGTGATATTTTTAATACTAACCAATTAAACTCAATAAAATTTTGCAGAAACATTCTAGAAACAAATCTCTATGCTTTTATCGTGTCCGATTTTCGTTAAAATATACTGTTTCAATGCTAGGATTAATTAAAGATTTGTATGGAAATCTTTGAGGCACTGTAACATTAAAACTATACACATTAAGGAAAATCTGACAAGATACAAGCATAGAGATTTGTTTCTAGAATGTTTCCACAAAATTTCATTGAGTTTAATTGGTTAGTATTAAAAATATCATCAGACTTCGTTTGTATGGAGCGCGCCAACAGTAATATTCCCTTAAGAAACTATTTAGGGATATATACAGAATAGTGCAAAGAATTTTTAGAACTTTAATGTTATAATGCCTTATAAATAACTAGCAGCCCGTCCCGGCTTCGCACGGGGTAGACAAATAAATTTTAAGACTCATTTTTCTACACCTTCGGTTACATTGTTCAAATTTTACCAAGGATCCCTAATTTATTTCAAAATGAAATTTAGCCTATGTCAAATTGGAAGAATGTAGCATTCTATTGGTGAAAGAATTTTTTAAATCGGCCCAGTACTTTTTGAGCCTATTCATTACAAACATACAAACATACAAAAATAGGTACAAATCTTTTCTCTTTATAATATTAGTGTAGATGTAGATGTATAGGTATACTTTGACACCTGTTTCAATCCAATTAGGTATTTAATAGTTAGCTAGATAGAAAACACTTTTTTTTACTTACCAATTTTATGTTACCAATTCATATCAGGACAGTTTAGGGTAAGTTTTGTTTGTTCTAGTGTTTTTATTACTATTTTATTCAGTTTTCCATATAATAAGTAGGTATTATTCATTTCATTTCAGGATTAAAGTTAATCTAGACATTTGAATCTATCTAGGGTGAAAAGAAAGAAGGAAATAGAAAACAAATAGAAAGAAAAGATGGCCTGAAATAGAAATTCTAGCTGTATTTTGATATAAAATAGTAATTGCAAAAGGCGTACCGATTGTTTTTGGTAATTAAGTATCGTACCTATAATAAGAATATAATAATAAAATATAATAATAATATTATAGCCGTGATGGTCCAGTGGCGAGTAACCTTGCCTACCGTGCAGGAGGCGATGGTTCGATCCCCGTCCAGGCCAACTCGTACCTATGAGTTTTTCGGAATTTATGTACGATTTGTAACACCACTGGCTTTTCTGTGAAGGAAAACATCGTGAGGAAACCTGCATGCTTCAATTTCGAGGTATGTATTGTACCCACTGTCCATTATAAGTGGCGACGGGCTCACCCCCCGTCACACTGGACAGAGTTTCGGTACTACTGGTGAAACGTGGATGTTCTGAGGTTTCAGAATATCTCTGACTACCCCTCGGGGAATATAGTCGTGAGCATATGCTTACGCTTATGCTAAGTAAGTAATAACTAACTATTACTAATTACTATAATACTTACATTATGTACTTAGGTACGTATACCTACTAGGTACCATTTGTTATAAATGTTGTTCGTTTTGCCACATTATTTTTGCTATGTAAATATACCTACTGTAGATTCGATTTTAATCATAACGTTAAATCTGAATTAAAATCAGAAGCCATATTGACTGTGTTTATCTCTGGACTTTATTAGTGGATAATTGGACGAGTCTGATTGGCTAGTGCAATTTATATTGCAATTTACAAAGTAGGTACTTATAATTTATAATTTGCAACTATACTCCATTCAAAATAGCAACGAAATTTCACGGCTATTTTGCATTTCAGAAACAGATTTGAAACACTTCCTCTCACTTATTCTTAGAACAGCTTTAGTAGCGTCGAAGATATGTCGGATAGTATATGTATTCAATAAATTAATTACATTTGGTAATCAGAATTAGCCAGAAACCTAAATAGGAAAATCTCGTCGTTCTTATTTGGAATGAAGTATAGGTAGGACCGAATCACTATTTTGACTCTTGTCTAAAACCAGTCTAAAACCATTAAAAGTTTGGCATTTAATTATGTAATACCATAACATTTTCACAAGATCCGAATGGATAATTTTGTTTTTATTTTTTCGCAATGCGATCTTCATCAAGTAAAGATATGCATTTATGACCGATATGCGGTACTATAACGGGGCATAGCTCAGCTGCGAGAGGCTGATTGATTAAAACAATGTACTTGAAGACTTTATGAAAGGGTCCTTTTTAATATGCTGACACTTTTTTAAGGGGATATAATTCGGAGCGCGCTCCATACAAACGTACTATGATGATATTTTCAATACTAACCAATTAAACGCAATGAAATTTTGCTGAAACAATCTTGAAACAAATATCTATGCTTGTATGGAGTCCGATTTTCGTTAAAATATACAGTTTCAATGCTAGGATTAATTTAAGATTTGTATGGAAATCTTTGAGGCACTGTATAATATTTGAAGAAATTGAAAAACAAGATAGTAAAACCGAAAATTGATTTCATTACGTGACCGACGACTTAAAGATAATAACAGCTAGCTCTTGGTCTATGAAGTCCAAAAAAACTGCTATACATATTTGAGTGAGAAATATACTTAAGAGAAGTTTATTTCGAATGCGTAAATGCGCGCTGCATACAAACGAAGTCTGGTGATATTTTCAATACTAACCAATCAGTAAATGAAAAATTTTCAGAAACAATCTAGAAACTAATCTCTATGCTTGTATGACGTCAGATTTTCGTTAAAATATACAGTTTTAATGCTAGAATTAATTTAAGATTTGTATGGAAATCTTTGAGGTATTGTAACTTTAAAACTATACTTTTTAACGAAAATCGGAGTCTATACAAGCATAGAAATTTGTTATTAGATTGATTCTGAAAAATTTCATTGAGTTTAATTGGTTAGTATTGAAAATATCACCATAGTACGTTTGTATCGAGCGCGCTCCGAATTATATCCTCTTAAGGGGATGATCAGATCGTCAAACTGAACAACTTTCTCTATGGCACCAACATCGAAATCGCGAAAAAAATCTGCTGTCCTATATAAAACTGCAAACCTACTCGAGCCAAATGTATGGGACAGCAGATTATTTTTTCGCGATTTCGATGTTGGTCCCATACAAGCAGTAGTTCAGTTTGATGGTCTGATCATAGTTTCAAAAAACCTTCAGCTTATTAAGTTGGACCCAGTATTTGTGGGCCAAGGAACATTGATTTAGGGTTCAACCACAGAATATACAAGGTGTTACACAAGTAAAAATATTATACATTGTTTAGATGGTCTAAATCTTATACACGGTGTTACATAAGTACAAATAAACATTTAAGGGGGTGGTTTAGACCAATCAATCTGACCAACTTTCTCTATAGGACCAACATCGAAATCGCGAAAAAAAAAAAATCTACTGTCCAATACATTGACAATGATTGGCAGTTTAGTATGGAACATCAGATTTTTTTTCGTGATTTGGAAATTGGTCCCATAGGCATAGTGAAAGTTGTTCAGTTTGATGGTCTAAACCACCCCTTTAAATGTTTATTTGTATTTTTGTAAACATCATACGGTTCAACTCAAAAATTGTGTCACTAGACTACAACACAAGGCTCAGAGGTAGGTATTTACGAGTATTGAGGTCGCGCAAAGGCCGCAAGGATAGTTTGAAACTTTCTCTGATTTGTTTCTGAGCTCAATGTCCCCGTGATTTATTTGTTACGAGTTCCGGAAAATCATCGTTTCAGATAATCCTCCGTGGGGTGCCATTCAACATTCTTTTGGCTCAAATATTATCTATTTATATTCTCGGAATTTATGTACGATTTGTAATAAAACAGGCTTTTCGGTGATGGAAAACATCGTGAGGAAACCTGCATGCTTCAATTACGAGGCTCACTCTGGACAGAGTTTCGGTACTACTAGTGAAACGTGGATGTTCTGAGGTTTCAGAATATCTCTGACTACCCCCTCGGGGAATATAGTCGTGAGCATATGCAAATATTATCTAATTATTAAAAGAAGTGTCTGTAACATTGAAGATATTTACGAGAAAAAGATTACGATATAGTTTTACGTGTCCCTGACTCCAAATCAACCTTTTTTAGAATTTTTGTCTGTGTTTTTGTTAGTTTGTTCATACGAGCATCATGCAAAAACTACTGAACCGATTTTGATGAAACTTGTTTGATAGCTTATGATTAAAATTAAAATCTGGTATATAATTTGTGTGGACAAAGTCGCGGGTAAAATCTAGTGTTGTATACATGTTATCGTTTTCTATGAAATTTCACTAACTGTATTTAAACTCTCTAGCATAATTACTATATGGGTGATCAGAAACTTTGCTACAACTATCAACAATCTTTTGAAGCATGCAATTGTCACTTTTAGCTTATTACATGCTTGAATTACGTGCTAACCTTTGATATGTTATATGTCAAGATAGACAGTTGAAGTTCCAATCGCGTCGAAAAAAATGCAAACAGGTAAGGCCGCTAAAACCTATCCATATACACGCACATAGAGATAAGTTGTAAGACGACTCACGCACAACATAGAACAAGAAAGTTGGCCCATTTTTTTTAGCACGTTAGAAGCGTTAGGTTCTATCTTGACATATACAGGGTCCTTCTTAATAATTATGCTGATACTTTTTTACGGGGATGATCAGACCATTAAACTGAACAACTTTCTCTATGGGACCAACATCGAAATCGCAAATCAAAAACCATTTGTCCCATACATTTGGCTCAAGTAGGTTTTCATTTTGTATAGAACAGGAGATTTTTTTTTCGCGATTGTGATGTTGGTCCCATAGAGAAAGTTGTTCAGTTTGATGGTCTGATCATCCTTCATCCTGATGTCCTTAAAAAAGTGTCAGCATATTAAGAAGGCCCCTATATAATTAATCAAAGATGCTAGCGTTAAGAGAAGTTTATTCCGAATGCGTAAATGCGCGCTGCATACAAACGAAGTCTGGTGATATTTTCAATACTAACCTATTAAACTCAATGAAATTTTGCAGCAATAATCTAGGAACAAATCTCTATACTTGTATCTTGTCAGATTTTCTTTAAAATATACAGTTTCAATGCTAGGGTTAATTTAAGATTTGTATGGAAATCTTTTAGGCACTGTTACTTTTAAACTGTACATTTTAAGGAAAATCAGATACAAGCATAGAGATTTGTTTCTAGATTGTTTCTGCAAAATTTCATTGAGTTTAATTGGTTAGTATTGAAAATATCATTAGATTTCGTTTGTATGGAACGCGCCAACAGTAATATACCCTTAAGACCACAGAACCCTGTATAGGAATTGTGTAGCAAGTATGTTATGGCCGGTCGCGTATTGGGTGCTTCCCGGCTTGCACGCGGCTCTACCATTTTGTATTAGCTCAAATGTGTTTTTGTACTTACATAAAACAATCATTGAGATTACGATAGTCCCAAAAATCACTCAACTCAACACTGTCATAAATTCTGTGCTAGACACAAGCAATAAGAAATCTTATTTTTTAGTCGCCTCATAAGACACAGGGTGGTCCATTCTTAGCCGGAATTTAAACAGTTTGGTCAATTAATTCGTTTTGTGTATATATTTACAAATGTGTCGTAAAAATAACAAAGTAATAACAAAAGCAACTGGTAACAAAAGATCAATAAACAATATGGCTTAGTGTTTGAATCCCCAGTGCTTGTGGTCTTCGTGTCCACCCTTCTTGCCGTGGTCGCTGTGGTGGTGGTGGTGCTCGTGGTGGCCACCCTCGCCGTGGTGACCCTTGTGTTCGTGGTGGTGCCCTCCCTTCTCGTGGTGGCCCTTCTTGCCGTGGTGGTGTTCATGGTGGCCCCCGTGCTTGTGTCCCTTGTGGAAGTGGCCACCCTTCTTGTGGCCGTGCTCATGGTGGTGGCCACCATGGCCTTCTTCGAAGCCAGACTCTCCATGCTTATCATGGAAATGTTTGTTTTTCTTGAACTCGTCTACTTTATGCACTCCGTGGTGTCCTTTTGTGGAATGTCCCTTATGGTAGTGTCCTTTTTCTTCAAATCCGTGTCCTTTTTCTCCTTTCTCACCATGGTGGTGCTCGTGGTGATGACCGTCGTCGTGGTGGTGGTGTTTCTTGTGGCCGCCGTGCTCGTCGTGGTGGCCCTTGTGCCCCTCGTGGTGGTGATGGCCCTTTTTGCCGTGTTCGTGGTGGTGGTGTCCCTTGTAGCCTTTATGCCCTTTACCGCCGTGGTCGTGGTGGTGATGGGCGTGGTGCTCGTGGCCGCCGCCCTTCTCGTGGTGGTGTGAAGCGGCGGACTCGAGGTCTGCCTCGCGTTTCTCGCGCAGGTCGCGCGTGCTAGCGAGCACGGCTAGTGCCACTAGACAGCCCAGTACTAGAGCCACTTTCATCTTCGATCTGGCCGTCGCCGATGCGTGTTAAACTATGGTTGTTATTATTTTGTTCAAGACCGTTTTATAGACACTACGACTCTGATTGATTTTCACAGTACCTACATTGAGCAACTTTGCTATTGCGATTGGACTCGGTGTTTACACTTTTATTGCCAAGGTCGAGGCTTTTGATGCAGAATTACAGAAAAAATAACTCGATTTTAATTAATTTTACTACATTTTTGAGGCCTTTAATTAGACTTAGGAGAGAGATCCCACAATATATTTTTGTAGCTCTTTCAGATTTTGTAGGTACTATGTTAAACTTTACGTTAGTTCATAATTGCCTTTCATTATCACCCTGTCATCGTTTACTGCTGGACATGCCTCTTCTCAGGCATTAGCAAAACACTTCATAAGAAACCTTATTATCCCTTAGTCGTCTCGTACGCTACATACGACCACGACACGTACCATGACATCCAAGCATAACATAATTATGTTGATACAAATAACAGAGTAAATGTATCGAAACGATATCGTACCATAATAAATAGTATCGGTAGGTAACGTATCTTTGAAGAGCTTCGTCTCTTACAGAAAATTACATGTTTCAGGTATCTACATGAGATAACTTTTCAAGTAATTATTATTAAAAGTATCCGAAATATGCAAGGCTTCTTACTTCCGATATCTAAATATAAACGTAGCGAAATTTCACGGTCACCCTCCCGAAAATACAGTTAAAACGAATTTCCAAAAATATGCAAGGCTTCTTACTTCCGATATCTAAATATAAACGTAGCGAAATTTCACGGTCACCCTCCCGAAAATACAGTTAAAACGAATTTCCAATCTTTTTATTGGTATATAAAATCATTGCTAACGATGCAGCTATCATTCAGCAACCGACACATCCAACTAACGATGAGGAGCAGCTTCTTGGTAGCCTACGGGCTGCTCGCCCTTGCGGCGGTGGTCTCGAGCAGGGAGATCCGGGAGAAGCGGGACGCCGACCTGGAACCTGCCGCGTCCCATCACGGCGGCAAGTGGGACAAGGGTGGCGGCCACGAGCACCACGAACACCACCACCACGATGGCGGCGGCCACCACCACAAGGGGCACAAGGGACACCACGAAGACCACCACGGCCATCACGGCCACCACCACAGCGTGGGACACAAGGGACATCACGGCGAACACGGCGGACACAAGAAGCACCACCACCACGACGACGGCTACCACCACCACCATCACCACGGTGAGAAGGGCGAGCATGGACACGGCCACGAAGAGCACGGCCATTGGCACAAGGGTCACGACACAAAGGGACACCACGGCGTCGAGAAGCACGACGAGTTCAAAAAGGACAAGCACTTCCACCACCACCACGGAGACAAGGGCTACAAGGAACACCACGGCGGACACCACCACGAGGGCGGGCACAAGAAGGGCGGTCACTTCCACCACGGGCACAAGCACGGAGGACACCACGAGCACGGCCACGGCAAGAAGGGTCATCACGAGAAGGGAGGACAC
Source organism: Agonopterix alstromeriana (assembly GCA_963924505.1). Taxonomy (NCBI): domain Eukaryota; kingdom Metazoa; phylum Arthropoda; class Insecta; order Lepidoptera; family Depressariidae; genus Agonopterix; species Agonopterix alstromeriana. The sequence goes on from OZ004670.1 coordinate 7,850,157, forward strand.
CACCACCACCACAAGGGACACCACGGTGGTGGAGGCCACCACGAGCACCACCATCACGAACACCACCACGGCAAGAAGGGCGGTCATGAGGACCACAAGCACTGGGGACACAAGTCTGGCCACTAATATGTGCATGATCTCACATTTGTTGTTAGTTATATATTATTATTAATATGCAGTTTTATATTATTTTACTACATAAGAAATATAAGTAGTTAAAATTTTAAATTATTTTTCTCTATGTTTATCTTTCGTTACCTAACGCCCCGTTGCGGTATTGATGTTGGTCCCATACAGAAAGTTGTTCAGTTTGATGGTCTAAGCATATGTTAAGCATAAAAAACTTTTTAAAATCAAGCTTTTGTTAAGGTTTACTAAAATATAAAAAAATAAGTCATTAATTCTAGTGGGGCAATGCATTTGTAGTGGATATAGTTTGCATGGGTCGATTCTAATAAAAGAAAATAGTATCAAAGTAATCGCTAAAATATTGACAATTATATTTGTTTAATTAAATATCTAAAAGCTTGTCGCGCTTGAGGTCATATAAGCAAGAACACATTCACGCGACAAGCTTTTTAGATATTTAATTAAACCTAATATATGTCTGTCCGTTTGTCCGAAGCTTAGCTCAGAGAGGCTCAATACTAGAAAGCTGTAATTTGACATGGGTATACATATACGCCGACAAAGTAGTAATATACATTTTTTTAGTGTACTTTCTCTTATTCTACTTATGCAATTGATTGATGACACTTGACTTGACTCTAACAAAAAAATTTCAAAGGATCCCTAAATCGAAAAATAAATTTCCTACACCCACAATATTTTTAAAAGATATCCAACGATATCCCACACCATGGAATAGACGAGAAAAAAAATTGCATCCCCACTTTTCGTGTAGGGTAGGTACCCAAAAAAAAAATTCATTATTTTATTTCACCACTTTGTCGGCGTGAGAAATATGTATACCCATGTCAAATTACAGCTTTCTATACTCCATTCAAAATAGCAACGAAATTTTTAGGCTATTTTGCATTACAGAATCAGAGATTTGAAGGACTTCCTCTCACTTATTCTTAGAACAGTTTTAGTAACGTCCAAGATATATCGGGTAGTATGTGTATCCAATAAATTAATTATATTTGGTAATCAGAATTGACCAGAAAGCTAAATAGGAATCGGAAAATCTCGTCGTCCTTATTTGGAATGAAGTATAGTACTAAGCGACTCTGAGCTAAGCCGCGGACAGACAGAAAGACGGACAGACGGACGGACATGGCGAAACTATAAGGGTTCCTTGTTGACTCCCTCTTGACTACGGAACCCTAAAAAGATTATCGCCTTTGAGCGCGAGTGGAGCGGAGTATCTGGTAAAAGGTTAATTATACTTTTCCTTACACCCTGTATCGGTTTGGAGATCAATCATCATCTCATCTACCTACGGCTTGATACAACAGTATTTTATAATTTTCATTGAAAGTACTCATGGAAAGCTATATTTTATGCCGAATTATTTATATGAAGCCGTGTGGTTCCGGCTTAGAATGGACCACCCCATTTTCTTCCTGTGGATGTTGTACGAGGCGACTAAGGGAAAAGGGTTTCTAGTGCGGTGTTTTTGGTCGGCTACAGTATAATTACAACAACACAAAGAAATTAAATTACTTAAATATAGTTGAGCGGGGCGGTCCCGTCGGGGCAGCGGAGTTATTGTGTCGTGTAATATATATATATATTTTAGGTATATATAACCCCCCCCCCCCCCCCCACACACACACACAACAATATACATCACAACATACAAATACTTAAGTACCAACTTTATACCTATTTATAAACACTTACAAGTGACTAAAATGTAATACCTACTTTATTTAGATTGAACCGCGCGATAGTTGTTAGATACATACTATTTTTAGATTTAATGAGGAAACCTGTAATTGGTCATATTTTTAAGATGAATGTTACTATGTTAAGATTGATATGTAACACTGTTGGTTTCCCAATAAAGAAATTAAATTATAAATTAAATAGCCCCCTATCACCACATGAAACGTCATTCCATCCTGAAACCTTAAATGTGCTAAAAGTGAGCCTTGCCACAACTGCGTGCTTAAAAATATAGTCTATAGTTGTAGCAGAGCTTCTGACCAACTCGAAAGGGATTATGGTCGTGAGTTTATGTATGTATGTATTTTCATTTTCTTTTCAATAGAAAGTACAAAAATGATCGAGTTATTGAGGCGGGGCATATCGACAGAAAGACAAGCAGCCAGAATGGACGAAAGTATAAGGGTTCCTTGTTTGACTACGGAACCTTAAAAAGGCGCTAATAAGTTTCGAATAGTTTTCTCGCAGAATGTGCAGATAATTTATGTTCCTCGAGGAAAACGGTGTTTTCCTCTTGGGGTCTTGGGCGAGCTTGAACTCCTCACTGCATTCAGGATTTAGTCGCGTTATAGTTACGGGCATGCGTTTAATGTATTTAAATCGAAATGATAGGTATGGAAATATTTTTATGCAAAAGGTTTTTTTATATAAATCGTTACAAAACAATAACAGTATATCATATCAACAAATAACAACAAATCTGAGATCTTGCACATATTAGTGGCCAGACTTGTGTCCCCAGTGCTTGTGGTCCTCATGACCGCCCTTCTTGCCGTGGTGGTGCTCGTGGTGGTGGTGCTCGTGGTGGCCTCCACCACCGTGGTGTCCCTTGTGGTGGTGGTGGTGTCCTCCCTTCTCGTGATGACCCTTCTTGCCGTGGCCGTGCTCGTGGTGTCCTCCGTGCTTGTGCCCGTGGTGGAAGTGACCGCCCTTCTTGTGCCCGCCCTCGTCGTGGTGTCCGCCGTGGTGTTCCTTGTAGCCCTTGTCTCCGTGGTGGTGGTGGAAGTGCTTGTCCTTCTTGAACTCGTCGTGCTTCTCGACGCCGTGGTGTCCTTTTGTGTCGTGACCCTTGTGATAATGGCCGTGCTCTTCGTGGCCGTGTCCATGCTCGCCCTTCTCACCGTGGTGATGGTGGTGGTGGTAGCCGTCGTCGTGGTGGTGGTGCTTCTTGTGTCCGCCGTGTTCGCCGTGATGTCCCTTGTGTCCCTCGCTGTGGTGGTGGCCGTGATGGCCGTGGTGGTCTTCGTGGTGACCCTTGTGCCCCTTGTGGTGGTGGCCGCCGCCCTCGTGGTGGTGGTGTTCGTGGTGCTCGTGGCCGCCACCCTTGTCCCACTTGCCGCCGTGGTGGGTCGCGGCAGGTTCCAGGTCTGCGTCCCGCTTCTCCCGGATCTCCCTGCTCGAGACCGCTGCCGCGAGGGCGAGCAGCCCGAAGGCTACCAAGAGGCTGCTCCTCATCGTTAGTTGGATGTGTTTCGGTTGCTGAATGATAGCTGCATCGTTGACAATGTTATTATATACCAATATCTTGCGCGATTAGGTAATCTGTTGCTGCTTGATAGTGTCAAGTCTCAAGGTCGTTGCAGGTAAACGAGATGAGATTTCCACTTCCAGGTTCATTGCAACTTGCAGTTCCGAAATAATCGATTAACTAAAGTTTTTACTACGTTCGTCGAAAACGAAAAATCGAGATGTGTCTCTGTCTTTATTTCTTTACGTATGAGAAAATGAGCGCGCATGACGGTTTGCTCGCTTTGTCGTGCGTGGGTTGCTAGCCCTACTGGTGTGGTCCCATAGTCCGCAGTAATAAGAAATTGATGGTTCCTGAGTAGTGCTCATTGGTATAGGTCAAGCTTGTCAAACTCGAAGTCACTTGTGAACCAAATACATAACGATAGTACAATCAGTGGACCGCAAAGAACATAAAGAAATAAAACTCATTTCAGCATATTATAAGGGCCGAATTTTCAGGAACTTTGTAAAAACGCTATAAACCATATAAAAAGTGAGCAAGCGAAGCGAGCTCGAAAAATTGTTCACATCATTACTCAATGGGTACCTATATAATATGAGTACCTACGTCAAGTCTGCATGCTTGCGGGCCGCATTGGGACCCTATTAAAATTTGATAGATAGGGCCTCAAGAAAAGGCATTGCGGGCCGCATCGCAGGCCGCAAGTTTGGCATGCCTGGTATAGGTCAATTTAAAAAATGTTATCTAAGATAAAGCTTTCAAATAAGTTCACAGTAGCTTGCTAATACATACCTAGCTCTAACCCGTTCCCGGAAACTCATTGGTAGGTACGCATCGAACCAGCTTGTAAACTTGATGAGTGACAATTATGACAAACGGTTTTGAAACTATTACGTTATTATTTAAATGTCTAACCTATATAGCGCCTATTTAATACCATAAATTGAATGTAGCATAATTATACAAAATTTTTTACTTTATTAATTCAGCATACTTTACGCATGTTTTAAATTCATGTAAAATTACTGGGTCTTTTTGAATGAATCAAAAACTACTGTACTTGTGCTCTAGCTCTACTGTGTGTGTTTCGAGCGATTTTGCAGACCCATGCACATTCTAATTTAATAATGAAGATTAAATTTTGTTTTCCTGATCCAGCCAGTGATTTGTGCTATGGATCGCCTCTGGTCTAGAACATTGGTATATTGCAAGTTTGATTTACTGCACGTATTCATTAGTGCATACTGAATTGCTTTAATTACTGCTTGGGTATGCTAGGTGCTTACACGTGTTCGTACCTACGTATGTAAGTAAATATATTAACAATTTTCTAGGAAATAATCTTTTAAATGACTATACAGGATGTAACAAAACACCCTATGTTTTTTTAGACCATCAAACTGAATAACTTTCACTATGGAGACAGGGTCGGAAAAAAAGTGTCCCATACATTTGAGTCAAGTACGTATAGGTATTGCTGTTACTATGTAACAGATGTATTTGTATGAAACAGCTGATCTATTTTCTAAGTTAGCTCCTTAGTGAAATTTGTTCAATTTGATCGTCTAAACCGTCTGGTTTTTGCGGCCCTATCCAATTTTGAGAAGAGGAACCCCAATAATGAAGCAGGCGGAACTTGTTGCAAATGCGGAATATACTCGTACACGATCAGGCGGTGATCACTACAAAACGCATCAGGAATGACGCGCCTTCAATCTATGCGAACGTCCACATAAGAAAATGTGACGTCAATAGAGGACTCGCCTGAAGGGCTGCTATATGTAGGCATACCAGGGATGCATTTACAAATTATTACGCCCCTGGGCAAATATGTTTGGTCGCCCCTCATAACTGCTGCTTCCTGGCGGCGGGCCCGTAGCCAAGATTTGTGCCAGCAAAGTTTTAAGATATTTAAGAATTGACCAATAAGAATCGTCATTGTTGTTGGTTATTTTATGACAGTATTGCCTTAATCCAAATCAAGAGCTCAAAATTTTACAAAACTGTGATCAGAATTGTATTTTGCGGAAGTAGCAGCAAAACAAAAAATATGGAGTGAGCGAAGCGAGTGATAGAACTCTTGACAGTCTATGTATGCGAGAAATATCGAAAATAGAGAAGACTATATGTCCAGACATTGTGAAAATATTTCGGCCCAGGCTGTAGCCAGTAAACTGTTGGTCTGCGACTCAGTGTGTGTCATAATATATCCTCTCCATGTGTATGGCCGCCCCCCTTGCATTGGCCGCCCATAGCACTTGAGCATTTTGCCCTTATGAGAATACGACCCTGGTACGTACATTGCTTTGTACATTCATGTTACAAGTACCAGCAAACCCGCAGACGGATCAGCATAATTACACCTAGTTAATTATCCCTTAGGCACACTAATTTAGTTAATAATTGATACTCCTATACAAAGTGTAGGGAAAAGTATCATTAACTTTTAAACCACATACTCTACCCATCAAACTAAACAACTTTTAGTATGGGAGCAAACCTATCAGAACAACAAAAATATCAGCACGTCTAGCATGATTTCTCTACTTCCGCGCGACTCGGCTTTTTCCCATGCTACAAGTCGCGGCAAGCGCGGCTTTCGGTCTCCGAAAAGCGCGGGAACATGTTATTTTCTATGCAGCGAAGGCGCGTCGCGCGCGTGTAGAGACATCATACTAGATGTGCCATACGTTTGAATCGAGAATGTATTGCAGTTTAGTATGGGACATTTGATACTATTTTTGTTCTGACAGGTTTGTTCCCATAGTAAAAGTTGTTCAGTTTGATGGGTAGAGTATGTGGTTTAAAGGTTAATGATACTTTTCCTAACACTCTGTTTAGGTTTATTACCTATTTGCATACCTAGACAAATCCTAAGTTTTGATTTCCTGTATTATAAATTATGTACTAGTATGCAGTATAATCCCACAGGGAAATTGAAAATTCACTTGGAAGGATTCGCAACAACAAGTTTTCTTGCTTTGTACTGGCTTAAACTTCCCCTTGATTAATGTTAGACCCAACTACAGATAAAATATAAGTTTTTTCATTTCTTATAAATGATCTACTCTTCAAAATATAGTAAGAGCGGTTCGATGGAACTAGATGGATGGCCAATAAACGGTCATTCGACTCCGGAAGTGTTTCTAATTGCGAGTTATTCACGTAGTAAATTAATATTTCTATGGTTATTCTTTGCTGTTGGTTTTTAGTTACTGACGCGACGTAACTCGAGACTGGTGTTGATATAGCTGTTGGCAAAGAGCAGATGAGACATCGCCAAAAATTGGAAATAGGGTATTCGACCGGTTTTTAAAAACTGTTCGTATATTTGTACGTTAATTACTGATGTCTGAGTACACTATAGAAAATGTATTTGTTACGTTCCATTACATATAGTGCAAGAAAAAACAAAAACAAAAAATGATATTTAAATATCCCGCAAAAACGCTTTTCCTGACAATATACGTGGCAGCAAGCAAGTGACGTCACGATGACGTAAACTTTGTATGACGCTCACACTCTACACGCAACGGTTTGCAAACATATGACGTTATCAACCATTCGGCCAATCACAGTCGTTTACGATCACGTGACTAAAGTAGACAGAACAATTATTTTCTTAGTTGATTTTCTCTTACAATATCCAGTAGGTATTTTTATCAACTGACTAAATAGTTGGTTTCCAAAATTCATATTCAGTACGGATGTCATCAATAGATTTACATGCTGTCAAATACCTTATTATTAATTCCCAAGAAGAGTCTCGATTTTTCCAAACACTACAAATAAGAAAACTCTGTGATAAAATAAAAATAAGTCAACTACATTTATTTTCGTATCACAAAATATTAACAGTAACAAAAATGTTTTTTATGGAATATCACATATTAATTCATTTATGTCCTTTCTTCCAGTCCCAACCTTTGTGGTCTTCGTGACCGCCTTTGCTGCCATGGCCCTCGTGGTGATCATGGTGTTCGTGGTGGCCGCCCTCGCTGTGGTGTCCCTTGTGCTCATTGTGGTGTCCACCGTCTTCGTGGTGGCCCTTTTTGCCATGTTCGTGTTCGTGGAAGCCACCGTGTTTGTGTCCCTTGTGGAAGTGTCCACCCTTCTTGTAGCCACCTTCGTGGTGATGCCCGCCGTAGCCTTCCTCGAACCCGGACTCACCGTGCTTGTCATGGAAGTGCTTGTCCTTTTTGAATTCATCTATTTTGTGGATACCATGATGTCCTTTCGTGTCATGTCCTTTGTGATAGTGTCCCTTTTCTTCGAAACCGTGTCCTTCTTCTCCCTTTTCGCCGTGATGGTGTTCATCGTAGTATCCGTCGTCATGGTGGTGGTGTTTCTTGTGGCCACCGTGTTCGTCGTAGTGGCCTTTGTGTCCTTCATGATTGGAATGTCCTTTTTTGCCGTGGTCGTGCTCGTGGAATCCTTTGTATCCTTTCTCGTCGTGCCCGCCATGTTCGGAGTGGTGGTCCCCGTGATGCTCGCCGCCGCCGCCCTTTTCCCAGTGATGCGAAGCGGCTTCTAGCAGATCAGCGTCTCTCTTGAACCTAGTATCCCTTGCGTAGACGGCTGCTAGGACCGCTACTAAGCAAACGAATAGAAGAGCTCTCATGTCGTCCTGTTGTCCTGTTTCTGTTGGGCAATGATTGCCAAATGATACCTGATGCTGATTTCTCTTTGCTTATATACTATTGCCAATAGTATAGTGGTCGTAGTTTTTAATGTCAGGGTAACTGATGGATGGCGGTCACTACGCGCTGACCGAATTAGATCATGACGCACACTCATTAACGTCATGATTTCATTCATTTTCAGCTGGCAAGCTCTCCTATCGCACAAACAACCGAATGTCTGCGGGGGCGCGGCGTTCATAATTTCAAATGTGTATGAGTGGTCATCTCAAAAATATGAGGTAAACATTCTGCAAGAAAACATTATCCGCAAACCTTTTGGACACCATTTTCAGTGCAATAAAAATAAATGCAATGTAAATTTAAAAAGTGTAAGTAGATAGTTAGTAAACTAAACTAGAAACGTAATCTTTGTCCCAGATGATTGGTAGAAGTGGAGTTAACCATCAGTGAAAAACACATGTAGACAAACGTATGGAGCGTATGGACGAATTTTAAACGTCTTTATCGCAATTGTAACCTTTTCAGCGAAAGCAAGATTCTAAATTCTGAAATAATACAATATGTCTTTCTATTACTTATTTGAGTTGAGTTTATTTATTTATATAATATTATGTCCAAATTAACTACGACGATTTTACCTAAGATGCGTAAATGTCTGTCTGTGGCAATATAACTAGCTCCCAAATGGATTGTCAACGTAATTAAAAAAAAAAACTAGCCAAGAGCGAGTCATTACATTAAACATGGGTCGTTGTCGATAAATACATAGACTATAGGTAAAAACTGACACTTACTAAGTATGGGGTCACATAGTAACTGAAAATCATTTTACACTGGGTTTGTTGTTTGGGTATAGAAATACAAATACAAATATATTAATTCAATAAATTCGGTTCGGATACATGCGGTATGAGTGATAGTGTTGGATAGAGCTCTAGGCACAAAACGCAGGTTGTGTCTTTTATTTACAAATTATCATTATTACAATTCATATTGGTTACAGCGTCACACAACAGTTAACTAATTGTAGGTAAAAATACATTAATAAAATAAAATAATAATTTAAATTGCATGAACAATAAAATAAAATGGATAATTGATTAAAAATTTGGAAATAGAATACAATGAAATTAATATTTAAAAGTTAAAACGGGAAAACGAACGAGAAATAAAACTATCCAAGTTAGTGCCAGCCTGATAATTTTCCCGCCATCTACATGTTCATGATTTTTTCAGATTTTATATCGCTATGTTTTTTAAATAAAGTTCAGGACAACGTTTACTGAAAAGTGAGCTAATTAAAAAATTGTTAAACGAAATTTTAATTAAAATATATTATTATACGATATATTCTTAGACGAGCATTTTCATAAGCTTTCACCCCACAGTGCCCCAAAGGCTCAAGAGCCGTAATAATTTCTTGAAGTGTGTCGACCCAATTCAAAGTGAGGCTTCTCAGGCTATACTCGGTCTTTGGCGGGAAGGCACCGCACTTTCTGACCCGTTTGTTCCTCTCATGGAAAGCCTACCCCCAGGACAGGAGCTGCCCAGGCCGATTTGGTGATGCTTGAATAGACTCCGAACTCAGGTTGGCCGGAGTAAAGACAATCGATTTAAGTATGGTTACACAGACGGAACGGACCTTAGGTGTGAACGCGGTGTTACTCCTCAGACTATGGCCCATCTCGTATCGTGCCCTTCCTGCCCGGACACCTGCACGCGAACGGAGCTTATGAACGCTGCCGAAAATGCTATCAGTGTGGCGAAATTCTGGCCGGGAAAGATTTAGAATGACATGCCATCGACTCGATAGAAGAAGATAAGCTTTCAATTGATACTCGTCCGCAAAAACATTTTTTTTTGTTTACTCGTTCTACCTTACAAAATATAAAAAAAAATCGCTTTTTTGACTTCATTTATGATATTGAACCATTGAATAATATAGCTATGCCAAGTTTGAGCTTCTTCGTCTTACGAGAGAAATGACGGACTCAGACGGACGGACGGACACCGAGGTGATTCCATAAGTGTTCCGTTTTGCTATTTTTGGTACGGAAAACCCACTTACGACCAAATAAAAAAACATCAATAGTTGCGTGATCTATTTTATTAACATACAGTGCACCAATGGATGACATAACAACCGGTCAAGAGCGTGTCGGACTCGCTAATGATAGGGTGGTTCCGTAGCTATATTTAAGTAGAGAAAGAAGAAAAGTTTTTAATCTGTTTATCTTACCTAAGACAAAATTTTTGAAACAATGATAGCACGATTTATTTTCGTGCAACGCTATCTAGTTTGTCATTAGAGAACAAATCTATTTTACTGGTTTTTTCCAAAACTGGTTGAGCTACAGCATCCGTTATAATTTTCACCTATTTTTGATTTTGAGCGCAGATGTCTCGAGACAGAAGAATTATATCGATTTAATTTATATGCGAGTTTTGTTCCATTGGACAAGACCTATCCAACGACACCTCACTCGATTAAAAAAAAAAAAATTTTATCAACCCCTCTTTCGTTGTATAGGTCGAAAAAAATTTTTTATTCATAACTACTACTATTTATACTATTTAGTTTTATTTCTCGTTCGTTTTTGGGTTACTGTTATCTGTCTTCATGCCAAATTTCGATTCAATAGGTGCAAAAATGAGCGAGTTATTGAGGTGGGGCATACAGACAGACAGACGGACAGAATGGACGAAAGTGTAAGGGGTCCTTGTCTGACTACGGAATCCTAAAAAGTTCGACTGTTTTCACCAGAGTCAAGGGCGTCTCGTGTCAAGGTGGTGTTGCGCTCGTGCAGGCGTCGCCCTCGTTTTTTGCGATGTCTTTTATTTGAATCAATTTCTTGTTAGCGAGATCTTGCGACATCGTTTCCGGTCGAGTGCACGCGCTGCTAGCTGCGTGAACTTGGTGCAGACTGTCGCGTCGCCGCGTCAGGACCGCTAAAAACATACAGTATCACGATTTCGTATGGATTTCCCCCCTCCAGAATTCCGTTCGGAATTCGGTATGTCATGTTTTTTTTGGTCTTCATTTTATATTTTTTACGGATAGAAGACATAATTTTAAGAAACCAATTTCATTTTATTGCGATTCGAGTTTATCAATTTAAATTACTTTGATCTGTAATCTCTAAATGCAAAAATGATGAAGAGAAAATAATTCGAACTCCATGGTGAAAAACGACTTACTGCTTTATTAAAAAAAATCCTTCATTCTCTTTCTAACTCTGTGCTGGAAACAGAAACGAAACATTAAATGTCAAATTCTGACATTGTGAATGTATTTTTTTCATAATGGCCAGTTATTTTAAGTTGATTTTATGTTTACCAAAGAGTTCACAGGTTCTTCAGTGACGTCACTGGACGGACCGAAAAACGACGTCATTTCATTAAAAATATCTGTTATCCTTTCATTTTAAAATCTCTGACATAGAAAATATTATAGTTGAGACAATTATCTCGAAATGGTTTTCGATCCAGCCTTCCAAAAAAAACATGACATACGGAATTGCGGAGAAGTCCTATACAAAATCACAATTCTGATTCGGAATTCCGGATCGTTGACTTTTGTTCACGGATCCGGATGCCCATTTTTTTGACGGATCGGTTTCGGATCGGACGTAGCAACCGCTGTTAGACCATCGTCACTAAAAACAGATATACAGTACAGCAACTTCATGAAAGCGCTTGAATCGACGAGCGTCTCGTATACGGCCCGCTAGGGTACTTCACGGGGGCCCTGATCGTGTTAATTTAAAACATCGAAGTTCAATCCTAATCCAATTACAGTTCTAATCACTTTGCAATCCGATTACTAATCAACTTTGCTGTATTCCGTATCGCGCTAAACTTAACTTATTTACTATGTGACTGACAGCTTTTAACGTCTGAGCGATCTATCAAAACGGCTGTCAAATGATTACCGACCGTGTTAAAAGTTGTGGCTCGCACGCGGTCCAATCACGGTTCAGTAGAGATTTATCAAGCGCGTTTGATCTCCGGTACTGTTGAGCCCAGAAGCACCATAGTGAGCCGTGTACGTGGCGTGTACTGTCGTCTTGCTTGCGTGAAGTTGTTATAGGAACTGTCTCTTTTATGTGTCATTGTGCATCGACTGCAGTTATGTTTTCATGGTCCATGTGTTAGGGTAAACAGTTGTATTACTTTAAGGGGTGATTGTACCCATGATACTGGATAACTTTCCCAAAGAAACAAAGGCGAATTCGCTAAAAAAATCTAGCCCAGTAATGTTACGCTGCGCTTGTATGTCAAAAGTAAATAATTTATAACAGCCGTTTTTTTTCTTTTATACTTTAGAATATAATTCCAGTTTTCATTTAGATTGAAAATCCAACTAAAAAATTTCTTAAATGATTAAACAAAACAAAACAAAAAACATTTAAAATTGGCAAAAAATAGTATACGTACGAGTACACAAATTTTTTATGTCCTTTATTAAGTACAATTTTTCTATTCCTTTATATTAGAAGTAAATCCAAAGAAAAATTACCACGGGACCTTTGTTTTTAAATAAGTAGAAATTACGAAATACACAATTTGTACATAGTTTATGTAAACTCATAACCAAAAACAAACAATAAAATAATAAAAATAATAAATCTGACACTATAAATAAAAATTTACATTTGAGTACTAAAAATACGAAATTTAGTTGGATTCGTCAATAAAGTATCTTAATATCATTTTTATAAACGATCTAGCAAAAAAAATTGATTATTATAAATTATTTCCTTTCGACTGTATTTTTATTGGGCTAATAGTTATTTCACACAAACGTTCGTTCAGCTGATTGCAGTACGGAATGTCCTAAATTCTTATAGGTTTCGTAGGCAAAGTTGTTCGGTATCATGGGTACCATCACCCCTTAAAGTATTGCAACTATTATACCCTGACCTTTGACTAATTATTAAATGGACTGGTTACGCGTGTAATTCTACTAACAAACATTTCTGCCACTTTTTGCGGGGGGCGAGGTAACATGAAATCTGCAGCTTTGGATTTTACTCCCCATAACTTTAGATTCTAATTTTGAATGTTAAAAATCATGAAAAGTAGTCTCGTGTGAACCCCAAACGTTCTAAGTTCGAATTTATTATTTCGCAATTATAGGCTGTCTCGTTTAGTGATAAGGTGTAAAATTTAATGTAAATGCACAAGATCAATTGTGCTTATACCGTGGCAGAGGGGAAATGCTACCGCAAGGCTAGTCCTTATAATAATTAGTCAAAGACCCTGACACACTGTATGAATAATTCATATTTTAGATAAATAAATTCAGAATATTTCAGATTAATAAGATTTCTTGAAGTTGCTGCTGGAAATGGAAAACGTCTTCGTCTACGTTTGTGTGATTCTAGAATATGCGAGATTAAATTTGATGAGTATACAATTGATGTTGTACCTAAGTGTGTTTGTACAAAATCACGTATCACCGAAACTAATTACAGTGTTGTAATCTCTATAATCCGATACCTACGTGAAACCGAACTACGGTATAATCCAAGCCAAACGCGCTAAATTCCCTCAAAACACAACACGCGCCTGTTGAAGTAACCCCAGAATACGAATATGTACAACCTATTCACAAAGCAGATTGAATGTTTCATTCAATTTTGAAATGTGAGCCTATGCTTACAAAAGGATTTTTAATAATTTTGGTTTATGCTAATATTGGCTGTGCCCGGCATGCGTTGCAATGCACCTTTTTTACCCCCCACACGACACACACTTGGCCATTTTTTTACCGTATAAACCTTCCCTGGACTACCACAAATATTTCAAAACCAAAATTAACCAAATCGGTCCAGCCGTTCTCGGGTGATGGCGTGACCAAGGGAAACAGGAATTCATTTTAAGGGTTCCGTACCCAAAGAGTGAAAACGGGACGCTATTACTAAGCCTACGTTGTCCGTCCGTCCGTCCTACCTATTTAGTATTTAGAGCTGTAACTTTTGAACCGAACTTTTATGTGTTATTACAACAGATTCGTTAAAAAATAATTCAAATATCACAAAATTTAAAGTTAAGGGGGGTTCTCAACCAGAATCTAGTTTTGATCAACGTTTTTCTTCTCGCTCTATCGTGAAAACGGTAATACATACAAGCTTCAAACTTGGTGTGATTATAGAGCAAACTCTACAGTATAACAACAAATAATAAAAACCGGCCAAGTGTGAGTCGGGTTCGCCCTAAAGGATCCGGAGAAAACAAAACTTTTTGTAAGTTAGTATTTTATGTGGTACGGTGCGCGAGTAGCCCGACTCGCACTTGACCGGTTTTATATATAGGGTCTTTTATATTCGCAATTTCGATTTTGGTGCCATAGAGAAAGTTGTTCAGTATGACGGTCTGATCATCCCCTTAATACGAGTATAAGCGTGTTAAAAAAGTGTCAGCATATAAAGAAGGACCCTGTATATTGTGAAATAATCAAGAGTTTAAGAGTTAGGTAGATAGATAGTTGGTATGAATGCGCAATGATACCTACTAATTAGGGCGGCCGGCAGACTATGGTAAAATAGTCAGTGCGATAGCGTGGTCGAAGCCTAAATTGCGGATGGGAGATCGAAGCGGCATCCGCACTAGGCATGAGGCGGCGGAAGCCATTAATGAAATTGGAATTGTCTCTGCCTCCGGAGATCGCCGTTCTCCCCAATTGATTTTCATCGACAAGAATTGTCATTCCGCCAGAGAGTGGAATCCTCGGGGCCGGCAATTGTCGTGATATGAAAAGCAGGTGGATCGCCCTTTCGTGCCTGGAATACTAAACGCCTTGTTATCTCCTTCTAGGTGCCAACAAAGGTTAAAATATCTTCCCCATTCACTTTAGACATTTCTTTAGAACTCCGTTTCGTTAGGTAAGTATTAATTTACTTCGATTGCTCTGGGGACTGTTATTGTATCTACTGTAAATGAAGCTTTTCATTGTTGCGGTATATTCAAGTTTACTTTTTTGCTTCGAAATTGTCAAAATAGGAAGTAAGTAAATTATAGTTGTATATCATAGCCTTTTTTGTATTGTGAACACCCATTCTACTCCTGCAACCAGTAGCTACACAAGCCATGCTGTATAAAGACACGCACTAAATAATTTATTTCGTAATAAAAGCCAAAACTCGCGTAATAACACAAAATTACTCAATTGACTTTGGTAGCCAAGCGGCTACCACGATATCTCTGAAGCTTACACAGACAATAATTAAAGACAAATTAAAGATAGATAATATATTCCTTCGGTAAGTAAGTAATCGACTACTGTTTTTAAGGTTTTGACCTAGGAAATGCAAAAAATAATCAATTCAGAGTATAGCTTTTTTCATCGTGAATGTGTTACGTAATGTGGAGTATCATTTCAGCCTGTTTTGTTTACGGAAATTATAAACTAAAATCATAAGTTCATTTGCACTGGCAGTTTATGTACTCTAAGTTATGCCACCAGTGTTGACCCACGACTTATAGACAATTGCACACGGTGTACCTTCCAGAATATGATGGCAAATAAGGAAATCAGATTTTAGAGTACCTAAGCAGCACTGGGGTAATTGGATTAAGGCCCTTTACACACTGCGACTTTTTGTTGCATCGATTCAGTCACGATGCATTATCGATGCAAACGCCATACAGGCTCGACGGAAAACGTTCGTAATATTTGATCAGTCATTCATCGACAGTCTTTGTCGCAATGCACACGCGCGTCTGCATCGATACGAACAAACCAGCGTGTGTATCGCTACAATTACGTGTATGAATACGCCTGTAATGAGGCGTTTTCCAAGAATAATAAATCGAAAAAAGATAAAAACGCTACTATAAACTCGACGATTATATGTATGACCAAAATGTCTGGTCTTGACAATGTTACACTATGTAATTCAATATTGTATTTGTAAGTGTACTTTGTATTTTTTTTTTTTTAAAAGGTGTGTGTTGTATAGTTTCTGGCCGCATCTTCTCTACAACGGAACACCTTCTGACGTGGTGATACAGAAGAAATCACGTCAGAAAGCTATACATGTGATATTATTTTGAATTAAACATTTTGAGTTGAGTTTGAGTTTGAAAAGTCAGTAGATGGCAATATTAAAAGTTCAGAAAAACCTGTCAGATTGACAGTAAAAAGTGTTATTTGTCTATGGTTTGCATCATTCAAATGACGTTTGATAGTGGTGGAGTTGCCAATGGATAATTTTTCACTACCAATAAATACGCAATACCACCGAAAATTTTCGTTTGTTGTACATAAACGAACATTTACGGCGCAACAAGTTAATCAATTTGAGGTATCAAAACGTCTCTCATATTAAAACCATAATAATCTTATTAATAAATCAAAAAATTGCTCCCTAAAATTAGGGAATCGAGAAGAACACGCAACACTTTCGATCTGACTGCTGGATTGGCACGATTATAACGCCATAATTCCAGTGTCTTAGAACTATTTTTTTAATGAAAACGCTACATTGCTAGTGTAGCAATGCAGTCACGCCAATGATAAACGTGCGTTTATATTATATCGTTGTTAAAAGTCGAGTTTGTAAAGGGCCTACTATGACTAGACAGATGACAGTTTGACATTACCATGTGAATTTTTTTTTACTTTTTATGGCATGAGATTCTTGGTAGACCTACTTTATTTTCTAACGTCTTAGTCACTACATACATTTTTTTGCTATCATTTTTCAGATGGTGCTTAGGCATTCCAAACCTGCCAGTCCGGAATTGGTTGAGCCGTCACCATTCAAGAAAAGTTTTCAAGAACAATTCAAGTTGAGATTAATACCAAATTAATACTGTGGTCGCACCTTGGTGGTGTAAAAAGGTGCGACCTCATCCAGGCATCCATCATACAGGTTTCATATATTTTTGTTCCAAATGTGAAAGTGCCGGCCAAAGAAAAATTGGTCTAACAGCATAATAACAATTTTTTGGCCCGCACTGTCACATTTTTTACCAAAATGGATGATGTCTTTTCAGGGCCCCTAGACAAAGTATCTTTCGATTAGCGTTAACGATAGTAGAAAACATAAAAATATATGGACTTGACATATGGTGACGAAAGTAAACGTCAAAATGTTTCGATCGCCAATGTCAAATCCATACATTCTATCATTTCTATTAGCGTCTACGCCAATAGAAATGTCTATAGGCCCAGGGGTCTAAACTCTAAGTCAACGAAATCAAGATGCGACTATTTATGTAAACCAGTAAATGGCTTAACGTAAATGGCGTAATGGTAAAATTTGAACAATGTAACCGAAGGTGTAGAAAAATGAGTCTTAAAATTTATTTGTCTACCCCGTGCGAAGCCGGGACGGGCTGCTAGTAATATCTATTTCACCCTGTATAACTTGTGCGGATGAAGTCGCGGGTAAACTTTAGTTATTTATAAAAGTCAATTGAGTATTCATTCACGCTTATCAAAAATATTATATCGCATATCGCCGCAACCCGGCGCAGATATCACTCGTTTGCCATATTTCATAGCAGGAAGAACATTACGATCGAGATACATACGTTATTACGCTGTTAAAACACGTTCTACAAAGCCGATCCGTGCGAGCTGAGCTGCGAATCCTGCCCGGTGCGAATTAAAACCCAACAATAGGTACATACGACGGCCAGGTGTTTTATGCGTGTGTTGTGTTTTATACGTATTATCTAGCGCCGTCCGTCCGTCCGTACTTTCAGACCGTTTCATCTTGCGCCCAAGCGGGTCAGCGTAATTTATTACCTATTGTGCGGATATTTCATTTATCACGGTGAATTCAATTTACAGAACAATTAATCATTCCGCAATACTTACTTGTAGACAGCGGGTTGGTCGGCGGGTGCTACGAGACGCCGCGCTGCGCCAGGCCACAGTATAAGAAAAAGTTTTTAGTACTACATACAGTACGGACACTCCCTGCCCCCCACCGACTTTTTACCTCACCCCCTCTGGTTGAATCGTGGTTTCTCTTAAGCAAATGCGTATTCCTGTCTCGCTCGCACGCAACAGTATCGCACATGCTTAAAGTCCGGCCGCTGAAAGATTGCGTTTGAAAGTTACCATAAAATTGTAAAAAACTGAATGAAAACTATAAATGCCGATCATTATTTAGTAGCTTTTTGAACTTAAAAGGGCAGGTAGTGCCCTGTGTACTAGAGTGAGCACAGGTAAACAATATTTTCATTAAGTTTTTTACAATTTTATGGTAACTGTCAAACGCAATCTTTCAGCGGCCGGACTTTAACTCTACTTTTCAGTTTTTCCCATTTATAGTATGAAATGGGACAAACATTGAAATCATTTTTTTTTAGTATTTTTAATTAGGTACTAACATAACTTTAAGAGTGTATTCACACAATGGAACTAAACAACTTTCCGTAAGGAACATGAGTCGAAAAACGAAAAATTTTTGGGCCTCTCATGGAAAATCGATCGGCTATTCCGCACTTTTGTATGGAAGGTCTAAAAAAAATTTCCTGGTCATGTTACTCAGGGAAAGTTGTTTAGTTTTATTGTTTGAAGTTATGTTAGTAACTAATAAATAACACATTTTTTTTCGCGATTTCAATCTTTGTCATAAAGTGAAATATGATCAAATTAATGGTCTCAATAACAGGCCAAAGTTAACCTCAGGAAAACGTTATACAGGGTCCTTCTTAATATGCCGACACTTTTTTAAGGGGATGCTCAGACCATCATACTGAACAACTTTCTCTATGGCACCAACATCGAAATCGCGAAGAAAAAATCATCTGTTCCATACAAAACTGCCAAACCTACTCGAGCCAAATGTATGGGACAGCAGATTTTTTTTTGTGATTTCGATGTTGGTCCCATAGAGAAAGTTGTTCAGTTTGACGGTCTGATCATCCTGTTCAAAAAGTGTCAGCATATTAAGAAGGACCCTATATACATATTCAAACATATACATAATCAATAAACGAAAAACATTTGAAATGGTACCTCCATTTTAAATGTTTTTCGTGATAGGTATTAGTAGGAGGTAACTGATGGTGGAGGTGGATATGTATTTTCGTAGGTTTTACGTAGGTACGTTTTTAAGAAAAGTCTGAATTATTGTTTAACGAATCTGCATAATTTGTTTTTTTGTAACATTAATATCTCATCTTTAGCTACTCTTTACCAAGGTAAGGCATGGGTAAGGCAGTGCAATTCATCGAGTTTATCAATATAAATTAAATTTTTAAATTACTTTGATCTAATCTCTAAATGCAAAAATGGTGGAGAGAAAATAATTCGAACTCTATCGAGAAAAACTTCTGCTTTACTAAAAAAAATATCACCTGTCTCCTCTTTCTAACTCTTTGCTCGAAACAGAAACGGCAATATCAAATGTCAAAGTCTGACATTGTGAATGTATTTTTTTTCTTAATGGCCAGTTATTTTAAGTTTACCAAGGAGTTCACAGGTTTTCCAGTGACGTCACTGGACGGACCGAAAAACAACGTTATTTTATTAAAAATATCTGTAATCCTTTCACTTTAAAATCTTCAACATAGAAAATGTTATTGAGACAATTATCTCGAAATGGTTTTCGATTCATCCCTAAAAAAAAAACTTGACATACCGAATTAGACATGCTATGCTAGTGGAAAGATAAGCCAATCAGCAATGGTTGTATGGAGGCTGCCTGCGCAGGGTGCACCAGACGAACATCATACGGGGTGGCTCCTTCCTTGCACCCCTGCCCCTGAGAAGCGGGGTAACTGGTCACTAGAATTATCACATGATTAATTTACGTCACAAAACATAACGGAGCGGAAGAACCCTACTATTAAGTTAGTTGTTAGCATTCTGTTTACTTCCGAGGAATTGAATTAGTCGCCGTCTCTTACCCTTATGTACATAAGAGGTTTGGTGCGTCCCCGAGTGACATGTCTGATTGCGAACACGTCGCGAATTAAATTCTCGTCTGGTCTCAGCCTTAACGTAACGTTCGCTAAACAAAATAATGTAATTTAGGGTCATTAGTTAATTGACGCATCCGTGTGAGATGGAAATTAGAAGTTGAGAGGAAAATTAAGTGCCGCCTTTGAATGTTTAGAGTTGAGTTCTTTAGAGTATTTAACTTTTTTATGATTAATGAAGTCTTTATGTTAGTCGATATAAAATTATTGATCTCTCAGGTACATACAAAATGTCGCATAGGAATCTGTAAACTTTGCGTTTACATTAACTATGTACTATCACGGACTTTTCCGCCTGACCACCACTAGGCTAATTTTTGCTTGCATACTAAAAAATTTACAACATATCCATTTTGGCGCTGTTGTCGTCAAGCTAGTTTGTATAGAACTTGTAGTTATAGGCATGTATACAGTTATTCCGGAATGCAAAAATAGGGATATTTGACCAAGGAACACAGTAATCAACAATATTATTATGTCATACAACGGAGAAGAATTAGGACTTCTCAAGGATTCTCAACTCAAACGAAAATACCAGGAAAAACACAAGATATAAGCTTCTGACGCCACAACGCGGCATAACGCTGCTGTTGCTGTAAGTTCAATATGGCGTCCTATCATCGTCCAATGATGACGTTTTATGAGGGAAAATGTGACTTCAGCGCCAAAACGGCTATATCTGAACTAAAGCTGTCATAGGCCTGCCTGTGATCAATCTAGCCATTAGTCCTCATTCAGTGCCATACATCTAACGCAGTGACCGTAATTGTGGCGTGTTTGGCGATGTTACTCTGCGATATGTCCTCATAAATCGCGCAATCCGAGGCGCTGGCAGCCCCTCGCCTGGCCCAAACTGACTCTACGAGTAATTATCCGTTTTCATGGCAGTTAAGCCGAGTCTTATTGCTGTCCGCCTTTCTGTTGGGAGGTAACTTGAATATTTATTCAAAACTATGACTTTAAATACTTTATAATTAGCAAGCATTAACAAGGTGCTAACGTTTATGAATGAAGGCAAATTAGTAGGTCGTATTTCAGTACAATACGTTTAGATTCCTCTTTTGTTTTTGTATTGGTATTTTTAATTGGTGCTTTATCGGTAGGATCAGTCTTCAACTTACCCCAGTGGAATTAGATATAAAAAGGGGTCAACCTCGGAATGAGAGATAATAAGCTACCAGGAGTGCGATTTTTGAACCCTCATACGTCGAACTCTGCAGTTGAAAATGTCAATATTAGTATGGAGATATGCATCTTTCTACTGCTGATTAGACTCTCAAAAATCGCACTCCTGAAGTATGATTTCCATATGAAGTTTATCTGGTTAATCTGGTATGAGGGTTCAAAAAAACGACGAAGCGGTTTGAGAAAAGGTATGTAGTGCCCTTGCACTTCTCTTGGCTCGTCTTGTTGGGGGGCACTAGCGTGCCCCTAAATTATGTATAACTGTATCTTTTGAACCTTAATAGGTAGATGGTTGAAATTTTCACAGAATTTGTGGTATAATGGTGGATGTCTTAACAAATAATAAAATTTCTTATTTTCCTGGGTTAACTCTGCCATAACATAAATCATATCAGGAGTTGGCTGATTATAATCGCCATGCTTTTCCTATTACAGTCTCCCGTTTGCAATGGAGAGAAGGCGAATACCTTTTTTACTTACATAAATCTTCTTTGAATAAACTCATTGCGAGTTTCAAGACAGATTAGAATCAATCGCTGGACTTCCATTGAGGGTCGTTGCTGTTGATCCTATCCTGTCCTGACCTAATTAATAAGACGTTCTGTAGTAAAAATTCATACATACAGAAACTCACGACCGTAATCCCTTCCTGGGTGGTCAGAAACATTGCTACAACTACCAACTTTCTGTTTAAGAATGTAGTTGTAACAATGCTCACGCTCGCTGCGCTGTAGTAAAAAGTAAAAATCGGTCAAGTGCGTATCGGGCCACGCGCAGAATAGGGTTCCGTAGTTTCCCGTCTCAATATACGGACTTAGAGGTATCAATATACGGAAAAAAGAAAATCTGGTGTTCCGTGGCTGTTCCATACAAAACTGCACATCTACTCGACAGAAATATATGGGACAGCTGTTTTTTTTCCATCGCTCTTTTGAAAGTGGACCCATAGAGGAAGTAGCCGTCAGCATTTACGGATGAGAGTTTATGTAAAGTTTATAAAATAATATACGTATTATCAGTTACCAATCCACCAGATCGCAAATTTTGTTTTAAAATAACATTATTCGAAAATATGGACGATTCTAACAATAAGTAAACAATTTTTCATTGAATCGCTGGTCAAATAAACATTAAATGCTTCTGAGAGTGAAAATTAAACAATATTTGTTCAATTTTGTTCAATTCAGGTTGTTTATTTTAAAAGATTCGGGTACGCACGGTCTGGGCGCCTGATTCCCCGTGTTCTATCATCCCTGGACCCGTCCACTCCGCTGGTATTGTTAAATGATTAATTGATCTGAAAATTGAATCGCTGCCGTGATAAATGAAATACCAACACAATATGTAACAAATCGCCATCGCCGGCGTCCTTCGATCAACGGCCACCCTCTTGATTGTTTGATTTTTAGCAAAAAAGTTGAAAAGGCATGCAAAGTAGCGGGCGGAGTAGAGAGCGAGAAGCGGGGCACGGGAAATTATTGA
Source organism: Agonopterix alstromeriana (assembly GCA_963924505.1). Taxonomy (NCBI): domain Eukaryota; kingdom Metazoa; phylum Arthropoda; class Insecta; order Lepidoptera; family Depressariidae; genus Agonopterix; species Agonopterix alstromeriana. The sequence continues at coordinate 7,872,777 of OZ004670.1, forward strand.
AATATTGCATTCTTGTTCACAGTCACAAGCGTCATCATCTCAGCAGATGGACGTCCACTGACCTGGACCTCCCCCAAGGATCGCCACAATGAACGGTCCTGCGCTGCCCTCATCCAACGGGTACCCGCCGCTTTCACCGTAAGACTCGTCCATGATTTCCATATAAAGGCTTCGAAAATGCTAAATTGTGTAGTAGTTGCTTTTATACAGCTAGTTAAAAACTACAACACACTAAAATGTATTGTCGAGTAAAAGTGAAATATCATGTCGAGTAAACTTCTCTTGTTTCTCTGCTATTTTGAAGGGCTTTTATACTACTGTCATATAATAGTTTACATTCACAGCGCATATTGGTAGTGTGATAGATCTATAAAAGCTTTTATGGGGCTAATGTTATTCGATTTTATTCTAAAGTATAGTACCGTATGAAAGCGGTTTTTCTGCAACTAAATTACAATTAAGAAATGTTGCATGAAAAGATGTACAAATGATTTGACTTACCTTGGAAGTATCTGGAAAATATTAAAGAATTTGGTGCCACAGCAAACTACCTGACTGAAAAAATAATGACTCCTTCAGTAATTGGAGACATAGCAATATATTCACCTTTACCTGAAAAAAAATCCGAGTGATAGTAATAGTATAGTTTTATTCGTCAAATTAGTTGATTGATAGCAATATGCCTACTTAATTTTCGCTTCTTCACGACGGTTATGCAACTTTCACAGGAATTTAAGCTGAGAGATTTTGTGACCAAATTGCATTTGGTAAACGCTTTCTCCAATTCTACGAGTATTTGACAACTTTCAGGACGTTCTTAGAACTTTAAGCTAAAACAGAAACATGCTCTCGACTTTAAAGGATTTGATTTTGTTAGACAGACTGACATCGTAGGCTTATGAATAGGGCACCCTTCGGCTACAGAGCCCTAAAAAAAAGATAAAGATCGACAGGGATTAACTAAACTAGGTATTAAAGTATCGTCTATCGTTAGGATGGTATTCGCTTGCGCTTCTAACCATCAAACTACCCTACAGTCCCTAGAGCAGTAAGGCTACTTTAAAGACAATATAAAATAATAATCGCTGGACCTTGTCTGGAAAGGAAAATAAATTAATTTTAGAAACTTCGGCTATACTTTGCAATTTTATCGGATGAAATAGGGTACACTCTTATTGTGTGTTTTCATTTTATTTCAACCCTGAAAGTTTTTGCCTACGAATTATTACAAAGAGGGTCGTTGTTTGGGGTGGGGGTCCGTGTTTTAATAATGAATGGGTCGTGCATTAAAGCTGACATTTAAGTAAGTTGGTCGGGGCGCTCGGTGCCGGGGCTGCTACATCAAAAAATTGATTGGGCGCTAAAACTGAGAAAGTAGCGCTAGATTCCAAAATGTTCGCGGGTCGAAAAACCGCTAGATCCGGCGCTTAATTCTTATCACATAAATAAAAGTCCTATAAAGATCTATACATAGTCTTATCAGTCTTTCCGAAACCTATCTAGAGTATGCAGTGTTCCGGAGATTCATATACGAATGCATATCTGAAGTGTTATTATTAATTTTACTAAGGACATTTAGCCAATTAGGAATTCACTGACTTAAATTTACTTACACAGGATGTAACAAAGCGTGTGCAAGAAGATGATAGAAAGATAGAGAGATAAAAAGATTGTAAAACTAAACGCGAAGACAAAAAATTATGTTATCAACGAACTTTGCATTGTTTCGTGCATACTATTGTTCTGTTTTTTCTTTTTAGGGTTCCTTAGTCTAAACAAGGAACCCTTATACGTTCGTGCATTCTGTCCGTATGTCTGTCTGTATGCCCCGCCATAATAGCTCGGTCATATTTGCACCCATTGAATCGAAATTTGGCATGAAGACAGATAACAGTAACCCAAAAACAGAAATGTAGTAGTTATGAAGCTACATTGCGTTGATTAGGTATAAATGACTCGAATTGCCCGCTATTTTGTAGGATCAAGATCGCTTTAACGTACCGAATAGCGATACGGCGCTAAACATATCGAAAAAAAGCGCTAGATTTAGTGCCGAAAGCGCTAAGGTGGCAGCACTGGTCTTAGCCCAAGGAGAGTTCCCGCCGCCGCGCTGCCCGCTTGTCTCGCCCGCCGCTGCTCGCGGCAAGCCTTGATTATAACGTAATTGAGTGCTTCCGCCGATACGAGGCGCCTCCATTAAGCCACTGCTGTAGAGAATTGAAATAATAGAAAAGATTATATTAATTATTTATGGGATATTTTTTTGGCTTCCGCACCCAAAGGGAGAAAACGGGACCGTATTCATAAGCCTACGCTATCAGTCCATCCGTCCTAGCTTCAGAGGGCCGCATCTTTGTACGGTAATAGGTAGCCAGTTGACATATTCACAAAATGTATCATTGTATTGGATTTCATGACAAATAGGAAAAGAAAAGAAAATGGGAGCCCCCTTAAATTTCTACCCATACAAGAAACTTGTTTTATCAACGTTTTTTCTTCTCGGTCTATCGTAAATCGGTAATATATACAAGCGTCAAACTTGGTATGAATATAGTGCAATCTACTGGGTGTAAAGGAAAAGTAGCATTAACCTTTAAACCACATACTATACCCATCAAACTGAACAACTTTTACTATGGGAGCAGTGTTGCCAGATCCATGATTAAGAATTATCCCAGATTGGCCGCAAAATTATCGTGTTTTTATCGTATCTCAAATTCCCAAAACTTACGATAATTTTGGGAATTTGGGATGTCTCTTACGAGTCTAAAAGAGAGTGAGAACCAAATGATGCACGAAATTCAATCAATCTTACCTACATTACGTGCTAGTTACATATGTAAAGGTAGTGTTTATGGAATCTTAGTACAACTTTTGATTGAAACGATACGATAGTAAATATTTTGTACTTCAACTTTTCTCATTACATCTAAAATTTTTAGTTATATTTGAATACTGTACCCAATACTAAACGTGAGTATGATGTTTCATTGGAATTTAACGGAAAATATAGTTGAAAATTGTTATTGGATACACTGATTCCATTACATTTAAAAATTATCGTGGATTATCGTGGAATTTTTACGAATTATCGTGCGATACCAGACTTTTATTTTTTATCGCATGCCACTCGTAAATATCATGGATCTAGGATAATTATCGCACGTCTGAGAACACTGTATGGGAGCAAACCGATCAGAACAAAAAAAATATCAACTCTTCCACACTAAGCTGCAGCGCCCACATGTATGGGACAGCAGTTTTTATGGACTGATCAGATTCGTGTTAGAAACTCCCGCGTCTTCCGCTATTTTAATTTATTATATATAGCGGGTAATGCGTTTTATTTATGAAAAAGTAATGTACCGCACGTAGCTAAAGTTGTTGTAGTGTAGTCCTAGACTCCGTTTCGTAGGTTTCGTATGTGCTGCCGTCATCTTGTCAATCTCTGGTTTTGTAGGCAGTGTCCGGGGTGTGGTTATGTGACCTAGCGTAAGCGCAGATCCTCAAACAGATTCCTTCAAAGTGCACGCCGCGCCGGCGCCTACTATCTGTGCTTCAAATAAATGCGCTTTGGGTGCATCCATTCATTTTACGTACTTTGATCAAGGCCTACTTATTGTAAATGCTAATTACATTACCAGTAACATAACTAAACCACAAAACAGCCATTCAACAAAGAGGAGCTTCAAACTAGAAGGATCTATCGTGCAAACGTTTAACGAATTACCCGAGGATTACTAACTTATTTCATTAGGAACTTTACCCCGCCGAAACGTTATTTTGGATAAATCCCTGAAGCTTTATCTAGATGACTGCAAAATGGAAGCTTGAGCGCAAGGTATAGGTACCTACATCAACTTGTGTTTATTTCTAATGACTTTGCGTTTTCTATATGAACAATGGTTAAACAGTAAGATACATTTAAATTGCCTACAGTGCCTACTCATAACTTGTGCAACATCCCTTAAAAACTACTAAACCGATTTGGATGGAGTTTTACCAAAAGTATAGGGCTTAGTTTGTACGAACATTTAGGTTTGGTTTGACCTTACAAATCAGCAAGCTCAGTGGCGTAGCGATGGTTCCTATCGCCCGGGGCATAGATTGGTTTTGCCGCATCTTTATAAGAAAACCGAAACAAAAAATAACGGAGCGAGCGATGCGAGCTCGAAATTTTTTAGCACAATTCGGGTTATGGTCAGACGTCTCTTGGTTCACCCATGTAAAAATAGAAACCTAGAGCAAGCGAAGCGAGCTCAACTTTTTTCCTACAACCTCTAAGAACCAAATATCATACAAAGAACTACGACGTTCGGCGCCGTTCGCGCCGACAGCGAATAAATGAGTCTTGACCCTTAGCTGTAACCAGAACTCTTTCGGATTATCCGTAGGTACAGTAATCAAAACAGAAATTAAGAGCGAGTGAAGCGAACAGTCAGCAATAATGGTCGTATCAAAGCTGCCCAGGGTATGCCACACTAACTCAGAACTCTCTTTTCGTGTGAGCAGACACAACTAAAAAAAGTGTGTTGTTTCCTCATCTTAATAGTTCCTAATAATACTGCAATGTATTATTAACGTCGACGAATTTATTCGTAGTCGTATATTTATAAATACAGAAGCTTGTTATCACAAATGTAATTGTGTTTCCCTGAAACTGGAACATAAGATGTTTCCCGGATCTCGCAGGTCACCTCAGTCGAACCAAATAAATACGGCCTTCTCAAACATTTGCCGGTGTAATAATTCTTCGGTATATCTCCCTCCGCGATGTCCCTTTTCCTCTTGTCTTTGATCGAAAGCCTTTTCGATTGATGACTGCTATTTGCGCGGAGTGCGAGCGACCTTTCAATGACTTCCGAGGTCACCCTCGGTGTCATAGTGATTTGAATATAAAAACATGTTTCATTTTTGCATGCTATATGCCCATAAAACATTACTTTTGCTTACTACGGAATATGAACATTTGTTGTGTTTTAAAACACTAAATCAGAAATTTATTTGGAAAATATTCGATTTTTATACACTATGGAGGTAGATAGAGCATGGTATATGTATTGGAGCCATAAGTACTTCATCTAGAATTAAACATTTTAACGGGTTCTTACCGCGTTTTGATATATTTGTGTCAAGCGTTGTGTGTTGTGTTGTTTGTTTTGTATATTTGTGTATGAGTAATTTGTTTTGTTGGCGTTTGTATTTTGTATATTTTTTGTTTGAATATCGGGAACGAAAGGGCACTTCTGTACTTCATCGAAAATTAGTAGCATTAAATCATTTTTGCTGAAGCATTTTATGTGGGTAGACTGTAAACTTATTTGCGTTACAAGGTACTTCAGGGGGTGTTTCAGACCATTAAATTGAACAATTTTCACTACGAGACCAAATTAAAAACTTTAAAAAAAACAGCTGTTCATACATTTCGGTCAGCTATTGACATTTTCTATAAAACAGCTGATTTTTTTCGCGATTTCCATGTTGGTCCTATGTTAAAGTAGTTCAGTTTCGTGGTCTGAATCACCCTTCAAAGTCTGTAAAGCATTTAAGTTTACACCTTGTATAGAAATTGTGACTGTGTTAATCGAAATTGTATTTGTTTATCATGACGCCTCTTTCCCAGTGTCGTAGGCAGAGACTAAAGCGCGTCACTAGTTACGGATCGCGATCCTTACACACCTCTTTCATTCACATCCATCCTCTTTTCCCATGCCCATCAGTTTAGAGTACCTACTCATCTCTCCGCACCTCACATTTCTGTAGAATAAGGGCCTGTGTCACCACTTCTTAGTAAGTAGCTTATCCGACATATATTTTGTCATATCTTTCACACAAAATATGTCAAACTATCTGTCGGATAAGCTAACAAGAACTTACTCAGAAGTGGTGAAACAGGCCCTTAGAATATTAATAAAACACTAGTTCCATCTGACTGACAGACAACGCACAGCTTAAACCACTGAAGATGGCATATGAAATTTGGAAAAATATATTCTACATACACTGAGAAAAAAATGCTAGGTATACGTAGCCCGTCGCAGCTTATTACGTACCGCGTTCGAGACAACTTAAATACCAATATGCAACACTTGTAATAAGTATCGCGTCGTAAGCTACGTGGTACGTAAGCTGGGACGGGCTACGTATACCTAGCAGTTTTTACTCAGTGTAGGAGTGCACAAAGAAAGGATTTTTTAATAAAACCGGTCAAGTGCGAGTCGGGCTACTCACGCACCGAGGATTCCGTACACCACCACCACACAACAGACTTATTAACTCACAAAAAAGTTTTGTTTTCTCTGGGATCTTTAGCGCGAGACCGTTTCACAGTTGGCCGGTTTTTAATCAAAAAGTCAAAAGTAAAAATTGTTTATTCAAAATAATATCACATAGATTTTTTGACGTCATGTTTTCGAATCTACCACCGCGTCGGAAGATGTTCCGTTGAAGAGAAGATGCGGCCAGAAACTCTACAACACACCTCTTTTAATATTTGTTGTTATACTGTAGAGTTTGCTCTATAATCACACCATGTTTGATGCTTGTATTTATTACCATTTTTACGATAGAGCGAGAAGAAAAAACGCAGATAAAAACTTGTTTCTTTGAGGAACCCCCTAAATTCGCCTTAATAACACACATTCTGTGTCTAGCTATTACGGTTCAAAAGTTACAGCCGTAAATATGTAGGACAGACAGGCAGACGGACAGCGTAGGCTTATGAATAGGGTCCCGATTTCACCCTTTGGGTACGGGACCTTCAAAATCAACCCCTAGAGGGGTACAACGGGAAGTTAAAGATTTATGCAGACGAAGTCGTGGGCAAAAGGTAGTAGAATTATATTTTTATTATTAGGTAGATATTGACTTAATCTCAGAGGGGTGAATGTTTTTGTTCTGAACTCGATATTTCATTAAAATCAACTCTTCAAAGTGGAACCGTAAAATAGCATTAGAATTTAAGTCGCATTAAAAGTTTGCGTGAGCCGAGTTCGTAGCACAATGGGGCCGTTGGAAAAATTCTAATTACTTTACCGAGTTGGCTTGGAATTTAAAAAAGTTACGCTTACTGACGGTGTTTTCTACACAAGTGAATATTTTGCTGAAACATCAATAATAAACCTTCGATATCGTATCGAATGACATGGAAAACAATAGGTAGGTACAGTTTCCTGTTCATTTCATGCATAGTTAAGGTCCCCACACATAATCGATTAAATCTTTTTCTGTTAATGGATGTTGTGTTGTGTTGAAATACGACGCCTTTGCAAAATAAAGGAAGCTGATATATTTTCACGATTTCGATATTGGTCCCGCTTTGACCATAATTATGGTCTCGTAGAGAAAGTTGTTCAGTTTGAGGTCCGCGATCATTATTAAGATGGGCCCTGTATACGTATTAGAATGTGTGGTATTTAAATACCTGTAGCAGTCCAGATCCATGCATATAAATAAATAAATATAAATATCTTGGACAAAAAAATCACAAATTATCTAGTTACATTTAAAGTACCAGAATCTATACTGGACTTGTATTATGATGACTAGACAACGATATAGAATACATATATAATAGATACAAATGTCCATGACTCGGGTACAAATATTCATCATACAAATATTTGTCCCTTACGGGATTCGAACCCTCGGTACAGCAGGCAGGTTCACTACCGACTGTGCCATCGGGCTGTATATAAAATACGACAAGTAAAATGTAGATAGATATGTTTTAACCTATTTTATTTAATTATCTAGTCGAGTCCCGTATGACCCCGTACAATACAGGTAGGCCCTTTGAAATTTCTAGACTGACCTCTCCGTAGCAAGTGATAAATAGGCCAGCACATTTGCAGAAGTGTTCTCGCCCTGGCCGAGTGGCTACCTGCGTGAATTCCGCCATTAACTTCCTGTGATCCCAGATCGATGTAGGTTCTCTAACAAATAATGAACTGAAGTAAACTCCTAAACGCCCTCGGCGCAGAAGTGTTGGCAATTTGGTGCAGCCGGTGCTCCTTGTTGCCGTCGTTTTTCTTGCCGCTTTGTTCAATAAATGTACGTCTCGAGTGCCTTACTACACAATTTTATGTCGTATTTAATACTGTCATTTTATTATATTATTTATCTTATTACCATAGAGAAGCTTTTTATTTACTCGCATAATATCACGACTATAATCAGTTTTGTAGTGATCAGAAAAGTTTGCTACATCTATATTTTAATCATACTGTTGTAGCCATGTTGTAGCAATATTTCTTTTAACTTTTGATAACGGTTTCGAATGAAGACGTGTCACCAAGTGGTGATATGTACTATTTAAAAACTGTATAAAATGCCTTATAGATTCGCCTACGAGCGAGACCGCGGTTGTGGCTTTTCTAAGCGTCATTTTCTATACCTACAGGGTGTAAAAAGACATCTCCCGAAAACTGAAAAGGGTGAAAGTACCCATAAATATGAATAACTTTTACTATGGGACCAACGAAGAGTACTCAAAAAAGAACTATTTGTTCCATACATTTTGCGCGGAAATAGTTGTCTTTTTTATTCTCTAAGTTGGCTCCTTAGTAAAAGTTGTAAATTGTTCATATTGATGGGTACTTTCACCCCTGAGTTTTCGGGAGATTTCTTTTTACACTATGTATTTTATATCTTGTGTAAAACACAATTGTATTTATGAGATGTTTTTAATTTCAGATTATTATGCACCAAACGGTAACAAACGGTTTTCTAACAACTAAAACTTCGCGTATGTTTTAGAATGTGTAACATTAATAATGGCCGTCGCAGAGTGGGTCAAGCAAGTGCGCAGAGTTAAGTAAACTTTAAGACGAGAGCTCTTCACGATGTCGTGTCGAGTAGCGAAATAGTGTCAAACTGTCAAATCAGTCTCTCAAATCTTTTCTGCTATTCTCAAATTATTTAGTTTCAAATTACTTTGTTAAAACGTCTCCGTTTAACGCTAAGTAAAATTAATTCTTCCTTTTTTTTTCTTAGCCTATTTCATTCCACTGCAGGTCAAAGACCTCCCCCCTTTATCCTCCATGCATCCCTGTCCTGAGCCAGCTCCATCCACCCTTCGTCGAAGATATCCAGGTCGTCTCTCCATCTCTTCCGGGGTCGACTCTGACGGTGACGTCCATTCTCCGGGATCCAAGTTGTTAGGACTTTGGCCCGTTTTTCCGGGTGTAATCGACAGACATGGCCAGCCCAATCCCATTTCAACTTGGCAGTTTTCTCACCAACATCGGCTATTTGCGTTTTTTGGCCTATTGTGGTGTTTCTGACGCGATCTGTCCGTTTGATACCCAATATGCTACGCTCAATCGCAAACCTTGAGTTTGGACTTCTGTAATTCTGTTAAAGAGCATGTTTGAGCACCGCAGGTTAGGTTAGGCAGGATATACAAGTCGACGAGTCTACATTTGAGTGATAAAGGGAGGTCACCCTTCATCAGCTCCTTCACGGACCAGTAGCTCTTCCAGGCGTTGTCTCCCCGTCTGGCAACTTCTTTGTCCTGAGTTATTTAAATGAATTTTTATTTAGGAATATAATAATGCTGGACTGAAGTTTTGCGATTGCGGTTTATTATTTAATCTATTAAACCCGTTAAAAATAATTAATCATTTTTAACGGGTTCCAATATTTCGGCTGTGTTACAACTGCCAGTTATCCCGTGGTCATGGCAGTTGTATATCATCAGACATGTAAACCCCACTGGGCAGCAGTAGGGTTTACCCAGGGGGTGGGGTTTGGGGTGAGGCCTATAGGCCTCTTCATTTCCTCGCCATCCAGAACGGTCCCACGCTAGTCTCATCCATTGTTTGCGGGCTACTCTACTTATGCCATCTGACCTAGCTGGTGGCCTGCCCGCTGACCGTTCCCCCTTCCACGGCCGCTATTCTGTCACTGCCGTCGTCCATCTGCCATCATTCCGCCTGGCCAGCTGTCCCGCCCACCGCCACTTCCGAGTCTAAATCGGCTTGCCGATATTCAACCACCTTTGTTCGGCGTCTGATCTTGACATTCGGGATTCGGTTCAGAAGTACGATTCTTGGCATAGCTCTTTGTGCGACTTTGACTTTGTGCACTGTGTTTTTGGTCAGAGTCCAACCAGAACCCTACGTGAGAGAGTGCAAAACACATTGGTTTTCTTAGGGAGCAAGCCTAAAAGTCAGAAGAAAAATCTGCTGTTCCATACTAAACTACAATGACTCCTCAACTGAAATGTATCAACAGATACTTTTATTGTAATGTCAGGTTTGCTCCCATAGTTAAAGTTGTTTAGTTTGATGGTCTGAACGACCCCTGATTTGTCGACTCATTGCAATTACACTCTGTAGAAAGTTCGTAGCGTGTCGTAGCCCATGTCCGTAGCCGAAGCATTTCACTACGCGCTACGAATAGATTAATGTAATAGATAATGACAAATTTCTGTCAAGTTTAAACGAACTGCTGTTGTGTCGCAAAGTAAAAACTTAAAGGAGTTGGAAATGAAAAAGTTAAGGGAAATTGTAACTTGCCGCGAGCTATGGCTCTCAGAAACTCTTTAACTCAAGCTGGATCATATTTTTAGGCAGCAATGAATCTTTTAAAAGTTTTGATTGCACACATTCGTTACCTTCTGCCATTCATCAACGCTTAAGAGTTCCGTTCCATCTAACTTTGTAATTCACGGAGTTAAGCTAAAGTTACTTTGAATTCAAATTTGTAAGTGACAAAAATGGGGTTAAATGAAAGGGCTCGAAGTTATTTCTAGACATTCAGATTTGTTTATAACATGGTAAATACGAATATACTAAAATCTGAAAATATAATTTACATGAATAAAACACATACTTAGGAACAAATAAGTCTGTGGAATCAAAAATCACTATCCAGACATCTCGAAACAAGCAATATCCTAATCAATCTTAAAGCCATAAAACCATTTCAACATTAATGTGACGTAGGTTTCCCATTTGGCAGGTGACTTGCCGCAAGCTAATACATTAGTGCAATAAATATCTATTGTCCCCTTAAGGTAAGTGCTTATTAGGGAGGGCCGCATCGGGTCGGGCCGCAGCGCTACAACGGAGAGATTATTCATGGATTCCTACCTGTATTACATACATACAATCATACGTACCTATACGAGGTAGAGTATCATAATCATCATTATACACCGTGTTAATGAATTATCGCAAAACTAGAAAGTAGTTTGTTTAGAATCGAGAGCAGAATCGAATTATCATGGTTTCAACATAGGTAACTTTTCTCAAAATATTAAATAATTAGATGTAAAATTTAAAATTTATAGAACTCGATCTCAACCCACCGCAAGGGCACACTCACCCTCTTACTACCAAAATAAGATTCTTAAAATGTATCCATGAGCACGTTAGCGCTTTCATTCATTGCTGAAATTATAACAAATCATTTCTGCCTCAAAACTTAAAATGGGAATAACTTTAAATTTTAAGTATTAAAATAAGTACATTACTGTTTCAATCTAATTATTTTGTTTTAAATCAGTTGGGGTGTATAAGGTTTATGAACTAACGAATAATATACGCCGGGGCGGAGCGGGTCGCATTATTTTTGCGCGGCGGATTTCCGTCCGTCCCGATGCGGCCCGTGTGCTATACCAAGCGGAACTTTTTACCACGTCTACCAGTATTACGTCAAACTAAAAATCCTTCATTGCGTTGCGATGGCTGGCTCTAGTGTACGAAGTAAGTACGCATTTTCCGCCGCGATGCGGCCTGCTCCGCCCTGATGCAGCCCGTCCTAATAAGCGCTTACCTTTACGGGCTAACTGTAAACTACCCTTCGAGACTATACAAATATCTAGTTTTCGAGATCTATGTACTACGTGTCTGGTACATGGGTTAACATAATAGCTTTAGGCGCTAAATCTCTCGTTCACGTCATGAGTTAAAATTGAGATATAACGCAAACTTGAGATGAAAATGCATTGTTTGTTTGGTCATACCCAGGGCTTGCGCACGCCACGTTTTTATACGAATAGACGATCGACGCACGACGCGGCGCGTTTTAACGCACTTCAAACGAGATTAAGCGCAGCCGTTAACCTATGCAAATATCCACAAGTTCAGCCACGCGATTGCATCGATACAAACGCGAGTAAAACGCGATACAGACGCATTTCAAACGCGACACAGACGAACTTCAAACGCGCTTACGCAGCACGTTGCATTGTGCATTGATTCTTACCGCGTTTGACAGTGAATGTTACAAACGAACTCTCTGGTGTTAAATAATTACAAACACAGTCAAGAACCCGTTAAAATAACTAACTTTAATTTAAATATAATGCTATGTTTTCTTTTCCAATAAACATTATTTTAGGAGAAGCGGATGCAGCCAAAATTCATGAATAAAATTGATTCAATTCGTACGAGATCGTATCTTATCTCGATGGATTGAAAACTGGATCGTTTAAAAGTCGAATGGAGCGTAATCCATTTTGCGAGTAACTGGAAACGGACCAAACGATTTTGGAGTAAAATTGATGAATGAAGAAAAATGTTAGACCAACAGTTTGAAACTTTAGAAGTGAGATCTTTGAAAAGAAAATTGTTCTCCCCGGAGCGCAGAGGGTTCAATGGCTTTCAAAAGAACTGAAAGTAGGCAATCTTTAGCATTTCGAACGGATTATTTGTGGTTTCTTTTGCATATTAAGGGGGTACCGAACCTCCAGTGCTGGACAATTATACCTAAAACATTTCCAAATAAAACCGGTCTAGTGCGAGTCGGGCTACTCGCGCAAAGAGGGTTCCGCACCACACCACACCACCATACAACATATTAATTTGCAAACATTTTACATTTTAATTAATTGTTAACTAATCCGCCGTAATAACGCATATTTTGTTAAAATTTCAACTTTCTAGCTATTACGGTTCAAAAGTCCCCTAAATAGCTACCTTGCCATACTAAACTGCAGCGCTTACACGACTCAAATGTATGGGAATACAGATTTTTGTTTGTTTCGATCGGTTTGCTCCCATAGTAAAAGTAGTTCAGTTTGATGGGTAGAGTATGTGGTTTAAAGGTTAATGATACTTTTCCTTACACCCTGCCTTAAGAAAACCTAACAAGGGACAACATACAGCGATAATGCACCTAAAAACCAATGTTACCGCAAGTCTTAGTGAGCTTCAGTAAGGAAGTCATCAAAGCAATGGGATTATAAGGCTGTGTTCTTACTTGCGCTATCAATAATGCAAATTCGGTAAAGTAAAAGTGTAAAATTTACTCTGCAAGTCTCTTCTGCTATACCTAGAACGTAAAGTAAGTAGTCATATAGGGTATATGACTACTTATACTTATGAGTACTTTACTTTACTTTACGTACAAAAGATAAAGTGGTACTATGTAGGGTGTAAGGAAAGGTTTATTTGTAACAAAAAGATAGTAGGTATCTTTTTTATCAGACGGCCCGATAGCACAGTCTGTAGTGAACCTGCCTGCTGTGCCGAGGGTCGCGGGTTCGAATCCCGTAAGGGACAAATATTTGTATGATGAATATGAATATTTGTACCCGAGTCATGGACGTTTGTATCTATATATTTATTCTATATCGTTGTCTAGTCATCATAACACAATTCCAGGTACTTTAAATGTGACTAGATAATTTGTGGGACAATGTCGAAGATATTTATTTTTTGTTGCAAATAAACCTTTTTTGTTGCTAATATAAAACACAACCCTTAAGCTAAAGAAAAAAAAAAGATAAACAAAATATAAGCTATAAGTAAAAAAATTCTTCTATCCGCCGCTTGGTGGCAGGCAGCGTGTAAGGAAAAGTATCATTAACATTTAAACCACATAGGCACTCTACCCATCAAACTGAACAACTTTTTACTATGGGAGCAAATCTTTAAAAAGTTTTGACGGATAGGTATTTTGTATTTTTAGTTCCATACTGTCAAAAGCGTGTTTTTCAGTTTGTTGAAACTATTTAACTTATTTAATGCATGCAGAAAGTGTGAACGCGGTTTAACGGTGTGTCGAGAAAGGGAACATGTGTTTCAGACGGTAGAAAATCACCATGATTGCCTGCCAACTACTAAACGCAGAGCTTTTCATTACTTCTTCCTGTCCTGTTCACCTGTCACTGTTCTTATTAGTTAATTATTTGCCTTGATTGATAAATCTAGCCGCGGAGTCACGTTGCAGGGTTTGCCCCAAACACTTCTTCCGCGTTCCCACGTCTTTCACGTGGTGTTCGCGCGGTTCGCGTCTCAGCCTGCCACGAGGCTCCGCAATCCTTCTCAGTTGTGTTCTTACTCAAAAACAATTCTCGAGATTGGATAGATACTCCCTCAAACCACTTGACACGGGCGGAAATGCGGTGATAACGCACAAGCATGAAGTCCATTATTTATTTTTAAAAAAAGTCGAGCCGCTAGATGTTTCTCAATCTTATAGCCCTACGTACCCTTAGAAAACTGCGTACGAAAGATAATAAGAAAAACCGGCCAAGTGCGAGTCGGACCGAGGTTTCCGTACCACCACACAAATTTGTTTGTGTTACGTATTAAACATTATAGTTTTTTCTTAAATGAAACTTTCTGGAACCTTAGCGCGTGCCCGACTCACACTTGGCCGGTTTTTATTATTTGTTGTTTAACTTCAGAGTTTGCACTATAATCACACCAAGTTTGACGCTTCTATGTATTGTCGCAGGCCTGTATTTTCTAGCAAATTGTGAAAATTTTAGGTGCTATATTATAATGTAAATCTTTCCACGTACCCCCTACGACCACCTGGCGTACCCCTAGGGGTACGCTCTAGATGCGCTAGATTCTAGCTAGAGCGTCGGTGTGTACTAAATTATGAAGGTACGGGTTCAAACCCGCACGGACGATAAGCCATGAACCAATGAGTTTTTCTAATTTATGTAAGTAATAGCGAAGCTCTCAAACGGTGAAGGAAAACATCGTGAGGAAACCTGCATACGCTGAAGAAGAAATTCTGTTGCGTAGATATGTCCACCAAGCCTGATGCCCCTGAGTGGGATGTATATTATGCTGATGATTAAAAAACCATTATAATTTTCGTTTTCAGTTTAGGCCATGCAGAAAGTGTGATCGCGGTTTAACAGTGTGTCGAGAAAGGGAACAAGTGTTTCCGACGGTAGAAACTCACCATGATTAAGCTGCCAACTTGCCAACTACCAAACGTTGAGTTTTTCACTACTAAAGGTAAGCGCATATTAGGGTGGGCCGCATCAGGGCGGAGCGGGACGCATCGCAGCGGAAAATGCGTACGTCACACACTAGAGCGGGCGGGGTCGCAACGCATTAACGGATTTGAGTTTGACGTAATACTAGCAGACGTTGTAAAAAGTTTATAAGAAAGAGTATCTAGTACGCTTGGTATGCCGCATCGGGGCGGACCGGCCGCATCGCACGGACGGAAATCCGCCACGCAAAAATGCGACCCTCTCTGCCCCAGGCGCAGTAATCGTTTGTTCACATAAATTGTATAGAAGCGATTTGGGAGAATTTTTGCGCTGCGGCTCGACCCGATGTGCACGCCGTAATTATTATGCGCTTATCTTGTATAAATAAGTGTTTACCTGACACAATTCTCATTAGTTCGTTATTTGCCTTGATTAATACATCTAGCAAATACCTACCGTTTGTTTTAGATTCTATTTCTAATGAAATTTTGTGTAACAAATAGGTTTCAATTTAAGATAAGTAAAATATCTCAGAGATTAGGCTTTAGGAGTGAAATTGTTGTGCCTTCATTAATTTAGCTCTTTGTTAATATTTTGTAGCCGATAATAATATTAGACCAACCAACCCTTCTGATATTTCACAAGTCATGTTAATTAATATTTAGGTGTAAGCTTTTTTATGTGTGCGGTGTTCAAAATTGGTATAAATACGTTTTATTAATTCGACTATATTTTCAAATTGAAAACAAGATCATATAATATAATCAAATGTAGGTACAAATGAATCGTACTTATCGCTCACAAGAAATGTCTTCCAGATAACCTTAGAATAAAAAGTAGTGTAGAATAGATAATTTATAAGATTCCAATTCCTTTCGTACAGAACGATAAGACCCCAAAGGAAATAATTCAATAAAATTAGATAGCTATCTCTTGTTTTATTAATTTACGTGAGGTCTTTACTTCCAATAAAACAAGATCCATTTTATCCTATCGTATGAATACAAAGTAAAACATTTTTTATTTCTTTTGTAATAAAATGAAAACTCCTTAGGCATATAAATTGGGAATGTCACATAAAACATAAAAGAAGTAAAATGGGTGATGCAGACGAGTTATATACGTCGTTGAATTGTGTGAGATCGCGATCGTGATCGTAAGCGAGGTGTTTTATATCGTATCCAGTGCTTATTATTATCCCATTTTAGTACTAGCAGTGCGATACGAAACAACTTCCGCTGGGATAAACTGCGATCGATCTTTACTTTCTTGAAATTGTCGGCAACTCTCCTCAAAAATAACTGTTGAGTTCTTTTCCCTCCGAATTGGCTTGAAATAAATTGCCGCGGACGTAAAATTTATTTCTATTATTAAAATATCGACATTATACTTTAACCAGAGATAAGAACTAAAGACTTATTTACGTTTTCAGGTTGACGGATGATGCAATCCAATGTACCTTTTTTTTAAACTGTTTTATCCTACTGCTGGAGAAATGTCTCCCCTAAACTCCTCCCATTGATCTCATATACAGGGTGTTAGGGTAAACAGTTGCATATGATACTGAACAACTTTCCCTAACAACCTATAGGATATTCCCAAAAAACATTTTGAACTTTAAATGCAATCAGCTGATTGAACGTTTGTGTGAAAAGACGAAAAAAATATTTGCTAATTTGCTATAGGTTTTTTAGGGAAAGTTGTTCAGTATCATGGGTAAAATCACCCCTTAAAGTAACGCAAGTGGCAAGTAACCTTGCCTGCCGTGCAGGAGGCGATGGTTCGATCCCCGTCCAAGCCGACTCGTACCAATGAGTTTTTCGGAATTTATGTACGATTTGTAACACCACTGGCTTTTCGGTGAAGGAAAACATCGTGAGGAAACCTGCATGCTTCAATTTCGAGGCATGTATTGTACCCACTGTCCATTGTAAGTGGCGACGGGCTCACCCCCCGTCACACTGGACAGAGTTTCGGTACTACTGGTGAAACGTGGATGTTCTGAGGTTTCAGAATATCTCTGACTACCCCCTCGGGGAATATAGTCGTGAGTATATGTATGTATGTAAAGTAACGCAAGTGTTGACCCTAACATCCTGTATTTCTTCCACATTTCTGTATTCAATGCGGTATCCTTCTATTCATTACAATAGCATCCAACTCTTAGCGCCACCTTTTCCGGAGTCTATCTCGATCTCAACTACCATCATTATGCACCCAATGCGTGACAATTGATGCCCACCGATCGGAGTGCAACTTTAGTCAATTTGGAACTAGGGCATTTCGGATTTCAGTCATTATGGGACTAACGCTCAGTTGCAGAAACGGTCATTAAAGTTAATCCTCCATTAAATCTCTTGCTGTCACTATTTGTCTTGTTGACGTAGTAAAAGCTAGCAAGAGACTGAGCATAAGATATTTTAAGAATTGATCGATTTGGACTAGGCTATTTTTTGCATTTCAGTCAATATGGGAAATATACGATTTGGGGTTTGGTTGTATTGTAGCGGAGGCGTGCATTCGACAAAACATGGCCAGCCCGGTCCCGTTTTAGATTTGCAGATTTCTTGCATACATTAGTTTGTGTTTTGCTATAATCTATCTTTAAATAAAGTTGTAAAAGAACTGTGTAGGTAAATGGATGATGGAGGATGGAAGATATTCCAGAAAAAATACGTGTCTTCAAATCCAAACCAACATACAAATGTATTTGTCTGTCTGATAGTTCAAATATCACGCCTTAAGTAATTAAATTTAATGCGGTTCTCACTAAAAAAACAGGATCAGACCATCAAACTGACCAACTTTCTCTATGGGACCAACATCTAAATAGCGAAAAAAAATTTGCTGCCCCATACACTCGGTCGAGTTAGTCGAGTTGGTCGGTGTATTCAGGCAACGAAACTAAACAACTTTCCCTAATGAACTTGAGTCGAAAATCTAAAATAAATGTTGGACATTCCTTAGAAAATCGATCGGCTCTTGTTTTTTTTCATTGTCTGAATATATTCTTATAATATTTTATTATTCACTAAAAACTAGTGGTGTCGATTACGATGGATGCATGGCGGCGTTTTCCATTCGACGCGAACGAAGTCACAGACATAATAAAATATAGGGTCCTTCTTAATATGCTGACACTTTTTTAAGGGGATGATCATACCATCAAACTGAACAACTTTCTCTATGGCACCAACATCGAAATCGCGAAAAAAAATCTGCTGTTCTATACAAAACTTCAAACCTACTCGAGCCAAATGTATGGGACAACAGATTTTTTTTCGCGATTTCGATGTTGGTCCCATAGAGAAAGTTATTCAGTTTGATGGTCTGGACATCCCTTTAAAAAAGTGTCAGCATATTAAGTTGGACCCTGTATAACTTACAAAACTAAGACGTAATCACGTTACTAACGGCAATAACCTGACCTTTGCTGTAAGTGACCGGTCACAAATTACACTATCGATGTTACAATTAATATGCATCGTTACTTCAAACTTTACTTAGTGGAAGTGAGGTGAAGCAAGTTTTAATAAGGGTCTCTCTGGGTCATTACAGGCTCGTAGCGGTAATTGTCGGCAACGGTCGTGCCCGCACTTAACGGCACTTCGGCTTGACGTAGGGTACGCGGCCCGAAGCTCTGCCGTCACCCCTCCGCAATGCCGTTTGTTTAAAGCCTCTTTTTATTATTTGCACAATAAATTGCCCGTATGTCCCTTCTGAATCCTTGATTTACTTTAATGATTTCGTTTTTAAACTGTAAATGTTGAAATTGGTGGACTGGGGCTACAAAACGCCTTATATGCAATGTCTATACGTATACAGTCATATGTTCAGGTCATTATACCGCTGCGCTGGGGTATACAGAAACTACAGCTCGTCAAATGTATACGCTAATTTGGACACATTCTTCATCATCATCATTATCATCCTAGCCGATATGTATACGTTCCACTGCAGAGCATAGGAATATCGTCAGGGAGGGTGCACGGGCCAGTTCACCACGTGTGCCTAATGCGAATTGGTAGACTTCAGAATTTCTTCATCACGATATACAGGTTTCTTCACGATTTTTTTCTTCACCGTTTGATAGCAGTCGGTGTTACGTACCTATAAGTTCGTAAACTGTCTCCGTGGTCTAATGGTTAAGAGCATTGGGCTCTTGACACGGAGGTCGTGGGTTCGATTCCCACGGGGGACACCTAGTGATATGTCACTTTGTGCGTTTTTCCCCAGTTGGTTAGGACATTGCAGGCTGAATCACCTGATTGTCTGAAAAGAAAGATGATTCCGTGCTTCAGATGGTACGTTAAGCCATCGGTTCACTTGGTCTAAGCAGATAGTAGCCACTATCTCTGGTGGTAGTAGTCGTTACATAAAAACCACGTCAGAGGTCGTAAGGCGGTCTGAAAAAACTCTGACACCAGGGCTTGCCCACACGATAAGAAGAAGAAGTTCGTAAAACTCATTGGTACATGACATGTCGTCCGTGTAGATTCGAACCCGGACCCACATGATTGAGTGACTAATTTTGAATGTTAAAAATCATGAAAGTAGTCTCGTGTGAACCCCAAAAGTTCTAAGTTCGAAGTTATTATTTCGCAATTATAGGCTGTCTCGTTTAGTGATAAGGTGTAAAATTGAATGTAAATGCACAAGATCAATTGTGCTTATACCGTGGCAGAGGGGAAATGCTACTGCAAGGCTAGTCCTTATAATAATTAGTCAAAGTTGAGTGACCGTGCCACAACCCGCCACCGATGCTATTATTTTAATATAGTCTACAATATACAACGTGTTAATGAATTAACGCAAAACTAGAAAGTAGTTTGTTTAGAATCGAGAGCAGAATCGAATTATCATGTTTTCAACATAGGTAATTTTTTTCAAAATATTAAAATATTTGTATGTAAATATTAAAATTTACTAAACTTCATCTCAACCCACCGCTCGGGCACTCTCACCTTACTTAGTACCAAAACAAGATTCCTAAAATGTATCTAAGAGCACGTTAGCGCTTTCATTCATTGCTGAAATGATAACAAATCATTTTTGCCTCAAAACTTAAAATGCGAATAACTTTAAATTTTAACTATCAAAATAATGAAATTATTGTTTCAATCTAATTATTTTTTCATAAATCATTTGGGGTGTATGAGGTTTTGCGCTTATTCATTACACGTTGTATATGTTATACATAGGTATCTTGAAATAAGCCCGAACCAGGTTTTAAATTAAAACCTCACCAATCACTATTATGGAGTAATAATAAAAACATTGTTCTACAGCTTGTAACAGCGTTATCAATCAAATATTTGTAGGCTTTGAAATATTTTTACTTTAATATTTTAATTAAATTTCTGTTTACAAAGCTGAATAAAAGTATTGTATCTAGTGAAAGAAAAATCTTAAAAAATAGTTTAAACTCTTCCGCTAATACTATTGTGTTAACTTTTTATTAGGTATTGGTCGAAATACCAGATATTAGCGCCCTAGTACGGTTTGGGTTATAATATACCAAGATCAGACCTCAAAATTATGCACCTATTTGTTTGGTGTGTGGAGGAACTACTATGGAAGGTTCCTCGGGTGAAAAGGGAAGATCTTCCGCCAGGCTAGGTGTGAAGCCTTGGGATCGGCAGTGGTCCGACGGATCCTAGTTGGTCCTTGTATATATATCGAATCTCTGTGATTATTTCTCTTGCGCGATTCATGTCTGGTATACGATTGTGAACCTTATGTGTAGCGGCTAACGGGTTACCAATGTGACGTCGCAAGTTGTCTTTACGTACACATTTGCGAGTGCGACCGTAGCGCCATCTGTTAACTTCGTTGCTATAACTTGTGGGTGTGGACATCTGTGGCAAGTCCCCACAGGTGAACTAAATGTGATTTAAGTGAAAGTTTATACAGGGTTTAATACAACGCCGCTGGGTTACCTAGCAAAATCTTCCCGCAAATATCAGCTGTCCCATACTAAACTGCAATACCTACTCGATTAAAAACGTATGGGGCAGCTGATATTTTTTTGTTCTGAGCTTTGCTCCCATAGTAAAAGTTGTTCCGTTTGATGGGTAGAGTATATGGTTTAAAGGTTAATGATACTTTTCCTTACACCTGTATAACTCTAAACTTGATAGTTACCTATAGAAATTTTTATTTCCAAAATCATTGTTTTTAACTCGAGTGGTGTTATTTAAATATGTTAACAACTTTTTTGACGAAACGTGTTGTGGATCAGAGTGGTGTATTTCCTTTGACGAAGCCTGTTGCGGATGTGAGTATTGTATTACCTTTGACGAAGCCTGTTGTGGATACGCATATTGTATTTTTTCTATAATTTTTGAATTTAATAAATATTTAGCATTCTAAACACTTTTTGTGTTTATTTCTGAAATTTAAATCGTAAAATTTCTAGTTCCGTCCAAATAATGTTTGTATAATAATTCAAACTATCTCTATATGCAAATTTTAGCTTAGTATCAGTGGATTGGGCGTGATTAGCGTACAAATAGTAAACAAACAATCAGGCGCAGGCAAATAACCCTAAACACACAATAGTAATAGACTCTCTTGGATACACGAATGAAGTAAAATTTACCATTTATTATCTATTTTGTTTGAAGTTTTCTACATTATTTACTTACATCTTGTTGCTTACTCAGGTTGCTTCTTAATATTTTTTAAGGGGATGATCAGACGATCAAACTGAACAACTTTCTTTATCGTACCAACATCGAAATCGCGAAAATAAAAACAGCTTTCCCTTCATTTGGCTCGAGTAGGTTTGCAGTTTTGTATGGAACTGCTGTATTTTTTTGGCGATTTCGATGGTCAAGAAAGTTATTCAGTATGACGGTCTAATCACATCCCCTTAAAAAAGTGTCAAGGACCCGATATGTAGGTATACATATAAACAGTTCCGTAGTGACCGACAGACTGAAGATAGAAACATGAATGCAATATTTACTAAGAATATTTAAGTATTCTACAGAGGAAATAGGGGTGTACTATTATAAAATTTACCCCTAAAGGGATGGTTTTCCAAAATCCACACCGATGACATACCTACTCGTACATAAACCCACGACCATAAAAATTATTTAAAAAATTTAAATTACATGCTTACCAAATTGTAACAGAGTTCATCATTGAAATTGAATGAATAAATAAAGTAAGTAAGTAACCAAACCCTATTCTTTTTATAGTGGCAACACAACATCTTCCTTCTTAAAACAAGCTTTAAGAATTAAAATAAAACATAATATCGAACAACTCTTCCCGAAGATGTGGCCACAAAGCCTTGTAGTGCGTTAGCATGAGAACCTTGCATGCATGCGCTCTGCATTTGTACATAGCCTGAAGAAGATTGAGATACGGGAGAGTGACCATGAGAATAATGTATTTTACTAATTGAAATCAAACACGTTTGTAGGTTATGACAGAATGACGGAACCAAACCCTATTCTTTTTATAATGGCAACACAACAGTGTTGTCAAAGTGTTATCAGGGGTTTTGCTTGGCGCCATTGCTCTTGCTGTGCTTTGTCGTATTTGAAATTCGTAAAAAAATGGTTTTAGTGATATTTGTGACATAATTTCGTGCGGATTGTATACCAAACAGTTGCGTAAAGCGACCGACGTAACAGGAATCTCTAATAAATACGATAACAGATCATAAGTTTTGGTTCAAGTTAACTCGTACATGGTCATTTTGGCGGCAACGCGCGAGCTTACGAAATCGACCACAGAGTCATCGTCATCTATCGTCGCATCATCAAAATAAAGACTTTATAGAACAAAAATAAAGAATGGCTCAAAAGGACTAGTATCCAGAGCCGTTAAAGACATTTAAAAAAAAAGTGTTATCAAGCCTCATCACCCAGGCCTTTAGCTTGGCTGTACGAATACCATCATCTAGTGGCAGTATCCAGGAGCAGCTGCACAGACGGACCGAGAATAAAATGATAATGATGATATACTCCGGACCGATTTCGGCCACGGCGTTTGCTTCAACTCCACTGTGGGCGTTTTGGTGAGTTCTCGCATGGCTAACATAGGAAAAGAATCGGTGATTTGTAGAATCAGTCTTTTCACGAATCAGTCATTTTCATGAATTGGTCATTTATAGGAGTATGTAGACAGTTTTAGAATCGATGATTTGTAGACTAAACCAATCTAGGCTGGGCACGTGAGTACATCGTTCTCATAGACAGATAAAATACCGCTATACCGGTCACCCATCCAAAGACGTCAACAAGTCTTTTGCTTAGTAGACGATGAACTTTGTAACGGTGTAGTTAGTGTACCGTTAGTGTGTGTTGTAGTGTTAGTGTGTGTTTATTTTTATTTTTTATTTTTAATAATATAAATGTAGGTGCTGGATTTTTTTGTTTTCTCCATGGGAATCGAATGATTTTCTAGCGACCATTTTGGCATTTAGAGATTACAGATCAAAAAATTTTATTTATACGTGGTGAAATTGAGGGTGAAATTTATATCATTACAGATTTTTTTGCTCCGATCGGTTTGCTCCAATACTAAAAGTGGTTCACTTTGATGGTTAGACTCTTAGTTTAAAAGGATGCTAATGATATCAATTTCACTCTGTATTGCAATCGCAGAAAGACTTAAATTAGTTTCTTAAAATTATGTCTCCTTCCGTAAAAAATATAAAATAAATCATTAAAAAATACTTGACATAGGTACCGAATTATACCACTTCAAACATTTTGCTACTACCCTTATTAGCCAAAATCCAGAGCCTTATATTCAGGGTAGAGCTACATCATAAAATATTAGTAGTTTGAAGTTGTCGCCTGTGGCTTTTTTAATATAATTATGATGTCACCGGACATCGCATGACGTTTGCGAGATTTTACATACAAATGTACGTTATATTATTTACTAATCTGTGTGGACCTTAAAAAATTGGTTTTAATCAAGAACTTCTGCGTGCGAAATTTCATCCAAATCCGGTCAGTCTGTGCGTGATTGACTGACAATCATCCAAACATCCAAACTTTGACATTTATGATATTAGTGAGATTATGACGTCGTCAGGATTCGCGGAACATCTATGGGCACATGGTATGACTTGGGCATGACGTACTGTCGACGAACAGGCGACAAAAGTAAAGTCCCGTGTTATTTGTTCCCTATGATAAACTATGTGACCCGTCCAGTAAGTAAACATAATTTAATTGTTTCCAAGAGGCTGGGATTTCCCTAAACTATTCATAAAAAGATGTTGCAGGAAGATAATATTAATTTGATAGCCATGTAATAATAATTAATTATGTTGCAGGCTTATGATTATGTAAGGTTTTTGACCGAAAACCTAGGCGTATGAACAAAGACGTATATGCCAAAATCTATATCATATCTAGGTACATCTATATCATAAGCCTAAGAAAATCCGAGAATAAGGCCGCGTTCAGACGACCCGCACCCGTACCGTGTCCGCCGTAATGTGTCATAGTCATAAGACTCAAAAAATGGTGAACAATGTATTTTTCATGAGGGTAAGACGCGAGAGAGGCGTGCGCGGGTGCGGGACGGGTGCGGGTCGTCTGAACGCGGCCTAAGAGTAGTTGAGACAACGTGAGGTTATGAAATGTTAAGAGAAGTTTATTCTGAATGCGTAAATGCGCGCTGCATACAAACGAAGTCTGGTGATATCTTCAATACTAATCAATTAAAGTCAATGAAATTTTGCAGAAACAATCTAGTTACAAATCTCTATGCTTGTATCTTGTCCGATTTTCGTTAAAATATACAGTTTCAATGCTAGGTTTAGTTTAAGATTTGTATGGAAATCTTTGAGGCACTGTAACTTTAAAACTATAAATTTTAACATAAATCGGACATTATACAATCATAGAGTTTGCTTTCTAGATTGTTTCTGAAAAATTTCGCTGTCTTTAATTAGTTAGTGTTGAAAATATAACCAGACTTGGTTTGTATGGAGCGCGTCAACAGTAATATACCCTTAAAACCAACGTTTTGATCAAAAGCCTAAATTAGGTAAAACCTATTTCATTTATTTATTTAAAACTGTATTGTATACATCAAATTACAATTAGATCAATCAGATACATATTTTATTAACAAAAAACAATTTACATTCATTTTATAAAACGATATAACCTACTAGTGAAACGTGGATTTTCAGCGGTTTCAGAACATCTTTGACTACCCCCTCAGGGAATATAGTCGTAAGCATATGCTTATGCTATATAACCTAATCTTTTGATCAAAATTATGGAGCTTAATCGGGTATCCATTTTGGCTTTTGATGATACGCCTAGCTTTTTATCAAAAGCCAGGTTTAATCATAAACTTGCTACATATAAATATCGCCCAATCAGGCAAAGAGGATAATAGATAAGAACTCACCTTAACCAATGAGGACAATTATTAAGATCTTACCAATTATTTAAAATACTTAAATTAGGAACTGTAGGCACAGAATATATAGGTACTCGTAGTTGAAACCTATAAATGCGGAATTTTGTAATTGGCCTATAGCTGACTAAAGGCGGAAGCCATGTGCTCAAAGTAACTTAGGCCTCCAGTGCACACATAAAAATACATGGAAATAATAGTATGTCATGCCATTATATTAGAATAGCAAAGGAAAAGGTTTATAGAATTCTTTGCGAAATTACCTATATTTTATTATGCCATGGTAACGGAGGTCTGCCAATGGTCCGCATGAGACAATACCTATGGCACCTTCCTGATGGTCTGTTTATAAAGAAATGTCCTCGGCCGTGTGCTTCAGACCTCCTTGTATGCATGAATATGAAAGAGTATAAGCATACAATGAAAGAGTATATGCTAGAGTGAGATAGATAGACTTAGATAGATTATACACGTTTTTAAATAGACCCAAAAAAATAGCAGATTAATTATTTTATAATTTTATAAAGCCTAGTTCTAGTGATTAATAAATAGTGCGCGAAATTAAGAATGAATATTTTATCAATTCTTACTAAATCTAATTTGATGTGCACTCCTGGGCCTAAATCCGACATCTGCCGTTGTTAACTACATATTTGTTTTATAGCTGTAAGCTCCCCCAACAAAATAAATAAGAGTACAACGGTACAACTGCAGTTTAATTTAGACAGTTAAGACATAAAACTTTTACTTGTGAAATGTTTTAGTAGCTGCCACCTTAATTTGTTCGAAACAGTGCATTGTTACTAATAATGTCGATTTTCTGGGGTCTTATTGCGTAACTATTCGATTCGCGATCGGTATAAAATTGACATGGTGATTTTTGACGGTTCTTGGCTATTATATGTATTATATTATTTTACGCAATATATTATCTAAATTATATTATTTATAGAAAACTCAACACAAGTTCAAAGTCAAAGTCAAAATTGTTTATTCAAAATAATATCACATAGATAACTTTTTGACGTCATGTTTTTGAATCTACCACCGTGTCGGAAGGTGTTCCGTTGTAGAGAAGATGCGGCCAGAAACCCTACAACACACTTTTTTTAAACAAAACAAAATATACAAAGTACAATTACATAAATTCAATATTAAATTACATAGTGTAACATTGTCAAGACCAGACATTTTGGTCATTCAAATAATCATCGAGTTTATAGTAACCTTTTTTACAGAGGACTTGTTTAACATGGGACTTAAACTTTTTGTCTTTTTGTTCTCGGCCATAAACCCTTTTGGGGTTGTCAGAAACATTGCTTCTTACCAGCTGTCTTGCATAGAGTTGAGTTGTAACAAGGCTCATGGCTCATTATCAGCGTATCTAAGTATATTGAAGTATAAGTGATATAGCGCTAACGCGCCATCGCTCTATTTCTATTTACGCGAGAAAGAACGAGATAAAAGGGCGTGTATAGCTTTGTCACGCGCATCATGCTACGGTCTTTGGCCTTAGTCGAATCAAATGATATCACAGTTTATTTTGCATATAGTGTACAGTATGTTCTTACTTAGTTTTAGTTTAGTTTGTTATAAATAGGTAGATAAAGTTTCAGATCGAGCTGAAAAGCTATTCCTAATAGTACACTTTAATTAGGTACCAAAAAGGTTACCGATTGCATTACTAATATAAAAATACCCAAGTCTTAAAGATCACAACTAGCCGGTACAAAAAAAATGTCTAAAATGTTTAAATTTCGAGTTTACCGTTTTTTTTTCTATACCGTCATGTTCTTCACCTTAGCTCAATACCCATACGTAATACGACTATCGAAAGTTTTCATACAAAGCTATAAGGCTGATCAAAATTTAGTTTTTCATCTGGTCTTATAGCTTCGTATCGCAACTTTAGACAGTACCTTACAACAATATCAAAACGGCAATCGGTAACTTTTTTGATAATTGAAAAGTCCCGGGGCTACAGTACTATAACTAGTTATTTATCTAATGCGATATGCGATAGTAGCTGCGTAAATTTAGTTATTTTCAGGACTGATAAATTTTCACAAATTCAATACCTACATTTAATTGTATTCCATTAGCAGCGAGCGGATTAGTAGTTATTTTAGAACTATAATTATTTCATCTACAGCTTAGTCTAGTCTCACGTTCAAGGCAGCAGGGTTGCCGCTCGTGAATAATGTTGTTAATAATTGAGAGTTGACTCGCGAAACCAGCGAAATTAGCATCATCCGACGTCTATTCACAACCAAATGAGTACTTTTGTGATTAGCGAAATAAAGCGACGTCATTAAATAGGCACTCAAGTAGATGATCCTAAATGTTGAACAACTTTACGAAAGTTAAACTCGCTTTAGACTCATGATTTATATTTCTTTAAAGAGGTACCTATTAAAACTTTTTTCAGATTGCAACTCCTTTAACACTTTCAATTCCAACTGCAATAAATCAGAGCTAACCGCGGCAGCTTTCACGTTATGACTTCCTCGTAAAATTTACATTTAAAAGTTAATTTTCTCGTTGCCCGGCTTAGGGCAATTGTTAATCTTGGATTCGCTCGTGCGAGAGTTCTGGCTCTCTGTAAAAATTAAGAACATCATTCTAACTTGTCTGGATCGTTCTCGTTCGTGCTAACTACCCGCCCCCCTCCCCGCCCGCAACGCCTGCCGCTGCGCCTCTTAGCATTCGTGCTCCTACAATAATTATTATTGTTTCATTTTGTGAGTGTATTTTGCTCTTCGTGTCTTACCGTAAGTATTTGGTTTTAAGAGAAGTTTATTCTGAATGAGTAAATGCACGCTGCATGCTGGTTATATTTTCAATACTAACCAATTACAGTTAATGTAATTTTGCAGAAACAATCTAGAAACAAATCTTTTCCGATTTTAGTTAAAATATACAGTTTCATTCAATGCTAGGATTCATTTAAGATTTGTATGGAAATCTTTAAGGCACTGTAACTTTAAAACTATACATTTTTATGAAAATCTGACAAGATACAAGCATAGACATTACTTTCTAGATTGTTTCTGAAAATAATCACTGGCTTTAATTGGTTAGTATTGTAAAGACTTCGTTTGTATGGAGCGCGCCAACAGTAATATACCTATCCTTAATATTTTTCGTTAAGGCAACGAATTAGGCTCGGAAGTCTGTGTTCCACGCTTAGGCTCCTTCCAGAGAACGTTGACCACAGAACATTATAAGAGGGATTAGAAATGCAAAGTAGCGCTTTTGCTTCGGAGACGGCTGTCGCTACTTGTCTTCTCGCTCACGCTGCTACAATTACTCATGCCCTCTCGCTCGCACCACGCCGCGCGCCTTATGGTGTTATGCAAATCATTGCATAACCTGTGGCGACACGTTCCACGCCTACTTTGCACTTCTAACCCCTCTTATAATGTTCTGTGACGTTGACAGTTCCAAGCGCTATAACATTTTCCCACTATACCTACGTAAACATTTCCTTAGTTAAGAAAAAACACTCCCCTGTACAAAAAATATAAATTACTTCTGGATTGTTGTATGTAATTATCCTTAATATTGACACATATTTTTCAGGGTTCCGTAGTCAACAAGGAACCCTTATAGTTTCGCTATGTCCGTCCGTCTGTCCGTCTGTCCGTCTGTTCGTCTGTCCGTCTGTCCGTGTGTCCGTCTGTCCGCGGCTTAGCTCAGATACGCTTAGTACTAGAAAGATGTAATTTGACATGGGTATACATATTTATTACGCCGACAAAATGGTAAAATAAAATCTTGAAAAAAAAAAGATCTTTAGGGTACCTCCCCTACACGAAAAGTATAAAACAAAAAGGCCTTCTAAGTCCGTATATTGTGACGGGCAACTACGGAACCCTACCCTGCGCGTGGCCCGACACGCACTTGGTCGGTTTTTCTATTATCTTTTAAGTTTTTTATGAGTACTGGACGTTTGAAGCAGACATTTCTGTTATGGCCTCGATTTAAAAGAGGAGGAGCATTGCGACGTTCAAACAAATCAAAAAGAATTCCTTGAAATAATTTCGTGTCATGAGTTTCTCTATCCAAGACAATAATGGATTACCGAGACGTTTTATTAGCAAAACGTTTTCCACCCTTATCTCATATAGCTATATGGTCTTACTTGCGGGTATGAAAAATAGTGTGTGACTAAACTGCATAAATTTGCAGCATCTAGGTCGTTAGCCGGGAAATCCGGTTACAAAAGACTCGGTCGGGCGCTGAGTATTTCGTAGTCCGCAAACGAATTGCAAATGCGGCTGGAGCGCGAGTTTGTTCACTCGGTCGCCAAACACGGAGCGTGCCCGTGCCCGTGCCCGCACCGCATGCTGATAGAATGCCAACACACAATACCTAACTCTACTATTTTATGCCACAATGCCTTATTAGGTTAAAGAAACGAGATGTCAGAAAAACTACTACACTAATAAATCTGTGTTAAGGCGCAATAGTAGGAGGAAATACCTTGGAGAAATCTTTTATTTTTAATTTTTCGACTAGATTTATACAATTTACCGAAACCAAAGTAATACTTCAGTATTCTTAGATAGTTTATCTAGTGAAATCATTAAAAAAAATGTATAAAAACTACTTTTGTTAATTAATTTTAATCGAAAATACGGCACACGCACGCACTTTTTGGAGGTCTAACCAAACGCGTTTCTCATAGACAATTTTCGTCGGAACCTATAGCCTCTTAATAAACTAATCCCATACGTTCGTAGGCCCTTAAGGCGTATCCACCCGGGAACACGACTCTCCATACTAATCGATGTGAAGGAGCGCGTGGCTCCGGTCAGAAAATATCTTTGAAAAGTGATATGAGTTTATATGAATTTTCAAAAAATAAGGAAACCAAATCATTCTATGTTGTATTGTGAAGTATATTGAAAATTTTTATTTTCTTCCGATCAAAAATGTAATTGAGTAAAATGGTTACAACTTGAAAAATAGGGGTGATATAAGATTCCTTTTTCTCCAGTTTTATTAATTAAAATAGATTTCATGAAAAACTAAATCACTGCTTATGTCCTGTAGATTGTTCAGTTTTGTTTTCTGTTTAAAAAGTGCCGTAGTTAATGAATAAAATGGTTACAAAGTTTCCAAATGTTACGGCAAAATCGGACGGTAGAGCTTTAAGCTCAAGTTTAGTATGCGTTAGAGGTGACTGTTAGAGGTGGTGTTAGTCTAAAGATCGCACGAGTGTTGAGTTTGGTTTATTAAATACAGCCCTAAGTATCGCAGGAAGTTATATAGTTGGTAATCTTTAATACGTTAGGTACATATCTAAGGGGTTGGTTGGGTAGAAATCTTTTACTAAAGGACTAACTTTAAAATCTTGAAAAAAATGTTTCTGTTTCAATACTTTCAATACGAGTCGAGTAGCTATTGGCATTTTCTATGGAACAGCTGTTCAGTTCAGTAAAAGTTGTTCAGTTTGATAGTCTGAACCACCCCCTTAAGTATTGTAACGCATTTAAGTTTACACTCTGTAGAATTTTTTTCTGTAGTTACAGTCTATGAAAAAAATATGTACTTCCAATATTTTATTCGTATCGGTATCGTACTTCAATATCGATACGATTAATTTTATTGACTTTCTGGAAAAATAAACCTATCTACTACTTATTATCTACTTTACTTTGACATCATTCTTTATTTCTTTAGTTAAACAAATAAAACTCTTAATACGTCGGGATTTAAGAGGCTTAGTCGTGGTCTAGTGCAGTCGAGGCAGCCGTGCATTTGCACTATGCAACTAAGCTGGTTTTAAATTTGAATAAACGTAAAATTAGAATGAATTTTTAACCTAAAAGTCAGAGAACATTTCCTTGGCCTCTGAATCAGACCACTTCCAGTTTATATGTAGTGTTAATAATAACAATCATTTAACTAAAAGTTTTGTTAATTAAATCATTTTTGTACAATATGTGAACCTTCGACCATGATGGCGACGCAGATCCTCCGGGATCAAAGGTGTCAAAACTTTTGGCCTATCTTTCCGGGTGCCATCGACAGACATGACCGGCCCAATCGCATTTCATTTGGGCGGTTTCCTCAACAGCGACGAATCTTTTGTCCTTTTTTTGGGTATTGTAGTGTTCCTGACGCGATCTGTCCTTTTAATCCCCAATATGCTACGCTCCATCGCTCTCGCAAACCTTGCGTTTGAACCCCGAAAGAGAGAGCGACGTTCTGAATACCTACGAAGTAGGGTTGATGGAGCTGGCTCGAGACAGGGATGCATGGAGGATAAATAGGGAGGCCTTCCCCATCAGTAGGATGAAATAGGCTAAGGAAAAAAAAGTGAACCTTGATGGCTTTGGCCGTTAAATCTAGGGGTTCATTTTGGAAAAATCCTAACTTAGAGAGTGTCTACGTTTTGTTGCAAAAGGAAGCTATTGTTCACATTTCATATTTTTATACCTAGTTCCCGTTCCTGGCTTTTGTCTTAACTATTATAAAACTGTAAGTGTCTGTACATTGAAGATGTTTGCAAAAAAGATTTCGAGATGGATTTCAGATTTACCTGACTCTAAATCAACCTTTTTTAGAATTTTATCTGTCTGTTTGTGTACTTGTTTGTGCGACCATCACGCAAAAACTACTGAACCGATTTTGATGAAACTTATTTTGTTTGATAGCTTATGATCTGACTTAAAATCTGGTATATATAATTTGTGCGGTCGAAATTGCGGGTTAACTCTAGTTTTTATAAACTTAAATATTGAAAGGTCGGATAAAAACTACGTTGGATTCCACACTGGTGTATTGAAAAGGAAAGTGCGAATAAGTAGCTAAACTAAGATAAATTGTTCTTATTTCTAAGCGCGATGAACCGAAGAATCTTGAAAAAGTTTAGGGACGCTACAAAAGTAAAAGCTGATTGAAGACGATATAGAATTCCATAAATTTTATTGACTATACTATTAATGATATTAAAAAGAAGTACGAAGCATTATTAATATGTATCGAACGTACTTCTTTTTAATATCATGAGTGTAGCGATCAAAATTACAAGCGCATTAGCGTTACAATAATGTAACGATTGAATCTTGTTAAAAGAAGTTTATTACGAATGTGTAAATGCGCGCTGCATACAAGCGAAGTCTGGTGATAGATTTCAACCAACTTTTCTTCATGCTTTTACTTCTGCCCTAACACGAATCTGCCGTAAAAAGAATCTGCCGTCGTAACCCGAATCTGCCGTAACCCGAATGTGCCGTAACCCGAATGTGCCGTAACCCGAATCTGCCATATCCCGAATCTGTCCTTAATCGAACGAGGTTTTTATGTCAATACTAACCAATTATAGTCAATGCAATTTTTCAGAAACAATCTAGAAACTAATCTCTATGTTTGTATGAAGTCAGATTTTCGTTAAAATATAAATTATTAGTGCTAGGATTAATTTAAGATTTGTATGGAAATATTTGAGGCACTGTAACTTTAAAACTATATTTAACAAAAATCGGACTTCATACAAACATAGAGACTAGTTTCTACATTGTTAGTATTGAAAATATCACCAGAATTCGTTTGCACGTTTACGTTCACGTTTCGTTTTTTTTTTATATTCCCTTAAGGCTCGAAATAAAATATAAGTCTGAATGTTTTGGTGTTTTCTATTTTTGATACTGAATGGTCTAAACAGATTTATTTACCATTAATTTTTTAATACCCTTGTTCACTTAGATGGTCTGATTATCCCCTTAATAAACCATCAGCATATTTTAACGAAAGAAGGCCCCTGTATATTTCTGTTACAGAATCGGTCCATTCCGATCAGTTGGATCACAGACCTTCAGCAGTGGTCCAACTATTATTTTCGTTAGACCAAGACCCCTACGGAAGGACCCTCCAACTTAGTTTAAACGAGAAGTTTGACCCCGTGACCAAACCTGGGTGAATCTTCAGGGCGTTTGAACGCCATAATTTAACTGGCCATATATTTTCATCTTGTTTTTAAGAAATGTTATAGCGCTGTTACGGCAGGAGCTTTATAATAGCGCATTCAATTGTATGTATTTTCTTATAAACAAGATGAAAATATTTGGCCAGATGAATCATGGCGTTCAAACGCTCTGAAGATTCACCCACTTATTATTATAAAATTTTTAATGTATATAGTTCTTCTTCTTTATCGTGTGAGCAGCAAGCCCTGGTGTCAGAGTTTTTTCAGACCACCTCACGGCCTCTGACGTGGTTTTTATGTAACGACTACTACCAACTGAGATAGTAGCCGGGACCAACGGTTTAACGTGCCATCAGAAGCACGGAATCATCTTTCTTTTCAGACAATCAGGTGATTCGGCCTACAATGTCCTAACCAACGGGGGAAAACGCACAAAGTAACATATCACTAGGTGTCCTCCGTGGGAATCGAACCCACGACCTCCGTGTCTAGAGCCCAATGCTCTTAACCATTAGACCACGGAGGCTGTCGGAGCAGATGTATAGTTAGTTAATTAGGTATTAACATTGTGTAAAGACCGAATTGAATAGTTCTATGAACTTCTATTATGTGATAAGATATTAACGGTAATATTATCGTAATAGGAGAGTAGCTCTGAATAATAGTGTTACCGATACAACGGAGAGATTATTCATGGATTCCTACCTGTATTACATACATACAATCATACATATACGAGGTAGAGTATCATAATCATCATTCTATGTACAATTATTCTGGATTATCGTATACACAAACATAATTTATTGACGGTGTTTTCTTTCGTGGTGGTCAGTAACCATGGTACAACTAACAATCATCTTTGATGCAGCTAGGTAAGGTATTATTATAAATATAACGAACGATATTATCATTCATCATCATCACAGCCTATACAGGGTGTAACAAAACACCCTAGTAATACTTAAGGAGGTGCTTCAGACTATCGAACTGAACCACTTTCACTATGGAGCCAACTTCGAGAAAAAATATTAAAATCGAATGTCTCACAAAACTGCAGTACTTACTCGACTCAAATATATGGGACGGCATTTTTATTATTTTTTCTCGACATTGGCTCCATAGTGAAAGTTGTTCAGTTCGATGATCTGAAGCACCTCCTTGAGTATTACTACGGTGTTTTGTTACACCCTGTATACACCCCACTGCAAAAGGCAAAGTATAAGAAAAAGTATCTAGTACTGCAAAGGCCTACCCTCACGGAGGTATGGGTGTAAGTCCACCTCGGTGCGCAATGCGGATTGGTAGACTTCACATACTCATCGGAATTTCTTCTTCAGCGTATTCAGGTTTCCTCACGAAGTTTTCCTTCACCGTTTGAGAGCAGTCGGTATTACGTATTTAAGTTAGAAAAACGCATTGGCACATGACATGTCATCCGTGCGGATTCAAACCTGGACCTCAAGATTGAGTTTCCATAGCTCTCTGCAACGCGCCATCGCGCGCTCTATGACAGTAATTAAATTACATGGAGCAAACATCGAAATCGCGAAAAAAGGTTGTTTCATAGAAAACGTCAATAGCGACTCGACCTAAATGTATAGAACAGCTGATTCTTTTTTCCCGATTGTAATGTTGGCTCCATAGTGAAACTTATTCAATTAGATGGTTTGAAGCACCTCCCTAAAAATGTTGCTGTGTGAGGCCACCTCTCGCCTTTAAGGGTATATTACTGTTGGTGCGCTCTAACGAAGTCTGGTTATATTTTCAATACTAACCAATTAAAGCCAGTGAAATTTTTCAGAAACAATCTAGAAAGTAATCTCTATGTATCTTGTCAGATTTTCGTTAAAATGTATAGTTTTAAAGTTACAGTGCCTCAAAGATTTCCATATAAATCTTAAATTAATTCTAGCATTGAAACTATATATTATAACGAAAATTGGACAAGATACAAGCATAGAGATTTGTTTTTGGATTGTTTTTGCAAAATGTTATTGACTTTAATTGGTTAGTATTGAAAATATCACCAGATTTCGTTATTATGCAGCGCGCATTTACGCATTCGGCCACAAAAAAACTGCAAAAGCAACTTTATTCTTTAGTCGCCTCGTACAAAACCCCACACAAGGAGTGGTCTATTTTAATCTGGTACTGCAAGACTGCAGATTGTGAAGAAAACGAAAAAATAATTCATATTTACCAAAGATTCTGACCAACCTCTAAATAGATAACTGTCATAAGCATAATTACAGTATAAGTTAATGAACCATTTTCTTGCACAAAAAACCCTACCTATTTATTCCTACTTTTATGTCTAAAAGTAAGTAAGTAGGCACACTATTATTAATATTGGGCTCAATTAGAGAGCTGGAGGCGTGCGGTAGTGGCTGTCACCATAACCGAGCCGAGTTAACCGCCTCTCCGAGAGTAATTACACTGAACTTCATTTAACTTCCGCAGCTCACTCCAAATACCAGCACCGCTAAGCACTGTACTTACTTTACTTAGCCCGTAACAAAACGATGCAATTTTAAGTAACGGACCGCCGGGACATGTCGGAAATGTGCACAACTTATTACACATCCACGCTTTTATTTCTACAGGATTTACATCGTAATGACTGCATTTTAAGCTTTCGCTGGATTATTTAAGTTGGACTTGAAATAGAGCTCGTTAGAATAGAATTACACTTTGTAGATCAGCTTAAGGCGTATCCGCCCGGGAACACGACTCTCCGTAGTAATCGATGTGAATGAGAGCGTGGATCCGGTCAGAATTTAGCCGTTTTTTATGATTTTTCAAACAATAAGAAAACCAAATGATTATATGCTGTATTGTGAAGTATATTGTAAATTTTCATTTTCTTCCGATCAACAATATAAGAGTAAAATGGTTACAACTGGAAAAAACGGGGTGACTAGATCCCTTTTTCTTCAGTTTTATTAATTAATAGAGTTATCCCGCAACTTTGTCGGCACAAATTATATACCAGATTTTAAGTCAGATCATAAGCTATCAAACAAAAAAAGTTTCATCAAAATCGGTTTAGTAGTTTTTTCGTGATGTTCGTACAAAAAAACACCACAAACACATAGATAAAAAAAAAGTTTGATTTGGAGTCAGGGACATACCATACTCAAACCATATCGTAATCTAACAGTACAGACACACTTCTGTTACAGTTTTATAATTGTTAAGAAAATAGATTTCGAGAAATCCCGAATCACTTCTCGGTCCTGTAGATTGTTCAGTTTTGTTTTCTGCTTCAAAGGTGCCATATAGTTAATGTATAAAATGGTTACAAAGTTACCCAATATTACGGTAAAATCGGACGGAAGAGCCTTTCAGTAAAGGTACCTACGTGTGGCATAAACAGAATACTTTGATTAGGTATTTTTTGTTCATTACATTCGGTACCTAGTATCGTGTCGGTTGATCCGTAAAATTTTAAAGTCACTGGAAATTTTCAAAACTTAAACTGTCCTATGCCCGCGACTTCGTCCGCGTGGGTTTAGGATTTTCGAAAAATTCTTTCTTAGTGCCACGCGTTTCGCGTTTCTTAGTGCTCTGTAGAATATGTATTCCGAATTTCATATTTCTATCTTCAGTAGTGTTAGATTTCAAGGTCGCGGAGTTTCAGCTAGTCTTCCGCTGCCGGGGTTACCCTGAGGAGTTTTTCGATTCCACTGGGGAAACAGCGCAGAGTGCACTCATTTACTACATGGGAGAGGGTCGGAGACTCCCTCAAACCCCACTGGTAGAGGTGATAGTTGGTTCTTCCATGGTTGGTTAAAAAACGCCATATTGTCTATTTTTGTAAGTTAATGGATCAGAGACTAAGTTAAACACAAGACATAAACTTGTATCGAGTAATACTACTTAGTAGAATTTTAAACCCATTTCAAACTAGTTATATGGTCACGATCCATAGTTGAAAGTAAGTAGCTTTTAGAGGCACGAAATAGCCGTATTTCGAAAAGCGTTTTCCTAGAGCGGTTCCCAAAAACCGCATCGCGTTTCAAGCGATATAGAACCGACAGAAGACGATTTCCTTGTGCATTCCGCTATAAATCTAAATGGAAACCAGTCG
The DNA here is from genome assembly GCA_963924505.1 of Agonopterix alstromeriana. NCBI lineage: Eukaryota > Metazoa > Arthropoda > Insecta > Lepidoptera > Depressariidae > Agonopterix > Agonopterix alstromeriana. The sequence continues at coordinate 7,910,403 of OZ004670.1, forward strand.
ACGTCGACCACGAAAAGGCAATGGAACGATAACGGGTCTCCAGTTTTATTTACCCGATAGAATCAACTACCACATTGAGATAGCGTGCATATTTAACGTTTCTGAACCATTGTTCACTTTAGCTTTGCTCTTTGTGCTAATGCGGTGTTATGTTGTTTTATTTGTGGTAGGCGCTTGTTCAGATTTCATCAATAATTCATTTTATTAAAGGAAAATTTACTCTTTGTTGTAAAAATGTTTATGTACTCTTTTACTAGGAAAAAATCATTCGGCCGGTGCGGTGGTTGTACTGAGCTATTACTATGTAAAAGGGTTGCGTGTTTGTAGATAATAAAACACACTTGCTGTCTGTGTTTGAAGTACTAGTATTCTATTTAACCCCTAATTATTATGTAAAATAGTCGTTGCAGCTTTGTCGCTTGACGATCAATTTATTAGTGTGCCACCGTACAGGTGACGGATAACGGAAAATATAGGTGTTATCGTTTTGTTGATGAGAGATTAATTTTTTATAAAACGTATGTAATTATTAGTGTCTTCCAAATATGCTACTTGACAACTAGTCAAATCAGCTACTCTTTATCAGACGTCTAACCGTGCGCTTTGTATGAAATTTGTACTCTATTCTGAGTTGTGACGTCATCAACATTTCATTACTTTTTAAAGTTTATCTTGTTATTAAAAATAGTAATCAAGCTAAAAACTCAAGGAAAATGGAAGTTTCGCGATATTTTCGTATCTTTTTTCATTGAGAAGATAAGAATAAAATATATTGTATGTAGTCAAATACCCAATTGTCGTGATGTCGAGCTCCAAAAGCAACGCATCTTTTGCGAGCTAGACTAGCTATGGATGGGTAATTTTTATTTACAACGGATTGATTAGTCATCGCACACGCTAGCGTGGGACAATCGCATTGCATCTTTCAGTCCCCGATCGCACGAAATCGCGTTTTAGACGTACCACACATATACAGAATTCCTATCCGGAATTCCGAATCAGGTTTGTTATTTTGTACTTGATATAGACTTGATACCGAAGGGAATTGTGAGAGGGAAAATCCATACGAAATCGTAATACTGATTCGGAATTCCGTATGTATGTGGCGGACCTTAACATTCCAATCTATTGAGTGTCCTAATTTACCATAGCGCGATCACATGGACTTAGATTTGTATGCAGGGTTATTGCAGATTCGTTCGATAGGTGCTATGAGATCGTCTCGCGCGATCACGCGAGTGATGGCCAATTAGGACGACACGACGCCTTAGCCATAGCCATATTTCAGCTATCACTGACTATTAATAAAAGAAGCGTCAATAACAGGAGATAACAGGAAAACTTCAAATGTATTTTGTAAGAAACAGCTATCTTTTGCCAACGAGTGGCGTTAATCTCTAATTAAAATATTTATCATACTCAAGAGGTTTTTCAAGTAGTTAGTAGATATTAGTACCTAAGAGGGCTCCAAAACATTTGACTTACATTTGAAAAGGCTTTGAATTTTAGTTCAAAATATATTTAGACTTTTATAAACTCACTAGCTGTTGCCCGCGACTCCGTCTGTGTAGACCTTATAAATATTATATGTATTAATCTAGAGCATATTGTATCTGTGTGCCAAATTTCATCCTAATCTGTAAATCCATTCATGCGTGATTCAGTGACAAACATACAAACATTGACATTTATATTATTAGAGACATGGCATTAACTACAATGGAGGGAGTCACATTGCAGGTTCTGACCCGAGCACTTGTCTCGCGTGTTGTTCGCGCGTTGAGTTTTTGCCTGCCACGAGGCTCCGCAATCCTCATTTTTTTCTTGTTCTTGATCAAAAACAATCCCTGAGATTGGGATAGATACTCCCACAAACTACTTGACATTGGCGGAAATGCAATGCTAACGCACAAGTAAGAGTCCATTAAATATAAATAATTTAAAAAAAACTACAATGGAGAGAATTACTTTTCGTCCGCTTATAATTCTAATGTTTTGAGCGGCCATGATTTGCGAGCGCTACGACGATAGTAAAATATCTGTAGATGAAAAGTTCGACTGAAGAAACGAATAAAGCCAGTGGACGACGATCGAGTCAGCTGGATCTGAAATCGAACATCAAAAGACTTTCACAAGATTGCCTATAGATTTGACAAAATGAAGCAATTAGTTTAAAGTGTTACTAAGAGGCTTCCAGTGATTTAATTTTCCATTTTACGTCCTTATTCCGCAAGCACAGGTACAGGGAAGGCCGGGACGGGACGGGAGCTCTTAGTGCTCTGATGAATTGCCCTATAAATTGTAGCTTACGCCCATCTCTCCATCTGCGAGAAGCGCTCATGCTTGAGAACATTTTGAGTGCCACGTAATATGTGGTATTTTTCTACTACCTCCATGAGTAGTCCTGACGAATAGAGCAGGTTGTGGGTACAAGGGAATTGTTTAAGTGCGTATTTTGTCACTTGTCTCCAAGGTTTATGCATCTACCTAATAGTAATATTGGAGAGGAATGAGAATGTTATTGTAGAGAATCTGAATGATTCAGGTCATTAATTAAATATATTAGAGAATTGAAGCAACATTATATAGACAATATCAGCCAGGTTGTTTCTTTTAATTGTATATTTTGCATAGTATAACTATACTATGCAAAATATACAATAGTAATATACAATAGGTATATATTGTATAGTTTGCGGCATGAATATATTTTTAATGTTAAAGACCCCACGAAAATTTCATGGAAATATGGACCGGCGGAATATTTTATTTTAATAAACTATTAAGAACACAAAACAACTGATGTTTTTTCAAATTCACACAGTAAGTAGGTACCTATACACCTACGTTCTACATAGTACGAATATAATTTCTCGGTAAAAAATTACTATTCTCTCTTACAGAAAAGTTTGATTACCACTTAGATAACATGGCGTTTGTTGCTGACACTTTTTAAAATATAGAAAATTTTGTTTTCAACGAGCAGTAACAACATTAATATGAAAACCGCAATATGTGAAAATTAACAATAATAACTAAGTACCCCACGTCTGTAGTTCATTATGAGATAGGTATCAATGCTGTGCGTAGGTAGACCATCTTGATGTGTTTTCTACCCCATCATGTTTAGTTTAAAAATACTTGTTATACCTCTGTAATCCACGAAATTAATGAAGATATTAATAAAGCAAACAAAACACAAAATAATTGAAAAAAAAAAACATCCATAAGCTCAATTGCGACGTTTCAGATACCTATTTAATGTTTTAATTAAACCAAACAAAAGTAGATGAAAATAAAACATCTATTACGTCACTTTTACGTGTTTGTTTCAATGTTTGTAAATTCGGATGTTGTTTCATCAACCTTTGCGTTTTCATTACGGGCCGTAATTTCCAGGGCAGGAAATTAAACTCACGTTGCCACCGTCAAAGGCAAGCAGGAAGGAGCATAGGTAGTGCACTGTTCTATGTATACGTACCCACTTCATTACTATTATGTGGTATATATATTTAATGCATATGTTACCGGCAATCTGTATAATTCAGGTATTCTATACAATATACCTAGGCAATGTATAGGATACCTGGGACGTCCAGGCAATGTATGGAATATTATTAATATTATTGTCCATTACATAGTTTACCTAGGTAATGTATAAAATTCCCAGGGATTGCATAGAGCACCGGCTGGTCCATCGGCAATGTTTAATGTGAATAGAAGCCCGCGAAGGGACTGCGGGAGGCGGATGCCCCCTGCCTGAGGAAACCAAACTGGTGGTTTTAAAATTCTAGGTTACGTTGGAATATGTATCACACCGGAGCATCAACAAGCTTGCTTGCGTGCTGCATGCTTCCTTGCTTGCATCTTGCATGCTTGCTTGCTTGCTGCGTGCTTGCTTGCTACTTGCTCTCGGCTTTTACATACATTACCGGCTGCGTATTCGGTATTGTATATAATACCTAGGCAAAGTATAAAATAAATAATATTTCTTATACATTTTAGATGTTCTATTAACTGCCTAGGTATTGTATAGAATACCGGATTATACAGATTTCCGGTAACATAATACGTACCTACTGCATTACTATTGTGGTATGTATTTAATGCTTATACCTATATATGTTGCATTGCAGCCGTAATATGCATTGCGTAACTTTGCAATTCAAAGGGCGGACACTACCCGTCTGCGTTTGTCGGGAATTCGATTGTTATCAACATAATTTACCTAGAGATAGAGAACAGAGGTAGGATTCCATTTCCTAGTCGATCAACTATCTACGTGCATGATTTATAATTAAAAGCTATGTGCGAGATTAATCTTTTACTATGGTTGTACAAATCAGCACCAACTTGAAATATGAAATGGTATGGTATTTCTTGAAAAGTGATTTGCGGAATATTTGCGTAACATTAAAACGTCTCTATACAAATAATGAGATATTATGAGACTCGATTCATGAAAATTAACTTTATTCGGTATGTTGAGTTTTTTTTTATTATTTTGTATTTTTACGGATAGAAGACATTATTTAAGAATCTACTTTAGCGATCCATCGAGTTTATCCAAGTTTATCAATATAAATTTAATTTTTAACTATTAATGGTAAAAGTGGTCGCGAGACAAATCATTCGAACTCCATGGAGATATACCATTGCTTAATTTAAAAAAAATTTAAATCACCTGCCGTCTCTTTCTAACTCTATGCTGAAAACAGAAACGGCAACATCAAATTCTGACATTGTGACTATATTTTTTTTCTTAATGGCCAGTTATTTAAATTGATTTTAAGTTTACCAAGGAGTCTTACGGTCTAACGAGTGACACTAAGCCAACACTAACCACTGCATTAAAATGAGACAATCATCTCAAAACGGTTTTCGACACATCCTTAAAAAAAAATGACATACCGAAATAGAACTTCATTCCTACATCGTAGGGAAATGATGATTAACGTCACGCAGCAACTATGGCTCTTCCACTAAACTCCCTATGAAGTTTTGGAGAGAAATTGTGTATTGTTGATCATGACGTTTCAGTAAAAGTTAAATAAAGAAAAAAAAACAAAGTACTGAATATCGAAATAAAATAAAGCAAAAGACAAACAAACAGATCTTTTCACAGTGTGGAAAATTGTCTCCGACATCATACGGCCCACAGGGATTTAAAAAAACGTTGATCTCTCACATTTAGGACTTAAATTATTCTTCTAAATATACCTATATAATTCTCTGCGGGCGCCGCGCCGTCAAGGATATTTTGGTAATAAATTAAGCAGGACCCTTTATTCCCCTGCGTGGGGGCGGACGTTTTCAGGGATTTTGGTTGCTACGCGATAATAGGATCCTTGTCATCATACTCCGATTCACACCTTAGGTATTACCTGTTGAACGGACTACGCTACCTTCCTAATGCTTTAAGATAAATGTACTGTAATTTAATGTTGCTACAAACAACCTGGTTATTGCTTGCTCCTAGACTATGTATTTTGTTCTAGAGGTCTTTTATTAAGGATACAAAAATAAGAATGTCATTGTTATTACGTCTCATTATAAAAGTACCTGGGTGGAACGAGCTTTGCTCGGTGTTTTCAAAGTTAGTCTAGATAGGGTTCCTCCTGGAGAAAATTCACACGTACTTACAAATTATTTTCTTAAAATTTTCTTAAGACTGAAACGTTTCTAATCTGAAAAGTTATATCTATCTAAATATACACAATTCCTTCTAAATCGTTTAATCAATATTAGAAGGAAACAGTTTGATCAGCAAATCATGACATCGTTTTATGCAAGGCGTGACAAAAGTAAAGATAAACATTTAAAATTTTTAAGGCGGTTATTTAGACCATCAAACTGAACAACTTACACTATGGGACCAACATCCAAATCGCGAAAAAAAAAACAGGTACAGGATATATTTAGGTCGAGTAGATTTGTAGTTTAGTATGGCATATCAGATTTTTTTTCGCGATGTACGTACGTATCATCCCAGAGTCAAAGTTGTTCAGTTTGATGGAATAAACCATCCCCTTAAATGTTTATTTGTATTTTTGTAACACCTTGTATAACAACGTTACGAGTAGTTGCAACTAAATTCAATGTTAAAAGCAATCACGAAGAACAGAAGGACAGTTTATAGGTAGGTATTTAGTATTTACTCAATAGTTAGTATCGGACCGGGAAGCCAGATCGCTAAAGGTGCTTTCCAGTAGGCTCGGTTGAGCTACACGAGAAAGCGCATTTTCGGTGAGAAATGGCGAGATCCACAATGCATAAAGTTTGATGTCGACGATTGGTGATTTATAAGAACTTACGACAACGTAAATTATGGTCTCATAGGTAAATGCATCGAGCGAGACACACGGAAGGACATAGCTTGTTGTGGCGATTGTTTTATACTGCTCCGGCCAAGCCACTACCTAAATGTATCTACACGATTATAAAACTGTAAATACAGGGTGTAAAATTAAATACGTCACGATATTAAAAAGGGTGTTTCAGACGGTCAAACTGAACTATTTTCACTATGGCGCCAACATCGAAACGCGCAATTTTATTTATTGTTTCATAGAAAACGTCAATGGCTGTCTCATCATCGTCTTATTAAGGAACTACGCTCTTGTCGGTAGAGTATTCGCTAATCCAGTCGACTGTATGGAACAGCAGATATTTTGTTCGCGATTTCTATGATGTTCGCATACTCAAAGTGTATTTAATTTTACACTCTGTATATTTTAAGTAAAAGTCAAAGTTCTTTTATTGCATAACATAAAAGATCTTAATTGTATATTGTTACATTTACGTATCACTAATTCTAACCGGAAATACACCTTTACCTTCTTTCTACGTTTACCTAGGTAAGTAACCTACCTTTACGACACGATGCAGAGGTCGATCGATTACCGATGCACTTTGCGTAGGGTTGCCGAAGTCAGGAAATCTTGGAAAAAATCTGCACTCTTGTTTTTAAATGCTCCGGGTTCGAATACATAAGGATGAAATGCCATGTAACAATGAGTTTTTCTATCTTACGTACGTAATAGCGACTGTTCTCAAACGATGAAGGAAAAAACCGTAAGGAAACCTGCTTATGCTGAAGAAGAAAGTCCGCATTTGGGCACGCATGGTGGACTAATGCCAATACACCCTACCTGATGTGTGTGTGTGTGGTGTAGGGTAAATATACTCGGGTATGATTGGACGGTTTTTATAAGACTAATATGTACGATTTTATTTTTCTTTCCTAACTACAACAGTTTCGGCCTGCCAGTGTTCGAAATTACAGAATATTTATTGCGAAAAGACACTCTCAGACAAAGAGAAAGTTATTTAGTTTCATTGTCTCAATTCACCCTTAACATTTTGTTGTAATTAAAAACTAGAGGTATAGTTTTTTTCAATGTAGGTAATATGGGATAAATAAAGGGAGATTTCAAAAAGACAAGTTACACACTTATCGAACCGACATTTTTGAATTTTTATATGTATTCTTCTTTTCGTGACTATGTCGTTCTACGATTGTGTTGTGAATTGAATGAAATTATTACAAACCCGACAATTGACAACATAACATTTTTTTAACTATCTGTTTTTAATAAAAATATAAAAATAGGTTAAAAAAATAAGAGAAACGTATTTTTCCGATTTTATTTTTGACCGATATTTCTATTTTTAATTTACTTTTGAATTTTCTGAAAAACGTAGGATTTATGGTTAAGATACCTTGGCCGCAATAACATTAAAAATAAAAACTGTCAAATACAATAGAAAAGCTAAGCAGGCAAATGAATAAAATCTCATTCAACCTCTATTATATTTTTCAAATAACTCGAGAAATAATGGATTGAAAAATCTCATAATTTTGATATAAGCTTTGAATCACATAATCTCCAAATGGTTTTCTTATTTTGGTACCTTTCTTAAATTAAATGTTGTCAAATATTTCCCGATGACAAGTAACATTATTAACTGCAAAACATAGATATGAGAACAACAAAAGAGTATAGAAATAGATCTTAAAGATAAATAAGGTCGTCAGGTTCATCTCCGCGGAAGTATCCATAGATTGGTAAAAAAAAGTAATATTATTATGTTTAGTTAACTGTAATATCATTATGTGTGTATGTGGTGTACACACACACAGATATGCAACCTACATAAAGGTATGCACTAACAATGCCATAACCCATAACGTATTCGTTTTGAAATTGTCGTTTAAATAACAGCTCCCTAGACAAAGTGACATTCTATTGGCGTCGACGCTAGTAGAAACCGACAAAATGTATGGATTTGACATTGGCGTTCGAAACATTTTGACGTTGGTTTTCGTCACCATACGTCAAGTCCATACATTTTTTATGCTTTCTACTGTCGTTAACGCTAATCGAAAGTACTTGGTCTAGGGGCTCAGGGGGCCTAGACTAAATGCACACGCTACTTATTCTACAAACGTCAACGCCGCAGCGTTATCGACGATAGAAAATTGACAGAATGCTAGACAATGTCACAAATTATTGACGATCGCTTATTAGAGAAAAAAAGCTAAATCTGCTCTATGATTAGCGTTCAGTTCACTCAATCATACACTCTTTTTTCTTTTTTATATGCTGGATAGTGTTAGATTTTCAAAAGAATTTGAAAATTTGAAATTGCTGTAAAATTTTCCGCCCCCCATTTTCTAGCGTTATCTACAAGGTCTGATGGTTGATGAGGTTGATCGACAAGAAGCGTTCAAAACATAACGCTTACTGTCAAAAGCAACTGTCAAAAACTGCATGTTGTCTAGGGCTTTTCTATTCGTTTTCGTTCTTTTCGACAGTCCCATACATTTTTTATGTTTTCTACTTTCGTTAACGCTAATCGAAAGACACTTTGTCTAAGCCCCCTGTAATGTTCGAAAACAAATGAAATTTAAATTCGCAAAATTCATATTCTTGTCAATTATGTCATTGGTGGAACCAAATTAATTTAAAGGTAAACATTTATATTGCGTACCTATTCAAAACAACAGAAACGTTTGTCATATCATTGCCTTTAAATTGTCCCATAATGTAGGTAGGACTATTAACATAGATGGGAACGCTAACTGGTGTAAAATAAAACAAAATACACGTCGAATATCCTCGAGTGACCCATTGCCAGGGTCGCCCCAGGCTCGGGCGATACTTCGCAATGAGTTATTCAGAACAAGTTTCCTGTTTTTTTTAAAAGGTTGCACGTTTAATCATTGTGACTTCATCGAGCGTGTGATATTTTCCTGTACTTAACGATTTTCCCTAGAATGGTTTCTTGTAGAATTGAGCTATTTATGCGTATGACAAAGAACAATGGACTCTGTTTCTTGTGCCAGATCTTAGGATGTTTCAAGGAAATTTGTGTTTGAATGGCTAGGTATTAACAAAAAGAGAATGGTAGGTATTCCTACACATTTATTATACAGGGTTCTACTTAATATGCTGACGGTTTTTAAGAGGATGATTAGACTATTGGACCAAAATTGAAATAGCGAATAAAAAATCTGATGTTCCTTACATTTGGCTGGAGTAGTTTTGCAGTTTTGTTTAGAACAGTAAATTTTTTTTCGCAATTTTGTGTTGGTGCAATATAGAAAGTTGATCAGTTTGACGGTCTGATCATCCCCTTACAAAAGAGTCAGTATATTAAGAAGGACCCTATAAACATGCCCCAACTACTAATCACCTTTAATTGAATTGCAAAAAAGACTGCAACAAACACAATATATCGCCGCATATCATCAACACATGCTACACATTTTTTCAAAATTCCATATAAAGCGGTTAAGTAGGGTGTCCACTAATACACATTTTTCATCCAGCTGTTTTTGCATGTTATTTATATAAAAATGAAATTTTATAAAGCTTTGATAAAATTGAATAATTTTAGGTACATCAAGTCGCCACTATTTTTGAAACAAAATAAGATTTTTTTCTGATCCCTTAAATAAATAAAAAAAAAACCTAGTAGGTATGCCTAGTTCATTGAATAATTTATTCGTAGATATATTTATTATCGTAACTAAATAAAAACTTTGGCATTATGGTTCGTGAGTAACAAAATGGAACAATTATTTAACACAAGTAGTATGTTTTGTAAAGCAGATTTACACATAAAAGATTTAAAGTTGACGGCTCATTATTTAAACAAACGTTTTTTAAAACCTAGCTCAATTTTAATAAAAGCGGATTTCTATTATCAAGTTTCATGAATTTTGCGCAGAAAGATAGAATATCAGTTATAATAAAATATTCTGCTTCTTGGTATTTAATACAGAGCTCTTTTTAGTTTGAAAAAAATGCAGTTAGGTTCCGTGAAAAATTATATTATACTGCTTTGCAAGATCAAAGATGGCACGGATTTATACGTTCTACTTAAATGAAATACCTTTCATAATTCCGTATGAAATAGCTTGTAAGTTATATGTTCCAGTTTATTGATGTTGTAGATACGTGTTTATACATAGACTTCTATTTGGTAGTTGAGACCAGATCCTCGTTCGCTCTTGAGCCTGATATTAGCGTAAGAGAAGCCTACTCCTCCAGCAGTGATGGTAGCGAGAGATTCAGTGTGGTCCAGATCACGAGCGACGATACCCTGAAAGATAAAGATTTGTAACTTAATATTTTTGAAACTTCTGAAATACCAAACTCACAAAATGTAAATTGGAATTATTCGTTTTATCATTTATTTAGAAGACGAGCCATTTAAAAAAACACATTTGCTTATTCCAATGAAGCGTTTTTCAAGACTAGTAAAACAAAAAACCGGCCAAGTGCGTGTCGGGCCATGCGCAAGTTAGGGGTCCGTAGTTGCCCGTCACAATATACTGACTTAGAAGGGGGCTTTTTGTTTTATACTATGGTTTAACGGCTAATAAAGTCTAAAAAGTACATTTTACAAGTTGGTCGACTATTACTCGTTAACCCCGACAAACGGACGGACATGGTGAAACTATAAGGGTTTCTTGTTGACTACGGAACCCTAAAAAAATAGTAGATGTCAATATCAAAATTACTAAAAATGATGTGCCGATTCGATTATTTTACTAATCGATAAATCAATTATGGTAATAATCGTAATCGATCATTAATCGATTTAATCGATTTTACCCTATTATTAAAACAGGAATAAAAAATATAGTAAAAAAAACTACGACATTCTCATCATCTCATGTAAAACTCACGTCTTAGCCATCCTGAATATAAATATGAAATAAAAAAGATAATTAATATGTTAATCACCTGCTGATTAGGATTTCTTTAAAGATGATGCCATAGACACATTTTTTTAGAATTTTGGTTTTCATGATATTTTTCTTGTATACTCCTTTGCAAATAAAAATGCTATAGAATGTGAATTTTTTCGAAAAGCCCCTTTCTTTAGTGCCACCCGTGCAGTATAATTTTTAGGTACTTGGTTGTAATTTGGTTGGCACTTGTCACTCCGCTGTACCTACAAAGCAGACTTAGGGCGCTGCTATTAAAATGTGGATTTTCTTAATATGCCGTATTACATCCAATCACAGATAATTTAGTTGTTAGTATATTTTAATTATAATCGCAGCGGCAGCGGCGGCGGAGAGTTTAATTATATTCCGATTAAGTTTTCCTCCTTTTCTACCACTACTGTTTTTAATTGATTCATATGCAAAATATAATTTTGCAGAATACAACGTGTTAATGAATAAGCGCAAAACTTCATACACCACAACTGATTTATAACAAAATAATTAGATTGAAAAGAATAATTTCATTATTTCAATGGTTAAAATTTGAATTAAATGGCAAAACGTTTAGATGCAAAAATAATTTGTTATCATTTCAGCAAGGAATGAAAGCGCTAACGTGCTCATGGATACATTTTAAGAATCATGTTTTGGTAGTAAGTAGGATGAGAGTGCCCGAGCGGTGGGTTGAGATCAAGTTCAGTAAATTTTAAATTTTACAAACATATTATTTAATATTTTGAAGAAAATTACCTATGTTCAAACCATGATAATTCGATTATGCTCTCGATTCTAAACAAACTACTTTCTAGTTTTGCGTTAATTCATTAACACGTTGTATATCTATTATGTTAACGACCAAACCGGATTTTGGGATAAACTAGTTTCTCCTAGGCCAAACCAGTTTCCCCACACACGATAGGATGAATCGGTATAGATTAGGCCAAACTGGGTTCTAATTGTGTAATTGCCCGATTATATCGCTACCAAATCGGCATAGTGTTTTTTGACAGTTTTTGGTTATTCTGCTTCAAAATATACAAGATGTTACAAAAGTAAAAATAAACATTTACAACTTTTAAGGGGGTTGTTTAGACCATTAAACTGAACAACTTTTACTATGGGACCAACATCGGAAACGCGAAAAAAAACAGCTGTCCCATACATTTAGCTCGAGTAGATTTGTAGTTTAGTATGGAACATCAGATTTTTTCTCGATTTCGTAACTGTTCCCATAGTGAAAGTTGGTCAGTTTGATGATCTAAACCATTAAATGTTTATTTGTATTTTTGTAACACCTTGTATACATACCTAGTAGAGAAAAATGTAGAAGCACTTCGAAGAATAAAATGTGTATTTAAGTATACATAGATAAATATTAGTGTCGCAGAATAAATACTAGAACTGGTGTCTGTTAAATAATGTTATAAATCGTTCCAGAGGCGAAGGTTACCTGTATACATTGCTAATAAAATCTCATCGGATCGATTAGATTTACTAAAGCTGTTTAAAAAATTGTGATTCTATCGCATCGTGTTTGTTGATTCACTTGATTTATATTGTGAGTGATATGAACAGAACAGGACGACCTTTGGCTACCGAGGTCAGTGAGTTGAAGATTATTTAACTTATCAAACGGTCTCACTGTTGGGTATTCACAGAGTAGGTACATACTATTTCACTATTTTTCGATAACAAAGTAGTGTAAGTCGAAATATAATGCATTGTATAAATGTAACTAAAACATAACTTGGTATAGGTAGAAAGTAATTCTATAATATGTTCGTAGTGATTTCATTTGGTTGTATGCAATTTAGTGAAAACAATTCTAATATTCTTTAATGGTTTGCTCTTTCAACCAGCATACATATTAATTTAACTAAATGCACAAACATATATATTATGCGAATCAAGGCAAACTATTGTGTCGGTAATAATTTGTTTGCAGCGTGTTGTTTAATCTTGCATTCATCGTTTCTTAGATTACTTTGATAAGCATAAAATGACGCATGTTTGAAATACTTATTATCACGAATCAGTGTAGGTAATATTTTTTCATTCAAATTACACTTTGTTGAAAAATTAACACCAAACAAAGCTATAATGGGAAAAGATAACCAACCTTTATCATCTGTTGACCGGGATCCGAAAAGAACACTTCCTTTACCCTTTTCTTGAGTGGAATAGAATTGTACTCCGCCTTCTCCTGCCATATTAGACGGTTATTGAAACTCGTGCCCACTATGAGGTCCTTGCATTGACTGACGGCAATGCATGAGAGCAGAACAATTAGCAAAATAGGAGCGGTCTTCATTTTGTATCGCGTGTGTCCTACAAGCGTGTATGTTACTTGGTCAATCGCGATCGACTGTGGGCTGGTTACTATTCAAATAGCCTCCACAAACAGTGACTCAAGAACTTGTTTACCTTATACCTAGTGAGTAAGCGGAAAAAACTTATTATTTTGATAGGGTCATCCATCTCTGACGGTTCAACAACAATAGGGATAACGTTGATAATACTCTACTTGCCGTGTGAATAGGTACTTAATAAGACAAGAATGAGGTCATTTGAAGATGGACAACGTTTATTGTCTACTTTAGAAACACTTTGCAAGGTTGTTATTTACCTTTATACGGGGTCCTTCTTAATATGCTGTCCCTTTTTAAAGGGTATGATCAGACCGTCAAACTGAACAACTTTCTCTATAGCACCAATATTGAAATCGAAAAAAAAAAAAACATCTCTTCCATACAAAACTGCGAACTGATTTTTTTTTCGCGATTTTGATGTTGGTCCCATAGAGAAAGTTGTTCAGTTTGACGGTCTGATCATCCCCTTAAAAAAATGTCATCACATTTAGTTGGACCCTATATGAATGAGGTGTATTGTTATGTATGATAATTTTTAATAATTTAGGACTAGGTCAAGAAATCTTTGTATTGTTTAATTACCTGAATTGACCTTTGTAAACCTCAGAAGTATAATATAGTAGAGATTTGCTGGACTTTCGGTCTCGGAATGGAATTGAATGTCAACCTAATGTCAACCACATTATTTCATCATTTTGCAAAGCACGTCTTAAGTAGGTATCCTTGAAAAACGTTTATTATGGCAACATAAGTAAATGCGTGCCATAAAACAATCTGGTCAATCAGGTAATTACCTGACAAAAAAACCGGCCAAGAGCGTGCCGGACTCGCCCATGATAGGCCTATTTACTGTTTTTTTCCGAAACTAGTTCAGCTACAGCAGCCGTTATAATTTTTACTGATATTACATAGGGAGGGGGAGGGAGGGGGTAAGACCCAAGCATTATATCGATTTAGTTTCTATGGGAGTTTTGTTCCATTGGACAAGACCTATATCCAACAACACCACAACCGATTTAAAAAAAAAAACGAGTCTTAGCTTTTTATTTATAACTTTTTTTTTATTTATAACTAAGTACTACATTTCTGTTTTTAGGTTACTGTTATCTGTCTTCATGCAAAATTACGATTCAATAGGTGCAACAATGAGCGAGTTATTGAGGCGGGGCAGAATGGACAAAAGTAAAAGGGTTCCTTGTTTGTTATTGTTAATTATAGTCACAGTTAAGTTATTTGATAATCACATGTTTAAACTACTGAAGAGAACAAGCATAAATTGGGCAGTGCTAGTCTATTACTTACATTTTGTTGTAAACGAAAATGTCGCTAGCAAAAAACCTGTCACAATAGATCTCACGTTTGCCTTTTTTGCGAGGCCAGTGCGCCCAGTTAGCTTAGTATCTGATGCTTCGGCCTGGTAAAAACTAAATGCGAAAATAACTGACTACTTATCTTCGGGCGAATTTTCTGTAACGCCAGCCAGCAGCTCTGAGCATAATTTATTTCCTGCGAAGAAGCAAAGTATGCCGCCGAAGCCAAGAGCGTTTGTACACATTAACGCGGCGCAGCTCATGAAAAATCGCTTAGGAAAGAAGCTACGAAGCTCGGTTCGGAAGGGTATATTGCATGTACGTGCTTTTTATCCTTTTGCATACTGAGGTTGATTTAAAGCCACCGCCGCTCTCAATGTCGACTGACTGTTTAATATAGGTACTATAAAGTTAATAATGACAATTATCTTAATCCATACATAGGTACATGAGAGCATCTGTGGCGCGTTGCGGAGAGTTATGGACATTATTAGACGGACACTCAATCTTGTGGGTTTGGGTTCGAATCCGCACGGACGGCATGCCATGTACCAATGAGTTTTTCTAACTTATGTACGTAATACCGACTGCTCTCAAACAGCGCAGGAAAAACATAGTGAAAAAACCTGCATACGCTGAAGATGAAATTCTGATGCGTACCTATGTGAAGTCTACGAATCCGCATTTGGCTCGCATGGTAGAGTAATGCCAATGCACCTGCTCTAGGGTAGGCCGGCCGGTGCCCTGCAGTGGAACGTATACAAGGTGTTACAAAAATACAAATAAACATTTATGGGGTGGTTTAGACCATCAACCTGAAGAACTTTCACTATATGGGAACAATATAGAAAGCGCGAAAAAAAATCTGATGTTCCATACTAAACTACAAATCTACTCGAGCTAAATGTATGGGATAGCAGATTTCTTTTTCGCGATTTCAATGTTGGTCCCATAGTGAAAGTTGTTCAGTTTGATGGTCTTAACAACCCCCTTAAATTTTCAAATGTTTATTTTTACTTTTGTAACACTTTGTATAGGCCGATGATGATGGTTATGGTGATACATACATACATAAACTTACGACCGTAATCCCTTTCAGGGCGATCAGACGCTTTGTTACCATTACCAATTTTCTGATTAAGAATGTAGTTGTAGCAATTTTAATCCCTTAGTCGCCTCATACGACACCCACCGGAAGAATTAAGGTGGTCCATTCTAAGCCATAACCACACGGTTCCGGATCTTAATCAACTATGTTATTATTGATTAAATATGTTTCAATTATCCAACGATATAATCAAGTTAGTTTTTTCGTTAATGTTTCATTCATGTTTGTTCGCAAGACGACAGAAATAGCTTCTTTGTTATAAAAGTTGAAGGAAATGAGGTCGGCTACAAGTCCAATGCTGAGAAAAATTTTCATTAGAGAGACCTATATAATTCGTACTATAATATTATAGATATAACTGTACACATGGCTACTGTGACCTACTGTTATAAAAATACATATTCGTTTTTATTTAATTCAATGATTGACTTATCAACTTTGATTGTAAAACTATCGATTAGTGGTATATAGGTAGTTATAAAACTCAGTAAACTTTACTACGTTACTCATATTTTGTGATGCTAATTACACTCGCTATGCTGACCATAAGCCGTAGCACGTTACACGTGATACGGCTGTATCATGCCTTTTATCTCGTTCGTTCGCGTGAAAATAGAAAGAGAGCTAAGACGTGATAGCGCTATATCACGCTGCCATGCTACCCATGCAGGTGATGGTTTAAAAGCTATGGACTTGGATTTAAGTGTAACAATGTTAACTATCCGACTTCAAACAAGAAGGTTTAATATTATTATAGCATGCAGAATTCCACTGTTTCCTCTCACGAAAAAGATTGAGCTTTGTGCTATTGCTTTGTGCTATTGGCTTTGTATGGATTGGTATATAATATAGCCTACATACCAATCCAGTTGATTGATTGTTGGTTTAAAGAAAGGGTCATTATGTAACATGGCGACCATCGCTGGTCCATTGTGTTTTCCCCAAGCTCACCCATATTGTACGTATACCTCCTAACTTATGGTGTTTATTTCATTCTCGGGTATGCAGGTTTCCTCACGATGTTTTCAGAGATATTCTGAAACCTCAGAACATCCACGTTTCTCTAGTAGTACTAGTAGAAATATACTTCATAGCAAATAAAGCCGAAATGTTTAAGATCACTGCAATATTTTTCATTAATTTATAAGCATAGCATATGCTCACGACTATATTCCCCGAGGGGATAGTCAGAGATATTCTGAAACCTCAGAACATCTACGTTTCACCAGTAGTACCGAAACTCTGTCCAGTGTGACGGGGGGTGAGCCCGTCGCCACCTATAATGGACAGTGGGTACACTACATAGGGTGCATGAATTAATTTGTATGTCTTTGAAATAAAGAGAAGACCAGCAAATTATGGTCCGGCGCAGCGTTTATCTATGGGGAGCGTCTTAACAACGTTCACTACGGAGCCAGCTTCGAAATAACGAAAAATATCAGCTTAATATGAGTAAAATTCATGGTTAAAGTTAGAGTTAAAGTATCCGCACTATCCTGTAAACACAACACAATAAATTGATGTATGTATTCTCTGGGTCTTGTCACGGTAAGTGGTCTGACTTCCTAATACGAAGCATGATGTCACTCTAAGGTTGTCACTATGTTATACGTAGTACTGAATCAGATTACATTTGGTGCGTGGACCATGTTCAACTTCAATGTGCATGCCTGCATGCATGAGATCACTTAGCAATATTATTTATTTTGTACTAATACTAAAGTGTTTAGGTACCTAGGTACTAGTTTTGCTTAAATATTTATACAGGGTGTTAGGGTAAACAGTTGCATTACTTTAAGGGGTGATTGTACCCATGATACTGAATAACTTTCCCTAAGAAACCTATAGGAAATTGTTTTTTTTCGACTTTCCATACTAAATGCCATCAGCTGATCGAACGTTTGAATGACGTCGTTTTTTTTTTGCGAATTTGCTATCGGTTTCTTGGAGAATGTTCAGTATCATGGGTGCAATCACCCCTTAAAGTAATCGTTTACTTTTAGGGGTGATTTACCCATGATACTGTTAGTATGTACCTAAAATACAGATAATGCTAATGACACTATAGTTTTTTCTTTATAGCATTACTTTAAAACAATTGATTGGTACTATCGATAGGTACTGTGGAAAGTATTTTCAGATGCAAAGCTATCAAGAAAATATCGATACTTTCGATATTGATAATATTTTTCCGAGGCCAAGATTGTCTCTATCGATAGTTTCACAATTATTGTTAGGCAACGCTAGTAGGTACATAATAGTACATTATGATACAAGTGAGCAAAGTTGGTCATTACTAGCCGAGGATGTAATGATCAATGCTCACGCGTTTTATACGACGATTTTCAACACACTTGCGAGGAAAACGTAATTAAATTTCATAAAACACAACTATTTTAGATGAATGTTTGTGGAAAATGGCGCTGGGCTTCTTTTTTTTTCGAGATAGCTATGCGCGCGCAGGTCAAAGAAGAGGCAGTGACTTTAGCCGACATTCAACCAACGACATATTGTTGCAAACCACCTAATATTAAAAACGTTAAAAACTTAATATTTATATATCTGTAACATCAACTAATATTAATTTGTTAACTAAAATAAATAATTTGAGAAATGAAACGTTTATTTACGAGATTTAAATATTAAGAAAAAAGTTTTTTTCGCTTATAAAACTCTTTGCTGAGATTTAAAACCAAACTATAGATAAAAAAGTAACATTACTGAACTAGTGCGATATATAAATATTTTCGCACGTGTATCCTAAGATCTTCATTGTGTACCTAAAACCGGTGCAATAAGAGCCACTTCACGAGCAAGTGTGTTGAAAAAACATAAACTCACGATCATATTTCGTTTCGGAGAAGACAGAAGCAGCTTCAACCGCACTCGTAAAATAGTCAAAAAGTGCAATAGGCTAATTAATAACTAAAAGATGCAGGTGAACTGCATCTTTGTAACATGAGCCTTATTTATGGAGATCCATGGCTATTGTCATTGTTTCGAGCCATTACGGAGTATTCCGCATGCCAAGGTAGGAATGTAAATACCGGATTCAAAGCTGAGCAGTACTGCCGCCATGTTTGTCGTGTTTGCATGCTCTAACACTTTTACAGTTGAGGCTCAATGTTGTCTAACGTTTAACTTTAACTATATTTTTACTCGTTAGTCGAATTGCACCTAACATTACATTTAAAACTTGTTGGATGCAATACATTGATTTCAAATGTGGGGTACATTATACGATCGAACCGAGTACAATCAACCGACGAGCGTGCGTAGTGTTGCTGAACGATACTCAACTAGGTATCGAATAGTATATCGATAGTACGTCGATAGCCGATAGTAAGAACATCGATAGTTTAATTGATAGCACCTATGCTATCGATAGCTCGGATCGTGACAATACTATTGACTGAGGGACGGCTGCTCATACATTACAATCCACCGATTTGATGCCGTTCTTGGAACCGTTCTACAGGAAGAGGCTTTGGTATATAGGTTACAGTTCCCGTTTTAAAATGTTTATCTATACTATCTATACTATCGATAGGCCAATCGATAGTGTGGCTTTTTTAAGATGAACACTATCGCTAGTTCGGCGACACTAGCGTGCAAGCTATTATAATAATTGGTTCTAATTTGGCAGACGTTACAGTTACTAGGGGTGTTCAATAAAAAGTAAGAATGAAATAGATATTCCTTGGTAAGAAAAAAAATTTGATACTGGCAGGCAAGGCCTAGACATTTATGTTATAATAATAATTTAAAAAGTTTTCGATTTTCATTTGTTTTTTTAAGGGAGTGTCTATAATACTATGAATGAACAAGCGCAAAACCTCATACGCCCCAACTGATTTATAACAAAATAATTAGATTGAAACAATAATTTCATTATTTTGATAGTTAAAATTTAAAGTTATCATTTCAGCAAAGAATGAAAGCGCTAGAGTGCTCGTGGATACATTGTTTTGGTAGTAAGTAGGGTGAGTGGGCCCGTGCAGTGGGTTGAGATCGAGTTCAGTAAATTTTTAATTTTACAAACAAATTAATTAATATTTTCATTAAAAAAATTACCTATATTGAAAATATGATAATTCGATTCTGCTCTCGATTCTAAACAAACTACTTTCTAGTTTTGCGTTAATTCATTAACACGTATAATTAAATCTAGTTAGGTACACGTTACAAAGCTGAAGCCAATTACAAACTATGACATGAATTAAGAGAAGTTTATTTCAAATGGTGTAATTGCGCGCTGCGCTGCATACAAACGAAGTCTGGTGATATTTTCAATACTAACTAATTCAAGTCAATGACATTTTTCAGAAACAATCTAGAGACTAATCTCTATGCTTGGATGAAGTCAGATTTGCGTTAAAATATACAGTTTTAATGCTAGGATTAATTTAAGATTTGTATTGAAATCTTTGAATCACTGTAACTTTAAAACTATACATTTTAACGAAAATCTGACTTCACACAAGCATAGAGATTCGTTTCTAGATGTTTTATGAAAAATTACATTGATTTTAATTAGTTAGTATTGAAAATATCACCAAACTTCGTTTGTTTGAAGCGCGCTCAGAATTATATTCCCTATGTTTACTGCTAGAACTAGATCTGACTAATATTATTTATGTCTATGAATAGCTTTACATATGAATAAATAATCTATCACATGTGCGTCGACAGCCAGTCTGCTGTCCCATTTAATATTTCATGATTTTCCACACTTTGGAACCGTTTTAGTTTGGATACATTATGTATGAATACCTTTTGTCCACAATTTGATCCACATTCAAAATGTGCATTATGTGGCATGTAGTCAGCATCAAAAAGAATACATTATTTTTATTTTCCTACATGTGAATTATATTTAAAAAACCGTGTCGGACTCGCCCATGATAGGGTTCCGTAGCCATTGTATACGTAGAAAAAGAAGAAAAGTTCTTATTGCCAGTTGCACGTACGTTCATTAAAGTTAATCCTCCATTAAATCTCTTGCTGTCACTTTTTGTTTTGTTGGCGTAGTAAAAGCTAGCAAGAGATTTAATGGAGGATTAACTTTAATGAACGTACGTGCAACTGGCAGTCAATCTGTTTATATAACCTAATAGAAAATTTTGAAACACAATAATAGTGCGATTTATATTATTTTATACTGAGGCGGCATACAGACAGACAGACAGAATGGACGAAAGTATAAGGGTTACTTGCTTGACTACGGAAGCCTAAAAAGAATGGTGTTTAATGAGCTATAAATACGTAGTCATATCTCGCAAGTATTGCAGGTGGAGATTTTAAAATAAACGCAAAACATGAAAACCCTTTTTAGTAGTGAAATGGCGTAAAGTGCCGATCTCCGATCGATCGAATCAACGTGTTTATTTTTGTCTGTTTTAGGCGTAGAGACCCAGAGTGCCGTTTTATCCGTGATGGCGATGATTATCATTAGACTACACGACGCTATTGTCTTTGCAATACTCTTGAAGAATATTACGAAAATTTCTTATTTCAACTGTCTACAAAAGCCTGAAAGCTACATTTGTATAATTCTTTTATAGGTTCTAAACATTCCACTTTTAAGAATATCGAATTAAATGTGGTCGATATTTTTCTAATTTTTTTCCAATTTGATTTATAATACCTATAAAAAACCTGTAAAAGTATTGTATAAAGTAGCTTTAAGGCTTTTGTAGTAAGTAGGAGTAGCACTTTTTCATGATCGAGAAATCATAAATATTGTGATGAGGGCGCCACTGAACGGTAAAAGGAGCCTTAATACGCGAGAACTGAGAATATCTAATTAACTAGGAAAAACTAACCTCTAATAACTTACCATGAAGTCTTACTTTTAGTGACAGGTTTTTTAACATCTTTCTTTTTACCCGACTGCGCCAGAAGGAGGGTTATGTTTTTATCTGTTATTTTCTATTTTTCTCCAGCAAAACATTCACCGTGGTCAGTCTTAATCAGCCTGCTAAACACATCTGCAATTCGAATTGTTGGATACAGGATACGTTAAACGTGTAACAGACATTCTTAGACCATATAACTAGAGACCAGCCTTGCGGTACTATTTCCCCTCTGCCATGTTACAAGATCAAATTAATCATGTGCATTTACATATAATTTTATACCTTGTCACTAAACGAGACAGCCTATAATTGCGAAACAATAACTAGTCGCGTTCGGGGTTTACACCAGACTATATTTAACAATGAAAATTTGAATCTAAAGTAATGGAATAAAATCCAAAGTTGCTGATTTCATGCTACTTCGTCTCCCACAAAAATTGGCAGAAAAGTTTGTTTACAATTCAAGTTTACAGGGCAATTTCGCTTACAAAATTGACGTTTTTCTAGCCGCAATACCGCACGTCGCACGGTAATTTAGCTCGCTCTAGCCTTTGAATGGTGTTTTAATTATTGAACTCGGACTGACATCGTTTTTAGACTTGGTGTGTGAAATTTCGAGTTCGCTTCGCTCGCTCCATCCCTTGAATTATGTTTTGGGCATGTCATAGCTAATCGAACTCGGACCGACACTGTTTTGAGACTTAACCAGTACAATTTGAAGCTCGCTTCGCTCGCTCCTGCCTATCATATACAGAGCGTAGCGTAGGTAAGCTAATAGAACTCATACCCACACCGTTTTGAGTCTTGGAGTGTAAAATTTCGAGCTTGCTTCGCTCGCTCCAGCCTATGATAATAATGAGCATAGGTAGGATAATGGAACTCATACCAACACCGTTTTGAGTCCTGGAATGTGAAATTTCGAGCTCGCTTCGCTCGCTCCAGCCTTTGGATTGTGTTTTGAGCAGTGCATAGCTAATGGAACTCGGACCGACACTGTTTTGATACTTAAACTGTAAAATTTCGAGCTCGTTACGCTCGCTCCAGCCTATGATAGTAATGAGCATAGGTAGGCTAATGGAACTCATACAAACACCGTTTTGAGTCCTGGAGTATGAAATTTTGAGCTCGCATCGCTTGCTCCAGCCTTTGAATGGTGTTTTAAGGCTATGTAGGCTACTGGAACAAGTATCAACATCGTTTTGTGTCGTGTGTTGTGTGTGTGGTGTGTTCTTTTTACCCGACTGCGACAGAAGGAGGGTTGTGTTTTTCGAGCGTATGTATGTATGTATGTATGTATGTATGTATGTATGTATGTATGTATGTATGTATGTATGTATGTATGTATGTATGTATGTCTATTTCTTTGGCACGGCCTACAGCCTAAACGGCTTGATGGATTTTAACGTATGGGGTGTCATTGGATTCGTAAAAATCGTGAGAGTGAAATAGGGTATATTATTTCCTAATTCTACAAATTAAAAAAGCGAGGGGGAATAAACAATTTTTTTTTAATTAAAAATTACAATATGGGTATCAAATGAAAGCTAGTGATCAGACGATTCCAAATATATAAATATTGTAGTACATTTATGTTACCGTTTCGACAGAAGACTAAAAAGTATGAAATAAACTAAATTATTAAGATAAACAAAAAACCCGACTGCATAAAAAACCTATTAACTGAAAAGAGAAAAACAAGCTCTAAAATCACTAATCAGCTATAACAGCTTTATTTGAGCTAATATAATTTGAATTTTATTAGGTAGGTATTGCAGGCGGGGTCAAAAATAACCAACCAAAAATCTCCTTTGTCCCCGTTTGCGATACCTACCTAATAACATTCAAATTATATTAGCTCAAATAAAGCAGTTATAGCTGATTAGTGATTTTAGAGCTTGTTTTTCTCTTTTCAGTTAATAGGTTTTTTATGCAGTCGGGTTTTTTGTTTATCTTAATTTATTATGGATTTGATATGGATAGATTATGTAACGCAGGTACGAGTACTCATCCAAAAAACTTGCCTTTTGCTTCCGCCCTACCTTAAACCTCCTATGCCCTACCTTCAATCCAGTTCTAGCTACGGCCCTGACCGCGACGTTGCCACCAACAAAGTTACGAGTTTGTAAGTAAGAAATTATGATCTCCTTTTTCTTAGCTTATTCTAATCATAACTAATCCTAATACATATAAAGTAAGTTTTATTTGTACCATTGTCTAATCAGACATTCTTATAGAAACTGGGAATCAAAAAGAGAGTACCTATTGTTTTTAACGCGTAAAAACATTACTCTCTCTTTTTTACTTCTCTGTAATCGGATGAACATATGGTAACTACGTACAACGACGACATACGAGAAAAAAGAGCGAGTGTAATATGGATGTAAATACAGAATAACTTACCCTTGTCACATCTTGCCGGGACACTAAACTTCCTAAGTTTCCCTGTTCGTGTGTTTGCGTTTCGTTAAGTACCTACTATTTCATAGAATTTCGTAACTTACGGGCGGAATTATTTTTTATACGAAACTGTTCGTTACTTATAGGTTACTGGAGTACTATTTTTGAATTTCGCGAACACGGAATGCGGAACGTCTTAAGTCTTAGATGAAAGCGGAAAAGCTACGGAAAAGTTGCCTTATTTCGGTTGTTCGGTTCAGTTGCTCTATGACTACGGTCAACGATGGATCAGCACGGTGCAAGCATGATCGCTATCTTGCCTGCCATCGTACTTCTATAAGCCTGCAGCCAACCTGCAGTCCTGTAATGTGATAAAATCTGATTAGCTCTCCTTAACTAATAACGGCCTCTATTAGCGTCATTCTTCAGGACATTACAAGCGTAACTTGCTTTCTAAAGCAAAGCGGTTTGAGATGAAAAACCACTAAAAGCGATAACACCCGTCCAAATGGCATTCGTTCCAAAAGCTCGACCAATGATAATCTCTTCTCGATCTCGCTCGTCTCGACTGCCGAAGACAAGATATGGCGAATTGCACTCTCTCTAAGTCAGTGTTGTTTTTGATACGGCAATTGTCGTAATATACGGCAATAAGCCATTCTATGGGTCAAAAATACGGTGTACGGCAGCACTTAAGATACGTTATATTACACTCTCTCGGAGCCAGTGTTGTTCTTGATACGGCAATTACCGTAATATACGGCAATCAGCCATTCTATGGGTCAAAAAATACGGTATACGGCAGCACTTCCAGTGCCGTATCAAAATATACGGCAATTTGACCAGACCAACAATTATATTGATATCTTCAGGAATAGGACAAAACAGAACAGTGCATTTAATATTTATGGGGAATGGCAGAATAGCAAAATTAACAAACTGGTGTTGACATTGTAAACCGTTTAATGTATATTTGCTTGACTCCCTAAAGAATATTATGTCTTCTTCAGTATTATGAGACTATAGGAAATTTACCTGTCTGTTTTTCGCTTAGCGACTGTTAACACTTATTATAAAAAATAACTATACCTTTTTGTTATGAAAATCCTAATAAATATTGAACATACGGCAATTTAATAAATACGGCAATTTCGGATTTTAAATACGGGAACTCAAAATCTGCCAGGAAGAACTGTGCTCTGAAATCTTGATAACATTTACAAACAATTAACAATCATAACATTAAACGCTACAAATGATACAAACAAGTTTAGTAGAAAAGATAGACATACGAGGAACCCAACCGCCCAGCGGTTTTATTCATATATGCATTAAGAATTTATTAAGTTATTATAATGTAGCATGCAAGTTTCCTCACGATGTTTTCCTTCACCGAAAAGCCAGTGTTAAAAATCGTACATAAATTCCAAAAAAATCATTGGTACGAGTCGGCCTGGACGGGGATCGAACCATCGCCTACTGCATGGCGGGCAAGGTTACTCGCGACTGGACTACCACGGGTATACTTGGTGGAACGTAACATGGGGATATAATCTTCTTCTTCTTATCGTGTGGGCAAGCCTTGGTGTCCGAGTTTTTTCAGACCGCCTTACGGCCTCTGACGTAACGACTAAAAATTTTGGACTTCCCATACAAAAGTGCGGATCAGCCGATCTATTTTCTTTGAGAGGTCCAAATTTTATTTTCGTTTTTCGACCCATGTTCCTCAGGGAAAGTTGTTTAATTTGATTGTCTGAAAACACCCTCAAAAGGAAAGTCCCTCGTTCGCCATCTGACAATCGCGGCTATATGTTTCAATTCAATAGTACAAAATGGAAAATACCCTCAAACCAAAACCTCCAAAGTGCCGAATCAACAATTGCTCACGATATGCACAACTGTAGCCCAGATTTAACCCGAATTTGCATAATGCTTTATCTTGTCACATAACAGCCGGGTACAGTGGCTGGAGCTTTAATTGCGTTTTGGTTGGAACTAGTGGAATGTTACTGCTCTATCCAGAGCGTTACCACTAAAATACAACCAGTAATAATCGGTTAACACATTAATCTAAGTGGTCACTACCACTATTATAGATTGCCGGAACATTAAATTACAAAGGCTGTATTTGCATGAGTTTAATAGGCTTTTAACAACTGTATTTTCTATGTTACTGATTTCGAATACGTACCTAATTGATTTATAATCTACTTTGAATGGAATCCTTTATTTGAGCAGTCGATAATATATCAATGGTGAAGTCTTATGTTTTTGTTTGCTTTATATAGATCTTGCCCGCGACTTCGTCTGTATCGGGCCCTGTCATCGTAGCGTGTATACTAGATTCTAAGTATAATTTAACACACAAAAAGTTGTTCGAGAAGTTTTTGCATGATGCTCGAAGAAATACACAGACAAAACATACAATGATTTGGAATCAGGGGCACCGAAACACCAAAATCCAAAATTTTTTGTAAATATCATTAATGTACAGACACGCCTAAGTAGGTATACAACGTGTTAATGAATTAACGCAAAACTAGAAAGTAGTTTGTTTGCATTCTAGAGCAGAATCGAATTATCATGGTTTCAATTCAACATAGGTAATTTTTAAAAAAATATTTACGAAATTGTTTGTAAATTTTAAAATTTACTGAACTCGATCTCAACCCACCGTAAGGGCACAATCACCCTACTTACTACTAAAACAAGATTCTTAAAATGTATATATGAGCACGTTAGCGCTTTCATTCATTGCTGAAATGATAACAATTAATGTTTGCCTCAAAACTTTAAATTCGATAAACTTTAAATTTTAACTATTAAAATAATGAAAAATATTATTTCAATCGAATTATTTTGTTATAAATCAGTTGAGGTGTATGAGGTTTTGCGCTTATTCATTAACACGTTGTACATTTAACGGAAGTGCGTTATAGGTTTATAATAGTGTACCCATATAAATATAAAAATAATCGATATGCGAGCTCTAATAATAACAGAAATCGGAAATAATTACACGACTGAAATCAAACGGATTCATAATTTTATAAACGTCTATTTTTTTTAAATCAGGAGCAAACATTAAATTCGTCTGCAAAATGCAAACGAATAAAGAGAAAATCAATCGGCTCCATCGAACAGATTTTAATATTGAGATAACGTCGAACACTCCAATTGGATTCTTTTGTAAAATTTCTTGGAAACGATTTTTCTAACCTATTTCTATTTGTTCACACGTTAAAAAACATTGTTTCCAATCATTGAATAAATTATATCAATGTTTCCAATTATGAAAGGCGCGATAATAGGAGGAAATACCTTGGAGGCATTTTTTTATTTTTCGACTAAATTTATACAATTCATCGAAACCAAAGTCATACCTCAGTATTCTTGGATAGTTTATCTAGTGAAATCATAAATTCAATTCAATTCAATACGTTTATTTCGGAAAACAAGTTCCATAAAATTTTTATTAGTAAATTGAATACACGATTTGAATTACTTCACTCGATAGAAAATCACTATTGGCAGCGTCCATGAGCTCTGCTTGCGTGCAGGTGTCCGGGCAGGATGGGCAGGTTACAAAATGGCCATAATAAGCAATACCGCATTCACACCTGAGGTCCGAACCGTCTATGTAACCCCACTTGAACAGGTTGGCCTGGGCAGCTTCTGTCTTGGATGGAGGCTTTTCACAAGAAGGGCAAACGGGTCATTAAGTGGGGTGCTTTCCTTGAGCTTTAAATTATGTCGACACCAGAGACTGATGAAAAAAGTCATAGCCTGTAGGAGCCCACCACTCTAACGAATAAGGGTCAGGGAGCCACGCGGGCTTAGTCCGGATTGTTCGAGGCAAGTTAGTGGTCAACTTGCAGTCAGAGAATTTTCAAGTCGACTTAATAGACCTGGGTCAACGAATAGTTCTATTTTAGTTACATCATCCGGGAACAATTGCTTAACGTGCCTTCCGAAGCACGGAGACGCTCTAGATGAAATACCACTATACGGTCACCCATCCAAAGACTGACCGGACCTGACAATGCTTAACTACGGTGATAGTTTTCAATACAGAAGCTCCTCTATGCCAATGACCCGAGGGACTGATGTTGAGATGAAAATAAACAAAAATTTGTTTTAAGTATCTTTGTAGAGAAACGATAATATTCTTTCTATAGGTATATAACAAAGAAAACGTTAGTTTTTGAATGTCGTCGTCATTTATAAACTATCTCGAAACACAAGGGTCGTCCTTAACTTATTCACAGATGTAAGGTTGGGTGCTCTTTTAATTTGCTATTTTCTAATGCAAATCGGACCCTTTTTGTAGCGGTTAACTGGCCTCGGTCGCGATGATATACGACGACATTTTCGTAGAGTTAATGTTACTAAATTTGTATAATTTTGCAAGTAAAACGATTCCCTCCTCCCGCTGCTCCTCCTTCGACTCACCGTCAAATTAAAATCAGTAAGGCCTTTGATAGTTTCAATGATTATTAGGGTAGAAGTGAGAGGGCACGATTAATATTCGGTCGGTGCTGTGACGTCAGGAATAATCAGATTTACCGCGGGTCGTGGAGCGTCCTTCGAGATATTAACTAGCAACCTTTGCTCCGCTGAATCAGTTATCTGAATATCTTCGCATATAATTTTAGAGTAATCATCAAAGATATCTTTAAAAAAACATTTAACATAGGTAGGATCTCTTAAGGACGTTTTTTTTGTCAGACAGGGCTTAAAAACTCACGGAACTTTACACTACCAAATAGGGATACCTAAATCAACTCAAGATTTTTGAACAAAAAAGTTAGTCGCTTCGACCTTCGGATTGATGTACTTAGAGACCTTAGGAAGGCAAGGGAGGCGGAATCTCTGCGAACCCCATCGGGATTAGCGTCAAACGAAGAAAAAGACGCGGGAAATAAGCCGTAATCCTGGAGACGTGACCTAAATTCCTACTTAAACATCGACGATTTGATACCTGCGAAAACAATTTGATTTAAAATTCTTACTCTTGCTTAACCTTGTGATTTGAAGGGAACATATTGCATTATATATGAGTAATTTTCCACGTCAAGATGTTACGTCATTTTGATGTCAAATTTGCGATTTTTTGAGAAATGGGTACTACTATACTGCTACTTACGACTATATATAATTATGTAAATATATTTCTGACAAATCAACGCAGGTAAAACGTACTAGTTCGTCATATAACATTTTATGCATGTTTTTAAGGTTAGTTTTTAAGACAGTTTATTAAAATATAGGTTGGCTATTATTGGCTAACATAGTTCAAGAATCCCCTTGACTTTTGTTATATAAATAAACTATTGGATTACAAAGTTTGACGATATGGGACACTTAGCTAGAAGAGAAGACGGCCGGTCGATCAAAGAAGGGCGGAATAGAGTGATTACTCAGACCACCAGATCACATTATGAGGGTGACAGGTTTGCATTGAATCAGACTAGCACAAGGAATACCTATGTGAAAACAATAAATAGAAGGTCAGCAGAAAATGTAGATGGATGTGGGTTTATTTGATTTGTGGGGTACTTGCCACAGATGGCATCACCCACAATAGCGCAAGTTATTGCAATGAAGCTAACAGATGGCGCTACCTGTCGCAACCGCAAATATGCACGTAAGACAACATGCGACGTCACACTGGTAACCCGTAAGTTGCTATTCATAAAGTTCACAATCGTATACAAGACATAAATCGCGCAAGTGAAATAATCACAGAGATTCGATCGATACATAGGTATACAAGGCCCACAGTCAGTCCCCAGGCAACACACCTAGCCTGGCGGAAGATCTTCCCTTTTCAATGAAGGAACCTTCCACCTATTTCCTCCACAGATTGATTGATTGAAATCGAATAGGATGTAGGGTACACTATCTAGGTATTACATTGGCAATAAAGTCGAGCTCATAATACATAAATTCCTATTAAAAAGGGCAGAGTAGCATTTGTATTGACATAATATTTTACAAACGAAAAAGTTGGCCCTTGCTTTTTATAATTCAGCAAAACAAAAACAGCGGGCTTGAGTCGCGAGATGTAATCGAGCTAAATGTTAAAGAGCAACCGTTTACATTAACCGCTTTTGTGAAACAAATGAAAACTGCGCTCTGGGGCAGCGTTCCTAACTTAAATTATTTGTTCTTTTTAGTAACAACAAAAATTCTATGCGACGATTAAATTATTCTAGAAATGTAGCGATTCAAAGAAAAGTAATTACAGTTAGGCTCAATAATTATAATAAAGTAGACTTACTAATACAGGATGTAAAAAAAAGTGTTACATATTACAGGGTGCTTCAGACCATTAAACTATGTGGAACCAAAATCGAATCCGCGAAAAAACTTCTTAGGTATTGTTTCAGTAGCTACTCGAACCCAATTTGTGGAACAGTAGATTTTTTTGTGATTTAGATATTGGCTCCATAGTGAAAGTTGCCCAGTTTTATGGTCCCTTTCATATGAAACGCTTTTCAATTTACACCCTGTATTTTTGTATAGCTTTTACTTCTTACTTAATATTGTAGATAACTAAGAATGGGATATGAAAAACAGGAATGCAGTTCTAGCTCAATTAGCGCTTGTGATGAGTCAATATCAAATTGTAAAAACAAACCTCTGGAAATAACTTTCTAACCCAAAGCTCAATTATTGGAAAAGGGGCTACCAAGATACGTATAGTATGTAAAAGCTGATCTCTAATTCGTCCACGCCCTGCAATGTTTAAATAACCCTTAACCCGGATTAAAGGGTTCGGTTTGCGCATAATCCGTTCTTATTCCTCCCTAAATGGATATTGAAAAAATTTGATGGGACCGTTTTATCGGAAACACTTTTTCAGAAGTGCTCTATTTTGCCTCTCGGAATGACGTCGATTTAAGGTGAATGAACGAGCGAAATCCCTCTACATGGAATAGGCGGCGCTGAGAAGGTGATGAGTTTATACAGTACCATTTAGTCGACGGCGCACCTTTGAACCGAGAAATTGACGTCACGAGTAAGCCCGCCGCTCCATTTACTTTTCAGCAATCCTTTTCACTTATCCCGTTTTCAAACATAATTTTCTTCTCACACATACTGTTAGACTGTCGGAAAATCCAACATCTTAGATAAGGGTAGTTTTATTCACTTTCCATGTTCTCCGTATATAATATAATTGTAGCATGACAACGTAGATTGATGTAGGCGCTAGATGATAATACAAACAAACGAAATTCGTTGAAACGTAATTTTTTTTTTAAACGTAAAAGAAAAGAGGTGTTTTTAAGCTAGCTGTTGCTAAAGTCTCTAACTACTTACTAAGTACTAAGTACTCAACAGGACAAAATAATAAGTTTATGGCAGTTAAATTGTGCAAATCAGAATGTAATTACACTGAAGAGGTACTGGCCACTGAGTCTAGAATTTCATTTAACGATCCCAGCTCGACAATAACCTCGCCATGGAATTTAATGGTCCGTAAAGCGGTCTCGATTAAAACTGCCGTCTATATGGATAAGGCCAGTCGTTTTAGTATGTGAAGTCAACTTTTAATGAGTTTACGAGTGCCCCAGGAGTACAGCCCTGCCAAGCCGATACCGGTGCTCTGCGGTGGTGTGTGAGCAACCTCCTACCTACGAACCGGCTGATGAGAGTTATTCCCAGACGTCATATTTTAAGCTTATTAGTTCTACATGTAAAGTTATTCGTGAGAGGGTTAAGCAAATAAGAGTTATAGACCCTAGCTTCTAGCGTATGTAGTAATTGTTACGTATAAATACGTTTAAAACCTTTGTGGATTAATTACGTATAAAATACAAGGCTTAGGCGAGAAAATTAATAAAAAGGTCACCAAAATCATATACTTATGCATTTTTACTTTGTTTCTCTTTTTATCTCAAAACATAAAATTTAGTTTCATAGAACTGAAACATGTAAATAGAACTCAATTAAAAGCATAATTTAAATGTCGATGAACACGTCCGTAGCGCAAACCTCTACGCGAGTTTCCCGAGTTCTTGGTATCCGTATATTTAAGACGTCATGTACAAGTGTTGCAGAAACAAGGTGCAGAAACTTGGACAGTACAGGGACATAAATCAGGCAGTGGGAGTGCGGCAGCTGGCAGCCCGTGAATAGTTCTGTCGGCTAGCGACCGCGTATGACATTCGATTACCCTTGTGCCAAGAGAAAAATGTGTCTACACTGCGCTACTGTTACCCACGATCACAAATAATACGACTTTCCAAAAGCTGACAGCATTATTGAAATTTGATGCTGTTTCAATGCTTCCGGCGAAATGAATATGAATTGATATTGATACCTCTTATTGACTTGATTACTTTATTAATTCAATTGTTTATTAACGCAGTCCAGTCTCATGCAATTTTCTGACGAGCTCACGTAAAAAAATATACAAACAAAAAGCTTTGGTTGAATTGAAATTCCACTGCAAAGGCACAGAGAGTGACATTGGTTTACTTTGTCATGTAAAGTGGGAATTCGTGTAAATTGTTGTAGGTCTGTTCTGATAACAATAAATTGATCAGCGCGTGTAAACCCCGACATAAAACTATTCGGTTGACAATGTAAAGGCATTCTATTTTGGATTTTGTAGGAGTGAAATGATTCCGACACTGTTTGCATAAAATGTAATGGCAGATTGCGGCCGCGCGGGGAAGTACTACCAGCGATTCGCATTGTGCCATCTGCTCACATTTAGATCCCTTATAAAATGTTACTGCGCATTATCACACGTGGATATGGCTTCGGCCTCGCGGTTATTTCGAAACGTTACCTTTTTATGACACTAATGGAAAATACTGTTTTAGCTTTGGAGTCGTGTTTCTTTACGCACTCTACCATGCTCGCCAGTCCATATTTCGCAAATTGGAGTTATATTTATTTATGAAATTCATATTTTGCGTTTTACTGATTAATTTTCTGTAATGAATGTTATTTCTTTAAGAATTCTTATTGAGTGTAATACGGAATCTTGATACACAAATCATCGATGAATGTTAACACGATGGTACAAGATTATGTATTGACATAATTAATCAATTCATCGATGATTTGTGTATCAAGATTCGTGATTGATTGCAATCAATCAATCAATTGTACTTTATTTTACACCAAAAAACATGGTAGGTATACAGAGAGTAAACAAACAGGAAATACAGACTTTACAAAAATAGGCGGTCTTATCGCTAAAAAGCGATTTCTTCCAGACAACCTTAGATTATTAAGAACCTTTTGTTATAACATTGTATTGTTGTTGTACTGTTAGTCTGTCTGCGTTTCCACTAAGATGTTTAGTAAAA
This sequence comes from Agonopterix alstromeriana, assembly GCA_963924505.1. Lineage (NCBI taxonomy): Eukaryota > Metazoa > Arthropoda > Insecta > Lepidoptera > Depressariidae > Agonopterix > Agonopterix alstromeriana. The sequence goes on from OZ004670.1 coordinate 7,944,019, forward strand.
TTCTGGAAAACAAGAAAGTAGGTTAAACGATGGATGGTTTAAAGCAGTGTTTTTCAAACCTACTTACTTAGTAAACTACAACCAAAAAAACTAAAACATTCACGCGACTGCCTGAAGCTTCCAACTCCGTTTTAATGGTATTGTATTTAATAATTAAGGTTTTCTTACATCTGGAACTACACCTTAAAGGATTAATAAAAAGATCAAGATAAGCACTGATTTAACATACTCGTAGCTACTACTTATTTGTATTTACTAAGCGTCTGACTAATTTCTTCTGCAGTCTCTCGTTTTAGGGTTCCGCGCCAAAAGGGTGAAAACGGGACCAAATTACTAAGCCTACGTTGTCCGTCCGTCAGTCTGTCCGTCTGCCCGTTTTACCTATTTAGGGCTGTAACTTTTGAACCGTAATAGCTAAACAGTTGAAAATTTCACAGAATGCGTGTTATTATGGCGGATTTACGAACAAGTAATAAAAATTTCAAAAAGTAAAAAATTAAGGGGGTCCTCACACAAGAAACTAGTTTTATTAACGTTTCGCCTTCTCGCTCTATCGTAAAAACTTGGTGTGATTATAGAGTACACCAACAGCTCTAGAGTTTAACAACAAATAATAAAAACCGCCCAAGTGTGAGTTGGTTTCGCGCTAATGGATCCGTAGACATTTTTTTTTTGGTGTGGTACAGAACACTCGGTGCGCGAGTAGCCCGACTCGCACTTGGCCGGTTTTATGTTGTTGCTTTCTTCTCCTTTCGTGTCAACGTGAGCTATATCGCATGGCAATCACTCATGCTGGAGTGGAAAAATCAGCAATGGTAGTATAGACGCTGGCTTCCCAGGGTGATCCGGATGAACCCAGATTTCGTCACTCAGGGAGGATTTTAAAGGCTGCTTTAAAGATTAGCTTATAGTACCTAAAGTGTACTTTCTCCACCTACCTTTTCCTACCTCTTTCTTGAACAGCAGCGAGGGACGCGACCCGCACTTTGAAAAACACTGGTTTAAGGGATACCCCTTGACAGACGGACGGATGGGTAAATAAATAGACTTGTAAGACTAATAGGTTCTCGCTACAACCGTAAGAAATAGGATCATTCAATCACGGTACATTTAAATAAAAGAAGGGGTTTGAAACCAAAGAAAATCGAGTGTGAAGTGTTTGCTATATATTTTACGTTAGATTGTGCAAATGACCATATAAATCATACCGAGTGACGTTAAATTGACATATCGAAGTCATAAATCAAAAGGGAATACCATAAGAGAACAAGTTTTGACAGGGCACTTAGCTGGGCCGGGACAAAGTGGGTTTTGGTAAAATTTACTCGCGCCATCGGTACTTCGTATGTGAGTTGAATGTGTAAGTACCTACATACATACACAGAGACGTGGTTAGGCACGCTCGCCCCGGCATTCGGGCACAAATCTAAACTGTAACTGCTTAGTTGCTAGCTTTTGTCACTAGTTGAATCCTATAAAGCAACCAATAATTGGAGTTGAGCATTAATATTTCAATTTGGTGCGGTTTGACTTCCTCTTTGAGTAGAATTGGCGTGGGTGATTCGATTTAAATCAAATAATTTTATATTCAAAATAGTATCGTAAAGATTCGTTTAGCCGGAGCATTTTTTGAGACTCTACCACCACGTCCTAAGGTATATAGGTTTACAGGGTGTAAAATTAAATGCCTTATATATTGAACTTGAACTTGACCATTTCAGACCATTAAACTGAACAAATTTCACTACGGAGCCATCATCAAAATGATGAAAAAAATCAGCTATTCCGTACATTTAGGTCGAGCTGGACGAAATTATTTTGCGATTTCGGTTTTGATTCCATAGTGAAAGTTTCCCAGTTTGATGGTCTGAAGTACCCCATTCCATTCCATTGATATGCAATTAACGCATTTAATTTAATACCCTGTTGAAAAGATGCAGCCACATAATTCTACAACATCGTTACATCCTACCTATCTTGAGTACAAAAACAAAACATACTCAGTACTTACTTTCCTCGAATACATTATTCCAAGAATTTCGGTTCGAGTGAGGTCTTTACTTAAGACGCTCTTACGACTTAAACCACGGGCCATATTTTGCTGGTTTTTAGAAGCTACATTCTCGTTATTTGAACTTAATGAAAAAATACAGCGAAAATTTTCAACATCGCCTTTATTGATCTCAATGAGGAGCAACTAAATAAAATAGAGCGTCTCCAAAATTTAGCTATCCGGTTCATAATAGGTCTCCGCAAATATGATCATGTTTCCAAGTTTCGTATCAAGCTCAAGAGGTTGCCGAATCGTACTCGTAGAAATTTCCACATACTTTTACTTCTCTACTCTGTTCTGTTCCTTCCCCTAACCCCATCTTATCTCAAGGACCGTTGGTTCACTTTCCTTCACACCACCCATGATCGGGTATTGCAATCGGCACAAAATATACTTCTAGCTATGCCTTCACACACAACTTCCTTTTATGAAAAGTCTTTTTTAGATCAGTCTGTACGACTTTGGAATTAACTACCTCTGTATATTTAACAAGCTCCTTCCCTTCCTATATTTAAAAGACTGCTCAAAGACCACTATCTCTCTCTTGGACCAGTTGAGTCCTTTTAACTACGATATTTATTAAACAGTTATTATGTATATGTATGAATATATACATGAACAACTTTCTGTACGGGACCAAATCTCAATCGCGAAAAAAAAGAGCTGTTCCATACAAAACTGCAATCCTACCTACTTTGTTCAGTTTGATTGCTCTGACCATACTCATAAAAGCCGTCAGTATATTATTAAGTTGGACCTTGTATATTACACACAATACAGACCACATACAGAGAATAACTTAATGAAAATATGAACGGTTCATAAAAAAATAAGTGCGCATTGGTCCAGTAGCAGTGTATTATACCTACACTTTGTATGTTATATACATGTCTTGCGCAGTTGTGCGACTAATGTATCTGACCCGCGTCAAGCCTGACGAAGGTAAGTACCCACCTGATATAATCGCACTGGATTTACTATTGACAATCCTGCAACAAATTAAATCCTTTAAATTTACAAACCTATTTAAACTGGACGTCGACATTGAATATGCGACCTTTTTCGATGTACTTATCTATAGATGTTACAGTCAAAACTCATAACCGGTTGACTGTAAACCAGTCAAAAGTTTTGACCGGTTATGAGATTTTAGACCCCAGATCTAACTCAGTCTCTCTCTTAGTAAAGGGTGAAAACGGGACCATATTCATAAGCCTACGCCGTCTGTCTATCTGTCTGGCTGTCTGTCAGTCTGTCCTACCTATTTAGGGCTGTTACTTTTGAACCGTATTAGCTAGACAGTTGAAATCACAGAATGTTCTTTAAAAATTAAAGGGGGTCCTCATACAAGAAACTACTATTCAACGTTTTTTCTTTCGCTCTATCGTAAGAACGGTAATACATAAAAGCGTCAAACTTATTGTGGTTATAGAGTAAACTCTAAAGGATAACAACAAATAATAAAAAACTGGCCAAGCGTGAGTTATTCTCGCACTAAAGGTCCTGGAGATAACAACCCTTTTTATGTAAGTTTATATGTTGTGTGATGGCGTGGTACGGAACCCTCGGTGCGCGAGTAGCCCGACTCGACCAGTTTTCTATTAGTTAAGATGATGATATCATTTAGATAATCCTTTACACAATTTCTACAAACGGGACTACCTAGAAATAAGGACATTACGAGTGTATAATAGAGTAAGTATTAGACGTCGTAAACGAGTATTGCATTGTTATTGCAAACTGTCAAGAGATGTCTCAATTTAAAGTTCTCGTCCGCGGTCCTCCCGCTCTGAGTAGAATTAATTTAAATGAAATCATCACAGTTTATTTTACTGAGATGGCGGAACGGGCGTTCAACCGACAAGAAAACGCCTCAAGACTCATTTACAATTCCAATTAAGGACAATTCTCATTTACTTTTGTCCTGTAAAAGTAACAAATCAGAGAGACCTTTGCTCATTGCGCCCTCAAGACATTCATAGCAATATCCTTTGTTTTATCTACTGAGATTGGTTACTATCATACACAAACGCACGACTGTTTCCCTTTGGAGTAGTCCAGAAACTTGTCTATTAATACCAACTACCTTTTAGCAGGTGAAGCTAATGTAATCAAATCATTTGTTCAGAATAGACAACTTTCTAAAGTGGTTTTATTGTATCTCTTCTACCGCGTCTGAAGGTGTCATTGTAGAGAAGATTCGGCCAGAAACTGTAGAGTAGAGTTACGCATCTCTTTTTGCTTCGTTATTATATTGAAGTTTCAGATTGAAAAAAAACGAGTTAAGTGAAGATAGTTGGCTACAACTACCTAATGAACGACAAAAACAAAAATGCACAGCAGAAAAACATTTCCTTTAGCCGGTTTCGACAACCACGATAAGTGTTGCCAGATCTACGTAGTATAGGCCTTTCCCGCGAACCTACGAACTTTAGTCCCTGAATCTAAGTATATGGGGTCCTTTTTAATATGCTGGCGGTTTTCAAAGGGGATGATCCTTCCATCAAACTAAACAACTTTCTCGCGATTTCGACGTTGGTGATTTGGATGATCTGATCATCCTTTTAAAAATCGTTAACATATTAAGTTTAAGAGACAGTGTAAGAAAGAGTATCTATTACTACATACAGTATGGACACTCCCTGCCACCACCAACTTTTTACCTCACCCCCTCTATTGCCCTCTGGTTACCTCGGCGATTACTTGTAGCCTAGACACAATTGACACGCTAGAATTTATGTTTTCGAAACTAAGAGAATATAAACTCAGGACGGAAGATAAAAACTCTTTTTGAATAGACGGTTGTCAATGCGTTTTATTTACGACTAGCAGCCCGTCCCGGCTTCGCACGGGGTAGACAAATAAATTTTAAGACTCATTTTTCTACACCTTCGGTTACATTGTTCAAATTTTACCAAGGATCCCTAATTTTTTTCAAAATGAAATGTAGCCTATGTCAAATTGGAAGAATGTAGCATTCTATTGGTGAAAGAATTTTTTAAATCGGCCCAGTACTTTTTGAGCCTATTCATTACAAACATACAAACATACAAAAATAGGTACAAATCTTTCCTCTTTATAATATTAGTGTAGAAAAAGTCATGTACCGCACGCAGCTAAAGTTATTGCAGCCCTAGACTCCGTTTCGCATGTGCTGATGTCATCTTGTCAATTTCAGATGTTTGTAGGCAGTGTCTGGGGTGTGGTTTAACTATATATTTTCTTCAATGTCATCCAAATATTCCTATTAGCAAAATTACATTATATCGGACTGAGAAAAAGTTGGTTGAATGGGCAAATAATACAAGAGGACGAGTTTTGGCGTCATATTACGAAAACAAAAAACGCTTTGCGTCTAAAATATTTAAAAACTTTTTGCCCTACCTCTGATTTATGAGGAAATCATTAACATTGCCACATCAAAGTCTGACAAGAAAAATAAAAAAATCTCATTTGGTCTCTCCAACAAATATTAGTTCCAATGATTTTCTTCAACATGGCGAGGTGTTTTATTTGTCTGTTCTGGCTTTAGCAGTAAAATCGAGCGTCTGTTTTTATGGCTACATTTTTTTTAAAAGAGTTTAAAATAATAAATTCCCAAAAACCCTTAAATTCAAAATATAGTATTTACGAATAATAACATCGAATTTACGAATAATCAATCAATCACATTAAACTTTCTAATAAAACACAAGATTTTTTCAGTTTTATCTTCTAAACCTCACCCAATGAAACGTACCTACTTAGAATTACGAACTTTGCAAATAATAATACAAATTCTACGTAATTTTCAATTCGGTCCTACGTCCTTTTCAAAATCCGAGCTGGCAACATTACCCACGAGAACAAATGGGGTGATCTATTCTAACCCGGCAACCACACACGGCTGTAGATCGATCGGTGTAATCAGTAAAATTGATTTGATTATAATTTGTGTGCGAGATTATGTTATCCAAGCATTCGCGTGTAGGTTCACACGAGTACGAGTAGATGCCTATTGTTATTTTGAAGTCTATCAATCATGGTGAATCACATAAATACCTAGATACGCGGTATAACAAATTATAATACACACCACTAGTTTTTAATTACTAACTTAACTTTGAGGGTACTCGTATATTCCGCCTAATTCCACTAAGCATCTTTCCCGAAGGAACCAATTTTTTTGGACCTTTCTTAAAAAAGTGCGGATCAGCCGATCGATTTTTTACGGGAGGTCCAAACATTTTTTATATTGCTGTATAGGGTCCTTCTTTATATGCCGACACTTTTTAAGGGGATGATCAGACCGTCAAACTGAAAAACTTCCTTTATGGCACCAACATCGTAATCGCGAAATAAAAATCAGATCTTTCATACAAAACTGCAAACCTACTCGAGCCAAATGTATGGGATGGCTTCTGGGAGCTCGCGAGCTTTCGATGTTGGTGAGTAGAGAAAGTTGTTCAGTTTGACGGTCTGATTATCCCCTTAAAAAGGTGTAAGCATGTAAAGAAGGATCCTGTAGTTACAGTGGTATTATTTGCCTACTCGAAAACCTTTTACTACATAGTAATATTTAAAGAGTTACTGCATGTTACTACGAAGCAATATTTAATTTATTACTATAAATGAGAAAATATTTAATGGATTGAAAATTAAATTTAAAATTACTCACACAATTCACTTCAGCAACATGCATCGTCAACCATCATAATTAAAACAAAATCTGCTTCAGCAACACGCGTCGTCAAATTTATTCAGGACCATTTAGCAACATGCCATGACAAAAACTTAAAAAAAAACACTAACACACACACTATAAATTATAATAATATAAATATAACAGAAAATGGAACCATACTGACCTAAATTTTTTTGGTTTCATTTATTTATTTTATTGAATAAACAATTACAGTTTTACAGAAAGACTACAAAACACCATGCTAGTAAGTAAGTATACTCAAATGAATCAAGAACACAGAATGATCAGAATCATTGTGCTATTCTTTTATTGTTGTACAAGGTATTAGGGTAAACAGGGGATGATTGTAGAAAAAATTATCGATGGTTAGTTAAGGAAATTCGCAAAACAAGGACCACTAAATGCTGATCGAACGTTTGTATGAATAGTAGTTTTTTTTCGAATTTCCCTAATTAAATGTTCCTTTTGGAAAGCCATTAAATGTTTAGTAGCTTGAGTACAATCGTCCATTAAAGTAATGCAACTGGGTACCTAATATACAGGCTGTTAGTACGATAACATCTGTTAGTGTACTACATTGGTAATATACAGGTTGTTAGTACACTAACAGTGTTAGTGTACCAATGTAGTACCTAAGTATGTTTTGCAATACAGACAGGCATGTTTTTGTATCAGGATGTTAACTAGACTAGATAAACATTGGTTCCTGAAATATTTTCCTACCCTTGTAAAGATATAGATAAGACAAAACTTTGAAGAAAAATATTAAATGAATAAGGACTTTCTGAATACTCGCAACAACAAGGGTCTCTTACAAGAAAAAGTCGCAAACCAAAAGTAATAATTACTACGTAGAAGGATAAAAGGTTTTCCAAGTATATTCTAAGATATCGCCTCAGCTAGGGTTGCCACCCGTACCTACTATAATATATAGTATCTCTAGTAGCTCTAGTTAAAAAGGAGATCGGCAAGATGTCTCAGAAACAAAATATAGGTACCAAAAGCCTAAAAATTTTAAAAGGAAGAAACCTTTTTTCTTTTTAATTGAATTATTTGGCTTAGATATTTTTTTCTGACCGATAGCTGCCAGATCTGTGTTTCTTTATTTCTTAGATGTAAAGTATGTATGTATCTAATGCCCAAAATCTTTATAGTAAAGACGGCCCTGAGTTCCTACGTCTTAAAATATAGGGTCCTTCTTTATATGCTGACAGTTTTTTAAGGGGATGATCCGACCATCAAACTGAACCACTTTCTCTATGGCACCAACATCAAAATCGTGAAAAAAAATCTGCTGTCCCATACAAAAATTCAAAATTCAAAATTGTTTATTCAAAATAATATCACATAGATAACTTTTTGACGTCATGTTTTTGAATCTACCACCGCGTCGGAAGGTGTTCCGTTGTAGAGAAGATGCGGCCAGAAACTCTACAACACACTTCTTTTAAACAAAACAAAATATACAAGGTATAATTACATAAATTCAATATTAAAATTACATAGAGTAACATTGTCAAGACCAGACATTTTGGTCATTCAAATAATCATCGAGTTTATAGTAACCTTTTTTACAGAGGACTTGTTTAACATGGGACTTAAACTTTTTGTCCGTCAAGTTAAGAATATTCTCTGGTATCTTATTATAATAACGTATACAGTGCCCCATGAAAGATGTGTTGACCTTACTAAGTCGAAAATGTGGGAATACTAATTTATTTTTATTTCTTGTATTGTAATTATGAACGTCACTGTTTTTGGGAAAGAGAGACAAATTTTTGCGAACGTATAAAATATTTTCGTAAATATATGGACTGTAGAAAGTCAGAATATAAACTGCAAACCTACTTGAGCCAAATGTATGGGACAGCAGATTTTTTTTCGCGATTTCGATGTTGGTCCCATATAGAAAGTGTCCATAAAAAAGTGTCAGCATATTAGGTTGGACCCTATATAAAATAAGAAAATACAATATTTTTATATCTTATTCAACCGTCGCAAATTATGTAAATATAAGTTAGTTTTGGTTTCTATTTAAAACATACTAAACGAACGATACTAGTAATTCTTTGTATGTAAATGCATATTATTCGATTTACTAAAGTAAATCAAAACGACTAAAGACAAATCCTGTGACATCAGCATTCACTATGGAAATTTTTATTTTTACTATGGGAGCAAACCTGTCAGAAAAAAAAATCTGCTGTCCCATACGTCTAAATCGAGTAGGTATTTCAGTTTAGTATGGGACAGCAGATATTTTTTTTTGTTCTGACAGGTTTGCTCCCATAGTAAAAGTTGTTCAGTTTGATGGGTAGAGTATATGGTTTAAAGGTTACTTTTCCTTACAGCCTGTATTTCCTCCAAGGTGGCATCCCTAGCCTCAGCCATGCTCTGAAATGAAATCACAGCAGACGGGAGAAGCTACGGGATTTTCTTAAAGACTCGGTTCGCTTCCAATAGATACTGGTATTTGCTGAATCCACGATTGCGAGCTTAGACATTCAATTTAACTTACTGAACTAACAAAGATTCGATAGTGCTGCAAATATTAACAACCGTGTCGCTGTATCATACAAATGTACAGGGTGTAACAAAATACCCTATATATAATATTTAATGGGGTGGCTTAGACCATTAAACTGAACAACTTTCTATTTAATGGAGACGACATCGAAAAACAAAATTAAGATGTCTGTTATCCCATATATTTGAGTCGAATAGGTACTGCAGTTTTGTATGAAACAAAAGATTATTTTTATTTCTTGTCGATGTTGGCTCTAGGTATAGTAAAAGTTGTTTAGTTTGACCCATTAAATATTACTAGGGCGTTTTGTTACACTCTTTATAGTTTGATTGTCTGAAGCACCGGCTTCAAAACCACTGTATCTGTCATTCGGCAATTCCCATTATAGAATCTTAACTATTATAAAACTGTAACATAAGTGTGTCTGTACATTGAAGATATTTATAAAAAGATTACGATATGGTTTTTAGGTATACCGGACTCCAAATAAACCTATTTTAGAATTTTTGTATGTCTGTTTGTTTGTATGTTTGTAGCAGCATCATGCAAAAAGTACTGAACCGATTTTGATGAAGCTTTTTTTGTTTGATAGCTAGGATTTATCTGACTTAAAATCTGGTATATAATTTGTGTGGACGAAGTCGCGGGTAAATACTAGAGTATGTATGTGTCTATAGCGTGAAATTGATATCATTAGAATCCTTTTAAACTAAGAGTCTATCCATCAAACGAAACAATTTTACCATGGGAGCAAACCGATCGGAGCAAAAAAAGTTCTGCTGTTGCATACTAAACTGCAATGCCTACTCGACTCAAATGTATGCACCAGCAGTAGTCGAGGAAATCTACGGATTTTTGTATGGACTAGGTTGCATTAATTGCACTTTTGGTGAAAATTTGGAATATAGAAGATACATACCTGAAAAACATAAATTCTTAATAATCCCCGATTTTTTATGTTGTATTATTGAATAATAAAGACATTTACAAAACATTAAATTTAGGTATGAACAAAAAATGGAAAACTGGTGATTTTGTACAGGATGGCTTCGTTCAATACGTTTTACTTATAACAATAATAATCCACGGTTAATGTCGTTAATTTGGGTAGATATTTAATATTTTGTAAGTCTTCAAAAATTATAACCTCAAAACTAAATTATTTACCGTTTGTTTTTACACATTAAATTTGCCTTTTGATAATTAACTGTCTCTATTGCTGGTATGCTGGTCGAAATATTTTTAGAAATAAGCTTGCCATTTGGACATTAATATCGATTTTAATCTCGACAAAAATTTTATAAACTAACAGTAATATTATTTCAAACACAATTTACTAAAGTGTCTTTAATGCAATCTCAAACCTTATTTTTCCTAGACTACAGATGTTTTTTTGATTCCTTCGGTTTGCTCCCGTAGTAAAAGTTGTTCAGTTTGATGGCTAGACTCTTAGATCATTCAGAGGATGCTAATGATATCAATTTCACCCTGTATATTTCTAGTTCTACATCAATTTACAAAACGTCCGTAGTTATTTAGAATTATTAGAATGTCGTCTATAAATAGGATTTATCTCACAGTTAGTGGTAAATAAATGTTGTTCAATTTTGGTGGATCGGTGGTTTACAGAACGACGGTGTAGCTGTTTGCGGGTTCCGTACCGAAGGCCTTAATCGGACTATAAATTTTCTTTTATGTTCACTTTACAATCGAAAGGCTTCAGCCGTGAGGCTTTTTGTAAGATCCAACAAATTTGGATATTATTAGAATTTAAGCTATATAATTTAGAGAAGAATCAAGTTTAATTATATTGCGAAAGTATCTCCTAACGTATGTATGTATGTCCTTCTTAATATGCTGACACTTTTTAAGGGGATGATCAGACTATCAAACTGAACAACTTTCTCTATGGCACTAACATCGAAACCGCGAAAAAAAAATCGGATGTTCTGTACAAAACTGCACACCTACTCGAGCCAAATGTATGGGACAGCTGATTTTTTTTTCTCGATTTCTATGTTGGTCCCATAGAGAAACTTGTTCAGTATGATGGTCTGGTCATCCCCTTAAAAAGTGTCAGCATAATAAGAAGGACCCTGTATTTCGTATTAAAAATTTTTAGACTGATATTCTCGGGATACTGGTAAATACATTTCAATAATCTTTTCTCCAATAATTATACAGGGTGTAAGGAAAAGTATCATTAACCTTTAAACCACATACTCTACCCATCAAACTGAATAACTTTTACTATGGGAGCAAACCTTTCAGAACAAAAAAAATCTACTGTTCCATACTAATAAACTGCAGCGCCAATACGACTCAAATGTATGGGATAGCTGTTTTTTTTGTTCTTTTCGGTTTTCTCCCATAGTAAAAGTTGTTCACTTTAATAGGAAGAATATGTGTTTTAAAGGTTAATTATACTTTTCCTTACACCATGTTTAAAACTAACGGAGTGGTTCAGAATTGCGTATGCGCGTCGTCGCGCGGAGAACGGGAGGAAGTGACAGCTGTCAATATTGACAGCCTTCTAGTGCATCCAAAGGGGCGATCCATAGAGCACGCAGAGCACATACATATATAGGGTGTTAACTTATATGTGTTAAACACTTAAAGGGGTGCTTCAGTTCGGTCTGATTTTTTTTCGCAATTTGTAAGAAGGGAAAATATCAGCGGTTCCATAAAAAATTACAGATAGCTACGCGACGAAAATTTATGAACCAACTCTTTTTTTCCGCTATTCCAAGTTCCCCACCCAAGTTACCCACAAGTATCCCACAGTAAAAGTTGTTCAGTTTGATGATCTGAAGCACCCCTACGTATGTAACGCATTTAAATAGAATGATATTATTGTTCCGCAACATCACGCCGCAAAATCCTACGCTTCTACGTGTATGTCAGGAACAAATAATTCATCATCATCATCACAGCCTATATACGTCCCACTACAGGGCACAGGCATACCCTTAGGGAAGGTTAATGGGAGTTAGTCCATCAAGCGTGTCCAATGCGGATTGGTAGACTGCACATACGTATCGAAATTTCTTCTTCAGCGTATGCAGGTTTCCTTACGATTTTTTCCTTCACCGTTCTATAGCAGTTCGTATTGCGTAAAGAAAAAGTCATTGGTATGGCATGTCATCCGTGCGGATTCGAACCTGGACCTCAAGATTGAGTTTCCATAGCTCTCCGTATCGCACCACCGACGCTACCCTAATCCAACTAATCATTTTATATTACAAGTAGATAATAGATAAAACAAATAAATAAACGTGATGTCAACAAAATTCAAAGATATAATATCGTGTAACCACAACAAATAATACGGAATTATAACAATACATTGTAATGCCGAAATCCGGTTACAGTCAGAAATATTTGGAATCGACTAGCTAGACCTTTGTATGGGCTAAGTGTGTTGATATTTACGAATATGTGAGTATTTTATGATATGAGAAATACTTATTTTCCGTTCTGTATTTCTCGTAGATATGGGCAGATAGACACGCATAGCATGCATATACTCACGACTATATTCCCCGAGGGAGTCAGAGATATTCTGAAAACTCAGAACATCCACGTTTCACTAGTAGTACCAAAACTCTGTCCAGATAGAACATATTGTAGAGGTATATTGTTAATGCAGGTAGTGCTATCAAATCAACCATTTTCCTTTTTTTTAATATATATAATTAATGGACTCTTGCTTGTGCGTTAGCACTACATTTCCGCCAGTTTCAAGTAGTATATGGGATATCCCAATCTCAGGGATTGTTTTTGATCAAGAACAAGAAGAGATTGTGGATTGCGGAGCCTCGTGGCAGGCAAAAACGCGACGCGTGAAAACAACGAGAGACAAGTGCTCGGGTCAGAACCTGCAACGTGACTCCACCATTTTCATTATAAAAGAAGACCTACTTTTGTGCAACAATAAAATATTTATAAAACGCTCAGAAATAAACGCTTTAATATAAGGTCTTACAAAATTAGGTGAAACTATTTTAAGGGTTTGCTACTTTTTCTACGGGACCAACACCGAAAACGCGAAAAAATAATCTGCTGTCCCATACATTTGAGTCGAGTTAATATTCTATAGGAAAGCTGAATTTTTATCGCGATTTCGATATTGGTTCCATAGAGTTTTGTTCATCCTCTCCACATGAACAAAATTAGGCTTTAATTCAAATATCTTATATATTAGATTGGATGTGAAAGACAATAATTGTAAGGTAAAGAGTGTTATTTAAATATTCGCGGATCTTCTGAAAAGTTGTTAGCGACCGCAGGTGCGCCTGTCGTCTCATCTCGCGTGAAACATTTTTCTCTTCAAACTTGAATTCATATTTTCGAGTAACAAATTGCTATATTTATGACACTCGGAAAAAGTTTAAGGGGAAAAACGTTAATTTATTTATAAGGAAAATATGATTTAAAGCGAAAAAGATCAGGATGATGTGAATAAAGTAGTAGAAAGTTAATCTTTTGGTTGATTTTCTATGGTTAGCTACCTCGGTTGCATTGCAGCAGTACAAAATATGTTTGTTTTTCCTACTCCTCCTACAGGATGTTAGGGTAAACAGTGTGGTACCCATGATACTAAACGACTTTTCCTAGTAAACCTATAGGAAATTCACAAATTTTTTTTTCGATTATTCATACAAACATTCGATCAGCTGATGCTGATGCTGATTGCATTTAGTATGGGAAGACCAAAAATTTTTTTGAGTATTTCTTATAGGTTTCTTAGGGAAAGTTGTTCTGTATTATGGGTAAAATCACCCCATAAAGTAATGTAACTGTTTACCCTAACATCCTGTATATTCTTTGATTAAATTCATTCCGGGTTTCAGTCATCCCCGGGCTCGCTGAACTTCTTTGTATAGTGTTGTGAATGATCGCCGCTGTTGATCCTGGTTTACAGGAGTTACAGCGGTGGAAATGTGTTGTGGGCCCATGGCCGATAAAAAAAAAAGTAGTACGTGAGCATAGGCAAAAGAAAACAATGCGGGTTGATTTTAGAATGTTAATGATTTTAAAAACAACCTTTTTATTTATATTTAAGACCCAAAAAAATGTTTTTGTCATTTCTCAATTTCATTCTACGTAATGATAGTACCTACTCTATGTGACTCAACTGCGTTACTGTCCCACAAAATTAAGTAGTGTTGCTTACATAACCGTCCTTCTGGCGCAGTCGGGTAAAAAACAAACGAGTTACCGTAATTTGCAAAGAATTATAGTATTTTACTTTAATTCCTACGTTTTTCTGAGATTGGTTTCTTATTCAGTCCGATAGCAGTTTTATTTTGGAATTTACCTATTTTACTAATAAAATCGCCTTTGTTCCGTTGTCTTTGAAAGGGACCGGATTATGGTACCCTAAATAAAATAAAGGCCCTTAAATCAGATCAGGTAAAATAGGAGTGGGTCGCCCAGAAGCCAGGTGGGCTGATATTGCGAAGGTGCTGGCAAGAAATGGATGCGACTGACACAAGACATGTAAAAGTGCCATAATGGTTAAGATGCTTATATACTGCAGTGGGTGGAGAAAAGCTGATGAGGATGAACATTTTAAACCGAATACGAAATAAATCATTATCAGGAACATAGGTACGCACGGCGACAGATCCACCTATCCATAGTTGGACCTTATGTCCATGAACATAGAGTTCAACTATGGGTAGGTTGATCTATCGCCGTGTGTACTATTTAATTATTCTAAGTTACTAGGCTTTTTCTGGAAACCATACAACAATGGGACAACATGTATCATCTTTGACTGAGCCAGGACTCGAACTCAGGACCCTAGTTTGGCAGTACGGTGTGGTAACCATTACACCAATCGGGTCGCTAAAATGTTATTTTGACATTAATTGTCGTAAAAATTTAATTTTGTTTAATTCTTTAATTTGACAACATTTTGCTTGCCCTTATTCGTTATACAATTTGATTATCAAACAATCAGTTGCAGAAACGCTCATTAAAGTTAATCCTCCATTAAATCTCTTGCTGTCACTTTTTGTCTTGTTTACGTAGTAAAAGCTAGCAAGAGATTTAATGGAGGATTAACTTTAATGAGCGATTCTGCATTCTGCAACTGAGTGAAAATCCCACAAATTGATAAATGTTCAGATAAAGCGATTCTGACTAACATTATTATTAAGTAAAAGGTTATTGGAAAAGGTTTACATTACATTAAGTACTACATAAGTAGGTATAAACACAAGGGAAGCTCTATATAGAAATAACATCGGATCGGTGTTCAACAGGTAATAAGATATGATGACAAGGATCGTATTATCGCGCACTAGGCAAAATCCCGAAAGTGGCTTGATTTATTGCTCGAATATCCTTGACGGAGCAAGCTCTCTGGAATTATGTTTTAGGCAGGTACCAAACCCCTAAATCCTGTAATATATTTTCTTTGAAACGTTCCCTTAGAGATTTTCTGGGAAAAAGCTGTCGATTACAACTGTTAAGATTTGGGAAACTATTAGTTAACTGTCAGTGATTGGTAGACGTGGAGAATGGTCTATAGAATCCTATTTCGTTCTATTCAGATAGGTAGCTAACATGATGTAAATTCAAAAAGCAGTACCTATACAACGTGTTACTGAATAAGCGCAAAACCTCATACAGTCTAACTGATTTATAACAAAACAATTAAATGAAACAATAATTCCATTATTTTAAAGTTGATATTTAAAGTTATTCGCATTTTAAGTTTTGTGGCAAAAATGATTTGTTATCATTTCAGCAATTAATGAAAGCGCTAACGTGCACAACATGTGTACATACATTTAATAATCTTGTTTTGGTAGTAAGTAGGGTGAGAGTGCCCGAGCGGTGGGTTGAGATCGAGTTCAGTAAATTTTAAATTTACCAACAAATTGTTTAATATTTTGACAAAATACCATGATAAAACAAGATTCTTAAAATTTATCCATGAGCACGTTAGCGCTTCCATTCATTGCTGAAATGATATCAAATAATGTTTGCCTCAAAACTTAAAGTGCAAATAACTTTAAAATTGAAATATCAAAATAATGCAATTATTATTTCAATCTAATTATTTCGTTATAAATCAGTTGGGGTGTATGAGGTTTTGCGCTTATTCATTAACACGTTGTATACTTTAGGAGGCGCGTCAGACCATTACTACACATTACTGAATAAATTTTAATACAGGATCCGAAAATAAAATCATCCACACATTTGGGTCGGGTAGCCTTTAACATTTTCTATGGAAGAACCAATGTTTTTTTCGCGATTTAAATGATAATACCCGATAGTAAAACTTGTTCAGTTTGATGGTCTGAAGTACCTCCTAAAGTAAGTAACGTACCTATTTAAATTCACACCCTGTATATATACAGGGTAGGGTATACCCTAAACTACAAAACTCGAAATTGGGACCCATAAATTGTATTTAATAAGGACGGGAATGTAAACAAAAAACAAAGACCACTAAAATTATACAATATTGTTTTTATAATACTTACACAAAATATGCATAATTATAATAGAAGACCATGTACCATATACCAACAAAATAGAAGTACATATACCAACTGTGTTTTTCGGTTTTTTCTGTGGAAAGGTGTATTTTTTTTAGCTAATTAAAACACCTACCTACCTTCTTATGAATGTTTGATTGATTTCATCTTTACAATTTTATTTGCTTATTTGTCTCAATTTGCTGTTACTAGCTTCAGCCTGGTAACATTGTTGTGGCAACGAATGGTAACGTTGTGGAAATGCAGTTTTATTCATTACAAACAAATTGTCGAGGTAAAACCGTGCCATAAATATCACGTTTTACAGCACAGCTAGCTGTAAGTGAACATCATTATCATCATTCTTCTCAAGGAAACAAATGTTCATTTGCCACAAGCGGGAGTACATTTCAGCAGCGCTCTGAAAACTTATTCACTAAAGTTACTTTGAACAACGATAGACCATTCAATTCGTTCTGACTAAAATAGCTTCCGTTACCATTGCATTGAGTCTACAGGGTGAAATTGATATCATTAGCATCCTTTTAAACTGACAGCCTACCCATCAAACTGAACAACTTTCAATATGGAGATAAGCCGAAAAAAAAACTCCCGTTCTTTCAGTCGAGTCGGTACATCTGCAGTTTTGTATGAAACAGAAGATTGTTTTTATATTTATTTCTCGATGTTGCCTCCTTGGTTAAAGTTGTTCAGTTTGATGGTATTAACCACCCCTTTGAATATTACTAGGCGGGGTATTTAGTTACATCCTGTACAATAATAATGTACTTATTGTACTAGGTATCCAGTTAGGTAGATCCAACTTCGAGAAAGAGATGAATCGTCGAATCCAACTCGGCTGGACAGCGTTCGGGAAGTGTCTCAAAACGAAAGTCTTTGACCAGTGTGTGTTGCCAGTGATGACATATGGATCAGAGACGTGGTCGTTCACTCAAGGCCTTATAAAAAGGCTGAAAGTCACCCAAAGGGCAATGGAGAGGAATATGCTCGGAGTTTCCCTGCGAGATCGAATTAAAAATGAAGAGATCCGCAGAAGAACCAGAGTAACTGACAGCCCAAAGAATTACTAAACTAAAGTGGCATAGGGCGGGGCACATTGCTCGCAGAACCGATGGTCGATACGGCCGAAGAGTTCTCGAGTGGCGACCGCCCGTATACCAGAAAGCGCAGCGACGACCTGGTGAAAGCGGCGGGTACACTTTGGATGAGGGCAGCGCAGAACCGGTCGTTGTAGCGTTGGGGGAGGCCTATGTCCAGTAGTGGACGTCCATCGGCTGAGATGATGATGATGATGATGATTGTACTAAACCTTGGAGCAAATAATACTTCCAGAAGATAATATCACAAGCTTGCGGAACAATTAATAGCGTTACTTAATACCTTCAGGAAAATTCCCGCTTTTTCCTGTTAAAACCTCCTTGCATATAAATTGATTTACGATGGGAAACATTATTTTTACGTTTTTTAGATAACTAAGTATTTCGTATTTTTATAATGAGATATCTAAGGCCTGTGGTACGATGTACTATGAATAGCGATTGTGAATATTATCGGGTCCGACATGGTATACCCCATTCTTGACATCCCCCGTCATGATAAGACCTGTTATTCCCTATAGCGTGCCATTTGAAGTCTGTTGATGACTTAGTCTATACTATAATTATGACGACGCACTATACAACGTCATTAGGAAATTTCTTGTATTTAATTAAAGTCTACAAGATTAATGGACTATGGAGAGACCACACCGGTGACGGCTTAACGCCCTGGTAGGTCAACCGAACCAGTGAAGGGCACCCCTCGGCATTGGACATTGCTGGGACTACGGGACGGATTAGGTAGCGGGGATCAGTGAGACAGTGAGACTTGTGCTCTATTCTGGGCTTAGACTACTTATACAGGGACCAGCCTTGCGGTAGCATTTCCCATCTGCCACGTTACAAGATAAATTAATCATGTGCATTTACATACAATTGTATACCTTATCACTAAACGAGACAGCCTATAATTGCGGAACAATAACTTCGAACTTATCACGTTTGGGGTTCAAGACTATTTTTCATGATTTTCAACAATCTAATGTTATTAGAACCAATCTAAAGTTATGGGGAATAAAATCCAAAGTTGCGGATTTCATGATACCTCGCCCCCTGCTAAAAGTGGCAGAAATGTTTGTTAGTAGAATTACACGCGTAACTTGTCCATAATATAGATAGTTTAAGATTTTGGATTGTCGCTTGTTCCATACGTCACGTCTAAGTCTAGATTATAATGGACATCTATCGCATCCGGTCTGCGATGAATATTCTAGGTTGAGATTCCAAGCTCATTACGTTTTTTGTCATGTATTTAATTGGGGCTAAGAAATTGGCCTTAGAAACCAATTCGACCTTAAAAACCTCGAGACATCAATTTAAAGAACACTAACTAAAGTTTCACGTTTGATTTAGGGCAGATTTTTCAATTGTCAGATAATTCCTATGAATCGTAGAGGGAGAAGTAATATAGGTCGGGACGTGTTTAATCCTATTCACTCAATAATGCATATAGCAAAGTCGCTCTACTTAAAAAAGGAGATCGGCAAGATGTCTCGGAAACAAAATATAGGTACCAAAAGCCATAAAATTTTAAAAGGAAGAAACCTTTTTTCTTTTTAATTGAATTATTTGGCTTAGATATTTTTTTCTGACCGATAGCTTCCACATCTAATCTGTGTTTCTCTTTGACTAATTATTATAAGGACTAGCCTTGCGGTAGCATTTCCCCTCTGCCGCGATATAAGCACAATTGATCTTGTGCATTTACATTCAATTTTACACCTTATCACTAAACGAGACAGCCTATAATTGCGAAATAATAACTTCGAACTTAAAACGTTTGGGGTTCACACGAGACTACTTTTCATGATTTTTAACATTCAAAATTAGAATCTAAAGTTATGGGGAATAAAATACAAAGTTGCGGATTTCATGTTACTTCGCTCCCCGCAAAAAGTGGCAGAAATGTTTGTTAGTAGAATTACACGCGTAACCAGTCCACATATAAATAGTCAAAGGTGTTTCTTTATTTCTTAGATGTAAAGTCTGTATGTATTTAATGCCCAAAATCTTTATAATAAAGACGACCCTGAGTTCCTTCGTTTTAAAATATAGGGTCCTTCTTTATATGTTGACAGTTTATAAGGGGATGATCAGACCATCAAACTGAACAACTTTCTCTATGGGACCAATGTCGAAATCGCGAAAAAAAAATCGGCTGTTCCATATTAAACTGAAATCTTACTCGACCCAATTGTATGGGACAGCTGATTTTTTTTTTCTATTTCGACTTTGGTCCCATAGAGAAAGTTGTTCAGTTTGATGGTCTGATCATCCTCTTAAAAAACTGTCAGCATATTAAGTTGGACCCTGTATAATTTAAACCTCCATTCGAGCAGTTAAGTTGCATTGACCCCTTTTTACACGATGCTGCATCGTACTCGAGCGACTCGACGAAATTAAGAGGTTTCCCTGACCGAACGACCTTGACCCTTTCAGAGCCGCCTCACCTCTACTAAACTACGTCATTTTAGTAGGTATACCTATTTTCGATTGGCTTTTATTTCATTATGTCACTATGGTGCCTTCTAATTCAAGGAAATCAAACAAATTTATACTAAATACCTATTGGTCTTAAAAAAATTACTTTATAGCATTTTTAGATCTCAATACTGTCTACACAACAGTGTGTGCCGCAAGTAAAAGTGACTTCAACTTATAAAGTATATGCACATAATACAGATTTTTTCTAATATCTAGGCTTTCCTTTGAACACATGTTTCATATGTATTTTATAGAAAAATAAGAAATATACTTCATAGCAAATAAAGCCGAAATGTTGAAGATCATTGCTATATTTTTCATTAATTGGTATGTCTTTCAAATAACGAGAATAGCTTCTAAAAACAAGGAAAATATGTGCCGTTTACCCATGAGCATAAGCATAAGCATAAGCTCACGACTATATTCCCCCAGGGGGTAGTCAGAGATATTCTGAAACCTCAGAACATTCACGTTTCACCAGTAGTACCGAAAATCTGTCCAGTGTGACGGGGGGTGAGCCCGTTGCCACTTATAATGGACAGTAGGTACAATACATGCCTCGAAATTGAAGCATGCAGGTTTCCTCAAGATGTTTTCCTTCACCGAAAAGCTAGTGGTGTTAAAAATCGTACAGAAATTCCGAAAAACTCATTGGTACGAGTCGGCCTGGACGGGGATTGAACCATCGACTCGACTCGAATTGACATTTACCCATGAGGAGCGTCTTAAAGCGAAAAACTGAACAAGTGCTAGTCGGACTCGCGCACCGAGTGTTCTGTACCGCCGCACAATATACAGCATGTAAAAAAAACTAGCTACAAGGGGGTGTTTCAGACCATCATTACAACTCGCTCGTAATTCGAGCGACTGTAAGAAATTAAAGTGGGAAAATTCTTCACAATAGCTTGAGTAATATTACTATGACGCCTATTTTGACTATAATGTCTATTATTGACTATGATGTCTATCATTACTATGGTGTCTATTAACTACTAAAATACCTATCAATCAAATCTATAATTAGCCGTGTGGTTCCGTATTAGAATAGACCACCCCATTCCTTTCCATCATCTCTGTGTTGTACGAGGCTACTATGCAATAAGGTTAGTTATACCAGTGTTTTTTATGGGCTATATGCTGTAGCCACTGATACTTACGTAAACATAATCTACTTACGTACTCACTTAAAATTTTGCCAAAAAAATTCTTAAGACATCATTCTAGATTCTAGTCACGGAACTGCACGGTTTCGAAAATATTTGGCAGCTGTAGTAGTGTTTCTGACAACCCCAAATGGTTAAATGATTGTGCGTTCACCTGATGTGTTATCGATTATACCAAACACACCAAAAGTACTTATAACTTTGCCAAAAAAAGCTTAATATTAATAAGACATAATTCTAGATTCTAGTCACGCACATAACTTTGGCTAAAACTAACAAAAGTTATGTGCGTGGGTGGGTACAATAACCATTTTACTACTTTAAGTAAATCAGATATTACGTGGAAAAAATTTACAAATACATAAAGTGTAGGTTGGTACAATAATTTGAATTAATTTAAGGTTGGCTACACATTCAAGGCACTTCATGAATGACATACGAGCGCAAAGGGCTTATTCTATCTTATCGCGGGCCCAGTAAACTTGCGTTGAAAACTCTACTGGGAATACACTGGCTAGAGTATGCCGGAGACAAATGGAATCGCCTGCGACACTTGTAGGCGATAACTATACAAGAAAAATGTATTACTTCAGCATTATTCAGTGTTTTACCAGTTGAACATTAAAAATTTGTACACTACACAATGCTTACAAATTACCTAATAGGTCTGTGTACTTAATGTTTTAATTATGAGTGTGCAGTGCAGCAAAGCTAGAGTGCGACATCATTTGCATCATCATCATTCCCTCATGCTATTATTTGGGGTCGGCGCAATACGTTACCTGCATTACAACAGTCGTTTGAACACCATTAAATTTCAAACCAGCCACACTGTCCCTTCTGGAGGCACTGGACGGAATTATTATTAATCCTCTCCGCTGCCCCCTCTCTAAGAAAATATGTTATTTACAGGTTTCAACTTAAGATAAAGTTTTTGAGATTTCAACTTAATATGCTGACGGTTTTTTAAGAGAATGGTCATACTAACAATCTGAATAACTTTCGCTTTGGGACCAACATCGAAAAAACGAAAAAAAATGAGCTATCCCATACAGCTGCAGCATTGCAGCTTTGTATGAAACTGCAGATTTTTTTTCGCAGTTTCAACCTTGGTCTGATCATTCCCTTTGTGGGAGATGCAGAAATAAAACTTTGGCTTGCAGCGATCAATTTTATTAAACAACACAAACCGAGACGTCAGTCGGTCGAAGAAGAAAAACGTCACCGCGACACACAAAACGTGAAAAGTAAAACGAGGTCCAAAGAGACCGCACGTCGCCACACCTTAATAAAAACAGTCAGTATACTAAGATAGACCCTATACACAGGGTGTTATGGTAGACAGTAGCATAACTTTAATGGGTGATTTTACCTACTCATACTGATCAAACTTCCCAAAGGAACATAAGGGAAATTCCCAAAAATCTATTGATCGTGGTCATTCAAAATTACCTGCATACACTGAAAAAAAAAATGCGACGTGTACAAAGCCCGTCGCAGCTTATACGTAGCCCGTCGCAGCATACGTACCACGTAGCTTACGATGCGATACTGATTACGAGTGTTGCATCAGTATTTAAGTTAAGTTAGACAACTTAAATACTGATGCAACACTCACTCGTATACGTAGCATTTTTGTCATACGCTAAAAAAGACATTCTGATGCGTATGTCTTCACACGGTCTGTCTTGTCTTGTCTTCTGTCTTCGTCTTGTATACATATTCGGTCGTTTTTAATGACCACAATCAATAGACTTGATGAAATCAATCACATTAGGATAGGTTCTAATAGGTTAGCTAACCTTAGTGTGTGATTTTAGAGGTGATCAGTTTGCCTTTTAGTCCAGATACCTACTTAATTAGACAAGTGCATTGACAGAAATTTCAAGTTCTTGTTGGAATATAGTATTCAAATAGCAAGTCTGAGGTCTTGTTTCGTTTGTGAACAAGACGCACTTTTCGAATTTAATCCGGTAGAATTTCGGATATCACCTAAACATGATATATCCACACGATTGAAGAAAAAGCCTCCTCCTATATTATATTTGAGACACAC
The DNA here is from genome assembly GCA_963924505.1 of Agonopterix alstromeriana. NCBI lineage: Eukaryota > Metazoa > Arthropoda > Insecta > Lepidoptera > Depressariidae > Agonopterix > Agonopterix alstromeriana. The sequence goes on from OZ004670.1 coordinate 7,967,603, forward strand.
AATCCTCTAACGTAGACGATTTAATAATACCTTTGTTAAAGGCAAATTTAAATGTAAAATGCGCATTGATTCGATTCCGCCATCCTAACCATGTTCAATGAATAAAAGCCCTCTCGCAAACGGCCTGCGCTCGTGTCCGGATTTAATTGAAACGGACGCATTTTGCTCGACTAGGCATGCGGCATCATATATGTCACATACGGCGTAGTAATTACCGACATCGCAATCACCAGCAGAAATAGAGTGACGTCTAGTGGCCAGGCTCGGTATGAGAGGTTCCACTCCATTAAAGCGTCATCACTATGCCTGATCGGACCTTATTCGAGTGTTTGCATTTGAGGACGAATATGTGGTGCTCAGTAAAGATTTATAATACGCATGCTTATGCTCACGACTATTCGTCAGAGATATTCTGAAACCTCAGAACATCCACGTTTCACCAGTAGTACCGAAACTCTGTCCACGTGACTGTGTTTATAATACGTATAATGTATAATATGTTACATGAGCATTGCCAACAATTTTCACTCTTGTGACCTAAGTATTTTTACCTTGTGTCGTCTGAAGGTCATAAAGTTTTCTCATGAAGTATTTGAAACCTAGTTAATAGAGGTGCTTTAGAGTATCTCATGTACTTATATACTCATATACTCTATTTCAAATAGCAACAAAATTGTAAGCCTATTTTGAATTACAGAAACCGAGATTTGAAACACTTCCTCTCACCTATTCTTAGAACAGCTTTAGTAATGTCTGAGATATGTCGGATATATCTTTCTGATAAATAAATAATATTTGCAAATCAGAATAGGCCAGAAAGCTATACAGGGTCCTTCTTAATATGCTGACACTTTTTTAAGGAGTTGATCAGACCGTCAAACTGAACAACTTTTTCTATGGGACCAACATGGAAATCGCGAAAAAAAAAGTCTATACCATACATTTGGCTCGAGTAGGTTCACAGTTTTATATGGAACAGCTGATTTTTTATCGCGTAACATTTTTTCACCCTTTTTGATTACTTTAGTACATTGCCAAACGAAAAGCATAGAATGAAATCCAACTGGCATATGATATAGGTAGGTCATTGGTTGTATCGAAGATATGGAATGAGATGTCATTACAGTAAACTCGAAACATATTCGTACACTGGAAATATGTGAATAGCTGAAAGTTTTGCTGCAACACCGCCGCCGGTTACACCAACTTGCCGAGACAAGGCTGCCGGTGTTAAGTTTTGTTTGATCAATATTTCTACAGCTAGGTAATATTTTAGCATAACAGAGCATATCTATTCATATACAACTGTTTTGTGACTGACTGACAGGCAACGTACAAATTAAACCGCTGAAGATAGAACCATTTACGAGTATATTCTACAGAAGATTTAGGGATGCACTACGAAAGGATTTTTCGAAATGTTGCCCCTTTAGGGTCTATTCCCATTGAAAGAGCAGCGGCCGGAGAGTATGTTAAGAGAAGTTTATTCCGAATGTGTAAATGCGCGCTGCATCCAAACGAAGTCTGGTGATATTTTCAATACTAACCAATTAAACTTAATTAAATTTTGCAGAAACAATCTAGAAACAAATCTCTATGCTTGTATCGTGTCCGATTTTCGTTAAAATATACAGTTTCAATGCTAGGATTAATTTAAGATTTGTATGGAAATCTTCGAGGCACTGTAACTTTAAAACTGTACATTTTAAGGAAAATCTGGCACGATACAAGCATAGAGATTTGTATCTAGATTGTTTCTGCAAAAGGTAGTTAGTATTGATTAGTATTGAAAATATCACCAGACTTAGTTTGATGGAGCGTGCCAACAGTAATATACCCTTAAATGGCTTGCACCAACAAGTATTTAGGTTCAAATGTATTTAGTGAACTCTCGTTGTCTCTCACTCTGTTTATACTAATGACAGTAACAACATTATTTTTTAACATGTTTAAGCTTAAATATAATTATGTTGATGCAAGACACCCTTGCATCAACAAATATTTAAGGTTAAACATGTTTAAAAAATAAAGATGTCGCGGCCGCAGGAAAAAGAATACGATTTTTAATTTGACGACCCTTTAAAGTTAAGGATTGCAACACATTAATCAATGGCGATGGAAAATCACGATTAGTATGGGACGCTGGTCGCCACGTGTTGATGCGAAAGGATGCGTACGGCGTCACACACTAATCGTACTTTTTGTATGGACAAACCGTTGATCGCCGTCGCTCAAAGGGTCGTAAGTATAACCCTAACGCCTGCCACATAAATAAAGAATTCCGTTCTGGAGGGGGCAAGTGCATAGCCTGGAATAATTCCGCATTTATGTGGCGGGCCTTTAAGTCTTTTGGCTCGCTCGAAGAAACTATGTTGCGAACTACAACACTTTGCATTGAATCACCGTCAAAGGGAACGGAAAATTTTGCGTTTTTCAACATTACTAGTTGCAATGAAAAGCATTTAGTTATTACAAGCTTCAATTCACCCGAATGATACCAATTGAAAGCAAATTGCTTTTCACAGTCTATAAAGTATCTGTTTGTCCCGCGAAAAGTTTGATAAATTCAATTTTCAACTGGGTAACTTTGGTGTCTGGGCGGTTCGGTGCGCGCTTGATACTTTTTGAATAAATTGGTTTCGCACCGAATCGATAGTTATAGAAAACTCATGTTGTAGGGAAGAAATATAATAAATATTTTCCCGGGGCATATTGATTCGGCAATATCCGTATTTCGAGGCCTTAGTTGTTTGTGGTGGGGGCGTCACATGAATCAAGAAATTATTATTTATTGATATTATTTTTATCGTAAGGGACGCAATTTCCCTTGGTGTCGGAATTTTATTAGTTGGAGTGAAAGTTCGTGCTATTGCGTCTATTGCTTACCTAGGTACATGCAATTTTGAGTGATGTCATGATATGTTAGTAACTATTAGTTAATGATTGTTACCTATTTATAAAATTCACAACTATGGTACTAAATAGGTATGTTTTTGTTGTTGATCTAAATGTTGGTGTCATGGTGAAAGTTGTTCATTTTGATGGTCTAAAGCACCCTCTTAAGTATGTAATTCATTTAAGTTTACACTCTGTATGTATAATATAATTATTATACATATTTTCAGTATGTCGGTAATATTAGTAACTACTTACATTAGCTTAGGTAAAATTTACAAAGTGCATAAATTCTTTCACGAAAATGTCAACTTAACATAAAATCATCGCTTGTATAAATCGCTCCAGAAAATTCAGCTATTCCAGTAATTTAAATTGAACACTGCGAATGACGGAAAACGGCAAGTCGTGAATACCCACGCCCTAATAAGGACAAAAATAATTTAAATTGGTTAGACCCCAATGAAGGGTTAGTTTATGCGGCGAGCCGTGTACCCCTTAAATCTGGTGCTGGGCGGCGTAGACCAGTACTAATCAGCGCGGATTGTTGCCCTTCCGCTATCCACGCCCTGAATCAAGTAAATGAGAAAACTTTCTAATTGGAATTTCAAATAGGCTCCCGTTTATCCAGACGAGAACTGTTCGCGATTCGACGCCGACATGCTGGCCTGCATTATAATACGTTCTCTGGCTTTGTAATTGATCTACCTTTGTAGGTACTACAGCTAGCTGTAGATATAATGGCGCTTGCTTGTTTTACCTACCTATAAATTATAGCTTGTAAGATCTAAAGCCTACTCCTTTAACTAAGGAAGATAAGACAGAGTAAAGTGCCCTGCAATATATCGCAGTCTTACGATCAAGGCCAAATCGCAAAAGCGTGCGGAGAGGAGCATGCGCTCCTTATTGGATCATGCCATCTGAGTGGCGATTTAGCTTTGGGAAAAATTCTGCGATAAGTTGCAAGTCTAAAGCCTGCTTATGAATTGCTCCAAAGAGTATTTAGGCTACAACATGTTGAAATATGATGTCACTGTCGTTAGTATCAGCAGTGTGAGAGACAGATCGATCACTAAATACGTTTATAAAAGCCTATCTAGATAATTGATAATATAAGCAGCACCACTATGTGACAAGAAGTTGTTGTTTTGTACAGCTGCCAGCAGAATTTACTAAGAAAACTATTACAAAGAGAATGGAATCACTACGTTTTAAACTATTATATCGACTTTATATAATTTTACGCGAAGATTTTCCACGATACTTCATAATTATGAAAACTTTCTACCTTAGTTAATATTTTAATTACTTACTTTAAGTCTTCAAGATATAAAACAACTTCCGAATTTTCAATGATTTATTTCTACATTTCACCTTACACCAGTTTTCTGATTAAGTATAGTTAAATTCTTCGTGAGCGTGTCGGACTCACCCATGATAGGGTTCCGTCGCCATTGTATACCTAAGTAGAAAAAGAAGAAAAACATTGAAAGTGTTTATCTTACCTAAGAGAAATTTTTGAAACACAATGATAGCGCGATTTATTTTCGTGCAATGCCATCTAGTTTGTCTTTAGAGAACAAATCTATTTTACGCCTTTCTATGGGGGATTTGTTCATCACTCAATTTAATAAAAAACAATTTTTGTCCAACCCCTCTTTCGTTGTATGGGAGGGGGTCGAAAAAAAATGTTTACGTCATAACTATTGCCTTTATGATACTACTGTCTTCATGCCAAATTTCGATTCAATAGGATCAACAATTTGCGAGTTATTGCCAACAATTTGCGAGTTACAGACAGACATACAGACAGAATGGACGAAAGTATAAGGGCTCCTTGTTTGACTACGGAACCCTAAAATAACCATATTTATATGTAGACTTCGATTATTTGTATTATTGTTCCGAGGAGGGGTTCCATATTGATCCTGTAACAATTTTAAGTTTTGGTATACAACTTTGTCCATTTTATCAGTTCTAATTTTATTTGGCAAAAATAATGGTTTTCAAGATCGTTTTCGTTTAATTACAAGATAAGGCTTTAGGATTATTTGCGTAATTACTTCTCTCAAATTAGTACCAAAAACAGGTTCTTCTATTTGGATACAAAATAGATAATACTCGTAGTATAGGTACTAACCGACTTGGGTTATAGGTAAATAGTCATCATGTTAGGTTTAAGGGTGAGAAAAAAAGTTAAAACTTTATCAAAGTTACTTTTTGGCTAAATTGAGCCACATACATTTTCGGAACCCTTTTGACGAGATTTATACTAATCGACCATCTTACTGCACTCTTGCTTAACATTTCTACCCTTTCCGACTGAGATGAATGAGATTACAGGGTGAAATTTATATCATTTGCATTCTTTTTATGAAACGAAGAGTCTACCCATCAAACTGAACAACTTTTACTATGGGAGCAAACCGATCGGAGCACAAAAAAATCTGCTGTTCCATACTAAACTGCAATGCCTAACTCGACTCAAATGTATGCAGATTTTTGTATAATTATTGAAATAAAACTACTTGCAATGTACCCATGAGTTTTTCTAAATTATGTAGGTATTACCGACTGCTCTCAAACGGTGAAGGATAACATCGGGAGGAAACCTGCATACGCTGAATAAAAAGTTTTGATGCGTATGTGAAGTCTACCAATCTGCATTTGGCTCGCGTGGTGGACTAAAGCCCAAACACCCTCCATGCCTGTGCCCTCCAGTGGGACATACAACGTGTTAATAAATAAGCGCAAAACCCCATACACCCCAACTGATTTATAACGAAATAATTGTATCGAACAATCATTTCATCATTTTATTAATTTAAAGTTATTCGCATTTTCAATTCAATATTCATGCAAAAATGATTTATTATTTCAGCAATGAATGAAAACGCTAGCGTGCTCATGGTAAAATTTTAAGAATCTTGTTTTGTTAGTAAGTAGCGAGTGTGTCTGTGCGGTGGGTTGGCATCGATTTCAGTAAATTTTTAATTATACGTACAAATTAGTTAATATTTTGAAAAAATGATGATATGGACCTATGTTGAAATCTTGATGATTCGATTCTGCTCTAGATTCTTAAAAAACAAATTTCTAGTTTTGCGTTTATTCATTAACACGTTGTATAGGCTGATGATGACGATTGAAATATAATCAATCAAAGTATGAAAATCAATGTTTTGTTACAATCAATGGTCCATGTTCACGACTTTTCCTTAGAATCGTAGAGGTGAGTCAGCGGTTCAGTTCGCATGGATTAAAGACAGTACTGTCAGAGCATTCACGTTACATCAGAGATGTTGTAAAACTTGCCCGGCCGATGGTCGAGTAAGCTCGGAACGAAATTGCCAATCCTCTTTCACAATGGACCGTAAAATGGTTTTCCGTTTTTGCCCGACCAAGCGGAGCGATGCTCGTTGATTCACCGGACACGTCGCGCGGTGGGCTATCACTAGTTGGGGGAATTTGTGAGAATAACTCTTTTACGCCCATGTACCTGAATGATGTCACCAACCCCTCTACTACTACATAGATACTTTCGATGCAGAATTTGTGTTGAGTTATTCTACTGTTCTGGTTCTGTCTAAACAAAAGCTAGCTATGGTATTTTATGTATAAAGAGTGCGTAAAAATACCCTAGTAATAAAAGGGTGGGCTGAATAACTTTCAACCGTCCATGAAGCCATAATAGAGAAAAAATAAAAAATCTCTGTCCCATCCATTTGATTCGAGTAGGTAGGTTCTGTAAGAAACAGCAGTTTTTTCCCGATGTTGGCCCTTAAAGTTGTTCAGCTTGATGGTCTATTATTACCTAGTGTTTTGTATGTATACCCTTCATAAAGAGAAGTGAAGTAGGTACTGACAGAAACTCAATCAATCAATCAAACAAATATACTCTTCAACACAAACCTTTTAAACAAAACAATATTTACAAAGTACCACTACAAAATACTGACCTGACCTGACTAACTAATTCGTTACAATTAAGCATCTCTCTTCACTCGAAATTTTAAAATTCAAGTAGGTAGGGTAGATTTTGTTTCGGCGCCTGTCTGCTTTGTTTCATAACAGAAAAAAGGATCAAAGGACGAAGTAGCCGTGTCATTAAATTTAGAGGTTCGCCTAGAATCAGGTTTATTATCTCACAGGGTAGGGTTCCGTAGTTGCCCGTCACTATATACGGACTTAGAAGGGGTCTTACTGTTTTATTCTACGGTTTAACGGCTAATAAAGTCTAAAAAGTACATTTTACAAGTTGGTCGACTTGGAAAATAACTAGGTAGGTCGTCACAAGAATAACGGTATGAAACTGTAATATTTAATGAAAGTAACTAATCTCTTCTATCCCTAAACTCTCTTCACGTACAAACAAAACAAAAACAAAACGGAATAAATAATGATAAAGCGAAGTACCTTATATATGCTAAAAGGTTAGTAAACATATAAACATAGTAAGTAGTAAGGCGGATATTTTAACGCTCGGTCCACGGCCACGAGTGCAATGCGGGACGACACAAGTGTATAAGCTAGTTGAATGCACTGCCGGTGACAGCTACAGGCAATATCTTTGCTCCACCAGACCAATATCTGTTGTGTTGGAAAAATAATGCTTGTGGCGAAAAACGAGTGCAAAATAATACGCTCTCACAGTTCTTGGAAACGTTGAATGTGGTACGATATATCTTTATACCGTTTCATATTAAAAAAACGAAATATATGAGCTTTGAAAACGCTCGCCCCATCAAAAATTCGTATTAAGCCTGTATTTTCATATAAACAATAAATAAACATTTCATTAAAATGGAATCATTAGTGACGATAAAATGATTTGATCGCCAAATGAGGAAATTCGTTTAATATGCAAATGATTTTGGATTAAATTGTCCAAAATATAATTTATTTTAATTAATTCAACAATGTGTTAGAGCTCTCGCATCACGACAATTTTTCAAAACCTGATAAAAAATGGTTTTAATTAATGTAGTTCCTCCCTGTGGTATGTGGTTGTGGCGTGCAAATGCGTAGCTTACGAGATATCGCCTCATTTCTTAGTTGGTGTCGTCGTAATGCGACAAGGGGACACATTTTTCAGTTGCAATATTTTTGTGAACTTAGCGTTCAAAAGTGAACCGTGGTATACTATCGCATCTTTAAAGAGTGATTGGTCGTTACAACAATTACCCAAATACGCTCGTGAGTGTACCTACATAGGTAGAATTTTTTTTTTCTTTAAAAGAACCTTAAAAAAAATCTACTAAATCAAACTGTGATAGCCCATTCAGGAGAGAGCTAGCAACTCAATCGCAATGAGGCGACAGCGGTTCGATTCCTGGTCTGTACCACTAATTTGTACGGAATTAATGAACGGTTGTATTTGTCATTAGCTCTAGCTTGGCGGTGAAGGCAAACGTCGTGAGGAAACCTGCATACCCGAGAATAAAGAGAAAATGGCATAAGTTCAGAGGTATGTGTAAATATGGGCGAGCTTGGGGCAAACACAATAGACCAGCAATGGCCGCAGTGTTAGGTTTATAAGAATCTTGCTTGCAATAGCCCATTCAAAAATCTGTCGTATACAAAAAAAACACAGCCAAATTGACTTGTAAACAAGTGATACTCATGAAAAACAAGTGTGACTGCCAACGTCCATTTGGCAGCGAATAGATAGACATGAAGTTTCTCATTTTGCAAAATCTACTTTAGAAACCACTCGTAACTACGAACTTTCAGACTCAAAGTTAAGACGATATCATACAGACTTGTACATCATGTAGTACCATTCCATATAAATGAATGACAGATAATTTGGCAGGGACATTTTATACAACCTACCTACGTGCGTGTACCTACTTTTTAAGACCTTTCATTGTACATAATAAATTTGATAAGGCGTCCGTTTTGCTGTACCCTCCGTATGCGGTCCTGAATAACATATGTATTGCTATAAAGTGGATTGTTACTTATGTACCAAAAAAAATTACTCACTTTTTATGTGGACTAGAGGACGGGAACTTTTTAATTAAATCTTTCGTATCTAGAGCTATTGCCCTTTGAAATTTCTCAACAATGACATAGCATTACATAACATCAAGAATGGAAAGACTACAAAACTATGGTCCTAACTGGTATTCTTAGAATTTGGGTTTCGTGTATGTAATTTGGTACATATTTAGCTGTATGTAACCTAGTTTTATTCTTTTGTTCGGCGTTGAATATACAGGGTGTAAGGAAAAGTATCATTAACCTTTAAACCACATACTCTACCCAGTAAACTGAACAACTTTTATTATGGGAGCAAACAGAACAAAAATTATATCAGTTGTCCCAAACTTTGAATCGAGTAGGTATTTCAGTTTAGTATGGGACAGTACATAAGGCTACAATTAAAGGTAATAAAAATTAAAAATAAACAGCATAAGAAGCAGCAAAGCAACATACGAACGAGACTTTAGCTCGTATAGATTTATACGTGTTTAGTGCGCATTCGGTAAGGAAAAGATCGCGTATCGTAACGGAAACATTTCAGAAAGTATCCCTGAACATTGGGGCGTGGGCATTCAGGTCACGTAGGGGTAACAACGGCAACGATGCTGAGCACCTAGAGGTTTGTTGTGATATCGAACGCTGGTTTTTTCACAATACCTGACCCCGCAGTGGATAGAGATTTTCGTAATGTTAGTTCGCTGTAGATAGCTCCACCAACTTTATGTTCTTGTTAGGGTGTTCCGGTGCCACGTGTTACGTGCCCTTTTGTTGTTAGGTTTATGTCAATTGATAAAACTACCGATCGAGTTTATGGCTTACGATTTTGGTTGGACGGTGTAATAAAGTAGTATATTGGCTGTTTGATGTGATTTGATTACGAGCAATAATAATATTATTTTGTTGTATGAATGTCACAATTTCATAATTTTCCAGCGTTGTAGCAAATTTAATGAGTTTTTAGGGTGAAAACGGGACTAAGCCTACGTTGTCCGTCCGTCCGTCCGTCCTACCTATTTAGCGCTGCAACTTTTGAACCGCAATAACTAGACAGTTGAAATATTCGCAGAATATGCGTTATTACGATGGATTTGTTAAATAATAATAAAAATGGCAAAAAGTTAAAAATTAAGGGGGGTTCTCAACAAGAAACTACTTTTTATCAACGTTTTTTCTTCTCGCTCTATCGTAAAAACGGTAACACATACAAGCGTCAAACTTGGTGTGATTATAGCGCAAAACTTTACAGTATAACAAAAAAATAATAAAAACCGGCCAAGTGTGAGTCAGTCTCGCACTGAAGGTCCCATTGACAAAAAAAATTGTTTGTAAGTCAATATGTTGTATTGTGTGGTGGTGTGGTACGGAACCCTCGGTGCGCGAGTAGCCCGACTCCCACTTGACCGCTTTTTATTAATTATTATGTTTGATTTGGTCTATAAGTCTCAATTTAAGTCTGAGTCCGTCTGTCTATTTTTGTTATAATTATGTTTTTGGCGTGAAAATAAAGAGTATTTATGTTAATTCTGAAATAATAGCTGTATAATTACTTCTGAAACCAGTGAAGTAAACCGGCAAGGTCGCAGTTGCGTTCAAAATTGTATCCACTCCCCGAATGGGGTCGTTTACCCTTACACTCAGTATATTAGGTACGTTATTTCCAAGATTTTTTCCAAGTGAGGACGGTGCAAGAATTTTAATTCAAATAACGTGGTTCGTAGTCTCGACAGCTAACTCGCTTTTGGTAAATACCAGACCAGACTTACAAGATGGAATCAAGGTCGTTCAAAACTTTGTCGTTAATTCAAGGACAGAACGTATATTCTTTTTACAATGGACTGAAATGAAAAATGAACATGAAATTTACTTTTGTTTACACTATTATAGGACTGTCTTATGATTGAAGTTTGAGTATAAAACTTACTTCACAAAACAAAGACATTGAAAAACCCTTAAAAAACCAGCTTACGATTGTCAACAATAAATAATTGGAAAAAATATAAAAAATACCAATTGAAAAAGTACCTTTATAGCATAGCATATGCTATGCTATAAAGGTACTTTTCAGCACTCACGACTATATTCCCCGAGGGGGTAGTCAGAGATATTCTGAAACCTCAGAACATCCGCATTTCACCAGTAGTACGGACACTCTGTCCAGTGTGACGGGGGGTGAGCCAGTCGCCACATAATGGACAGTGGTACAATACATTCCTCGAAATTGAAGCATGCAAGTTTCCTCACGATGTTTTCCTCAACCGAAAAGCCAGTGGTGTTACAAATCGTACATAAATTCGGAAAAACTCATTGGTACGAGTCGGCCTGGACAGGGATCGAACCATTGCCTCCTGCACGGCAGGCAAGGTTACTCTCCACTGGACCCCCACTGCAAAAAATTCCTTTATGACGTTATCTAAAATAGGTTGACTGAATGAATTTCCGATGACAGAAAAACCTAGACCAGTGTTTTATCAATGTCTAAAACGAAATCGAGATTTCATGGCGCAACTGAAAGCACATTTTGCACAGAAAAGAATAACTTAAAATGTGAGTAAAAATTTAATCTAGTTGCTTCTATCATGACGCTAGAAATAACTTCCATTCAAAAGTTTATTTTATTCTTATATTGCTTTTTCAGATTTATTTCTCACAGATTAATTAAATCTGTGAAAATAACACTTCGAAGTTAAGAATAATATTTAGTTACTGAAAAAAGAGATATAGCTTCTTATATAGATTCTTCTTTTAATTTAAAAGTAACTGTTTGACAAAATTTTGAGAGTTGTCTTATCTGTTTTATTATATAGGTATTACTCGTATTTATTCTAGCTCGATATCCATATTTTCTTCTTGGGCTTTGTTACAGAAATTTTCCTACCTAAAAGCTAAGAGAAACATATACTTTCAAGTTTGTCGGCTTTATAGTTTAAGAGGTTACTTGATGAGTCAGTGAACTCACCCAGAGTTGAACTTGCATTAGTTAATTATAATCTGTTGTAGAAACATAAAAGAAATAAGTGAAAGGAATAACTTCGTACTACAAACTGTTCGATTACAGTAAATTGTTTGCTAATCTCTCTTAGTTCCTTGGGGAAAGTTGTGTTGAAACAACAGACATTTGATAAAGGGTGCTTTAGAAACCACCCCTTTAAATATTACTAGGGTTCCCTCTATTAAATAGAGTCTACCCATCAAACTAAACAACGTTTACTATGGGAGTAAATGATAGTAGAAAAAAATCTGCTGCTTCATACAGTTGAGTCGAGTAAAAATTGCAGTTTAGTATGGAACAGCAGATTTTGCTACGACCTATTTGCTCCCATAATAAAAGTTGTTCAGTTTGATGGATAGACTCTTAGTTTAAAAGGATGCCAATTATATTAATTTCACACTGTAGATGTAACGAGAAAGAGTGTTAAGTTATCTTTACCTTGAGCTGACAATAAAATCAGTAGCACAGATATAAATCAGATGCTAAAATTTTTTAAAGGTCCTTTCGTCATAATTTACTTTTGATGTTGACTTTACATATCGTTCTTACTTCTTAAATGCGCATTATACATAGTAAAACTCTTTCTGTATGTAACTCACTACCTAGGGTTCTATTTTAACCTTCCTGAAAGGCTCAAGGCAGCTCATATGAGAAATATTAAGGTTTAGCGATCGTGGCCAGCTGCTGCGCGAGACGCGTGCCTGCCTGACGAAAAATATACCCGCTCGACCTTCTTCACCTTGCAAAATATATTATATTTATGTTTTATATAATCCTAGTTTATTGTTTCAGCGTTAACAGGGTTGAAATGTTCTTAGCTTCCTTTGAAAGCCTATAAAGTTAACCAAATGTCAAAGTCTATTGTATCATACATATTTTATAGCAGAATATTAAATTCGTAGACACGCTATCTTCTGGTATTGTTATGGAATTTCACGCTAATAAAACCCTTTTGTCACTTGGGTATAGAGACGAAAGTGGTGTGCAATGATTCGAAGTTACATAAGAAGCTATGTAATATCTACTGGTTTCGACATATTTCAAGAACGAAAATAATGCTATTTAGCTTGGTAGACAGGGTGTAAGGAAAAGTATCATTAACCTTTAAACCATATACTCTACTCATCAAACTGACAAACTTTTACTATGGAAGCAATCCGGTCAGAGAAAAAAATATCTGCTGTTCCATACTAAACTGCAATGCCTACTCGACTAAAATATATGAGACAGCAGTTTTTTTGTTCTGACAGGTTTGGCTCCCATAGTAAAAGTTGTTCAGTTTGATGGGTAGAGAATGTGGTTTACAGTTAATGATACTTTTTCTTACACTCTGTACCTATATTGCGTCCTCAAAGACATCACATATGAACGAACTAACTATAATACGCTGTTAACTATATCGAAGTGGCAGGTGTGCACCCAAGAGGTTTAAATTGTATGTAATATTATTTGTCTCCAACTCTATGTGTGCACCACTTGGTTGAAATTGTGTTAGGCGTAGACATAGCGGGCCAATTTGGATTGTCAACCGGGATCATTTAATTATACATTAACCAGGTTAACCTGCATGCTTCATTTCGAGGCATGTATTGTAGTGGGTACGAGTACAATACATGCCTCGAAATGAAGCATTACAAGTGGTGACGGGCTCACCCCCGTCACACTGTACTGAGTTTCGGTACTACTGGTGAAACGTGGATGTTCTGTAGTTTCACAATATCTCTGACTACCCTCTCGGGGAACATAGTAGTAAGCATATGCTTGTGCTTATGATTTAATTAAATGATTTTGCACTGAATGGTGGCTTAATTTCCCACCATGTATGTATAGTCCTTCTCAATATGCGGACGGAGGAGGTTGATCAGACCACCTAACTGAACATCTTTCTCTTTGGGACTAAAATCGAAATCACGAAAAAAAAATCCTCACCAGATCCTATGAAAATACAAACTGCAAACCTAGTAGTCTGATTTTTTCCCTATAGAAAGTTGTTCAGTTTGATGGTTGATCGACTCCTTTAAGACCCTATAATTTGCACATAATGTATTAAATGTCGTCTATGTTTTAATGTAATAGTTTTGGACGCAAGGTTATAGAGATACAAAAAGTCAACGAGGGATTCTTAGAAATCGTGAAAAAATGATCATGTGATCCATACAACGTTCTTAGATCAAAAACTCATAATCTTTTACTAATGAAAATATCATTCAGACATATTATGTGACTAAAAAGAAATAGTATAAAACATACAACGACATATACCAAATCCATTTCGCAGTTAAGAATAGGAGTGGTAACATTAGTTTCCATGTATAAACTGATACAATTTGTGTTTAACAATACTGTTATTAAAACTAACTAGGTACATCGAAGTATGGCCGGGGTCGGGGAGACACGTTTTGGCAAAAACATATTTGGCGTCGCGTCTGAGGTCGTTTGTCAAGACGGCAGCGAGGCGGCGCGACCGGTGCCTCCACCAATCTGTTTGTCCAGCTGCCACCTTCCTCTTTTAACAAGAGCTTTGCTTGCTATCCGGAAATTTATTTTTCTCGTAATTTGTCGCGGAACGTCGCGTCTCTCAGGCTCAAGATCTATAAAGATTTATGACCACATAATCACGTCACGTTTGCGAAGGCCAAAGTCGACGCTCTTCCTTCTTTCTAAATCATCTTATTGGGTTGTTTTTCTGGAGTTTGTTGTTTGTACGTAGCTATAGTAGGTAAGCTAGGTATTTAAACGGTATATTCAATAAGCTCATTACATATACAATGTTAAACAAGAACAATATTTGTATTAAGTATAATAGTAAACCTTAAACGAGATAGCAGCTGGAATAGTGAGAAATTGGATCAATAATCTTGTTAAACTTCCTAAGAAGTTGCCTATCATTGTTTTCAGGGTAGCGCTCGCGCTCGCGTGCGAGACAAAGATCTGGCCCTCATCAAACCCTGGGACATAACGTTCCAGACGAAACTTTGACAACTCCATAGTTACAAGTGCAGACTTTACGAGCTCACGAATCATTATCTCATTGTTTCTCGGAACTCGCCATGCGTCGTACACGTTGCCGTATTGTTCTCCAAAATTATGATCGTCCCCTCGGTTATCCTGAACCATTAGTACCATTATGTCGCCAGATATTAACTTAGTTATACTCCTGATATCAAGCTATGATTTAGCCGACAACATTGTACGTTTGTGTGAGGTGTATTAAGAGGATAGGCGAGTACCGTTTTTTCCATACAAACGTATTCCCCTGTTTCCTCTACACTAGAGCAAAATATTTTTTACCATACAATCTATGTTACCTCTGCTATGTCCCTATGTTTTGCTTTTTTGCATTCATTAATTACTGATGAGCTAGGGACCTTCAAAAATGTCAAAATTTACCGCCCGTTTTCAGACATCCAAAACAAATTTGACGAATATAAACAAAAAAGCAAAACATACAGACATAGCCGAATTATTAAAAATGGTTTAGTTTTGGAGGAGCAAATAGGGGAATAAGAAAGGCTGTTTTCGTCGATTTTATGTAGATAAAATTAGTCCGAGCTGCAGTTGTCTCTTTCGCACTCTAGTCGGTGGGGTGTATGGATGGGGCGGACCGGACAAATATGTATACAGTCGGAAAAGTGACCTATTCTGCAAATTAGCATTTCAGCCCGCCTATCCTCTTAATAACAATTTTCTTTCAGAGGAGTCATTAGAGTAATGTAACATTGCGTGAAATGTGAAATGAGTTTAGTTAGCAAAGCAGGAGGGTTTAACGAAAGCTATAATATTTAGTAACGCTTAGCATGTTCTTGTTATCAATATACGAATTGATTCATAAGATTCATTCACGTTCACGTTATTTTTGATTTGCCAGCATCGATTGTTTTTGCACCTCTATAATGTAATATAATCATTGCATGTTAATTTTTTACTAAATATGTTTTTTGTTTAATTTTAAATCTACTTTGATAATAAATATACCTATTATTTGTTATAATATAGGTAAGGTATAAGGGGATGATCAGACCATCATTCAACAATGCCAAGATTGCAAAAAAGAAAATCTGCTGTCCCATACAAAAGTGCAATCCTGCCACCTCGACCTCAATGTAACGGACAGTAGGTTTTTTTTCGCGATTTGAATGTTGGGCTAATAGAAAAAGACGTTCATTTTGATATCTGATCATCCCCATAAAATTGTTTCAGGTTTGTTGGACCTTATACAAATATCATAACCGTTAATACTTAGAGGTATGAGTGAACCATCGATTAGGAGTTTTATTAAAGTGTATGTTTAAGACTAATCGAGCAACGTCCTTTTCAATGGAGAAACAAAATGTTGTATTGACAGTCAGTTGTTTTGACACATTCTATACGATGACGATAAAAAACTCGTACTTGAGATAAGTATGTTATCGTACCCACTTTATATCGTTCAATGTAGAGTCAAAATTACCAGTCTCTCGGGTGATATTGCTATTTTATGATCTGTATCATACTCACCTGCTGCTTCGTATCGATGCAAAGTTTTACGTAATTTTCACTCGATACGCTTCGCACGCGAACTGAATATCAAATTTAGATTCTCTTTCCAGTCAAATTGCAGGCAGACTTTTTTTAAACGTGCTGCATTTGTTTATTTGAGTCAAAGTTTGCTATAGAACATGTTGTATCGTTTTAATACAATTATTTTTAGGCACCTACATAAAATTAGATTACTTTAGCTTTAAACAGATCGGTGTTGCCCAAAGATAGTCAAACTATCGATAGACCTAGAAAAAATAGTAAAAATATCGATAGTTACACTAAATTTCGTTAGTATCGATATGATAGTATTGCTTTAAAACAATGATACTACCGATAGTATTGAAATGTAATAGGATCGATACTAGTTGTAGTATAAATACCTAGTTTCAATTCGTTGCATGCGCCGCAAAGGGGCCAACCTCAAATGAAAAGATTTTGCCGGAGAGCCAAAAGTAGTTTTTTTGTCGAATACGCACTTATTTCGACCATATTTTGAGATTCGCCGTCAACCAGTTTTTTTTTCTATTAGTCTTAGAGCTTTTGACGACTTAGAACTCGACAAATGGAGCTTTTTTGTAAACTTAACTCAATTTGGACCGTTTGAAGTTCGCCTCTTGACGGCGATGGCTAAGAATTTGTCGTAAGTAAAACTATTTATTATCTATAGTATCGAAAATATATATTGATATTGTCACTACTTTTCAAGGTCACGATAGTATCGATAGATTAAAGATAGTTACACTATTTTTTGGCAACACTAATACAGATAAGTTTGTACATTAAAGTACAAAGCTTTACTATTTCCATTAGAGGCTCTAAACAACATTTAACACAACAATGTTTTAAGCTCGGATAAAGTTCTTATAAGCCCCTTGTACGTCTTCTAGAGAACGCTTTCTTGATAATTACTTAATGTAATAAGGTTACCATTTGACATCTTATGTGAGGCTGGGTATATTTATATTATAAATGAAAATCGGGCAATGAACCCTTTTCTTTCTAAGACCAACATTTCTTTGAACTTCTCCTTTTTTAAAGTCTGCTAAAAATGTTATTATACTAATTAATTAGGTAAGTAGGTACTTCTTATTTTGACGCATTCAGTGCGAGAGATGGCGATACGTTAGTAAAGTAAATTACTGTGCTTAAGAAAAGATACGAAAATTAATGTAGTGCCCGACCGAAGCTTCGGCCTCGAACACCTTCGGACAAAAAAAGCACCTTCGGCCACATATTCGGTTTTGGCAAAAATCAGCTAAAGTTTTCGTTGAAGCCGAAGCTTTATATTAAATCCACCTAGTTCGTTAAAATGTGAATTCATAAACTATGATTTTAATGTATTCTTCCCATTTTAAGTATAAGCGGTCTAATGAGTTGAGTTTGCACTGAATATACTACAAACGGTGCGCATGTTGTAGTTGTCAAAATCAATTATCATTCTCACACTATACCGTTATCTCTTTAGAGTATCTAAAAAAAAAAAATTTAATATGTATATTTTAAGAAAAATTTGTAACCGTAAAAATAAGTTAATTACCAATAATTTGTGTCAACCGAGTTTGTATTTTGTATTCTGTGTACTAGTAATAACTACTCGTATATCCTGTAAATCTGGGCCGCCACAAATCGGACCTTTGCTGCCTTGTGCGGGGTCCGCCAGGAAACTTTTAATTTG
This sequence comes from Agonopterix alstromeriana, assembly GCA_963924505.1. Lineage (NCBI taxonomy): Eukaryota > Metazoa > Arthropoda > Insecta > Lepidoptera > Depressariidae > Agonopterix > Agonopterix alstromeriana. The sequence goes on from OZ004670.1 coordinate 7,985,671, forward strand.
TAACATTTTTATGGTAATAAACGAATTTATTTTTATGGTAATAAACGAATTATTATTATTATATAATCTATAGGAGCGCTGCTTTGCGAAATTCAATACAAAAATGGGAGTTGGGTGGAGATACATATCACATATTTTGAGACTCGCAAGCTCACTCAATCACTTGCGTACTTCCCGTTTACCTAGAATCATGAAATGTTATCATCCAAAACGGGCCATTTTTGTACTACCTAATGTCTTTTGCGGTACAAGTCATTAGGTAGTACAAAATGGCCCGTCATAAAAATATGGGAATAATAGAAAGCATACTCGTATTACTGGAACTGATTATTTCTACGATATATTTTGTCGTCCAAATGAGATTTCTTGAATTTCATTATTAATTTTTTATTACAAAATGTATAAAAGTGGAGGAAAAAAATCTGTTCGGATTTAGTGGAAAGATCGTTTTTTTGTAACGCTAACTGCGCTATTTGTAATTACTTTGAGCTATCATAATATTACTTTGAAAATTTTGTAACACGAAACGATTCTATTTGTGGATATTTTTGCAATTGCAAAGTGGATATGATATTGTATATCGTATACAATATATATTGTATATTATATATTGTATATTGTATTATATTGTATTTTTGGATTGTATTGTATCATATTCGTCTATATTATAATACTTATAGAAAAGCTATCACATGCATATCACAATTTGGGCAAACGGCACAAACATGTAATTTGGCAAGTAAAGGAATAAATCTGAAATTCGTTAATTTGTAGTTGTAAGACCACAACAAAAAATTTCTGCTACTGCAAACTAACATGACCGGTTGGCATCTACCATAAGAAGCTGAGTTCCCTGTTACGTGGTATTTATAAACATAATTAAGTTTGTACGGATCCCTCATGTCGTGAGTCAAACTCGTACTTATTACAGGTTTGATTTATTACCTTGACCACCCTTTGTAATGCGCCACACATATAGTATAGTGCCGGTCATCCCGCACAACAGTTTGATAATCCTGGAGTGCATCCATCACCGGCGGTAATCCCAGCTCTAGCACACAACCGCTCAAAACGGCTATATCGGAGCTTTAGCGATTACGTGCGTAAAGGTTTTCATTATTTCGGTTCGATTGTCGCTTAAAACTGTTAATTAAAACAGTCTTTGTTGGATGATACTGGATTATGTTGTAAGGTAAATGTTTCTAATGTCTTTGTTTTGCTACGCGTTTGCTACGCTTTTTGCTACGAGTTTTGCTACGCAGAATTACGATGCAGGATAATGTTAAAAGTCGGGCCAATTTAATAGGTCACATTTGACATCTGTCAGTTTTAGCTTCGTAGTGAGGTGACCTGCTTAATAACGTCGATTGAAGTGAATGAATCGATACGGATTTCAAACATACGTGAATCGAATTATACAACGTGTTAATGAATTAACGCAAAACTAGAAAGTAGTTTGTTTAGAATCGAGAGCAGAGTCGAATTATCATGGTTTCGATATAGGTAATTTTTTTCAAAATATTAAATACTTTGTTTGTAAAATTTAAAATTTTCTAAACTCAATGTCAACCCACCGCACGGGCACACTCACCCTACTTACTATCAAAACAAGATTCTAAAAATGTATCCATGAGCACGCTAGCGCTTTCATTCATTGCTGAAATAAGAAAAAATCGTTGTTGCCTCAAAACTTAAATTGCGAATAACTTTAAATTTTAACTATCAAAATAATGAAATTAATGTTTCAATCTATTTATTTTATTGTTAATCAGTTGGGGTGTATGAGGTTTTGCGCTTATTCATTAACACGTTGTATGTGAATATCGCGATTTGTTGGAACTACGTTTTACTTTCTGTTTTTTGGGTTACATCCCTAGTGTTAAAAAAGAAAAAGGGTTCACAGACGCAACATTGTAACGGCGTTCAGTTCTTTAGAACAGAATTAGCTTTAGCATATTTTTCTCGATAAAAATCGTTTTCGGGATGAAAGTATTTCTCAAAGTATGTATTTTTGTTGTAATTATTTGAACTTAAACTCACATTAACATTTTAAATATTCGAGCGGATTTAGTGAGCAGGTAACAAATGTTTATGATTCAATACAATAATGAACAAAAAATTATAAAATAGTTAAAAAGCTAGAAGAAACAAAACTTACCATAAGCTTAAATATAACCATTCTGCTTTTAATATTTAGTTAGAATTGTGCTGCAGATGGCATCTTGGGCACAGAATAGGTAATAGTATATAGTTCTACATATCTTAGGACTTAGTCTTAGTATAATGGAATAATAGAATCATTACAATATAATTATCATAATTCATCATCATTGAGTAAAATGAATGATGGATATAGCATACTCTATAAGTAATTAAGAGACGATTAATTTTTTTTAATAACTAACACAAAATCCTAGTAAGTATACTACGTAATATTAGACGTATGTATTATGATTTACGACGTCCTTCGCTGCCACGTTGAAAAGATGCCGTAAGTCATACGAAATGTCCTTAACAATTTTCATTCCTACCATGCCACTAATATAGGTGATTAAAAGTTTCAAAATCAAATTATTTATTAGATATTTGAAATTACGCGCAACGGTACGGCTGATAAAACATTTTATAAGGAATACTAATAACACAAAGCGGAGCGCTGAAAAAAAATTCAGCCCCATTTTACACATAAAGAAGGTCCTTTTTCCTGACGTTTTCTTAGACGTACTACGGTTCATAAGTTATAATGTTTACCTACCTATACGTTTACAAATTGCCTGTAGTAGCTGTGAGGGCTATAGATATAGATATTATGGGGGTGACATTTTCTTGTAAGAAAAAACCCCCTCGAAATAAAAAATAATGAAGAAAAAAAAGGTATAATGTTATGAGAGACCGGTTCGGACCTAAGTATTGGACTATCTGAAAAGGGTTTCTTTTCTGACAATGGAACCCTAAAACATGTGAATGACAGAAATAAATATTTTGCGGAACTCGCGACAATTTATTAGCTTTTTTGTGATTTATCCACCAACATCAAAACATTTGAAATGATAAAGCTTAGTTAACTTTTGACATGTTTCGCAAAAACGAAAACATGCAAATTAGATAAGTATGTTCGATTTAAAAAAAAACCACAATTTTTAATGGGTTCTTCTGTTGGGTAGTCACAGGTTGAGAGTCGGATGCCCCCTCCCCGGCCTACAACGAAGCTCCAATTTATTGTAAGGTGGCTCAATGTAGTGTTTTTTCGAAAAACAACCCTTATAGTTACCAAATATACAGGGTGTAAGAAACAGCCTAGCAAATACTGAAACGGTGAACTCAGACCATCAAACTGAACAACTTTCACTATGGAGCCTACCTCAGCAAATGCGAAAAAAATATCAGCTGTCCCATACTACCCGTTCCAAATGTATGGGACAACAGATTTTTTTGTGGGTTTCCTGAGCGCTCCATGGTGAAAATTGTTCAGTTTGATGGTCTGAGTTCACCGTCTCAGTATTTGCTAGGCTGTCACTTACACCCTGTATAACGTCAGCACTTCTGCTATAAGCTAAATATTGCCAAAATCATCAACACCATGATGGACGCCACATTTTGGTAATTAAATGGAATATAATTATTTGATTATCACTTTTAAAAAACTTTAGATTACTTAGATCTTGATCTAAAATTTATAATAGAGGGTGTTGCTTTCTTGAAGTCTCCACGAATCCAACCGCTAATTGCGATTCAGTATGAATCTTCAAGTTGGGACTCCTAAACCGGTTATAATGTCCGTCGTACCCGGATCACGTAACGGTTTAAACCCCAGGGTTTTGCCGCCGAGGATCTTCTTGTTTTTGACATTTCATGGTTACGTAACTTTCTTATTGTTGGATTATTTTGTACCAAACATTTACTGAAATCTCACGAAGCTCATCTATGTTAATGCAAACTTTGCAAATGCCTAGATCGTACCAGTTTTTAGGGTTCCTTAGTCAAACAAGGAACCCCTATACTTTCACGTTTGCTCCTATCGTAAAAGTTGTTCACTGGGATGGTTCAAACCACCCCTGAAAATTGGAAAGTGTTTACAAAATCACACAGTTCTTTTGCTATTCGTAGTAAGCCGCAGTTATTGTTAAATCATGAGATAGGTAACTAATGAAACACATGTTATTGTAATATAACAAGTTACTTTCAGAACACTTGTGGGTTTATGTTTGTTCTTTGTACGACTTAGAATTGTATTTGTTCCGCGGAATAAGAGGAAAGATTCGAAAAACTTCACACACGATATGAATTCCCTGTTGGGAAGAACCGTGAGAGTTCAAACGTGCCTGATTTCAAATGTCTGATATCGAACGTAATTTTTAGAAACGAAAAGTGTGGAATATGGCGTTGCATATATGCTCACGACCATATTCTCTGATAGGGTAGTCAGAGGTATTCTACATAAACTATATTCATGATGTCGACATTTCAATAGCAGCGTCCAAAATCTCTCCTAACGTAGTATTTTTGAAAATCACACACTTTACTTCGACTACGTAAGTGATGACTCTATACTGAATTTATTTCACTTGGGAATTTATTTTATGAATTAGGATGTGTGACATTCAAAAATAGCATTCCAGTATGACAATAATTCGGTATGTAAAATTTTTTTGTTGGTCTTGATTTTATATTTTTCACGGATAGAAGGCATAATTTTAAAAAACCAATTTAATTTTTATTACGCTTCATCGAGTTTATCAATATAAATTTAATTGTAAATTACTTTGATCTGTAATCTCTAAATGCAAAAATGGTGGAGAGAAAATAATTCGAACTTCATGGAGAAAAACTACTGCTTTCCTAGAAAAAATAAAAATCACCTGCCTCCTATCTTTCTAATTATATGCTGGAAACAGAAACGGCAACATCAAATGTCAAATTCTGACATTGTGATTGTATTTTTATTCTTAATGGCCAGTTATTTTAAATTTACCAAGGAGTTCACAGGTTTTCCAGTGACGTCACTGGACTTACCGAAAAACTACGTTATTTTATTAAAAATATCTGTAATATTTTCATTTTAAAATCTCTGACTTAGAAAATATTATTATTGAGTCAAATATAATGGTTTACGATTCAGCCCTCCAAAAAAAACTTGACATACCGAATTATGGAATGTTTACAATGTCCAAGATATATTTATACTTAGATAATGAAAAAAATGTTTTAACCAAACTTTAGTGACTTGATATCATTAGGTATATTTTGAAATATATAATAATGCTAAAGTATTTTAAAGTAGGTTCACTAATATTTTTAGAAATGTTCGTCTTTACATTGGAAAAAATTTAATGTTAAATTTATAAACAGCAAAACAGTTTTGCTTTTTATAACTGTATTTTGATTATGTTTATGTGCTACAAAATAGTTGGAACTACGTTGAAGTATAAAATCAAAATCTAGTGTATGTATCGCTCCAATTATAAGAAAGGTAAACAAACCCAACGACTGAAAGTAAATAAAAATAACGATGTATAGAGATCACTCTGATTTAATTTAATAAAGTCATGGGGATGGTCCCTCTGGCCCAGGAGGATTCACGCCACCCTATCCAAATCTTTTCATAGAGGGGAGGTTTTCGGCAGATATTTTATTTAGTGATTGTTCGTTGTTGTGAACACGAGAGACGTTATAATAGACAAATAAATACTTTTTAATTTTGATGTATATATTAAAAAAAAAAATTGTTTCTTCCGGGACCCTTAGCGCGAGGCCGACTCACTCTTGGCCAGTTATTATTATTTGTTGTTTTACCTTAGAGTATGCACTATTACTACACGAAGTTTGACGATTTTATGTATTACCGTTTTTACGATAGAGTAAAAACAAAAAACGTTGAAAAAAAACACACTTCTTGTATGTAAATACCACTTAATCTTCTACTTTTTATTTGTTTTTGTTATTTTTTAGCAAATCTACAACAATAAAGCATTCTGTGACAAAGTTTGATTGACGGACGGACGGACAGCTTAGAGTTTTATGTATAGGGGCCCGTTAGGACTCTTTGGGTACGGAGCCCTAAAGACATCGAGTAAGACTTGTGACATGAGCTTATTTATCGTACCCAAAGGGTGAAAACTGGACCCTGTTAACTACGTTGTCCGACTGTCCATCCGACCGTCCTACCTGTTTAGGGCTGTAGCTTTTGAACCGTATTAGCTAGACCGTTGACAGCACAGAATGTGCGTTATTATGGCGGATTTGCTAACAAATAATAAAAATTTCAAACACTTAATAACTGTGGGGGATACAGTATAACAATAAAATATAAAAACCGGCCAAGAGTGAGTCGGTCTCGCGCTAAAGGCCCGGAGACAACAAAACTTTTTTGTAAGTTAATATGTTGTGTGGTACGGAACCCTCGGTGCGCGTGTAGCCCGACTCGCACTTGTTTAGATCATTTAAAATATGTCAATTATAAAGAGTTTTTTTTCGTTTTTTTAACCACCAATTTTTAAGGATCCCATAATTTGAAGCTAACAAACGAATCTCGAGCTAATGAGATACGCTCATTGAATTAAAAGGATTTCGAATTACATTCCATTTAACATTAGGCAAACTAATATCTTAACTGCCAAGGCCAACAAAATGAAGTAATATAAAGGTATTTCTGATGAATTAATGAATGTACTGACCTTCAAACTAAGTAGACTGTGAAGCGAGGGGTCAGTAGGTACGCCTCCGTACTAATTATACAATTTCCTGAATGATTAATGTGATTGAGGACTTCGAGTGTGCACGAATTTTGTGTTGCTCTAACTTTAAGGGATGCATGAGTAGTATTTAGGGTTCCGTAGTCAACAAGGAACCCTTATAGTTTCGCCGTGTCCGTCCGTCTGTCCGTCTGTTCGCGGCTTAGCTCAGAGACGCTTAGTACTAGAAAGCTGTAATTTGATATGGGTATACACATTTATCACGCCGACAAAGTGGTAGAATAAAATCTTGAAAAATATTTTTTTAGGATCCCCTACACGAAAAGTGGGGATGCAAATTCTTGTTAGAGTCAAGTGTCGTCGTCGTCCCCGTCCCCCCCTGCAAGCTAAACGGTTGTTTCTGGATACGTGAAAAAATTCACGGCAATCGTGTATATAACGAAATTAAAAGGAAAACTATCACCGCTAAGTAGGCTTTACAAGTTAACGAGTAATAGTCGAAAAACTTGTAAAATATACTTTTTAGACTTTATTAGCCGTTAAACCGTAGTATAAAACAAAAAGCCCCCTTCTAAGTCCGTATATTGTGACGGGCAACTACGGAAGCCTATCCTGCGCGTGGCCCAACACGCACTTGTTCAGTTTTATATTATTAGTTTTAGATACATTACCGTTTATTGCCCGTTGTATGTATTTGTATTTCTTTTTGCATCGATGCAGAACGTCAAGACACATTTTAAAAGAATTACAAACGCATAAAGCATAAACTAAAATGAATCCAATAAATGTAGGTAAGTAGCCTCTTTAGTTTTCAATGTAAACTAAAAGATAGTGATATCTTGATTAATTCCAGCATAGTTTAAATTTTAGTTATCATATGACTTTATACAGGTTAAAATATCAAAAGTCAAAATGTGGTAAATTCTATAAAATTAGGATATTACTGTCTTGTTATCTATATGTTTCATCATCATCATCATCATCAGCCCATCATCGTCCACTGCTGAACATAGGCCTCTCCCAAGGCGCGCCACAAAACTCGTCGTCCTCGGCCTTCCTCGTCCAACCGCTCCCCACTACTTTTGTAGGTCGTCTGTCCAGCGGGCAGCAGGGCGTCCCACACTACGCCTACCATTTCGCCATATGGTTAATTGTATAATACTATTATAACTATAGCTTTTGCCTGCGACTTCGTCAGCTCTCTCTCCCGTCCGTCATAGTAACGAGATACAATATTATTACTTAGGTACCAGATTTATAAGTTCCACCGATGTACCTGCGCAGTTGACAAATTTTAATAGCGCGCGAAATTATATTGACCAATCAGGATATGCATCGATTGCCACGATTGGCAAATTGTTTCCGCACCCTTTTCGATGCTATGCCACGAGGCTCCGCAATCCATCTCAGTTGTGTTATTAAACAAAAACAAAAAACAACCCTTGAGATTGTATAGATATTCCCTCAAACCACTTGACACTGGCGGAAATGCGGTGCTAACACACAAGCAAGAAGTCCATTAATTATAAATAAAAATAAAAAAACAACTTTATGTATTGCCCCATCTCAAATCTATCATCTTTCCCCTTGCCCTAGCCCACCGGCTGGCGAATCCCTTATAACACATCATGTAAGTACAACGTCAATAATTTATTCAAAGAATCATTTAGCTTAACGTTAAGCTAGGAAAATTCTCAAGGAAATAGTGAAACGAATGTCGGTCAAACGTGATAGGAATCTAGGGTCAGTGCACGGACTGCGCTGTGGCTAGATAGAAGCAGCATCTGAAGGATGCCCGCTATATCTCCATGCATTCCAAGTAGCTACATTTATTAGAAGATGTCTTAACGATAATAATATGCTTTAAATGAAACATAATTAGATAGTGGAATCCACGGGTTTAGGGTTCTGTAATCAAACAAGAAACTCTTCGTCTGTTTTGTCTGTATGCCCTACATAAAATTAGCAAATTACTCAATCATTTATGCACCTATTGAAATAGTTGGCATAAAGACTCGAAAACAGAAATATGGTAGGTAGAAGAAAATAATTTTTTTACCTCATAGGTACAACGAAAAGGCGTTTATTTTTTAAAATTGTATTTAGTATTAATATTTCATGTAAATTTACAGAAGAATTTCCTAAATACTTACATGCTAGTTGGCCGTTTCGTTACATGTTTTTTCTACTCCATCCAGTTGGATAGGTCTTGTAAATTGGAACTAAATACCCCTATAAAATCTATAATTCGCTTATCTCGAGATATTTGCAAACAAATTTATAAATTGACCTTTAGCGGGAGATCGACTCAACTTGGCCGATTTTTATTTTTTTATTTGTTTGTATTCTGTAGAGTTTGTTCTATAATCACACCAAGTTTGACGCTTGTATGTATTACCGTTTTTACGATAGAGCGAGAATAAAAACCGTTAATAAAAATTAGTTTCTTGAATGTCCCTTAATTTTTAACTTTTTGATATTTTTATTATTTGTTAAAAATCCGCCGTAATAACGCGTGAAAGTGAAAATGTCGACTGTCTAACTATTACGGTTCTAAAATTACAGCCCTTAATAGGTAGGGCGTACGGACGGACGGACGGACAACGTAGGCTTAGTAATAGGGCCCCGTTTCCACCCTTTGGGAACGGAACCCTAAAAATCTTGCAAAGCTGCTTGCTAGCTGTTACTATTACGTACCAACTAACAGACTCGGTGCATCTATGATGGATCCAATATGTCGTTTACCCGACAATGGCATTAGGCTGTTCCTGGCCCATATCAGTCATTCGTTGCGTCATTATTTTTCATCAATCATTATTTAAGTCATGTTTTTTGACGTTCGGGAAACAGATATATATGGCGTGTGTGGAAGGAATCATTGGTAGAGGCACACCTAGGAGAGGATACCTAGACCAGATCAGGGACGTCATTAAAAAATGCCAGGTTAAAAGTAGCCGAAATCGAAGGGAATGTATGAAAAGATGTACGAGTATGAACTTAGAGGAAGCAAGAGAGGTGTGTCAGAACCGCCCAAAGTGGAGATCTATAGTTTCTGCCTACCCCTCTGGGAAAAAGGCGTGAGTTTATGTATGTATGTATGTTTTGACGTCCCGATAGATCAGTTGTTAGTGAATCTGCCTGCTGAACCGCGAGAGCCGCGAGTTCAAATCTCGCAAGGGGAAAATATTTGTATGGTGAATATACGAATATTTGTATCCAAGACATAGATTTTTGTATCTATGTGTTAATGAATTAGCGCAAAACTAGAAAGTAGTTTGTTTAGAATCGAGAGCAGAATCGAATTATCATGTTTTCAACATAGGTAATTTTTTTCAAAATATTAAATAATGTATTTGTAAAATTTAAATTTTATTGAACTCTATCTCAACCCACTGCAAGGGCACACTCACCCTGCTTACTACCAAAACAAGATTCTTAAAATGTATCCATGAGCACGTTAGCGCTTTCATTTATTGCTGAAATGATAACAAACCATTTTTGCCTGAAAACTTAAAATGCGAATAACTTTAAATTTTAACTATCAAAATAATGAAATTATTATTTCAATCTAATTATTTTGTTGTAAATCAGTTGGGGTGTTTTGCGCTTATTCATTAACACGTTGTATATTATTTATCGTTGCCTATACTCCAATACTAAATTCTAAATAGCAACAAATTACAGAAACAGATATTTTGAAACACTTGGGCCTGTTTCACCACTTCTGGATCATGTTTCGTAAGAAAAATATGGCAAACAAGCTGTCAGATAAGCTATTAAGAACTTCAGAACGTCATGCCAGACCTCAGGTGGTGGTGACAACATTACACGATATGTCGGATAGTAGATCTTTCTGATAAATACATTATAATCGCTAATCACAATTGGCCAGAAAGCTAAATTGGAATCGAAAAATCTTTTCGTCAATATGGAATGAAGTATAGTCATCATTATACAAGTCTGAATTAGATTCATTCTCTTCATCGAATTTTCTGCATACCTATTGTACAAGATATACATATTTTTCGACAACTTTTTATTTAATTTGTAGACATCAAATTGAATATTCGAAGTCGAAATATTATTAGATAACATGAAACCATTATGCAAATATTGTGGTAACGATATCAACATGCAAAACGCAACTGGTAAGGATTCCAAAGAAATTGCATTTTCCGAACAAATTGAATTTTTACAGCATTTTTGTCACTTCTATTCAGCCCATCTAATAATAGTCTGAATCCTGAAAACTGTAACCACAGTTTAAATGCTCAACACCATTTGATCGATCATTTCCATAAATCGCTAAAAATGATCGACTTATTTTTTACCCGACTGCGCCAGAAGGAAGGTTATGTTTATGTATGTATTCAATTATTGTCTGAAAAGAGAAAAACAATGTACAATCATTAATCAACAATACCAACTTTGTTTGTACAAACATAACTAGAATGTTATTAGGTAGGTATTGCAAGCACAAACCAATAAGAAACAAATAGGTAGGTTTTGTAATTTTTCTTTGTCCTTGTTTGCGATACCTACCTAATAACATTCAAATTATGTTTGCACAAACAAAGTTGATATAGGTAATTAAGAATTATGAGGGTTCAAATAAACGACCAAGCGCGTCGAAAAAAGGTAGGTAGTGCCCTTGCGCTTCGCTTGGCTCGTCTTGGCGGGAGCACTACCGTGCCCCCAGATTATAGAGCTTGTTTTTCTCTTTTCAGTTAGTGTTTTTTTTCCTCATTTAAACCAGCCTGGTCGAAACGAAAGAGGTGAAAGAGGCTTGAATTGATATACATACCTACATGAAGTAAATTTCAATGCTAAATAGTAAACTCGAGCTACTAGGGTTTCAACAATATTTAACCTGTAATGCAAATTATTGGTCGGATACGGCATTAACCCACTGATTCCATTATTCATTCGAACCATATATTATTATTGTAAACAGTTTTAACCATCCGCAGTCCATATTTTATCTTAATCCAGAGGGATAAGCATATTATATCAGATGAATAAAAACATTTTATTGTCATAAAATTCTATATTTGAAATTCTGAATAGGTTGGTGCCTCTATTCATTCGAATTTCAAATGATTGCATACTCGAATCGAGTAGTGTCTTACAATCGCGCGCGTAATCACTTAGGTCTGGCCATCGCGCGTGATTAATTTGTTATTTGTACTGGAATATAACCTGGAATAATAACCTTTACAAATATTAACATAAAGGATCGAGGTAAAGAACACATTACCCTTCCTTTGCGTCGCTCAGTCGGGTAAAAGGTCGCGTTTTCGCGCAGTATTGTAGTTGTTACAAAAGCCATTAGGCGTTTGTATTTACTCCCGCTTTTCAGCGCGCACAATCCCGCGCGATTGAATATATGTCTAACTCTAAATGCAACTAACTTGAGGTGGTAAAGAATTATAATTAAACCTTCATAAAACTTTTTCAGCCATTCTAGAAAAGGCCTTGAATTTTAATTTCAGAACCGCTAGTTTACAAATTAATGCAAAACCTTTAAATACATAATGATCATATCTACATCTACACTAATATTATAAAGAGGAAAGATTTGTACCTATTTTTGTATGTTTGTATGTTTGTAATGAATAGGCTCAAAAAGTACTGGGCCGATTTAAAAAATTCTTTCACCAATAGAATGCTACATTCTTCCAATTTGACATAGGCTACATTTCATTTTGAAAAAAATTAGGGATCCTTGGTAAAATTTGAACAATGTAACCGAAGGTGTAGAAAAATGAGTCTTAAAATTTATTTGTCTACCCCGTGCGAAGCCGGGACGGGCTGCTAGTCAATAATAAATTGACGTAGACAGGCAGCCAAATTGTTTGGAATTCTCTGCGTAACGGCGTGATAGCTACCTTAACTACTATAAAACTGTAACAGAAGTTTGTCTGTACATTGAAGATAAGTAATTAACAAGAAAAAGATTACCATATGGTTTTTAGGTGTCCCTGACTCCCAATCAACCTGTTTTAGAATTTTTGTCGGTCTGTTTGTGTGTGCATCACGCGAAAACTACTGAACCGATTTAAAAAAACAGAAAGAGGATGATTTGTGATTGGTACACGTATCTTGACATTTTGTAGGCGTATATTGACATTTAACGCGGGAGCACAGAATAGGTTACAGTATATAGTTCTATACAACGTGTTAATGAATTAACGCAAAACTAGAAAGTAGTTTGTTTAGAATCGAGAGCATAATCGAATTATCATGGTTTCAATATATGTAATTTTTTCAAATTATTACTTAATTTGTTTGTGAAATTTAAAATTTACGGAACTCGATCTCTACCCACCGCACAGGCACACTCATCCTACTTACTACCAAAACAAGATTCTTAAAATGTATCCATGAGCACGTTAGCGCTTTCATTCATTGTTGAAATGATAACAAATAATTTTTGCCTGAAAACTTAAAATGCGAATAACTTTAAATTTTAACTATCAAAATAATGAAATAATTGTTTCAATCTAATTATTTTATTGTAAATCAGTTGGGGTGTATGAGGTTTTGCGCTTATTCATTAACACGTTGTATACAGAACGGCCACTCCCCGCCCCCCTCTGACTTCAGATCCCCCACCTCACCTCACGCTTTCTGGGAAACTTGAGGGAAATCGAGCAATAATAAGTAACGAATTGTAGATGATGTTAATACGATGCCTTGGTAAGTCAATCCTACACATATCTCACAGACAATTTGCACCAAGTGCGCATGTGCGAACGCCATCATGTCTGATCCAAAACGTTGTTTGAAGTGCCGGACCTGTGGCGGGAGTTTCGTTTCTATAGTGTACTATTATGATCTATTCATATAGTTAAACCTCATCTGGCAGCACGGAGTCGCATTTTTTGACGCTCCATCCTTTTCTGTCGCTCAGGAACGTCATTTGCTAGAGCGAGAAAGATAGCGGGAATACGAACGCACGCGGCAGCACCGGCAGTGCTGCGATCTTTCTTCTCCTTCATCTTTCTCCTGAGCGACAGAAAAGCAAAGAGCGTGAAAAAATGCGATTCCGTGCTGAGAGATGAAATCAACCCTAAAAATTAAAAGGATTTTGAAAGACGAACCAAATGACTGTAATATTTATACTACTCTGTAGGTATACAGTCACTGGCTTAATTAGTATCTGAAGTTTGTAAGAACAGTTTCGAAGTTAATTAAGTCTTTAAATACCCAGCAAATAACCTTCTATAAACGAAAAACAGTTCGCCAACTATTTCTACGAAAACGTTAAGAACACCGCTACTAATATAAAGGGGACGGAAAGTTTTTGCATAAAACATAATATTCATCCTACCCCCGTCTTGGAGGGTGTCACCACCCTGCAATTTCTCAAACTAATGCCACGTGATGAATTCACACGTCGCTCTCGATCGAACTCCTAAACCTATCTACAGCTATATCTACTAGGTACATACGTGATCGTGGAGCTATGTTTACACCTATGGGAATTTAGGAAATATTTATTGGCTATAATTTGATTAAAGTGACAGTGGCACATTGCTCGCAGAACCGATGGCCGATGGGGCCGAAAAGTTCTCGAGTGGCGACCGCGTACCGGAAAGCGCAGCGTGGGTAGGCCCGAGGGTAGTGAACCGACGACCTGGTGAAGGCGGCGGGAACCCGTTGGATGAGGGCACCGGTCGTTATGGCGATCCTTGGGGGAGGCCTATGTCCAGCAGTGGACGTCCATCGGCTGAGATGATGATGTTGATAATTAAATTATAAATAAAATACCTACTTACCACACACAACTTTAACTCTTACCAATGTACCTGTGTAGTTGAACAATTTTCGAAATCATATTGACCAATCAGGATATGTTACTATCGCGCTCTTCAATAAGATACTGTTATTGGCTAATTGTTTTCGCGCCCTTTTTGCCGCATTCGACTTAGAGCGAGATAGAGACATATTTAGTAGCACCCTTTTTTGTATCCTTTGACTGCCGCGCAAGATTGATTTTCAATTACTATAAATGACTTCGGGTTTTGACAACTTTTACTATGGCAAACCGATCGGACCAAAAATAAATCTGCATCTTCTAAACTACAATGCCTACTCGACTCAAATGTCTGCAACAGCAGATTTTTTGCTCCGATCGGTTTGCTCCCATAGTAACAGTTGTTAAGTTTGATGGGCAGACTATTCGTTTAAAGGATGCTGATGATATCAATTTCATCCTGTAAATTCAAAATTTCATGTTTCTGCCTTCAGCCGTATAGGCTGCGCATCGTCTGTCAATGAGTCAGGGAACTGTTTTATAAGTAAGTATACATATTTGTATATGGAGAATGTATTTCTTTCGCGTGGAAGTATTATTTTTGACGTGTTCAGTCGTCTCGCTCATGAATATTTCAGAGCCAAATTACAGGAAAATTATAGCTTCACTCAGTTTAACGTACATTCGGTTAGAACAGCTATACGTAATAATATTTAATTCGTTACGCGTTACCTTACCTCACTGTAATTGCCTACTTATCAGTTCATAGGTATGCTGTTAAATCAGAGACTCATATAATAATATTGATTCTCCACAAACTTCTATATACAGGATGTAATAAAACACTCTAGTAATATTTAAAGGCCATCGAACTGGATAACTACATAATAGTCGAAAAAAAAAACGGCCAAGTGCGAGTCGGGCTACTCGCGCAACGAGAGGGTTCCGTACCACACCACCACACAACTTACTTGTTATATTGTAGAGTTTGCTCTATTATCACACCAAGTTTGACGCTTTTATGATAGAGCGAGAAGAAAAAAACTCTTAATATTTTACTGCTGGAAATTTTTTTTTGTTCCGTATCCGAATAATCTGGAAAAAAATCGGCTTAATATTTAGTAACTCTAAAATCATGTACTCACAAAGTTTATTTTTGAGGCAGCAATGTTTTGATCTGAGTCAGGTGCCTGATAGAGACAATGCAAGTATGATGAAGGCTCACAAACAAGTTGTATGGCACGCCTTGGGAGAGGCCTATGTTCAGCAGTTTACGATGATAGGCTGATGATGAACAGTTTTGAGCAAAAAACAAATAGTGTGCGTACGAAGTACGTACAGTAGTACCAGATTTATAAGTTCCCCCCATGTACCTGCGCAGTTGACCAATTTTAATAGCGCGCGAAATTATATTGACCAATCAGGATGTGCCACATTCAATGCCTCGCTGTTATCGGACTTTGCACCCTTTGATTACTAAACGACTTCTGGTTTTGTCGGGGACTGAGCAAACGAAGATTGACGAGGGATATTATTTTCCTGGGCCCTGTTTAATAAACGCGACAATTGACAATGACAATTCAGAATACATTGCTGGTTACTAAAGACGCTAAACTTGCAGTGCTGCATGTGTCCTAGCATTTTCAGCAATGCACTCTGAATTGTCAGTTGTCGCGTTTATTAAACAGGGCCCAGTAGGTCTCGCATGCCACCCCTGAGAAAACGATAAAAATCGATATGTGCCTCCATCTTTATTATTTTACGTAAGCCAGAAAGAGCCCGCATGACATTTTTCTCATTTAAACGCTTTTTCGTGTGTGGCATGCTAGCCATGCTGTACTGTACACACGGCGACACATCAAGCTACTCAAAACCAAAATAAGCTGGCTGCGCGTAGGCAGAGTAATGTATAACGTCGCGCGGCCAGGCTTATGGTGGTTTTGCGTAGTTTGATGTGTCGCCGTGTGTACATCAATGTATCGAGGTCAATCTGTAGGTATGTAGAACTATATACTATTACCTATTCTGTGCTGTAGGTGCTATTTTGCAGCACCTAACGACAGCATTATTGGACCTTTTACGCGGACATCCAAGTGACCTAAATAAAAGTGCATCGTACACACGGCACACTTTAACTTATAAGAGCATTCAAAATGTTCACTAAGATCAGTGTTTGAATATACGTCGATACAACAACAACTCTCAGCCGTTTCATTCCTGTCGGACTTCAGTATACTCATAGCATATCATATCAAGCATAAGTACACCATTATCATTAGCATTATTAGCATTCACAGCCGATAAACTGTAATTTCTTTGCCATAAGTTTCTTCTCTTTAATTTTCTAAGTACCAACAAAATTTGCATTGTCTTGATAAAGCTACCTCTAGAGAAGTAAATTGAATCGAATAAATTTCAGTTAAAAAAACATTCCACTTAAAAATGTTCATGTAAGAATGTTGTTTCATTCTACGGGACGTAGATCAAGGTGGATTTTGCGGACAAAATTAACATTCGAGTCCAGTTTCCCCTGGGGGATTCGGGTAGGATCAATGGAATAATCCGTTGTTTCATAGAATTAATTTCTTTCGATAAGCCTGTTTTGTTTTTCGAATATAAATGTTTGTAGGATAGGCAGAATGCCAAAATAGCTACATAATATTCTCTACATTTCTTGTTTTTAATAACTGGATAGCTGACTGACACTGACTGATTATGTTATATGCAGCAGTGGTCCAAAATTGGTGTGCTAAACACCTAAACCTGTTTAACAAGGCAAATACAGTTATCATAAAAGAAATATGATTATGTACTAAAATACAAAATATTAAATACGTTTATTTTTAAATGCATAATGTTAACAATAACATTTTCGGAGCTTCCTTTCAAATATCTAAAAGAGATTTTTTCCAGAAGGCTCCGCTCTTCTATAAGTGTACATGATACGGTCACAGTAATTAATTGGAAATTATTAATAATCACCGCTTATCAATCAATCAATCAAATATTTTTTATTACCGGTTATTATTAAAACAAACCAACGATGAAGATTGAAGTTATAAATTAATCACATTAACCGGTAAGCATACTCGTGGTAAGGTGGCAGCAACGTATTACCGCGTTGTGCTGCCTATTGTTGCAATTGATATGATTTCGACGACGCTGGCAGCAGGCGGCAGCAGCGTGTCGCTTCATTGTGCCGCCTGTCTTTGCGGGACAGCAGGCGGCAGCAACGTGTCACCGCGTTGTGCTGCCTGTCGTTGCGGTCGATATGATTGTGACACCAGCGGCAACAAGCGGAAACAACTATTCGCCGCGTTGCGCCGCTCGCTGTTACCTGTCGATGCGATTGATATGGTTCCAACAATGAACCAGCGGCAGTGACGACAGGTCTGTTACGTACCGAAAAGCGAGGAAACATATCTTAATTTTTGATTTATACATATATTAGGAAAATAGAATTTATTAAACATTTCAATGTTTTATTACTTTAACCGCGGCCCCTAAAAATTATTCATAATAACCGGTTAAAATGACTATTCCGTCGGTATTCATTACATTAACTATTTGACTGTGTGTATGTGATGTGCGAATGTGTATGTTTTGCGTCTACTGATTGAATTTATACCTAGCTGAATATAATGGTCCAATGGTCGCTATCATATTGCTATCATATTGCTATCATATTGCTATCATATTGCTATCATATTGCTATCATATTGCTATCATATTGCTATCATATTGCTATCATATTGCTATCATATTGCTATCATATTGCTATCATATTGCTATCATATTGCTATCATATTGCTATCATATTGCTATCATATTGCTATCATATTGCTATCATATTGCTATCATATTGCTATCATATTGCTATCATAATGATCATATTCCCGCTCATTTTCGTACGATAACGTTCACGTATTGCCGCACGTAGGGGCGTAGGAGTGTACTGGCCGATGCCGCCAGCTTGTATGTAACCGTTTTTCTGGTAGGATATCTATTCTGTGGTTACACTATGTCAAGTAAAAATAATAGCTTCTATTAATAAACATGAAACTAGCATCAAGCATTGTGAGAATAAAATGACGTAACCCCAGGAATATTGTTCAGAAACCTTATAAATTATTTCCTCTTACTACTCGTATTTTTAGCTGCAACTTTTTTGATGGCAGTAATCCCTTTTGTGTGCCACTAAAGTAAAGTACTCGACTTCTACTGTAAAGTAAAATAGGTACACTTTAATTTTAAAAGTTTTCATTCAGTTTTAAATTCATATTAAAACTTCATCGTCAAAGAAAACATTGCAAAAATCATGAGTTCAGAAAACGCAAACTAACAAAAGTACCTTGGTTTAATTTTGTCCCCTTTTGTAACAAAACACACAGATCAAACGCGATTGAACACAAAACGAACAATTATTTTGTTTCGGAGATATAACATTTCAAGTCGACCAGCTTTAGAATCTCAAATGAAATTTTACTGGCGATTCAAATACGTGAAAAAATATGATTGCTGCTGTTTTTACCCGACTGCGCCAGAAGAAGGGTTATGTTTTTCGAGCGTATGTATGTATGTATGTTTGTATGTCTATTTCTTTGGCACGGCCTACAGCCTAAACGGCTTGATGGATTTTAACGTATGAGGTGTCATTGGATTCGTAAAAATTGTGAGAGTGACATAGGGTATATTATTTCAAGATGGCGTCTACGAATTAAAAGAGAGAGGGGAAATAAACAATTTTTTTTTGTTAAAATATACAATATGGGAATCAAATGAAAGCTAGTAATCAAACGATTCCAAATATATAAATATTATAGAACTTTTATGTTACCGTTTCGACACAAGACTAAAAAGTATGAAATAAACTAAATTATTAAGATAAACAAAAAACCCGACTGCATAAAAAACCTATTAACTAAAAAGAGAAAAAAACAAGCTCTATAATCACTAATCATCTATAACAACTTTGTTTGAGCAAATATAATTTGATTGTTGTTAGGTATAGGTATTGCAGGCGGGGACAAACCAAATTATATTTGCTCAAACAAAGTTGTTAGGTATAGATGATTAGTGATTATAGAGCTTGTTTTTTTCTCTTTTTAGTTAATAGGTTTTTAAAATTATGTTTCTAGTATGATGAAAGAGGTCGTTCAAATTGACAAAGATATTGTTGCTTTCAGCTGTTTTGCTGTCAGATCGAAAGTGTTCCGTGGTTTTTTAGATTCCCAAATTTTTAGGGAGCTATTTGTTAATTCTTCATTAGGATTATGATGGTCACAATGTGAAACCCGTATTATACATTGGATTAATCTACTTTTATGCAGGTTGAACTTTGTTTATGTATACCATAGGCTAACAATTTCGATGTTAGTGCGTAATTTATTGGTAATGAGCAGTTTTTCTAATGGCAACACCATAACATTTCGATGCCAGTCAATAAACAAACCATTAGACAACTAACCATTTTAACCTTCAAATGAACAAGTGTTTTTCAAATTTACTACCGCCATCTGCAGATTTTTATGTTTACTGCACTTGGATAACGCCTTATTGACAAAGATATTGTTGCATCCTCTAATAGACATGTCCAACCAGTCTCACGAAACCAGTTCAAATAACAAGTCGTGACACAATCCATTTAGGTGCGACAGTACTGTGCCTAGTTAATTAAAGCCAGGACTAAATGGACAGTGTTATAGAAACGGCTGTGCAATCCATCACCCGTAAGCGAGTCCGGACAGACCACTTAGCCACTGTCCGCTACTAGCAGACTAGCGGACGTAACCCCCCAAGCTACTAGTATATCCGCTTCCTCTAGCAAGTGCTACGATTACGAACAAAAAAAGAAAATAGCTACCAGCAAAATGAGCATATTCAAAAGTTTATTCTAGTCGGTTAATACGAAGGAACTTTTGGAGTAAAAAGTTCGAACGCCACTGCAATGCGGTTAACGGTCACTATTTTACAGACAATACAATTCTATCTCGACTTTATTCTATTTTCGGTTTATGCTGTAACTGAAAGTGTTTGAAAACTTATTTTTATTCATGTTTTTTGGCAATATAGAAACAAATTGTGTCGCTGTACCAGCTTTATTAGACGAAGATCGATTGTCGTCTCCTAAAAATAGCGAGTGTGCAGATTTAACTCGGTAAGATTAACTGCGTACGTGTGGTTAACCAATTTGAAATGTAGGCTAACTTAGAACCTTGTCACAATCACCATCAAATATATAAACTCACGACTATAATCGCTTTCGGAGTGGTCAGAAGCTTCACTATAATTTTAAGCGTGCAGCTGGTATTAACAGGCTCACTTAGGCGTTTAGCATATTTTTACTTAAGGTGGTTGCCGAGTTGTCAATTTCATACAAAAGTTTACGGTACAATTAAAAGTAATATTTTATGTAGGTATATGGAAAAATAGTTTAGAAAATAGATGCCGCGTATCAAATAACATTTGCAATTAAATAATGTAATATAATATAATTACGAAGATATAAAGCTTTGCAATTTTCAATGGTTAAGTTCGAAGCTTTATATCTTCATAATTATAATATTATAAATTGAAAATTTTATTTGATACGTGGCATCTAGATTTTCTAAACAATTATTCCAAATATAAAATATTACGGTTATAAATACCATCTACGCGTTTTATGCGTTATTGACAACTCTGCAACCACCTTAACTTCGTCGAGTGTAGTTATTGTTTTTTTTTTATTTCCATTCAGATTTATTTTATTAAATGAGAAAAGCTTTTTTAACACCTAGATATTTCTTTTATACTTAAATAGGACTGCACAACTCTAATCCATCAAGAGTTAAAAGGAATTATTCTGTATGATTGATATTATATCAAAAACGGATATATATAATAAATATCTGATATTTTCGAACCCTGCTACAATACAATTATAGTTCCGGTTGTCTCGTCAAAAACGTAAATTTTTTTATCAATCCTATCCATATCCGGCAAATTCACTGGTCGATGGACTAAACAGGTAAAAGGGTAAAAAGGTTCATACTAATAGGATTTGCCCTATCTCGATCGAGTGATTACGCTATTTCCTTCCCAATACATTCCTGTAGGGCCCTCTGGGATTAGAATGACAGTAGACAAGATTTCTTACTTGCTAGCAATTTTATTTATTACCGTAACTGTACTAGGCAAGTAATAACACTTAAGTGTACCTAGAGAGTAGTCTAGACTCCGTTTCCGTTTTATTTAGGACGATATTACCCATATATAGCCATATTTTTTGTCGCAGAATTATCGAATTATTTACAACTGTCGCAGTTTTATACTTCCTACGACACATAGGTTACTGTGTGGGGTTTGGTTTCTATGTGTGGTAACGGTTCACTCACAATCAGACCAAAACAGTTTCAGTAACTGTGTGTTGTCATATCTGGGTACAATGTTGCCACACGGCGGCGTGACTATGCAACAAAATTTTTCGGCTTTGACTAATTATTATAAGGACTAGCCTTGCGGTAGCATTTCCCCTCTGCTACGGTATAAGCACAATTGATCTTGTGCATTTACATAAAATTTTACACCTTATCACTAAACGAGACAGCCTATAATTGCGAAATAATAACTTCGAACTTAGAACGTTTGGGGTTCACACGAGACTACTATTCATGATTTTTAACATTCAAAATTAGAATCTAAACTTATGGGGAATAAAATCCAAAGTTGGGGATTTTATGTTACCTCGCCCCCCGCAAAAAGTGTCAGAAATGTTTGTTAGTAGAATTACACGCGTAACCAGTCCACATATAAATAGTCAAAGTTTTTCGGTGACTACTCTTCCCTATTTTTAGTCGTGGCGACCAACACGTGTCGAGTCTCCGAACAAAAAATGTTTCGAGGACGAATTAGAGTCGAGACATTATCGACATTTTTGTAACGACTACCAAAAATGGCTTCATGGGTAGCCACAAACATTTACAGGCTTGAAGTGCAATGTAAAAAACACGATCATTGTATGTTAGTATTTTAGAAACTTTAACATTCATCGAATATAATATCAATCCTATACCGAATTAGATACTATTTCAAATGAAAACTTTGAGACTTTATTCATACAGTATCTGATAAACAAGAAATATAGGTATAATACTCGGGCGGAGCACACGCAATCTCTTTTATTATATTTCTATTTTCTATATTTTACAAATGTATGTTTCTCTGGTGTGTGTGTCGGAGTAAAAGTCAAAAAGCAAAATTTAATTTTTCTTTCTTTTGTTATTTGACCAATCATCATCATTATATCAGTTTATAGATATCCACTGCTGGACATAAGAATCCCCGAAGGATCGCCACAACGACCGGTCCAGCACTGCCCTTATCCAAAGGGTTCCCGCCGCAACCTTATGGGGGGCCAACCCGGCCTATGTCCAGCCGTGGACGTCTATCGGCTGATATGATGGTGATGATGAAGCCTAAATTCTTTTTGGTGCAAGCCAGTCCTCCTATCCAGCCAGTGTACCTAGGCCACGTTAGTAAAATCGTGCTGGCTACACTGCAAAGGAGGTCGTTGTAAAGTAATATGAATGTACATAAGTGGTATTAATATCCTTATTTCTCCCTCTCTAAGCCATGGGTCGGTTTGCTCTTGTGGAGAGAATGTTCAATATTAACAGATTAACTCGGTCGGGGCTCCCGCTTCATAAAAATAAATTCCAATATTCCCCTCGTTGCTCTCATAACTCTCGTAAGAAACGGCTCTCGCTGGAAAGTTTAAGGCGGACGATTGGAGAATAAAAATTGCATTTTTACTATGTTAAATTAAGTTTTTATTGGGGAATTTACGAGGTGTAGGTAGTAAAAGACGGTTAGGTTATAGCAATTAGATATTTTTCATGGAGCACGACGTATTTATGTTCGGCTATAGAAAAGTTACAGCGAAAATCTTTGAATGGTCGAAGTTATAAAGCCATTTTGAATTTCTTTTGCGGTTTTTATGCCTATAAAACGTTTCTGTCTGGCGTTTGCTCCATCGTTACTTAAGACTGATATTATAATTGTAAGGGCAGACGCCGCTATTGCATCTACCATCCACATACCTAACTTATTTTAATGTCATTTTATGTGTCGGATTTTGTTATCGATTATAATAATAATTAGCTATTATCATTGATAAAAAAGCCGTGGTGGTCCAGTGGCGAGTAACCTTGCCTGCCGCGCAGGAGGCGATGGTTCGATCCCCGTCCTAGCAGACGCGTACCAATGAGTTTTTTGGAATTTATGTACGATTTGTAACACCACTGGCTTTTCGGTGAAGGAAAACATCGTGAGGAAACCTGCATGCTTCAATATCGAGGCATGTATTGTACCCACTGTCCATTATGTGGCGACGGGCTCACCTCCCGTCACACTGGACAGAGTTTCGGTACTACTGGTGAAACGTGGATGTTCTGAGGTTTCAGAATATCTCTGACTACCCCCTCGGGGAATATAGTCGTGAGCATATATTAATATTTTTTTTTAATTTATGTACGTAATACCGACTGCTCTCAATCAGTGAAGGAATCTTGAAGAAACCTGCATACGCCGAAGAAGAAATTCCTATGCACATTGGGCACACGTGATGGACTAATGCCTACACACCCTCCCTGCTGTGGGATGTATATAGGCTGATGATGATGATGGTACATACTGAAATTCGGATGTTCTGAATATGTTTTAGTTACCTAGTATACTCTACCTTCTTGTAGAGCATAACCGTCAGCATAATGCCTATGCTGAATATACAATAAAATGTACACGTTTGTTTTGATGCTATATTTTTCAAAGACATTCTTTTTTTTAAATAATTGAATAATTAACAGTGAACAGAACTCTGCTTATGATTTAGGTATTATGCTTTTCACCAACAAATTCTGTCTATACTTTTAGTCTGATGTAGGTATCATCTATAAAACGTGATTCACATACGAAGCAAAATAAATGGAAGAAAAATGTTTTAGAAAATCAAAGCGTTTAACACACTTTAGAAAATGGTGGAAAATAAAAGCATTTGCTAAAAGATGGGCAAACTTAAATAGACAACAAAATAAGTATTCTTATTATCTTCTCTACAGCGACAACAAGTTCCGACGCGGTGATAGCTTTTAAAAAAAATTTGACGTTTGATAAGTGTGCTGTAAGCTCCTATATTGAATAAATTATATTGACTTTGACTTTGACTTATTAAATTCCAATGAAAATCAGTCATCATTCCAACAATGGACATTTAATTTTATGAAAGGTAAGTACCAAAATTCGAAAACCATTTGGAGATTATGTCATTCAAAGCGTATATTAATATTATCAGATTTTTCGAACCATTAATTCTTGAGTTATTTGAAAAATACTGAAAAATTAAAAGCTGCGCTGAATGGGAGGGATTCCTTTGCCTCGCTGCCTTTTCTATTGACTTTAACAGTTTTTTTCTTTAATTTTAACAGGGCAAGCAAGGTATGAAATCTAGTTTAGTACGTAGTTTTTTATTTTTATTGTTGATTTTAGGTTATGAGTTTACATACACTGTGTAAAGTTTGTACTAAAATTGAGTATTTATGTAAAAAGACTTAGGTAAAAAAAACAATGGTCCCGTGGTGAGTATTTAAATTATTTACTTTCGCCATACAAGCGCATCGTAACGTTACTGGGCTAAAATGTAGTAGTTATGAAGAAAACAAAATTTTTCGACCCTCCCTACAACGAAAGAGGGGATGGAAATTTTTTTTTTTAAATCGATTAAGGTGTCGTTATACGTGTTACATAATTAACCAAAAAAAAAAAATCGGCGTCGAAACCAGTTATAAAAAAATCCCAACTCTAGTGTGACATTTGAAACATAGACTATTTTTTCAGAAGGGTAGTGTTTGTTTGTCATTTGTACCAAAATTTCAGTAAGAGACGAAGAAGCTTTCTTTGTCGAAAAAACGAATTGTAAGATGCTTAAATTATTTCACACGATGACAAATATGAATACTTATTGAAATTATTCTTTATTATGTACCTATAATTTAAATATTATACTACGGTTGTCATACATTGTCAATAGACTCTTTACAAGAGACCCTTTAACACCCTTTTTTCTTTAGGGGTATTTTTGTAACACCCTGTATAGGTCTTTTCCAATGCAACAGAACTCCCATATCCTATGGGAGTATAATCGATATAATGCTTCTGTCTCGAGATTATAAAATATAGCTTAAGGTAAGTACTGATATGCTATGCATATGCTAAGGTAAGTAGTTTCAGTGAAAATTATAGAGGATGATGTAGTTCAACCAGTTTCGGAAAAAACCTGTATAATAGAATTTTTCTCTAATGACAAACTAGATGGCGTTGCACGAAAGTAAATCGCGCTATAATTGTGTTTCAAAAATGTTTCTTCGGTAAACAGGTTAAAAACTTTTCTGAGAGTTACGCGGTTAGAGAGTAGTATATTCCTTGTACGCGGTTATTAATTAAGTTAAAGTTAATTATTTTAACGGGTTCTTACCGAGTTTTTATTTTTTTGGAGTTCCAGATATTTCGGCAGTGTTGCAACTGCCATGATCACGGGATGACTGTAGAACTGCAGGTAGATTTTTAAGAGCAGACAAATCTGTCTACCCTCATTCTTCTTCGTTTGCTCCGACCACTTGAAAGTCATCGTCACTGTTTTCTCGGTTTATACTATTTAATACCACACTTGGTCTAGCACGACAAACTACACTCACTGTGTCACTACATTTGTCCGACCGAGAGTAAGCAGGTGAAGCACTTATACCCATCTTTACCACCGGATTCCACGTATTAGATAATTTGAAGCCGTCCTCTTTATTGAAATTGCGATGTTTTTTAATTTCAATAGCTTCTCTCACCATTCTTGGGTAGGAATGGCGGTCGGTAGAAAGGACGCGAAACGCGGTAAGAACCAGTTAAAATGATTAACTTTTCTTCTTTTTCTACGTACACAATGGCTACGGAACCCTATCATGGCCAAGTCCGACACGCTCTTAGCCGGTTTTTCTTCATAAAACTCTTTTGCTAACAACTTATACGATGAATAGAAACTAAAATTAACCGATATTCTTTTATAAGTACTTACTTCGCGACTGAAGTGTTCTCTCAGTTTCATAACTTTACCCCAGCCTTTAAATAAAATGTAGCCTCTTTATAAATTGCATGCTTAGGAACTACGTTTTAAAGATTACTGGAATATAAGAAATAAACTAACTTAGTAAAGTCTTGGGTACTTTTTATTAATAACCTAACGAGTTCCATTGCAGGCAAAGAGCCGAAGAGTTAATCTCACACGAGAAACCCCGGGCGGTTCTTAACCTTTCTACGAGATACCCCAATGGGGAAACTTCTAGATTACAAAGGGTATTACCCAGTCTGGCGGCTTATAGCAACACTTTAAAGCGGTTCGCAACAAGAATTATAAACATCGGACTTATAAAGTATCATTGGGCAACGGATTTGCATTGTTCCATAAATAGTACTTAGTGCTTTAAAGCTTCGTTTAATTCTAATAGGATATTTAATTTAACCAATAATACTTACTTGGTCTTCATGTATTCTAATTTTCTGCAAACGGTTTATAAAATTATGGTCGGTATTACTTAAGTAGGTAAAGATATATTTATTTTTAGCGAGTTGGACTTTGGTTCATAAGGAAAGTTGTTTAGTTTGATGGTGTGATCATCCCCACGCCCTAGTTTTGACTTTGAGCGCTGATATCTCGAGACAGAAGCATTATATCGATTTAGTTGAAATAGGAGTTTTGTTCCAACCCCTCTTTCATTATATGGGAGGGGTCGAAAAAATATGTTTTCTTCATAACTACTAAGTACATATCTGTTTTTGGGTTACGGTTATTAGTCTTCATGCCAAATTTCGGTTCAATAGGCAAAAATGAGCGAGTCATTTAGCCTAGGGGCATACAGACAGACAGAATGGGCGAAAGTATAAGGGTTCCTTGTTTGACTCCGGAACCCTAAAAAAGGAATTTTATTAAATTAATTCAATTCAGAAAACAGGATTGTTACATCTAACTTCGTACCAAATAACCTTTTTTAAATAACATAAACAAACGTCCGTTATTTTAAAAGGTTATTTCGTAGCTGAAATTTCAGAACGTAACACCGTAATAATACAGCATGTATCTCTGTTTAAGCCGTAATTGGCCTATTTTAAAATCGACTTTGTGAGAGGGAAGCACCGGCAATGCGCCTATTTATCTCACCCTTTTGTTTCATGATTTGCAAATCCCTCCAACGAAATTGTTCAGTGGATTCCGACTTATAAATAGAAGATAAATGTAGATTAAGAACTCGAAATCGTTTTAAGGGAAGAGGCACGATGTTAAAAATTCAATGTGTACCGTATCGTTCCTTAGGAAGGGAAAGGAAATTTAAAGTTAAATCGAGTCGGTAGGTACCTAATGTTTACTGCTGCTTGGGAATTTGTGCATGTCTGTGTAGTTGTGTACCTAATGCAACCAAGCATTGAAACACGTAGAATTAAACTGAACATCCTGGTCTCCAGTCACATTCTCATTACGTATGTCTTTACTATTTAGTTGCACAATTAGTTTTCATTACTCATAACCCTGTACCAGGCACCAACTTACTTAAGCACCAATTCGGTTTGTCAAGTTTTTTTTTTGAAGGGCGAAAACCATTTCGATATAATTGTCTCAATAACGATATTATATGTTAGAGTTTTACAGATGAAAGGGTTATCGATATCCTACTATCCTACTAATATTATAAACGCGAAAGTTTGTAAGTATGGATGGATGTTTGTTACTCTTTCACGTAAAAACTACTGAATGGATTTTAGTGAAACTTTACAATAATATAGCTTGTACATCAGATTAACACATAGGCTACAATTTATAAAGATGAAGCTACTCGAAATACTAATCCTGCACAGACGAAGTCGCGGGCACCAGCTAGTTTTTCATAAAACCATGTAGAAGAAGAAGAAAGAAGATGAAGAATATTTATCTTTATCTTTTTTTCTATTTTTCTTAATTAATGGCCGGTTGCTTGCGTCTAGCGCGGCAATTCTGCCAATGTCAAGTAGTTTATAATCTCAAGTGATTGTTTTATGGTTAAAACACAAAAGAGTTTCACAAAATGGCGGAGCCACGTGCAAGCCTAAGAGAGGCCAACACGAATGCGTCTACCTTCCGCCAGACTTGCAGCGCGACTCCATCTTTATCTTTATCATGTAGTTCTTCGACAACTTGAAAAAAGTTATATGTCAGAATATGACATTTGATGTTGCCGTTTCTGTTTCCAGCATAGAGTTAAAACAGAAGGCAGGTGATTTTATTTAATCAAGCAAAGTTTTCTCCATGGAGTTCGAATTATTTTCTCGCGACTATTTTCTCATTTAGAGATTACAGATCATAATGATTTTAAAATTAAATTTATATTGATAAACTCGCTGGATCTTGGATGATTCGTTAGTAAATTTAATAATTTAAAGCAAAGAGATTATACCTAATAGTGAGCCATACCAATTGTAAAGTGTCCTCTTTTTTGACGTTTAGGTTTGAGTGTGTGTTGTCAAGTAGTATGGACAAAAGGCACCAAGTGACATATGGCCTTATGTTTTTACGGTCACTTTTCACACACACTAGCTCAAAAAAAAGTGGACAGCCTGATAAACAAATATCTATAGTTCCATCTCCTTCTACTATTAAAGGTACGTCATAAGACAAAAGAGACTAACTACAATCGTAAATTTATGCGGACTCTATGGAGATCCTTCCTCTGAGATAAAAAGACAAAAAAAAACGTCGTCATTGAGTAATTATCGATAGTCCAGCAGTGTACTACTGTTTATCTTATTGTTCAACTTAATTGATTTGATAGCTTAACCTGCGCTTACGGCTGATATTAATTGAATGGGTCAAATCATAAAGTATTGGGAAAAAACAGAGGCGTATTATTTGAGGTTCCGTTTCGGCTAAAGATAGAACATGAAAGAGAGTAATGTCCGCGAGAAATCTATATTTCTGAACAGCTTTAGGGTATATTCCCTCTTATCCAGTCTTTACCTTTTAAGCTTTTATTTAACTTGCCTTAGGAACTGCCAGTTACACGTACGTTTTTTAAAGTTAATCTTCCATTAAATCTCTTGCTGTCACTTTTTGTCTTATTGACGTAGATGAGCAAGAGATTTAATGAAGGAATAACTTTAAAGAACGTACGTGCAACTGACCGTTAGTTAGTTATTAATATCTGTAAGCATTTGCAGATAAACAAACTATTATTAAATATACAAAAAATGTGTAGGTACTAATGTATCCGAAACAAGAAAAATCACAGTCTGCATGGCAAAGGTCTCCAATGACGAAGAGAGCATCCAGTGATTTTGTTAAGCCAAGTGGCTTAGGTTAATATTAGGCCATTAAAAATCTGTAGGTACCAGAAAGTTGGAATAGGTACTGTCTA
The DNA here is from genome assembly GCA_963924505.1 of Agonopterix alstromeriana. Classification (NCBI taxonomy): domain Eukaryota; kingdom Metazoa; phylum Arthropoda; class Insecta; order Lepidoptera; family Depressariidae; genus Agonopterix; species Agonopterix alstromeriana. Next base: position 8,015,586 of record OZ004670.1, read on the forward strand.
TAGCTGGAGAGGAGACTACCTTACAAGCGGTGAAACATGAAAATACTCCTTGGCGGGCGGTAATGTTCGTCGTTCTTTCGTAAATTCCCGTCGTTGTTTCTGACGTCAACTTTGTCCCTACGACACAAATTGACAGAAAGGAACAAACGTAAAATTTGATACATCGACGACGGACACGCGCGAAAGAAGTACGAACTTTACCGACCGCCATGGTCAATTTTCGTGTTTCCATGCTTGTAAGGAGGTTATGGATCTATTGGTTTTGTCCAGGGTAGGTACCTACATATTCGGCCATATTTAGGTTTTACAACACAATCGATAGTTTACCCATACAAAAAGCACGATTTTGTATCGCTGTTCGCCATTTCGATGCGTAAGGATGCGTACGGCTTCGTATACGGATCGTGTCCTTTGTATGAACAAATGTTCGATCGTCGTCGATCAATATGTCGTAAACCATTGGTATCTTTCTGCTGCTAAAGAAATCAATCCATAGCGCTATTGGCCTTTTCGATGCGCCGAAATCATATTTCAGATTTACTTATTTGTAGGGGGGAGGCGGAGGGCGGTCATCGTTGCACTATTGGCCGACCTTTACGTCATCAACATGCGCAAGCATCCCCACTATTTTGACCGAGCGGTCATAAACCGTATCGCGATATGGAGTTCCATTTTTAAATGACCACACATCCCAATTTATACTCCATAAATTCTATAGAGTTTAGCATATTTTCGTAATCGAATTAAGAGTGACTTATGGTATGACTTTTAAAAATATATACTCGTTTGAAAGCACTTATAATATTCCCTATTATTGCCGCCTCGTGAGCGACGGGTGCAACTTCTTACCAGCTTCCTTACTGTAGTATGTTTTATGCACTGTGTTATCACTAAGCTGGCTGAATGGGCAGCCTTTTCAATATTGTTTAATTTCAAATAATATAACTATCTAACTAAACTTCTGCCAGTGCTAATACAGAAACTGCTGGAGTACAATTTAGTACTGTCTTTGTGTCTGTTCCTGACTGCAGTTAAATTATATTATACTAGCTCGTGCCCGCGGTTTCGCATAGTTTATTGTGCCAGTGACATGAATTTCCACCCTCCCGCCGCGACCGATATACAACACCCTCCTCCCCATCGTCCTTAGCATTCAGAATATTCTCAGATATATAAATATAAACGTAGTAAATAAGCTTCGCGATAAGCAGTTGTGGAGAAGTATGGACACTCAATCCAGGGCTGCCACTGTTTTTTGGGCTGTTTTATAACTTATGCACGTAATACCGACTGCTCTCAAACGGTGAAGGAATACATCGTTAGGGGGAGCCTGCATACGCTGAAGAAGAAATTCTGATGCGTACGTGAAGTCCAATCCGCTTTGGGCACGCGTGCTGGACTAACGCCTTTAGAATCTTCTTGAGGGTAGGCTAGTGCCCTGCAAGGGGACGTTAATCGGCTGATGATGATTACCTCTGAATACCTCAGAATGAGAAAGTGGTCGTTAGCATATGCTTGGTGATTAACTTTTATTTATTTAGAGTATGATCTATGCTTTAGTCCACCACGAGGACCCATTGTGGGTCGGTAGACGTATTCAAAATCTATACTCCATTTTAAATAGCAACGCTATTTTAAGGATATTTTGAATTACAGAAACAGAAATTCGAAACTCTTCCTCTCAGGTATTCTTAGACATCCAAGATATGTCGTATAGTATATCTTTCTAATAAACAAATTATATTTGCAAATCATAATTGGCCAAACAGCTAATAGGAATCGGAAAATCTTTTGTCCTTATTTGAAATGAAGTATAGTCAGAATTGATATTCTCGGAGACTTGTATAAAAGGTTATACCTTCACTTCCTACGCCAATGTTTTCACTTTGTTTCATTATAATGTAGGTAGTGAAATCACTATTTACTAATACAATAACAAGTGGTATTAAAAAGGCAGTCGCTTATAATAATAGTTAAGTGCCTACCTTTTATGTAACGTGAAAGCCAACGCACTTATCTTTTTTCGTAGGTTTTTTCTCTCTTAACGCCGTAACATGAAACGATCGTGTAACCTATTTACTTATTACCTAGACTAGAGGACCCAAAATGTTAGGTAATGTGTACTTTTCATTCTGTTGAGCCTTTGATTAAATTAAAACAGGAAGATAGGTAACTGGCCTACAGCGCATGAATCGCATAAATTGAGCCCCCGTCGCCTAATTTGCTTAGTCGCTATACGTGTGGCATTGCGTGGTTGAGATAATTTTTTTATTTTAGGCGGAAAATGGTACCACAATGCCTTCGTTCGTGTGCTTTTACTCGTTGTAAAATCATTCAACAAGAAAAACAAATCACACGGTATTACTTTTCACTCGTATGATACATGAAAAGCAGGTCCATTTTTCGAGTACGTAATGCAAGAACGACACCTATCTTTCTATTTTAATTTAATCAAAGTGTTGAGCATACAAAACGTCTAATAAACTGATAATACACAAAACATAATGTTGTCCATATTCCATATTTTTCTCAACGCTACATTCACAATAGTAATCCTTACAAGATTATAGTAACTATAATGTCGTCATATAGGATACAAAACACATAAGTACCAGTTAATCATTAAATTGTAGAGAGAACGAAAAATATTGCAATATGACTAGAAACTGTTAGGGAAACAAAATAAAATCCACTAGGGTAGTAATTTGTAGTATTGTTGAAATTTATTTTTTTCCGTGTACTTATTCCTTATTCTCTTATTCAATTGTAATTTTATTATACCAAAAACGTATTTTTTTTAAAACAACCCTGGTTCGGCTAAATGAAGTTGGTTTGTTGACGATAAATGAATTAAAACCAACGTACCGGCCGAAGGCGATCAAAATATAAATTGCTATCTTAGATAATATGTTCTAAGAGTACTATGGATGAAGTCTCATAATCCAGTGTCTTATTACACCGTAGGAAATAAATCTTTTTGAGTACGATTTTTTTAAATCATGAACGAAATTATGCATAATCTCTATGGTAGTAAATTTGTCATTTTCTACTGCTGATTTGAACGTATGACTTTCAAAAATACGACTTCTGTTCTGAAATCTAAGCCACGGTTTATACAGAAGAGATGTGTGGCGGTGGCGGATAATCTAATTAACATAATATAAACCTTGTAGTACGTAGCATAGCGTCGTTTTTGTCGTAAAGGAGAATCGCGTCCGCGCCTCCAGATGACGTCGTCTGAAGGCGCGGCGGGCGTAATTCTCTAAACGACGCTATGCTATGTGTATACTTGTGTTACTTTGACTATCCGCTACCGCCACACGTCTCTTCTATATAAACCGCGCCTAAGAGCACCTCAGTGTCAATAAATGTGTAAAAGTTCCTTTAGAATTAAGAACGAAATTTACTGATTACTGGTATTTGCCCCAATAAAATCTTTAACTTATCCTCTTGGTTCACATCACATCTAATCCTCTCGGTTAACAAATCGTTTCGACAATTCTCGAACAAGTATTTTCTGGTTATTTCCTTTATTCCCAATACGTGCCCAATGACCTAACTCCATGGCAAATTTCATGTTTCTAGAATACAGGGTGTTAGGGTAAACAGTTTTCTTTTTCTTTAACGGGAGATTGTACCCATGATACTGAACAGTTTTCCCTAAGAAACCAAATGGAAATACGCAAAAAAAAAAGTTGGACTTCCCATACTAAATGCAATCAGATAATCGAACGTTTGTATGAACCGTCATTTCTTTTTTGAGAATTTCCTATAGGTTTCTTAGGGAAAATTGTTTAATATTATGGGTACAATCACCCCTGAAAGTAATGCAACTGTTTACCATAACACCCTGTATAAGAAAAATGGTCTAGGTTTTTAAAGGTTGTGTAGGTTATACTGGGTCGCAGAGCTTGTTTTTCTCTTTTCAGTGAATTGGTTTTTTATGCAGTCGGGTTTTTTGTTTTTCTTAATACGAGTTATTTAGTTTATTACATACTTTTTAGTTTTGTGTTGTAACATAACATATTTGGAATCTCTGTTCAATGGCTTTCATTTGAAACCCATATTGTAATTTTTACCAAAAAAAAATGTTTATCCCCCTCTCTTTTTTAATTCGCAGACGCCATATTAAAATAATATAGCCTATATCACTCTCACAATTTTTACGAATCGAATGACACCTCAAACGTTAAAATCCATCAAGCCGTTTAGGCTGTAGGCCGTGCCAAAGAAATAGATATACAAACATACATACATACATACATACATACATACATACATACATACATACATACATACATACATACATACATACATACATACATATATACATACGCTCGAAAGACATAACCCTCCTTCTGGCGCAGTCGGGTAAAAAAGGTTAGAAATTCGAATGTCAATAAAGGTGTGAATGTAACGCACGTACAATATCGATGGCCTATCGTTAGGGTCTGCATCAACCTGCACTGCAGCTGAGGTCGTATCGAAACACTAGATACAATACGAGTGGCTGCTCTACATCCAACACCCGCCCATTACTATCGACAATACATTCAAACTAGCTCGTAGTTCAACTGATTTTTTAAATTGAATTTGTATTTGTTTTGTGACCAGTCATTTTTCACGGTTTTTGCTATCGATGCAACTTATTTACGTATGTAATAAATAGGGTTCCTATGTAAGTAAATGGCGCTTAAAATTTTCGCGTCATAGCTGTAACGATATATTGAAGACCGGCCAAGTGCGTGACGGGCCACGCGCAGGGCAGGATTCCGTAGTTGCCCGTCTCCATATACGGACTTAGAAGGGTGATTTTTGTTTTATACTACGGTTTAACGGCTAATAAAGTCTAAAATGTACATTTTGGAAATTGGTCGACTATTACTCGTTAACTTGTAAAGCCTACTGAGTGGTGATAGTTTTCCTTTTAACTATAAAGCTTAATATTTCGCTAACGGATCCCTAAATCGAAAAATGGTTTTCCCACACCCACAATATTTTTAAAAGACCTATCCAACGATACTATCCCACACCTTGGGATAGAAAAGAAAAAATCCCCACTTATCGTGTAACCTAAAAAAAAATTTTAAGATTTTATTTGTCTCTGAGCTAAGCCGCGGACAGACGGACAGACGGACGGACATGGCGAAACTATAAGGGTTCCTTGTTGACTACGGACCCCTAAAAACCGGCTAAGTGAGAGTCGGACTCGCGTCCTTAGGGTCCCGTACAAACTTAATTATGAAGGACAAATCTAACTTTGCAGTGGAAAAAAATGTTCTCCCTTTACATCGGTCTACATCACGGTCAATGATCTGACTGTTTAAAAAAAAAATTACTTAAATCGCTTTATCATCAGCCTAATATACTCCCGCCGCAGGGCACAGGCCGACCCTCAGGGAGGGTGTGTGGGTGTTAGTCCACCACATTCCGAATACGTAAATGCGCGCTGGATACAAACGAAGTCTGGTGATATTTTCAATACTAACCAATTAAAGTCAATGAAATTTTGCAGAAACAATCTAGATAAAAATTCTCTATGCTTGTATCATGTCCAATTTTCGTTAAAATATACAGTTTCAATGCTAGGATTAACTTAAGATTTGTATGGAAATCTTTGAGGCACCGCAACTTTAAAACTATACATTTTAACGAAAATCTGACAAGATACAAGCATAGAGATTACTTTCTAGATTGTTTCTTAAAAAAATTCACAGACTTATTGATTGGTTAGTATTGAAAATATAATGAGACTTCGTTTGTATTTAGCGCGCCAACAGTAATATACACTTAACATACGTATCGGAATTTCTTCTCCAGAATATGCGCTTTCTTCACGACGTTTTCCTTCTTCACAGTTTGGGAGCAGTCGGGTAGTAATTATAGTACTCTGTGGTATTACGTACATAAACTCTAAGTATTGACCTCTCCGTAACGCGCCACCGACTCTCTAAACTTAAATTGATTACTAAACTATAAATCTAACAGTAGGAGGCCTACCATGAGCTTTCACTGTGCGTTAATACTGTAGCTGCGTCGCCAATTTTGTATTGAATTTCGTACAGCGCTCCTAGTGGTTACGTTGAGAACTAATTTCTGTCATACGCATGAAAACGCATGGTATCGTGCTCCTTTTTCACATTTCTATTTTTGGTCATAGTTTTTTTTATACCTACAGGGTGTAAGGAAAAGTTTCATTAACCTCTAAACCACATACTCTACCCATCAAACTGAACAACTTTTATTATGGGAGCAAACCGGTCAGAACAAAAAATCTGCTGTCTCATACATTTTAATCGAGTAGGCATTGCAGTTTAGTATGGAACAGCTGATATTTTTTTTTGCGCTGACATGTTTGCTCTCATAGTAAAAGTTGATCAGTTTGATGGGTAGAGTATGTGGTTTAAAGGTTAATGATACTTTTCCATACATCCTGTATTTCCTCTAGCTATACAGGGTCCTTCTTAATATGCTGACACTTTTTAAAGGGATGATCAGACCGTCAAACTGAACAACTTTATCTATGGGACCAACATCGAAATCGCGAAAAAAAAAATCTGCTGTCCCACTAAGCTGCAAACCTACTCTAGCCAAATGTATGAGACAGCTGATTTTTTTTCGCGTCTTCGATGTTGGTGCCATAGAGAAAGTTCAGTTTGACGGTCTGATCATCCCGTTAAAAAAGTGTCAGCACATTAAGAAGGACCCTATAGCCTAAGGTTGTATGGGAGACATCATTTTTTAATGATCTTATTTATACCATAATCAGTTACACTTAATTTCGTTCATATTCATTCATTTAAGCAATAGTCTGAACTTGTTCGTATAATAAAAGTTTTAATACCTACCTACAAATATGGCAAACATCCGACGATGATTAATGCAGCCTGGGGATTATTTTCTCTCTACATCTACACTAATATTATAAAGTGGAAAGATTTGTACCTATTTTTGTATGTTTGTATGTTTGTAATGAATAGGCTCAAAAAGTACTGGGCCGATTTAAAAAATTCTTTCACCAATAGAATGCTACATTCTTCCAATTTGACATAGGCTACATTTCATTTTGAAAAAAATTAGGGATCCTTGGTAAAATTTGAACAATGTAACCGAAGGTGTAGAAAAATGAGTCTTAAAATTTATTTGTCTACCCCGTGCGAAGCCGGGACGGGCTGCTAGTAGTAAATATAAAAACAGCAAAGTGCATCAAGCCGATCCATTTAACACTCCAGTTGATTTAAACTGCACTCACATTTTCAACGTAGTTTGTCAACGTACCTACGTGTGAGCCACGAGTTTTTTTTTTAAATTTTTACGTAAATAGTGTAGGCAAACAATGTTGAATAATTTTTTTTTCGTTTGTTAATTCCTCTACCCTAAGGTTGTCTGGAAGAAATCGCTTTTTAGCGATATGACCGCCTTATTTGTACCTACTTTTAATTCTTTATCTGTATTCAAATGTATATTCTGTTTTGGTGTGCAATAAAGTATAATTGAATTGAACTGATTCTACATAAAATATAATTATTTTGTTTTAATTTTCTCAGGTATAGGTACTTATTTTTACCCGACTGCGCCAGAAGGAGGGTTATGTTTTTCGAGCGTATGTATGTATGTATGTATGTATGTATGTATGTATGTATGTATGTTTGTATGTCTATTTCTTTGGCACGGCCTACAGCCCAAACGGCTTGATGGATTTTAACGTATGAGGTGTCATTGGATTCGTAAAAATCGTGAGAGTGACATAGGGTATATTATTTCAAGATGGCGTCTACGAATTAAAAAAGAGAGGGAAATAAAAAAATTTTTTTGCTAAAAATTACAATATGGGTATCAAATGAAAGCTAGTAATCAGACAATTCCAAATATATATATATTACAGTACTTTTATGTTACCGTTTCGAAAAAGACTAAAAAGTATGAAATAAACTAAATTATTATGATAAACAAAAAACCCGACTGCTTAAAAAACCTATTAACTGAAAAGAGAAAAACAAGCTCTATAATCACTAATCAGCTTTAACAACTTTGTTTGAGCAAATATAATTTGATTCTTATTAGGTAGGTATTGCAGGCGGGGACCAACCAATCAATAACCAACCAAAAATTCTCTTTGTCCCCGTTTGCGATACCTACCTAATAAGAATCAAATTATATTTGCTTAAACAACGTTGTTAAAGATGATTAGTGATTATCGAGCTTGTTTTTCTCTTTTCAGTTAATAGCTTTTTTTTATACTACCAATCAGCGTATCACTAGTCCCAATTGTAAATGTATAAATCTTTACGAGTTTTTAAGGAGTTGATCAGACCATCAAACTGAACATATTTCACAATGGGACCAAAGTCGAAAAGACAAATCTACTGTTCCCAGGCTGTTCCATACAAAACTGCAAACCTAATCTACTCTTTATGGGACAGTTGACACTTCACTCTAAAGTACCCTAAAAATATATTTTTAAGATTTTATTTTACCACTTTGTAGGCGTGATTAATATGTATACCCATGTCAAATTACAGCTCTTTTCTAGTACCAAGCGTCTCTGAGCTTCTGAGCTAAGCCGCGGACGGACGGACGAACGGACGGACAGACGGACGGACATAAAAAACAATGCCTCCTAAGCGTTCCTAAACCATATGAAACTTTGGTGGGTTGTTTTACGTGAAGGTTTCTGACAAAAAAACTGCATTTCATCGCTGAAATGCTGTTTTTTTACAGCGCTTCACAGTAAAGCACAACTCCTGGTTGGTATTTCATAAAATAAAATCAGGAGTTTTTTTTTTCAATATATTGAATTTCCAGGAAACTCAGACGTATTGTGGAAAAAACAAACAAATTGTAGAAATACCATTAATATAGCTTAGATTTTTCATAAAAATTAATCCGGGCTTTGTATTTTTAGAATTCGGATTTCTGAATATAATCGAATAAATTCATAGCAATCGAGTTCCTGGTACCACTGGTGAACCATTGATCCAATAATTTAAAGCTTTTTCGAACAAAATCAATGCCGTATTCCTACACAATTGGAGGAAAATAGACCTGTAAAACAACGAACAAGGACCTGCATACTAAAAGACGTTAAAACGAGCTACGAGTACAAATAAAGGGTCCGCCATGAAACGCGGCACAGTTAAGATGGCGGCGGTGAGGACTGGCAAAAGGTTAAAAAAAATGATAAAGAGTGACAGGAAGAGGAAGGAGTGTTGAATATTTTGTTGCTTCTCATCTAGAGACTATGCTATGCTATCTAACCGATTTAATCGTCAGAATCAGCCTGTACATTTACATCCCACCAAATAAAAAAAAATTATAACTTATCTCCATGGGAGTTTCATTTTGTTACGTATTGTATCAACGAAGTATATTCCAAATTATTACTTAAAGTGCAATTAATGCAACCTAATCCAAGCAAAACTCAAACTCAAAACAAATATCCGTAGATTTACTAGACTACTTGAAAAATTTAAAAGTATACGAAATTTTCTTACCGCAATTAATGAATAGCCCCGTAGAATCGTACCTGTAATATTATGAGGCAGAAAGGAACGGGTGCAATAAAAGGATTCATTGTAATCAGGGAGCGGTAAAGATAACTATTATAGAGAAGGAAGCTAATCACGCCACCAAGGAAAGCCTCTCCTCGTCTTAAGTGATGTAAATGAGGAAACTTTGGGAACGCAAACGGGCTTTGACTTTATCCAACGACTTTGATCGACACTTCAAAGTGTCATACAGGTTAATGGATTGGGGAATAATATACTTGACGTTCATATAAGTTTATGTAAGCCAAAGTTTTAACATATGTGTACAGGGTGTAAGGAAAAGTATCCTAAACCTTTAAATCACATACTCTACCCATCAAACTGAACAACTTTTCCAAAAAAATATCAGCTGTCCTATACGTTTGAATCGAGTAGGTATTGCAGTTTAGTACGGGACAGTGTAATGACAATGAAACACTCGAGTGCCGAACGACAACTGCTTTATTCAAACAAGGGTGGTTACACAATAATAATTTACGAACTACCTACTATACGACATCTTCCCCAAAAAGTAAATAACACAAACACTTAGGTACTAATACGTCCAGCACGCATATAGTTTCTTATAACTTAAACATGCTTAATTATTTATGTTTTGCTGCCTTACTGCGCGTGACTGGTGGAGAGTACACAATCTTATCTTTATCCTTGTTACCGTCTCCATCAGTCTCACACTGTTCATAGCACTCATCTTGACTGTTTGAGGTACTTTCCTCATCCTCATCTGAGAAATATTCCTCATCCCCATTTTTATTTTCCCCATTGCTACTAACATCCTCTTTATCAGGTTCACATCTAATCAAATGACGTCGGTTACGGCGATATCTAATTCCTCTACTATTTTTTATAATATAAGAACGTGGAGTAGATGATTTAGATACCACCGTGCCTCGCATCCTACTATTGTTTTTTTCTAGCATTACAACATGATCCCCCACATCCAGTTTTGGTAATATTTTAGAATTTCTGTCATAATAGTGCTTATATTTATTTTGCTTGAATGTTAACATATCATGTTGCCTGTTGGTTTCATTATTAGGCATTAACAGATCTGGATGAGCAGGCAATCTACATTTTAATCTACGGCCCATCAATAGCTGCGCAGGAGAATTCAAACTGTCACGTGGTGTATTTCTATAACTTAAAAGATTCAAATAAAAATCTGTGCCACTCTTTATTGATTTCTTTAAAATTTTCTTTACTGTTTGTACTGCTCTTTCACTCTTTCCATTAGATTGGGCATAATTTGGTGATGATGTTATATGCTCAAATCCCCAATCTTTCACAAATTTTTTAAACTCACGACTAGCATATTGTGGTCCATTATCGCTAATTACCGTTTCAGGTATGCCATACCTTGAAAAATTTTCTTTTAATGCATTTATAATGACCTTCGAACAAGTACTAGATAATGAAGTTACTTCTATGAACCCTGAATAATAATCCACAAGAATTAAAAAACTTTTCTTATTTAATTCAAATAAGTCTGTACCTACCTTGTTCCATGGTAAAATAGGTATGTCTACTGGGATCATTGGTTCCCTGCTGGGTGCGTTTGAAAACTCCTGGCATACTTTACATCTTTTAACATACAGCTCGATGTCTCTCGATATTCCTGGCCAAAACAAAACCTCACGTGCACGCCTCTTACACCGGTCTATCCCTAAATGACCGTCATGTATTATTTGTAACATTTCTCTCCTTAATAATTCTGGCACCAGAATCTGTTTCTGTTTGTAAATTACATCATCTACTACAAAAAGTTCTTCTTTAATAGACCAATTAATTCAACTGGAATATTACATTTATGCTCCGGCCACTTATTATGAATATATGTCATTAGCTGAATTAAGTTTTTATCTTTCTTTGTTTCCTGTTTAACCCAATCTAATTTCTTTTGTGACATGGGTATATTACTTGTTAGCATATTTACCTGATACATTACATGCTTACTAATGCTATCATCATACAATTCTGGCAGAGGTGCACGTGATAGTGTGTCTGGGATATACATAAATTTTCCTGGTTTATAACTTACAATTAAATCATAGCCTTGCAAACGTAATAGCATACGCTGTAAACGCACTGGAATTGATTCCATCGGTTTTTTAAAAATGCTTTCAAGGGGTTTATGATCTGTTTCAATGACCACGCCTGCCTTGCCATAAATATATTGATGGAATTTCTCACATGCGAAGACAATGGCCAGCATCTCTTTTTCAATTTGAGCATATCGGACCTGAGTGTCAGTGAGTGTTCGGGAAGCGTACTCTACAGGACGCCCTTCTTGCATCAGTACCGCTCCCAGTGCAACACTACTTGCATCTACTGATAATACTACGGGACGCGATACATCATATAATGTCAACACTGGAGTTTTGCACACCAGTTCTTTTAACTTTTCAAATGCTGTTTGATGACCAGACTCCCAACTCCACATTGTATCTTTTCTTAAAAGTCTCGTTAGCGGAAAGATCCACTCTGAATAATTTGGTATAAATTTTGACAAATAATTAATAACTCCTAAAAATCTCTCCAAGGATTTTCTATCTGAGGGTGGCGGCATTTTTTTTATTGCCTTTACCTTTTCCTCATCAACTTTCATGCCGTCTTTATTAAATATATGACCCAGGTAAGTTACTTCTTCGACACATATTTTACATTTATCTTTGTTAAATTTCAAATTTATTTCGCGTGCCCTTTTCAGTAATGCATTTAATCTCATGTCATGTTCTTGTTTTGTACTTCCCCAACAAATAATGTCATCAATAAATGATTCTATTCCTTCCAGATTTTCCAGCAATTGTTTAATTTTCGCATGGAATACCTCGGAAGCGCAATTTAAACCATATGGCAACCTCAAATACTGATATCGCCCAAAGGGCGTTGCAAAAGTACACAAATCAGCACTAGAATCGTCTATCTCTACTGCCCAAAAACCAGAATTAGCGTCTAGAACTGAAAAGTATTTCGCACCGATAAGCTTAGTCGCTAACTCGCTTACAGTAGGCAGCTGAAAATGAGCACGCTGTATAGCACAGTTCAATGGCCTTGGATCTAAGCAAATGCGTAGCTTACCATTCTTTTTTGCCGCAACCACTAATGCATTGACCCACGGTGTGGGATGTGACACTTTCCTTATCACTCCTATGTCAACCATTCTATTCAACTCATCCTGCAAGTTGTCACGGATACCGAGCGGTACCTTACGCGTAGCACTTATAACTGGTTTCACTGATTCATCAATCACTATATGGTACTTTCCTGGCAGGCAGCCTAGACCATTGAACAGATCATCGTAATCAGATAAATGTATGCTATGTATTCTTTTAATTAAACCTAGTTCAGCACAGGCATCACGTCCTAATATGCTTTGACAGCGCATGTTAGCAATTGCAAACTTTAGATTAAATTCTTTCTTCTTATGCCACCACTTCAAATAACAAATGCCTTTAATTGGTATTACATCACCACTATATGACTGTAATTTGAGAGTTTGTTTAACTTTGATGAGGTTTGAATTATATCCTAGTGACAAAAATCTTTCAAAGGACAAAACATTAATATCCGCACCAGTATCTAGTTTAAACTTTTCATTTCCACACTCACCCCTTAATGTCTCAAACCAGTCCTCACTTTTCCGCGGCGACTTGATTTCCGAAACATCTGATAACACTGAGATATAGAATGACTCAGAGTCATCACTATGCGAGTCCTCTTCGCTAACACCAATGTCATATATTTTTTTCTTATTTTTGCTTTTGCACATTCTCGCAAAATGACCGTGATTTTGACATATGAAACACTGCACCTTTAACGCTGGGCATAGCCCGGGCTCTCCGCACTGCCCACCGCAACCGTGACACTGCCCCCCAGGGGCGGATACCGCACGAAACCGTCGGAAGCTGGCCCCGCCACGCTCCCCTCGAGATCGACCGCGCCCGCGCCGCCCGGCGACGCCGACGCCGACGCCGCGGCCGCCGCGCACGTCCACAGCTTCGACACGCGATGGCCCAGCCACCGCGCCTGCTCCTCGCGCCTCGAGCCAGCGAGTACTGTCCGCTGACACCTCATCCACTTGACATATCTTCACAGCTTTCTCGAGGGTTAAGTCGTCCGTTCGTAGTAGACGATCCCTTACTATCGCACTACGGATCCCGCACACGATACGATCTCGGATCAGTTCTTGTTCCAATGTTGAAAATTGGCAAGTTTTACTAAGCAATTTCAATGCCGTAACGTACTGACTGATTGATTCGCCGTCTTCTTGAGAACGTGTGAAAAAATTGTATCGAGCTAATGTGACATTTGGCTTGACACCGAAATAATCGTCGAACTTTTTTAATAATTCGGATACGTCATCAGTTTCTTTCTCAAATGTTTGGTACACATCGAACCCATCCGGACCGATCAAATTGATTAACAAACTCGACTGAACTTCCGACTCCTCCTTATACACCCCAGATGCCTTCAGAAATAAATTAAACTGCATTTTCCAACGCTTCCACGCGTCAGCTCTGCTGACCGGGCTGCCGTCCAAACTCAACTCTTGAGGTGGTCTCGCGTGTTCCATATCTGCTTCGTAGGTTTACGCACTGATTTATCACTATTTTGCAGCAAATACGTCAATAAATACCACTAATTATCGATTTTTTACCGCTGTCACCATGTAATGACAATGAAACACTCGAGTGCCGAACGACAACTGCTTTATTCAAACAAGGGTGGTTACACAATAATAATTTACGAACTACCTACTATACGACAGACAGCTGATATTTTTTTTGTTCAGACAGGTTTGCTCCCATAGTAAAAGTTGTTCAGTATGATGGGTAGAATATGTGGTTTAATGGTTAATGATACTTTTCCTTACACTCTGTATACCTAGACTTTTATTAAGTATAGTGTACTAAATAGGTTAGGTTAGTTCATAATATCGTGTTGTGAGAACAATATCTTATAAGCGATTTTTGAGCGTAGGCGATTTTGCAACTACAACGCAACGATATCGCCAGTGCATCGTTGCGATGTCGCAACTGAATCAAGGCGGAATGGTGGCGTTATCGCCGCGATATAGCCGCGATTCTACGCCGCAGTACTGATTGATCTCAGAATTATCGTAACAATGCGGCGATGTCGCAGCGAAATAGCGACGATTCAGTTGCAACGTCCCCCGACGGTGCAGTTGCGATGTCGTTGCGGTGATATGATATCGCGACGATATCGTTCCGTCAACGCATCAAAAATCGCTTGTTTGATATCGTTCTTAAGGTTAGTTAGTACTCAAATGAATAATGCACTTTTTTACAATCTGTAATGAGACGCAATTTTTTAAGTTGATTGCCGGTTGCTGTGTATTATCAGAATTGCAGTGCAAGTAGTGTCAAACCACGTGGCCAGCTAAATGCGTCCGTCCGTGAATCCACTAGCCACGCAACTTCTAATGGCTGGTTTACACACGCGCCGCGCAGACTTGAAGCAGTTCGGGATCTGGCCCGGCATGCAGCTCGGCGGGCCAAGCGGGGCGTTCACATGCTTCCATTTAGGGGAATATAATTCGGAGAGCGCTGCATACAAACGAAGTCTGGTGATATTTTCAAAACTAACTAATTAAAGTCAGTGAAATTTTTCAGAAACAATCTAATAACTAATCTCTATGCTTGTATGAAGTCAAATTTTCGTTACAATGTATAGTTTTAAAGTTAAAGTGTCTCAAAGATTTCCATACAAATCTCAAATTAATCCTAGCACTAAAACTGTATATTTTGACGAAAATCTGTCATTTTCATTATTAATCAACCTTGTATGAACAAGCATAGATTGTTTCTGAAAAATTTCATTGACTTTAATTGGTTGGTATTGAAAATATCACCAGACTTCGTTTGTATGCAGCGCGCATTTATGCATTCGGAACTTTGACTAATTATTATAAGGACTAGCTTTGCGGTAGCATTTCCCCTCTGCCACGGTATAAGCACAATTGATCTTGTGAATTTTACATCTTATCACTAAACGAGACAGCCTATAATTGCGAAATAATAACTTCGAACTTAGAACGTTTGGGGTTCACACGAGACTACTTTTCATGATTTTTAACATTCAAAATTAGAATCTAAACTTATGGGGAATAAAATCCAAAGTTGCGGATTTTATGTTACCTCGCCCCCCGCAAAAAGAGGCAGATATGTTTGTTAGTAGAATTACACGCGTAACCAGTCCACTTATAAATAGTCAAAGATTCGGAATAAACTTCTCTTTGCAGGCACGAACACAAGCACCCTGTTCACAGACTCGTGCTACTGTTCGTGCCCGTTGAATGTTGTTTTGAAAGCGCACGTGTAAACGCAGCATAAGAGATGCCATTTCTATTGAATTAAAAGTTGATTCAAAATACCTAATTCATTCCATTTCTAGTAAATAAACCAAGATATCTGTTTAGAGTTCTAAGTAAAAAGTTTGGTTCGGACAAAAGGCGATTAAAACATTTATTTTTTCGTAAGAAGGAGCATAACGAATCATATCTGATGAGATGAATCTTAACTCAAAACTCAAAGAAAAATGGGAATGTTCGAATTTTTCCACAGCCTGAAAAGTGTAAAATAAAAAAATTCGTATCTATAAATAACTGTCTAAGGTACACTGAATGACTGCAAATTGGCCACTAGAATACCTACTTTCACGAATAAAGACGCCCATATAATAATAAACATTTTAGGGCTAGTTAGACACATCCTAAAATATTAAATTTCATACCTATTATTCAAATATCATACAATTTTTCAATCTCAAACTAATTTTTTTATTTATTTAATTAATATAGCTTACTTACGTAGTTTTGCTATGACTTTTCAGACTCTACCACCGCGTCGGAAGGTGCATTCCGTTGTAAAGAAGATGCCGTCAGAATCTCAACAACACGCATCATTTAAATAAATCAAAATACAAAGTACAGATACATTATTAAATTACATGTTGCATTGTCAAGACCTTGTAATCAGTAAATAAATGAAATGAAACGAAAATAAAATCCTGGGTTACCATATTGGTTTTAAAGTTAAAGAGATCTTTCTTATGCTGTGGTTAGAGTTACCTAAGGTAGGTTCTTATTTATTTACTTTTATATTGTGCTTCAAATGATGAGGAGAAATCATTTTTGGCTTTGCTTGAGACAGAAAGCCTCAAGAAGGTAAAGTACAAATAAGAAGGCGTACACGTTACCACAATTACCCATACTTGTATCTTCTAAAGATAAAAATTCTCTCTTATGTAGCTCGCTCGTGTATTCAACAAGTCGTTTATACGGTTCGCAAAGTAACAAGCACTAACTAAAGAAGGCACTCTTAACTCTCTGAAACTACATCCTTTACGCAGCCAGCGGGTTAAGACTTCGCCTATCGTTTCATTCTAATGGTAAATGGTAATTCTTGAGTGTTCAGAATCTGTAATGAAATTCGCGGCAGTTGAGAGCGATTTCGCTTGATTAATGTCAGACTCCTTCGAGCCCTGGCGGAAATTAAGCTTCCTTAACGAAGTTTATTGCACTTTTTGTTAACTTGTTTCCTAATTAATTTGCAGCAACAAGTGCCCTCCCAATGTTCGGGTGGATAAATCACGGCCGAAAATGTACATTTTGAACAAGCTAATTCTTTTGAGCGCTTTCTCATTTCAAGATTTTCAAGAATAAAGCGCTTACGTTCCATTTCTTTTGCCCTATAGGTAAACTTTTAAAGAAAATCTTAGCTATTGTTGCGTGCTTTCTGTGAAATGAAATCTGTTACAATAGCATTCATTGTTTGAACTTTTTAATTTCTTTAAGACTTTTGCTAAAACGATATAATTTGTGAAAACTTTCTGTTGTAGAACTAATTACAACGGCCATCTGTTAGCATTATGTATAAATTTAAATAACGATTAATAATTACTACTGTCATATTTCAGGCCGTTTGGTCAAATCCCGGTGCGGTCATGAATGTTATCTGTAGGCATATACGGCCTTTGCCTAGGGTCCCATGATAAAAGCCATAAACCCTCAATTTGGGATAAGACATAACAATTTGTGTCGTTATTAGGTTTTATAAAAAAATCATATTAATATCAGAAAATGTTACTTTGTGTTTCCGCATTCTTCTTCTTCTTTCGCACTAGTATGAGTTATATGCTTATTCCATGACCATCACTCCACAAAAAGGTTACCCAGTCAGCAACGATCGTATCGGAGGAAGCTGAGGGATTACCACGGCAAAAGCCTTTAGAGATTACAGATCAAAATAATTTAAAAATTAAATGTATTTTATAAACTCGATGAATGGCAATAAAAATGAAACAGGTGTCTTAAAATTAAGTCCTCTATTCATAAAATATATAAATAAAGACAAAAAAAACGTCACATACCGAATTGCGAAAATCGAATTTCGTGGTAATCCCTCAGCTTCCTCCGAAGAACTGGTGGAGAGAAAATGGTGGAGAAAATTGTGGAGAGAAAATAATTCGAACTCCATGGAGAAAAAGTACTGCTTTAAAAATAAAAACAAATCACCTGCCAGCCTGCTGGAAACAGAAACGGCAACATCAAGTGTCAAATTCTGAAAATGTGAATGTATTTTTTTTTTCTTTATTTTAGGTTTACCAAGGAGTTCATAGGTTTTCCAGTGACGTCACTGGACGTACCGAAAATCGACGTTATTATGTTAAAAATATCTGTAATCCTTTCATTTTTAAATCTCTGACATAGAAAATATTATTATTGATACAATTACCTCGAAATGGTTTTCGATTCAGCCCTCCAAAAAAATACTTGACATACCGAATTATGTCAACTCTTTTCCAGTGAAGTTCGAACAGAAACGGTCACATACTCGTATATAGTCCGAGTATAGGGCCCTAGTTTCGCCAGACTAACTCAGGTTTGGTCACTCGGGAAGGCTCTTTCTTTTTACCCCGTTTCTGCATATGCTTACTAACACAAAAATTCAAATTATTTATACAATTAAAGCTACAAAAAGTTAACCAAACCGAAACTATTAGAAGTAGTGTCCACAAACAAATCATAAAAGTTAGGTATGTGTTATGTTTGACTTCTATCTCTCTAACATATCTTTTTTCTATCATCAATATCTTTTTTCTATCCATCAGGCTATCGATTGCACTAATTTAAAACATCCAAGTTCAATCCTTATCCAATATCACTTCTAAACATATTGCAATCCAATTACTATTCAACTGTAAACGAAATTGCTGAATTCCGTATCGCGCTAAACTTGACATATTTATCTGTGACTGACAGCCTTTAATGTCTGAGCGATCTGTCAAAACGGCTCTAACGGCTGTCAAATGAATAGCGCAATACCGAATGTTTTAAAAGTTGTGGTTCGCACGCAATCCCATCATGGTTCAGTTGCGATTTATTTAGCGCGTGTGCTCTCCAGAAAAGACTTGCTGAATGCTCAATTGCAAGTCAGCAAAATAAAGGTTCCATAAACAAAAGGTCTTAGAGAGGGCAAGGGGCGTATTGAACCTTACCCTCTACGTGCCTTAACAACACAAGAGGTACTTAGTTGGCTTAATAAAGCTATCACTGGCGCAAATATAATGAGCTACAATTCTGATACTGGATTGAGACTCAAGTCTACATAATTCCCGTAAAATCCGACTTTCATTCACAAAGTCAAAGCTAGAATAGCAATACAATTTAGGTAGGCACCTAGCTAAATTGTATCTTGCCATGAATGGTAAAACTGCTCTCATGTTTAGCATGGGTTTGACTCTTACTAATTTTTGCATAACCAATACATTATGCAAGAAGAAATAGAAATTATGCAAATGTTACATGCTAGTTTTGAATAATTTTCCTTCCTATTAATTAGGTAACTAATGTTCTGGAGTGCGATTTTTGAAACACATACTTTGAACTCAGCAGTTGAAAATGTCAAAATTACCATGGAGATTAGCATTTTTCTACTGCTGATTTGGCTTTCAAAAATCTCACTCCTGAAGTAAGATTTTTGAAAGTCAAATCAGCAGTAGAAAGATGCATATCTCCATAGTAATTTTGACATTTTCAACTGCTGAGTTCAAAGTATGAGTTTCAAAAATCGCACTTCTGAAGTAAAATAAAGAAATTTTTTAAATATCATACACTTACTGTTGAGATTCCCGGTACTACAAATTACATCTAAATTATACAAAATTTACAAAAACCATTGTACATTGTAGTCACTGCTGATTTTCAATTTATCGGGTCATTACTGATTTGTTTTTATAACGTTTGTAGTTATTATCTTCAAAACCGCCAAAAGTGTCACCATATTCCGGAATGTGTAGCTAAATTAAAAACAAAATATTGTACATTGTGACTTTCTTGTTTTTTGTAAATGTTGTATAAAAATGGTGTGAGGGACAGCCCTCCACAGACTGAAACGGTGAACTCAGACCATCAAACTGAACAACTTTCACTATGGAACCTACCTCAGAAAACGCGAAAAAAAATTCAGCTATTCCATCAAAACTGCTGTACCTACCCGACTCAAATGTATGGGACTACTGATTTTTTCTTTACACCCTGTATAATTCAGAAATTAAAAATATACATACCATTAAGGGCAACACAGTAGACTTGGTACCCTCTTAAGCTAATGAAGTGGTGACCTAGAC
Organism: Agonopterix alstromeriana; assembly: GCA_963924505.1. Lineage (NCBI taxonomy): Eukaryota > Metazoa > Arthropoda > Insecta > Lepidoptera > Depressariidae > Agonopterix > Agonopterix alstromeriana. The sequence goes on from OZ004670.1 coordinate 8,035,784, forward strand.
CTTGCGTTAAATAATTATTTGCATCGGTTTCGTCACTCTGTATAAGCAGTATATTAATATGTAATTCGGTTTCGTTACAAATCCAATTGAGAACTAATTCTGATATAATGCATTACATTAGCATTCCGAAATAGGTATTTCTTTTCTGAACTCATAATGCCTAATATAAAAACAGAATAAATCCATCCATCGTTGTTTAGTGAAGCTTTGAACGCACAAAAAGTATTAATTGTAATGTTATCACGCAAATTAGTTTACTAGCAGGATATTGAATTGTGTTCGTAAGTTAAGGCCATTAACCTGATTTATTCGACCAAAAGTTAGGGGCAGCTATTAGCCAGCGAGGACCTGTGTAATGGCCCGGGATCTGACCTTGCCCAAAGTTTTAAATGCAATACTATTACGTCTAGCACTCTCCGCTTTGCATTCAACGTACCTATAGAACAGAATAGGTAATAGTATATAGTTCTACATACAGAAATGCCACTCCCCGCCTCCCTCTGACTCCAGATACCCCACCTCACCTCACACTTGAGGGGAAACATGAGGGGAGCCGAGCAAGGGAATGCAGTCAGGCGCGCGCATCCGTTGGATTTAACTGCATAAAATATATTTGATTGTTAGCCTCTCAGTAAAAATAAGCGTTGGAAAATAACGCTAAATTGAAATTTTCAGTGATTCTTCAGTTTAAATACTATTTTTAATAACAGAATAAACTATTAAAAGTAACGAAACGTATAATGATGTTCACACGATGCGTGGTAAGTCAACCCTACACATATGTCATGCATAATTTGCGCAAAGTGCGCATGTGCGAACGTCATCATGCCATAATTATACTTTAGTCACAGGTCCGGCACTTCAAACAACGTTTCTGATTTGACATGATGGCGTTCGCACATACGCACTTTGCGCAAATTGTGCGTGACATATTTCTGAATAGGGTTGACTTTACCACGCATCTTATGAACATCATCTACATTTCAATACTTTTATTGTACTGTTATTGAAAATAGTTTTGAGCTAAAGAATTATGTACTGAAAATTTTAATTTAGCGTTATTATTAAACGTTTTTATGAACTGAAAAGACACAATATTATGTAGTCAAATCCAACGGGTGTGCGCGCCTGACTGTATTCCCTTGCTCGGCTCCCCTAAAATGTCACCAGAAATTGTGAGATGAGGTGGGGTATTTGAAGTCAGAGGGGGGCGGGGAGTAGCCGTTCTGCAAGTAGAACTATAAACTATTACCTATTCTGTGCTTTATTAAAGAAAGTGACAAAAACTACGTAAGTAAATAAAGTCTCGTATAATTTCATATTAATGAAAACGACGTCCATTAAGTCTCGTACAAATTACGATTTATAAAAAAGTGTCATATGTTGACGACTGAAAACTTCTGATAATCTCTAGGACATAAAAACCACAATGCTAAACAAGGTGTTTATGAACGAAAAACATAGAGGTGACAATTTTTTTTTTAAATAAGCAAGTAATATAACCTAAATAAACTTACGACGTGCAGTTGTAACAAAATTAACATTTAGCCTATTGAAAGGTTCAGGATGGAATGGCCTAAAAAGCATTTGTTGGTTATCAATTCTGTAGGTATTCATAATCATAATTTGTTTCAGCTTTTATGTTTATTTGTAGTACTCGTAGTAGTAACAGCATTCAACATGATTAGATTTAAAACAAACTTATTTTAAATTAAAAAAAACCGTCGTGGTCCAGTGGCGAGTAACCTTGCCTGCCGTGCAGGAGGCGATGGTTCAGTCCCCGTCCAGGCCGACTCGTACCAATGAGTTTTTCGGAATTTATGTACGATATGTAACACCACTGGCTTGTCGGTGAAGGAAAACATCGTGAAGAAACCTGCATGCTTCAATTTCGAGGCATGTATTGTACCCACTGTCCATTACTAGTGGCGACGGGCTCACTCCCCGTCACACTGGACAGAGTATCGGTACAACTAGTGAAACGAGGATGTTATGAGGTTTCAGAATATCTTTGACTACCTTCAGGGAATATAGTAGTGAGCATATGCATGCATGCATTATTTTAAATTAAATACACTAGAAATTGCAAATACAATAAGATAGATACATATACAGAGTGTAACAAAAGTAAAAATAAACATTTAAAACGTTTAAGGAGGTTGTTTAGACCATCAAACTGAACAACTTTCACTATGGGACCAACATCGAAATCGCGATAAATAAAATCAGCTGTCCCATACATTTAGCTCGAGTAGATTTGTAGTTTAGTATAGGACATCCGATTGTTTTTTCGCGATTTCGATATTGGAACCATAGTGAAAGTTGTTCAGTTTGATGGTCTAAACCACCCCCTTAAATAATATATAAACCTTGTATAACTATCTTATAATAAGTGCACTTAATACTCCTTTGTCCTATATAACGTGCTAATGAATTAACGCAAAACTAGAAAGTAGTTTGTTTAGAATCGAGAGCAGAATCGAATTATCATGTTTTCAACATAGGTAATTTTTTTCATAATATAAAACAATTTGTATGTAAAATTTTAAATTTACTGAACTCGATCTTAACCCACCGCTCGGGCACTGTCACCCTACTAACTACCAAACAAGATTCTTAAAATGTATCCACGAGCACGCTAGCGCTTTCATTCATTGCTGAAATGATAACAAATCATTTTTGCCTCAAAACTTAAAATGCGAATAACTTTAAATTTTAAGTATCAAAATAATGAAATTATTGTTTCAATCTAATTATTTTGTTGTAAATCAGTTGGGGTGTATGAGGTTTTGCGCTTTTTCATTAACACGTTGTATATACAACACTTATAGCTGTGGCTATAATATACCATATCATATTTACGTCTACGTCCATACGACGTAGGTACTTACGTCTTTTTGAACCCATGTACCAATAACTTTGACTAATTATTATAAGGACTAGCCTTGCGGTAGCATTTCCCCTCTGCAACGGTATAAGCACAATTGATCTTGTGCATTTACATTCAATTTTACACCTTATCACTACACGAGACAGTCTATAATTGCGAAATAATAACTTCGAACTTAGAACGTTTGGGGTTCACACGATTTCGACACTTTTCACGATTTTTGACATTCAAAATTAGAATCTAAAGTTATGGGGAATAAAATCCAAAGTTACGGATTTCATGTTACCTCGCCCCCCGCAAAAAATGGCAGAAATGTTTGTTAGTAGAATTACACGCGTAACCAGTCCACATATAAATAGTCAAAGACCAATAATCCTCTAAATTAGCTAAAAACATAGAAAGGTCTGCTAAAAGCTCGGATTAATAAACACATTTAACTCTTTTCTCCCTCGATTTTCATCAGCAACATGTGTTTTGCCGTGTGTAAAATAAACATTCTTTGTGACCACAATTTGGTTCAGCTTCAGTGATAATTTAATTTTGTTAATTTCATAAAGTGAAGTAGAGAAACGTTAGAAATATTAAAATATTTCTGACGTTTACCTGCTTCACGTTCCAAAACCGGCAAAGAGTGTGTCGGACTCGCGTACGATAGAGTTCCGTAGTCATTATTATGAGAAGCTAATCTTGACATAGCTTAGATAACTTAGGGAATCGTCAAAAGCAGTCAATAGCCCGATTTAATTTTCCAACCTCCTTTTCGTTGTTGGGAGGCCGAAAAAAATGTGTTTCTTATTAATTACCATAATTATTTAGGTTTTTGGGTTACTATTACTTCTCTTTATGCCAAATTTTCAAACAGACTGACAGACAGACAGAAAATCAGAATGGACGAAAGTACCTACAAGGGGTTTTTGTTTGACTACGGAACCCTAGAAATGAAATGCTGTTCGTTGGTATTTGATAAGCGCGTCACTTGAGAATGGCTGAACCGATTTGGCAGTTATTTTTTAATATTCGTTATATTCCAAATAAGGTTTCTAGGGGAAAAAAAATCTAAGTGTGTGTCGGTAAAAAAAGGGCTATTGCAAAACATGCCTGGCACAACTAATAAGTAATAACACACCATTATTATTAATCTATGATCTCATTCATTAGGTGAACGCCAAAGCCCTGTATTCGCTTTCATTCGTCTGTTTTCCTTAATGAGTACAATCTAAGATAATTGGAGAGAAGAGTCAAAAACCATTCTTGGGCAAGCGTCTCTACGGCATAATCTTCGCATTCCACCAAAAAGAACGACGAACTAGACACAAAATTTACTGTTTTGAGTAATAGACACACACGAATATCAAGTGTTGCGTGGGGAGGATTGTGAAAACCCGAAGACCATTAAAACTACACACATCTCCAACATTTTAGAAGCTAGCTGACGATATCGCCCCTACACCTAAAACTGATATCAAAGGAATGGATTGTGATGTCGGCACCGTCGGATCAAATATTTGCCAAACAACAAAGAGCTTCGTATATCGCCAAAGCCATTAATCACCCTATTATTGTACGCGGTGGCACAAAGCGCAATATTGCCCTTCGGCCGTCGACACCGCTTTACTTTACTCATAAACACATCGCCATAATGACCTGCTTAAGAAGAGTTAAATGAAAATCGATAGCTACAAAATTGCTACAAAGGAAATTCGAGTTTCGTAGAAATTGCAAAATGAAAAAGGTTTCTTCAGACGAGTTTGCTACCAATTGAAAAGCTGGCAGCATTTGCAAGTAGAGGTTTAAAAGATTCATTTTAAATTACACAGAAATTCTGTTTAAATCTTACATAAGATTGTAAAACTCTCACCCAACATTCTCATTACTTTTTCACCCACCCGAGGACCAGACATTGTAATTTTGTTGGATTAATTAGGCTTCAATATCTTAATTCTCCGTATTGTCAAAATATATCCCGAAACAATACAACATTGAATTTATAAACACTGAAGATAGAAATTGTTCTGACGGCTCTTCTTGACTTTCCTTTGAAACAAATTGTAGTAAACGCCTGTTAATAATAAATAGCAACAAATAACGGTATTGTTCAGATTAAGCTTGTCTATCAAGGCGCCAAGACGTTAACCTTAATAAGCCTTTAACAGTGGTGCCTAACACAATGATCGTACAAAAACTTTAGGGTTCCTTAAATAATTATGTCATCATCATCAGTCTATAAACGTCCAACTGCAGGGACCAGCATTACCCTCAGGTAGGGTATATGGGGGTTAGTCCACCAGTCCACCTCGCATGCCCAATGCAGATTGTTAGACTTCACATACGCCTAAGTCAAAGTCAAATTGATACGCATCGGAATTTCTTCTTCAGCGTATGTAAGTTTCCTCACGATGTTTTGCTTTCACACTTTTTGAGAGTAGTCGATATTACGTACATAAGTTAGAAAAACACATTGGTACATAGCACATCGTCCATGCGGATTCGAACCCAGAGCTCAAGATTATGTTTCCATACTTCTCCGCAACGCGCCACCGGCGATCTCAATATATATTCGTATAGTGGTCTGAAAACGGCAGCGTCATCAGATTTCAGAGTAATTTTCGAAGCGCTACAGAAAAGCACGAATACTTTCCGGAGACCCTTCAAAAGGTCTTTATCGTCCCATAAAACTTCTTTTATGTTACGCGAACTTTCTGTACCGAACGGTTAGTTGTTTGATGGTCACCCTTAAAAATAATTTTCTCAGCCCTCCCCCTGCTTTCCGATCACTTCGTAAGTTACTGACGATAAAATAAATTCTATATACCTACTTCTAAAATAAATTCTGTTATGATCCCTTTTACTTTTTACTGAAAGCGGGGACGAGAAAGCTCTCAGAAGGAGTAATAATAGGATGATCCGTGAATGAATGCTTCAATAAGTCGTCCCTTTGAACGTATCCACCTATATTTTCAAAACAGTTCTCTCCGACATCGCCGTGGAATATTCCTGTATATGACTGAATATTTATTGTTATGCTACGCTATAAATTTAGATGATATGTCACTTCGCATGTATGTAAATATCATCAGTGTAATCCTATAAGAGGTTGTTAGACAGCTGGAAAAAGAAAATTAGTTTTTCCACCCACTCTCTTGCGTAGGAGATTCTTATCGGAATTATTTCCACCATTAGCCACGCAATTAACCAATCACGCAAATGCCCTCAAACAGGCTCGATCCAACTAAAACAATACCACTTTATCTTTTTAATAACAGACATATTTTTGAACTAGCTGATTTTTTAAACTCATTCGTTGAACTCAGCATTTGAAAATGTCAAAATTACGGAGATATGCATCTTTATACTACTGATTTGACTTTCAAAAATCATACTTCAGGGGTGCGATTTTTGAAAGTCAAATCATCAGTAGAAAGATGCATATCTCCATAGTACTATTGACATTTTCAGCTGCTGAGTTCAAAGTATGAGTTTCAAAAATCGCACTCCTGTATTCGAAGTGGAGATCATAAAGCATGGCGTCCAAGATATTTATATAAGACTTCAGTAGATATAAGAGGAATGTTTCTTCATCGTTTTACCAAATTATACGTCATAAACTTAAATGTGCTATATTCTTAACAGGGTGTTTCAGAACTTCAAAATGAACAACTTTTGCTATGGGACCGACATTGAAATCACGAAAAAAACTCTGCTGTCCCATACATTTGAGTCGAGTGAGCCATTTACATTTTCTATGGGACAACAATAATTTTTGTTCGCGATCTCCATATCGGCCCTGTCTAAATTGTTCAGTTTTATGGTGTGAAACACCCCCTTAAGTATGTAATGCATGCATAAACATAACTAAGTTGTATGGTAAACACAGATGAGCATATAAAAGTCATATACCAAGAAGAAAGTGCAACAAGACACAAAGAAAAAGTATTTTACCGTGAATCGTGTCGTGATCTGTGAACAAAAACCTTGAATGCAAGATTTAAAAGAGTGGTGTATGACATCGGGAAGCTCGCAGCTGGGAGCGATTTCGTGGTCCGCTGCTCGCCACACGCCGCTGCCCAGTGACAATGGAGTCGGAGCAGTGGCCTCGTCGCGCCTGCCGGCTACCCGGACCAACATCCCATTGTTTTTGATTAATCACGCAGCTCATCTCGCCGCAGAAAAGGTATCATAGATTTTTTGGTTTGTGGAGCTTTCAAAAGCTCTGTAACAACTTGTGGTTTTAGACATTTGCCGGTTATGGCGTTGTTTTGAATCCAAAGTGTTGACAAACGAACCTGAATACTGTACAGAATCGATCATCATCATCATCAGACTATACAGGGTGTGACGAAAATTATCATTAAACTTTAAACTACATACTCTAGAACTTTTAACTGAACAACTTTTACTATAGAACCAAACCTATCAGCGCAAAAAATCTGCTGTTCCATACTTAACTGCACTTCCTTTGCTACTATGATGTATGAGACAGCAGATTTTTTTTGCTATTACATGTTCGCTCCCATAGTAAAAGTTGTTCAGTTTGATGGGTAGAGTATGTGGTTTAAAGGTTAATGATACTTTTCCTTACACCATGTATAAGTCCCACTGCAGGGCACTGTTATACCCTCAGAGAGGGTATGGGCGTTAGATTTTGTATATAACATAATGAAAGTTCATCGTTTACATTTAGATTTTACATGTTTAGAGTTTATAATTGTACACATTTTGCAGTGGCTATGAAATAGGAAAGTAAGTAAGTAAGGTAGCTAATGAGGAATTAGGTAAGTAAGGAGTGGACAGACATCGCCAGCGACGAAGAGCTGTTTCGTTTGGCAAAAGATAGACAGAGATATGCAGAGCTAACTGCCAACCTCCAGTAATGGAGAGGAACCCGAAGAAGACGATTAGATAAGTACTTGACACACCTACAGAAAATACTAAAGCTGTATATTATTATCGACTGTAAATTCCTATTGTTATTTAGGTTCGTTCTTAAATGTTATAGGATATAGAATGTGGAACCTACACATTATTATTCTCACCTATACCTATACAATGTTAGGTTTCCCCATCTAATAATTATATAATATAGGATTACACCCAAAGCGATAACATGCGAATTGCGAATATTTGCAAGAGATGTAGAGAGCGTGGAAGTACTTATAGTCCTCCAGAGACTTGTCTCAATATCCCGAGGTTAAAGTTTACAACATACATACGATGTTTGTATCTACGAGTTGTTCCATTATATAACCAAAACTGTTTTAGTTTCCTGATATAATTATTCTATGCAGTATTGGAAGCTTCAATTGAAAATTTTAATTCAAACTACACTGACCTGATACTTAGTTTTGCAGGCCTGTGTATTATGCCCGTTCGTTTTACCAGCTACATATTCTCTTCAACGGTGAAACTAAATGACTCGACCAGGTGCAGATTTTTCAAAGAGGAGATGGAAACTCTTATGCATCTTCTTTGTGAATGTAGCCCATGGATTTAGAACCAATAGATGCAAATCCTCCTTACAAGCATTGATACACGTAAATTTACCATGGCGGTTGGTAATGTTTGTCCTTCTTTCGTACGTGTTCATGTAGGTGTCCGTCGTCAATGTTTCCGACTTTAAGTTTGTCCAGTTCTATAAATTTTTGTGGTTGGATTAGAAAGGGCAAAGTTGACGTCGGAAACAACGACAGAAATTTACGAAAGAAGGACGAACATTACCGACCTCCAAGGTGTATTTTCTTGTTTCACCGCTTGTAAGGCAGTCAGCCCTCCAGGTATTGACAATACCTTTTCTAGCTTCCTGATGTAGTCCTGTGATATACAAACGAAGTATCCATCTAGGCAGGCGATATGCCAGATGCCCTCCAAACCCTCTTTCAAAAAGACTACTGCAGTTCCTCACTGCAGTGGGCATCAGTAGGGACCTGTTAAAAGGGGATTCACAAAAGACCAGCGATGATCGCAGTGGCATAGGCACATGTCTGTTAAGGTCCTCAATTTGCTAATAAGAAATAGATCTTATCTTTTTTTTATTTCAAAATACTACATACTACTACAGGGTGCAATTGAAATTAGTTTTAGGATTGGTTCAAAACACAAAATTGAACAACTTTTACTAACTTTTAAATTGCAAACAAAAAATCTGTTTTTCTTACATTTGAGTCGAGTAGACATTGTAGTTTAGTATCCGAATAGTATTGTAGTTAGTATTAGAACAGTTTTTTGTGATTTCAGGTTGTGTAAGTCTTGAACTTGAACAGTAAGCAACAGCATTGGACTAGAAATGAACGCATCAAAAACTAAAATTCTCACAAACAGTGCCCAAACCCCAGTAACAGTAAGTGGTACAAAGCTAGAATACGTTGAAAGCTATATATACTTGGGGAAAGAAATTTCCTTCAAACGGTCCAGAAACGAAGATGAGGTAAACAGAAGAATATGCACGTCATGGCAAAAATTTTGGTGCCACAAAGAGGTCCTAAAATCAAAACTGCCACTGAAACAAAAGAAAAAGGTAATGGACTCATGCATACTTCCCTGCCTGACCTATGCTTGCCAAACATGGACGCTGAACAAGACCGTACGAAACAAAATACAAACGTGCCAACGCGCTATGGAAAGAAGCATCCTAAACCTAAAACTGAATGATAGACAAAGAAACGAAGACATCCGCCACAGAACCAAGGTTATTGATGCTCTGCAACACACTCATAGACTAAAGTGGAAATGGGCTGGACACGTAGCGCGCCTTTCAGACCAGAGGTGGACCAAGCTCTCAACTACTTGGCACGGTCCGACAGGAACGAGATCCGTAGGAAGACCACAGGAACGATGGAAAGACGAAATTTCCAAACTAGCCGGCGAAAATTGGATAGATAAAGCTCAACAAAGAGGAAATTGGATCCAAAAGGAGGAGGCCTTTACCCAAAGAGGGGTCCTTAATTGAATAATATTCAATAATTTTTTTTAAGTGTAATGTGTGTAAATTATTTAATTAAATGCAATGTATTGTAATAGAACTTATAACGAGATTGAAATAATAATTTAATTAATGCATGCTTAATGAATTTAATAAGATGATTATTTTGTATTCTGAATTTATTGTAATTGAAATTAAGGAATAAAGAGGCTTTATTATTATTATTATTAAGTCTTGAACCACCCCTGTCTCATTTCAATTACACCCTGTAGAGTATAACCCTATCATTATTTTCAATTTGAAGGTCACAAAACTAACACGTAAATAACATTAATAGGAAACTTGGAGAGAAGATGATTCAATTTTGTTAAATGTGTTTATTTCATCAGAGTCACGCCATGGTAAACAATGGACTTCAATTAACATTAATTTGGTGGGTTTTAGAGTCTACATAAATAATCAGTGTGAGCGAAGAAACTTTGCGGGGTGAATGCAAACAAAAGATAGGTATCAAGTTTTACTTAAGGGGATATTTTGTTTCCTTCCAAGTGTTTCCAAGTCCATGTAAATATATGGAGTATTTTGGAGAACTTTGACTTTGGCCGTATTATTTAATAAAAACCGGTCAAGTGCGAGTTGGGCTACTCGCGCACTGAGGGTTCCGTACGACACCACTACACAACATTAACTTACAAAAAAAATTATTTCTCTGGGATCTTCGACGGGAGACCGACTCACTCTTGGCCGGTTTTTATTATTTGTTGTTATACTGTAAAGTTTGCTCTATAATCACACCAAGTTTGACTCGTATGTATTACCGTTTTTACGATAGAGCGAGAAGAAAAAAGGATGATAAAAAAATAGTTTCTTGTATGAGGACCCCCCTTAATTTTTAATTTTTTGAGACTTTTATTATTGGTTAACAAATCCGCCGTAATAACGCATATTCTGTAAAAATGTCAACTGTCTAGCTGTTACAAAGTTACAGCCCTAAATAGGACGGACGGACTGATAGTAGGGTTCCGTTTTCACCCTTTGGGTACGGAACTCTAAAAAACTAACAATGTATCACTTTTTGATTCGCCATTGAGTCGTAGCAGCAACACCACATAGCAAAATTCAAAAAATTATAGTCAAAATAATATCACACATATTGCTTTTTAGGTGAGAGTGTCATCTTAACTCTACTTAGATTAAGTTAGGTATGTAACGAAACACCCTGGCAAGATTTAAAGGGGTGGTCTAGACATTTGTTTATTGTATTAATTAGATGTTATTTCATTTCTAAATACAAAACAACATTTCACGTAGTTATAGTTACTGAATTCAAAAAAATATCTATACATGTTTTATTTACGTTTGGCTACCTAATTTCTCAATCCCTTTAAATGTTTTTTTTGCGTGCGAGACGTCGCAAAATTTACTACAAGATTCTTAAACAAACATAAATATTGAGAGAATATATTATTTGAGATTGCAAAACCCTTAATGAAAGTTAATTTTGCAGTGAGACACAAAAGGGCCCAATAGTTAAGAGGGCGCGTTCTAAACGCTGCTGGCTGTTCATTGTTAGAGAAATTAATTATACTTGGACAGCGGTCGGCGAAACGAGCCGTATAAGTGCTAATGCAAAGCCAAATTATTTGGTGCCTAACAATATGATAATGAAGAGAACATTTAAGATGAATTTATGTTCAGAAGTTATTTAAATGTTCAGTTAGCTTTTAGGTGCCACTTTTAGGGGGAAAACTGACTAGTAAACAACAGTTATGTTTAGACACAGTCTAAAATAACTCGTAAATAGAAGAATAGAACAGAAATAGAAATTGTATTTGCTGTAAGTATTGTTTCGTAGGTTTAGCATCATTAGCAGCCTTTTTGTTGAAAATTTGGTCTTTGTTAAACGCCTTCTTCTTTGTTAAGGCGCAATAGTAGTACGAAATACCTTGGAGGCATCTCTTATTTTTCATTTTTCTACTAGATTTATACAATTTACCGAAACCAAAGCAATACCTTCTTCTTGGATAGTTTATCTAGTGAAATCATAAATTGAATAAACGATTGGAATTACTTCACTCGATAGAAAATCATCACAAAGATGACGTACTTTCATTTATTTTCTAAAGAAGATCTCGTTTTAGAAGAACTTAAAATAGTTTCCGATTTTTGATATTTATAGTCACATTTTCACCATTAGTTTCTCTAGTGAAATCATAAAAAATCTATAAAAAGTACTTTTGAAAATTCTTTTTAATCGAAAATACGGCACACGCACGCACTTTTCGGAGGGCTGGGCAATCGCGTTTCTCATAGAAAATATTCGTCTGAACCTATAGCCCCTTAAACGGCCTCGCATGCCAACCCCGAGAAAACGATAAAAATTTAGATGTGCCTGTATCTTTGTTATTTTACGTATGCCAAATAGAGGGCGCATGACGTTTTTCTCGTTTTGTTACTTCGCGTGGTGGGTGGCATTCTAGCCTTGCAGTCTAGAAGCTATGTTTAAGGGTATATTACCGTTGGTGCACTCCATACAAACGGAGTTTGATTATTTTTTCATTACTAACCAATTAAAGTCAATGACATTTTTCAGAAACAATTTAGAAACTAATCTCTATGCTTGTATGTTGTCATGTTTTAAAGTTTCAGTGCCTCAAATATTTCCATGCAAATCTTAAATTAATTCTAGCATTGAAAATGTATAATTAGATAGCATAGAGATTTGTTTCTAGACTGTTTCTGAAAAATGTCATTGACTTTAATTGGTTAGTATTGAAAATATCACCAGACTTCGTTTGTATGCGGCGCCCATTTACGCATTCGGAATAAATTTCTCTTAAAATTCTATGTTCCTATATACTACGAAATGAGTAGGTATATTTACGAAAAAATAAATCGGGTCAAATATATGGAAAAGCGGTTTTTTTCGCAGTTTAAATATTGGTCCCGTAGTAAAAGTTGTTCAGTTTAGTCTGAAGCACACCGTAAAGTAGGTATGTAACGCATCGGAAAAAAGGAAATGAATAAAAAAATTGCAGAATACATTTTACTTACTATTATAGTCATAACTTAGGTACAAAACATTCGTATTCGCCATATAAATATTTGCCCCTTGCGAGATTCGAACCCGACTGAGCTATCCAGCCGTCTACTAATAAATATCTAAAAGCTATGACAGCTATTATTATAAAGCACGTTATCGATATTAATGATCAATAACCATGTTGTGACAACTTATACCTACACAATTAGTACTTTAGTTTTTCGGTTTTTATATCAGTAATGTTACAACCATTTCAAAACCGTAACCTTTTTGGTAATTAAATAGTCCCGGTGCTACAGTACTTAATTTACAACAGTCGATATACAGGGTGAAATTGATATCGTTAGCATGCTATTAAACTTAGAGTCTACCCATCAAACTGAACAACTGGAGCATAAAAAAATCTGCTGTTCCATACTGTAATTATGACAATGCCTACTTGTCTGAAATGTATGCGGCAGCAGATTTTTTGCTCCCACAGTAAAAATTGTTCAGTTTGATGGGTAGACTCTGAGTTTAAAAGGATGCTAATGATCTCAATTTCACTCTCTATGTGTAGATTAATAGAAAAATAGAAAAAAGTACGGCAAGTTTATATTCATTGCCACACAAAAAACAACTAAGTTATATCTATGGAAATTTACTTATATTTTACCCAAAATTGTGTAATACCTACAACCGTATATATTTTATGAATTCGATAAATTCAGGAGCCATTTAACCGTTTTTGCTGCTGTATTCAGTGAAGTGTAAGGCATTTATCACGGGTCGTGTATAACGATACAAAAAGAAAATAAGACAAAAACGCGCCTTTGTGCAGAGTAAGTAAATTATGTATTAAATATATGTATACACATGTATACACAGTGTAACAAAGTCTTACTTTTTTAAGCATTAGCAGCAACGATTGTTATAAGTACAAAGTCAAACTTTAAATTTAATCAAAATTGTTAATATTTATTATTATGCTAAGAACACATTGTAATAGAGCTCTTATCTGCAAATAAAGATTTTTATTTTACGATTTGTTACAAAAATAAAAATAAACATTGGAAACTTTTATGTTTAGACCATCAAACTGAACAACTTTCACTCTGGAACCAACTTCGAAATCGCGAAAAAAAATCTGATATTCCATACATTTAGCTCGAATAGATTTGAACATCTGATTTTTTTTCGCTAGTTCGATACTGGTCCCATAGTGAAAGTTGTTCAGTTTGATGGTCTAAACCACCCCCTTAAATATTTATTTGTATTTTTGTAACACTTTGTATATTTATTTATTTAAACCAGCAAACCGACCAATTTTCTTTATGGGTCATCGATATCGATCGAGACAAATATTTTTTTTTAATAGTTTTCTGGCTTTAAATATACAGGGTGGAACCTTAAATGCATTACATATCGAACGAACAAGCTCCAGACCGTCAAAATGAACCATAAGAGGCCAATTTGAAACATACGAAAAAAAAATCTACTGTTTTATTCATATTGGTTGAGTATTTTATATTATCATTTTCTATTGACGATATTTCGCCATTTCGATATTTGCTTAGCTCCATAGTAGAAAGGTGTTCATTTGATGGCCTGAATCACCCCGTTCGATACGTAACGCATTTAATTTTACACCCTACATAATTTACTAAAAGGTGAACTTGTGAGGTAATGAAATGCCATCTGTAAAACGAAGTTTAGTATAGCCTAGTTAATTACCTAAAGGTTATTCTCGCAAAACACATGCCTTCCAATACAAGTTATTATACTCGTATTAATAATGCTCCACTTAAACAGATGCTGTAATTAATTTACGGTTGCGTGTGGACATTGCATGTCAAGATGTCTATAGCCGTTGACAGGTGAACGAAGCATGTCCAGAGGCATAAAGAAACAAACTGTAGGCTATCGATTGAAAAAAATTTGACCTTTAAACCGAAATTGTTTGAACAGACTTGATTCAAACTACTTACAGAAATAACATAACGGATTCCGTACCGTAGATTTTTTACCGTGTCGTTTTAAGGGGTTCAGACCATCAAACTGAACAACTTTTTGCTATGGGAGCCAACCTGAAATTGCAAATAAAAACCGGTCAAGTGCGAGTCGGGCTACTCGCGCACCGAGGGTTCCGTACAACACCACCACACAACATATTAACATAGAAAAAAGTTTTGTTTTCTCCGGGGCCTTTAGCGCGAAACCGACTCACATTTGGCCGGTTTTTATTATTTGTTGTTATACTACAGAGTTAGCTCTATAATCACACTAAGTTTGACAATTGTATGTATTACCATTTTTACGATATTCGGCGGTCCTGTTGCTTAAAACAATTTTTTTTATCTAAGGCACAATTAAGGTACACGTATGAGAATAAGTACAACGAAGATTAGTCCGATTTTCAATTGGCAGATTTTTGAGACTTATCGTACAACAGCTTCGTTTGTATACAGGAGTGTGCAACATTCGTTTTCTGCCGTTTTATACATTATACCGCGTACATCCAGTCTAGACTCTACAAACATCTCAAACTTAATTAAATTTTAATGTCCGATCGAACAAAATAATAACTACCGCGACATAAAACCAAACCTTTGAAACTGCTAAATAATAAATGAATGAAGCAACATCAGCTTAATGTATTCAGATCCTTAAAGGTTCTGTCTATTATCCTCAGCTTACCTTGGAGCCACGTTGCTTGAAAGTTTGATTACTTGGCGAAATTATGGGTTGAACGGTATTAAATTATCATTAGAAAGGCAGTAGCTCGATGCTCCATTAACTATGGCTTCTAATGAGTGATTTACGTTAACTGGAGTGTGCTGTGTCACATTTGCTCCACGACGTGACATACGTCCGCTATGCTGACGATTAATGTAATGCTGCTCGGCTCTCCCAACCTGTAATAAGCGAGACTTGAACCGTGAACTCCGGCTACGTCCCCGTTACCTAAATTGACGCTTTTACTTGACGTACATACTAACACGTGTACGTATGCCTATATACGCTATTAGTCGGGGAAATCTACGGATTTTTGTATGGAGAAGGTTGCATTAATTGCACTTTTGGTGATAATTTGGAATATAGTAGATAAATACCTGAAAAACATAAATTCTCAATAATCCTCGATTTTTATTGTTTATTATTGAATAATTAAGACATTTACTAAACATTAAATTTAGGTATGAACAAAAAATGGAAAACTGGTGATTTTGTACAGAATGGCTTCATTCAATACGTTTTATTTATAACAATAATAATCCCCGGTTAATATCGTAAATTTGAGTAGATATGTAATATTTTGTATGTTTTCAAAAATTATAACCTCAAAACCAAATTATTTACTGTTTGTTTGTACACATTAAATTTGCCTTGTTTTATTTAATTGTCTATTTTGCTAGTATGCTGGAAGAAATATCTTTCGAAAAAAGCTACAAAGAGTACATTTATATCGATTTTAAGGTATTTCTCAGGTTCCTGAGCCAATATAACCACGAAATCTCGACAAAAGTGTTATAAACTAACAGTAGTATTATTTCAAACACAATTTACTAAAGTGTCTTTAATGCAATCTCAAACCTTATTTTTCCTAGACTATATGCTCTGATACGATAAGGGTGCTCCGAAATTCAGAAATTGGCAAATATCTCTGGGGGATATAAGTGATTATGCAAAATCTCTGTAAGTGGGTTGTAACGTAGGCGTATTACTGAGGTACTTACCTCAGATCATATAACACATACTTATTTAGATACTTATGAGGCTTACATCTATTATCTCGATATGCCGATTGTTAAAATGATTATAAATATTTACATAGTATTCATTCATAGAATTCAAGGTCGCCCAGCGAGCTATGCTAAGCTATGGAGAGAGCTATGCTCGATGTTTCTCTGAGAGATCACATCAGAAATAAGTGATACGTCAGAACTAAAGTGCTTGACAAAGCTCAGAAAATTTGCAAGCTAAATTGGCAATGGACTGGTCATAACTGTCGAAGAACTGATAACCGATGGGGTTTCAGAGTTCTAGAGTGGAGACCAGGAACTGGCAGGCATAGTGAGGGGAGGGACGCCCTGCGGCCCGCTGGACCGACGACATAATAAAAAAGGTAGCGGTGAGCGACTGGATGAGGAAGGCCAAGGACAGAATTTTGTAGCGCCTTGGGAGAGGCCTATTTCAGCAGTGGACGATGATAGGCTTATGTTGACATATTATTCCATGATGATACTTATAGTTATAGACTACTTTTATAAGTTGGAACTACAGCAACTCAATTACGTTTACTAGCCAACAGGATGTAAAATACGATACATATATCGAACAGGGTGCTTCAGATCATCAAACTTAACAACTTTCACTACGGAGCCAACATTGAAATCGCGAAAATAAATCAGCTGTTCCAAAGAAAATGTCAATAGCTTCGAAGCTTAGATTTCAATGTTCGTCCTACAGTAAATGTTGTTCAGTTTGATTTTCCATAAAGTATGTAACCGCATTATCTTAACTCTTATAAAATTGTAACAGAAGTGTACATTGAAGATATTTACATGAAAAAGATTACGATATGGTTTTTAGGTATCCCGGACTTAAAATCAACCTTTTTTTGAATGTTTGTCAATCTGTTTGTTTGTTTGTATGTTTGTAACAGCATGACGCAAAAACTACTGAACCGATTTTGATGAAACTTTTTTTGTTTGTTAGCTTATGATCTGAAGAAAAATCTGGTAGGTATATAATTTGTGCGAACGAAGTCGCGGGTATACTCTAGATATAAATAAGATCATCAAATGTGTGACAATTCGAGCAGCGCGACATGCTTAGTAAAAAAAAGAGAATTTTTCTGAGATATCAATAGTTATTTCTTTATTGGAAGATTTCGAAAAGAAAACTTCATCGTCCCATGACCTGTCTAACAGAATAATCCTTTGCCTACCGTGCTGCCTACATATACCTACGATCGAGTCGAAAAATAATATCAAATCATGCGCAATGGGATTTCAATCGTGAATCACGAGTCGTCAAGGGGAATTCGGGCGACACGGTTGAACGGTTTTGTCGTCGTCTCGTGGCGGAGCTTCGATAATGAGCGTTGATATGACGAAATCAAACGACACGGCGGCTACGGGCTGCTTCTTCGATACGGGAGTTACTCACCGTGCGACCGGAAATTTTGTTTCAGTCACAAAAGACATCATCGACGATTCTTACAATTTTGGTCCAAATGTGAAAGTGCCGGCCAACAATAATTAATGTTTTATTCTGTTAGAACTTGTAGAGATTACTGTGGGGCAAGATGAAATAATAATAATTTAACAATCAAATGAACTACGTTAAAGGTAGGTACAGTCAGTAGCGTAGCGAGGGGGGAGGGCAGGAGGGGCAAATGCCCTGGGCGGCACTTTACTAGGGGCGGCAAATTCGGGAAATATATAGATTGATTGAGGTCTCTCTATAACCAATTCCTAGAGCAGAGAAAAGCAGAGTTCGCTTCGCTCGCTCCGTTATGTAAGATAAGGGGGCGGCTAAATCGGTTTGTGCCCCGGGCGGCAGAAACTCACGCTACGCCACTGGGTACAGTTCACAATCCCGATATACACAGGTACTACCGGCTTTCTTGTTATGTCAGGTTGGACCCCTTTTATCAAATAAATGTGCGGTAAATATTTCTTTTATAGGTTGTTACCTTATTTCGCTTTATTTTTAGGGTACCGTAGCTCTAGTTCAGTTTATAAAAGCTTATAATGCGACAATTATATGACTATTTAAGAAGCGTTTCTTTTGTAATGTACGTTCTGTATACGTACAAATAAATCTATGTTCAATTAGACTATAGTCTACGGTATTGAGGGGAGGTAAGGTGGGCGACTCTAAACCTTCTGCCGGGTAAGCGAAACAGTATAAATTCTAGATCATTTACTTAGGTCTAAACCGAAAAAAATTATAGGTCTGACAGAAAAATAACTAATTAATTAAATATTATTCGTAGTCTACACCACGTTGAGTTGAGTGGGCGGTCTGGGCCAATATACAGTATCCTCTTTTCTAAGAGGATGACCAGACCATCAAACTGAACAACTTTTTCTATGCAACCAACATCAAAATCACGAAAAAAAATCTGATGTCGCACCCATTTGGCTCGAGTACGTTTGCGATTTGCTGATTTTTTTTCGCGATTTCGATGTTGGTGCCTCAGAGAAATTGGTTCAGTGTGACGGTCTGATCATTCCCTGAAAAAAGTGTCAGCATATTAAGATGGACCCCATATTCAAATAGCTATCAAAGCTGCATACGAATCATCAATTGAATGACAATTCAATTACTTATCATTTACTAAGGAGTAAGCTGATATGACGGCCAAGAGACATGAATGGAAGATGAGATATAGCGCTGACCCCAAATAATGGGTTATGGGCAAGAGAATTATGATACGAAATAAGTTATGGATACTGCCCCTGAGATGGCGGGGTGCATCGAGGCCTTTGACACAGCTTTGAAATACTCTAATAGCCCTTTGTATTAGATTTATAGGCTGTGGTATTAGTTAAGGCTGGACCCGTCTGTTGGAATCATATATGACCTGTTTCCACTCATCCTAATGAGTAATCCCTGCAGTTAAACGGAAACATAATATAGACGGATTATTAACATAACAATGACCTATTTTATAATATACATGACTGATTTTATCCAGCAGTGGATTACCGTCACATAAATTAAGTTGATTATGCCACTCTATTCATTTTGTATAGAAAGAACTTTACGTTATTATTCTATTCTATAGTGTTATAGTTACTAAGTCACAATTTATTTAAGATAATTATAAAAATAGTAAGCTCTCTGTTCCTGCCACTTCACTTCAACCTTCACTGATATAAGTTTTACAGTTATGGATGCAAAGTAGAAGGACGAAAGAAACACGGGTCTTTAAAATTAATATTTAATTAGCTAAGTACGTATTAACATTTCAAATCTCGATTTTAAATGCAGTACGTCACACAGAATCTTTAAAAATGCTAATTCTCGTTAAAATGTGCAAAAAGCACAAAAAATTATGTTTTAATAATGTTAATAAAGTGTACTTTTTTCATAGGTCTGTTTTTTCATACTTCTATGTTAAAAAATTGTATTTAACAGGTATACTTCATGCTCGGCATCGGCCACATTCTCGCACGCATTCCACGCACATATTCCTCGCACGCATCCCTCGCACACATTCCTCGCACGCATCTCTCGCACACATTCCTCGCACGCATCCACCATTTCTCGCTTGTTTTGTATGTACAAAGACTTCGCTTCACTAAGCCTTTTTCCACCAGAGCTAAGCTGAGCGAAGCTAGGAAAATGAAGTGATTCTATGGTGGATTTTTTCCTCGCGCACCGCTTAGCTTCCTCGAACATCTTTGGTGGAAAAACAGCCACTACACGTATGCACTGAGAAAACAATTCTACGTCTACGTAGCCTGTCGCAGCTTACGTACGACGTAGCTTACGACGCGATACTGATTACGCAACACTCGTTTTTTCTCAGTGTGGGTGCTTGTATCAGCGTACGCGCACACCGATATAGTGTCAATAAGTAACACGTTTTGCATAGTGGTACAAGAAAGAACTGTGATAAAACAAGAAACGGAACCCTGTTTTTGCCGTTCGCCAAACGTTATGTTTGAGACATTTTTACTTTGTAACCCAGTCACGATGGGGACTATAAAAGTAACTGTTGATTCCTAAGAACATCTTTCTCTATTAAACGGTAGTTTAGAGGCGCCCGCCCTCCCAACGCCTGGCAATCTATTTATCTAACTACCCTCTTTATGGTTTTCCCGCGAGATGTGCGTTATAGATGCGGCTCTATTACATATTTCAAGGTTGGTACCTAAGTTATACAGGGTATAAGGGACAGAAATACTCGGACCATCAAACTGAACAACTTTCATTATGGAGCATACCTCAGGAAACGGGAAAAAAAATCAGTTGTCCCATACATTTGAGTCGGGTAGGCACAATGATTTATTTTCGCGTTTAGGCTCCATAGTGAAAGTTGTTCAGTTTCAGTATTTGCTAGGCTGTCACTTACACCCTGTATATTATCAGGTAAACCAATAGTTTACTGTCCTTTAAGTACTATAGAAAGAGTATGGTACTACATAACTGTACCGAAATAGTAGTAGTAATTTTGAAGCGTGCCATAACCTACCGTCGAAGAAGATATTTAGTTTGAAAATGAAAAAAATATTCTAACTGAAATATTTCAGAAATATCGTTTAAATAATTATCACATTTTGTGACAGAGTGTTTGTTATTCTTATTTCTGGTGTACACACGGCGACACATCAAGCTATACAAAACCCAAAATAAGCTGGCTGCGTAGGTCGAGTATATCGTCTAACGTCGCGCGGCCAGCTTATGTTGGTTTTGTATAGCTTAATAAGATAGAGAAAAGAAAAGATTAGACTTTTAAGTACTTCTCCGACAGGTGAGGTTCCAATGAGTTGCGATACTATTTTTAACCCCCGACTCAAAAAGAGGGCTGTTATAAGTTTGACGCCTATGTCGGTCTGTTTATCTGTCGGTGGCATCATAGCTCCCAAACGGGTGGACCGATTTCGATGAATTTTTTAAATAGAAAGCTAATTTTACACACATACTTATCTAGTACCATTTAAAGTACCAGAATTTTGTTAGTAATTAAAACCGGCCAAGTGCGTGTCGGGCCGCAGGGTAGGGTTCCGTAGTTCCCCGTATATACGGACTTAGAAGGGGGCCCTACGGTTTAACGGCTCATAAACTCTAAAAAGTACATTTTGCGAGTTGCTCAACTATTCGTTAACTTGGAAAGCCTACTTAGCGATGATAGTTTTCCATTTAAATTCGTTATATACACTACTGCCATGATTTTTTTCATGTATACAGAAACAACCGATTAGCTGGCAGGGGGGGGGGGGACACTTGACTTAATATTTCGCTAACGGATCCCTAAATCGAAAAATGGTTTTCCCAAACCCACAATATTTTCATAATACCTATCCAACGATACCCCACATCATGGGATATAGGAGAAAAAAAAAATCATCTCCACTTTTCGTGTAGGGGAAATACCCTAAAAAAAATATTTGACAAGATTTTAGTTTACCACTTTACCCTGTATGATATGTATACCCATGTCAAATTACAACTTTCTAGTACTAAGCGTCTCTGAGCTAACGGACGGACATGGCAAAACTATAAGGGTTCTTTGTTGACTACGGAGCCCTAAAAACTAGTGATGAAAGACTGAAAGATTTGTATAAAAATTCATACAGAAATGATAAGCATGGCAACTAGAGAAAAGAGAGAAGGGGGTGCAGACGGGGCGCGGGGGGGCTCCTCCCCAGCTCGCGATTCGTATTGTTTTGAAAAATAACGCCTGTCTGTCAGGTTACTCAACTGATTTGAATAATGCTAAAATGTTAAGAGGATAGACTAGGAACCTTTTTTCCATACTAGAGCAAAAATTGTTTTACCGTACAATATGTTACCTCCGCTATGTCCCTATGTTTTGCTTTTCTGCATATATTAATTACTTTAAGAACTAGGGAACTTCGAAAATTCCCAATTTTAACGCCCGTTTTCAGACATCCAGCAAACAAATTTCACGAATATAAACAATTAAAGCAAAACATAGAGACATAGCCAAAGTTTTTCGCATATAGTTCTTGAAAAAATTATTAAAATCGGTTTAGTTTTGGAGGAGGAAACAGGGGAATACGAAATGCTGATTTCATTTTATGTAGATAAGATCAGTCTGAGCTGCAGTTGTTTCTTTCGCACTCTAGTCGGCGGGGTGTGTGGGAGGGGCGGATCGGACAAATACGTATACAGTTGGAAAAGTGACCTATTCTCTTAATGGGAATGGATAAGGTTGTATGGCGAAAAATTTGCATTTTTTGTTGTTGATCGGCCAGTAATAAAACTAATATAAATAATAGGTTTTTTGAGGACCTTTCAAAATACATTAAAAAAACATCGCATCGGAGCTGTGCTATTAAGGTGCAAATAACTTCTAAGGTTGTATGGGATAAATCGCTTTTTAGCGCTAAGACCGCCTTGTTTTGTATCTCCTGCATTTCTTCGCTGAATAGGTAATATGTTTCGATTGATTGATTGAAAATAAATTAGGTGATTATTAAATTTGGTTACTTTTTCATGGACCTTTAAGAGTCAAATATCTCAGATCCGATGCGAGCTAGGTCATAAGTGGTTATTATAATATGTTTGTTTTTTATAGTATTATAATTATACAATACTTCGATTGGTGGCCGAGACTGTTAAAAAAATGGCAATACCTTCAAATTTCGAGAGCCCTCCTATCCTCTTAATTTTTTTACTAACTCTCGATGGGAGTTGTTAGGTTTAAAGTAAAGCAGATTACATAATTTGTATTGCTAATTTGATTTAAATGAAACGAATATAATACTTAGACGAATATTTTGTTTATTTATTCAAAGCGATTCTGATAAAAAACTCTCTCTTTCTCAAAGCTAAAGTGGTCCGAGTAATAAATCTTATAAATCAAAGAGAATTGTTTCTAATGCAGCGGTGCGCACCAAATAATAAAGTAAGTAGGTACCGTTACAGGGCCGTATCGTTGCTAGAACTTAATTTAAGGTAGGGCATAATAAGATGTTTACGGTAGGGCGGAACGGTATAAGGATCCTATAGTTTTTTGGGTGGGCAAAATAATTATGTGATATTGTTCCTCCAGGAAAGACACTCTCACCGATCCCAGCTACCCAATCCGCCGCGTAGCCCCAGCAACGTCCTATGCCGAGATCCGTACCCCTCTGGGTGCCCCTAGGTCGGTTACTTAAGTTCATTCATTTGGCTCGGTAGACCCTTCGTGGTCCCTCCAATAGTCCGCAGTAAAAAGCCGTAACTGCTCCCTGAGCAACGCTGTATTTTAGTCATTTCCAAAAAAAAAAGGAAAGACAAGGGCAAAAAAACTTTCATACACCGAAACTCAAAACACTACGAAATGCAATTTTTCGAATTTATATGTGGAACATGTCATTGAGTGTATAATCTTATTTAAGTTTTAGTTATAAATTATACCTGGGTATTTTACATTTACACTACGGGTATTTTACGTTTATGTTCTCCTGATGTCAATAAAATTAAATAAAACACCATTCAAAAGCTTGAGCGGGAAGAGAGCTCAAAATTTCCCAGGCCCGCGACGAGATTGCGGCTAGAAAATTTTCAATTTACGGTTTGTCTTGTGTCCCACTTGCTAATATGTAAGTATATTAAAGACTTACGTGGAATTTTAAAGGTAGGGCATTCGTATTTGAAGGTAGGGCATTGCCCCACGATACCCCCTCCTTGTTACGGCCCTATACCTATGCGAACTTTGTCATGAGCCACAACAAAAGCGGTTTAACGTAAAAGTCCTCAATAATATTTGTGAAGTCGAATCATTTTGAAATTTGAACGTTTAACCTTTCGCTGAAATCGAGTTTACAATCATTTATTTACACAGTATTTTCCATTTACAGAAACAGGTTAACATTTTTCAGTATTTCTCCCATGTTTATGGATAATAAACACACCCGGTGTTTCGTAACAAAAGGAAGTTTTTAAACAGAATAATGAATGAGCTTTGGTTACGAACACATTATTATACAGGGTGTTAAAAAGGGGGTTCATCGAACTAAACAACTTTCACTACAGGACCAATATTGAAATCGTAAAAAACAATCTTCTGTTCCATAGAAAATGTCAATGATGACTCGACCCGTATTGTACCCGTACTCGACTCGAAATGTATTGAACAACAATTATTTTTCCGCGATTTCTGCTTTGGCTCCATAGTGAAAGTTGTTCAGTTTGATGGTCTGAAACCCCCCAATCAATATGTAACGCATTTAATTTTAAACACCTTGTACAATAATAAAAAAATGTTACAATAATTAACCTCTAAGTTTACGCAACGTCGCACTACGTATATAGGTTAATCAATACGTTGGCAATATCTACAATCGACTTTCAATTATTGTACCTATAGTAATAGTATGCAAATATAACTACGAGTAACTATAATAAATAATATATTTTCCCTGGTCGACCATCGTGTCCGTTAATCCAGCGCAGCATTATTCAAATCAGGGTGTTATCCCTAATACAACATTGTATTGATATACGACACCGACCTAACTATACAAACAGTATGTTAATGTTTAGGAACCGAATAGCCTAGATATGTTGGTTAAACGATTTTATTAGACGTGATGTGAAGCCAATACTCTTATTCTTTCTTCCGGTTACCTCCTGAGTATTTTTATATCGAGCATAAATCCACCAAATATTTCCACCGCTGTAAATCGAATTTGACGTATTAAAACAAAAAACCACAAACCACAAATTCCTAACATAATTGAGCCACAATATTTTCAGAATCGAATCCTTGTGATGAACTCTATAAGGATCGACCATAGTTACTGCACTCTTGCTTACCATTTCTACCTTTTCCTAATGAGATATTATTCACTTAGGCTCGTCATAAGGATGCCGGAAACATATACAACTCAACCCCGACGAAAAAATACTTATGCAGTCTTGATAATAACGATAGCAGGATCAGCAGGGGCGACCACTCATAACATCAGACAATTGAAGCCCAGCGAGCCTGGGGGATGATTCTAATCTGTCTTGGAACCACCTCCAGAGTAGTCCAAACTGTCAATACACCATTTTTAAGCACTTCAAAATGTGACTGGCGGTCAGATTGGGGCCTTTTTAACTATCTACATGCAAACCTCGTGCGATACCCGACTCAAACCAGCTGGTTTTGATAAGGAATAGAAGATCTGGGCTAAGCTAAACGGGTTCAGAACTAACCATGGAAGGACCAACTATCACCTATACAAGTGGTGCCTGAGGGAGTCAGCGATGTGCGACTGCGGGGCACCCGACCAAACCCTCACCCATGTGGTAAATGAATGCGCTGCGCTCTGCGCCGTTTACCCGGTGGAATTGAAGAACTTCATAGGCTAACCCTGGCATCAGAAGACTGGCTAAAACACCTCGACCTCGAAATTTAAACCTATACGATATGATGACTACGTACTACGGTGGTGTGGAGATTAATTGATGATACGTGGAATAAACCAAACTTCGCTAGCCAGGAACATTACTGTGGAAATGTTGTTCTCTTCTCTTATTGAATGGAGATCGGGGTCGAAAAATCATAAGGAAGCAACGCGTGGCGGAGTTACACCCATACACACTCTCTGATGGTAGGTTTGTGCTCTGCAGTGGAACAAATATAGGCTGTGATGATGATGATAATGATCTCCATTCATACATGTTTAATGTACATTGTGATGACGTTGTGTTTATGTACATAGTGACAAATATGAACACTTAACTCAAGTCTACTAGTCCACTAACTATCATGAGAAGGTTTAGTACATGCACGGAAAACTTTCAAACTTCGGATAGTCGGTGGTTATTCGGGTATTCGGCTGTCCGGCCCTGGCCGGATGTTTGGTGTCCGCGATATCCTGCTAACCCACTATCTGTTCAACCCTATTTCTAATCATATTAAAGGCAATACTGATATAACTACGGAACCCTAAGAAGATCCTTGCGTTTCCAATTTTTGGGCCTCAAATAGTTCACAATATACGGCGACAGTAGCGCTGCTCAGATTTTCATATTAAAATAGAAAAAATTGGCCGTCGCGGGACGCCCGATAGATGTGAAACATAGAAATACTCTCCCGATATCGTGCGCTTTTTTCGAAAATTTCGTATTTTGCGCTTCAGGAACGACGAGCTAAAAGCAGCTTTCAAACGTGGCGAAACGGCGTCATGCCAAAATTTGTCTTCACGGCATACGAGTTGGTTTTACTGCCAAGGCGCAGCAATATACGTCTCACATCAAAATTTTAACATTTTTCTTTCATAATAGATAATGTGTAAAGGAATGAAAGCAAGGAGTAACGTTAGCATCAACAGTGTAGTTTGATGAATGGCGTCGTAGGCGTAGTGCCCACGCAACAGTCTAATCAAAACTAAGAATCTTCCAACGTCACGCGATTGCCTATAAGGCTTGCAATGGTTGAAGGCTTGAAGCAAAGTGGTGTAACTTAAATATTCGAATGTTTTGAAAAGGTAAATGTGGAATATTGAAAACGTATTTTACGTTTATTGTACGTTCAGATTGGTCGCAGTTCAAATGGACCTATTATACATAGAAAAGAAATGTTAGGATTTGAGACCTGTAAAGACTAACAACACCCAAATAATTAAAATCTTTAATGTGAATAGTAGAAATCATGGCTAAACAAATGCAAAGTTCTCTTTCAAAAAGTTATCTCCAAACACAAAAGTATCAAGAGTGCAAATGTTGCAAAGTCGAAACAGCTGGTGCACGTGAAAACTCACACCTCCTTCTAATAACAAAGAACAAAATGGAAATGTTAAAATATCCTACTGGGGGAACGAAGGGTCTACCCCTTTGTGGTCGTAAATTGTACTTTTTGATGATAATTCCTCTTTCGAATAATTGATAAGTGAATAAAACTGGTCAAGTGCGAAGTGCGAGTCAGGCTACACGCGCACCGAGGGTTCCGTACCACACCACCACACAACACGAGGGGAGAGCGCGGGTACGAGGCGGGTGCAGAGCGGGAGCGAGGCGGGGGCGGTTGCTGCCCCAAAATTCAATAAGAAATTTATTATCTCTATTTAGTGTCATAAGACTCAAATTGCAAGCAATGCATTTCAAGGCGAGTAAGACGCGGGTGCCGATGCGCGTGGCGGGCGCGGAGCGGGTGCGGGTCGTCTGAACGCGGCAAACTTAAAAAACAAAAATTATTTTGTTTCCTGGGACCTTTAGCGCGAGACCGACTCACACTTGGCCGGTTTTTATAATTTTTTGTTTTACTGTAGAATTTGCTCCATAATCATACCAAATTTGACGTATGTATTACCGTTTTACGATAGAGTGAAATGAAAAAAAAAACGTAGATAAAAACTAGTTTCTTGTATGAGAACCCCCCTTAATATTTAACTATTTGACATTTTAATCAAATCCGCCGTAATAACGCATATTCTGTGAAGAAATTAAGGGGGTAATTTTTAACTTTTTGACATTTTTATTATTTGTTAGCAAATCCACTATAATAATGCACATTCTGTGCACATTCCAACTATATATCTATGACGGTTCAAAAGTTACAGTCCTAAATAGGTAAGACAAACGGAAGGATGGACGGACAGCGTAGGCTTATGAACAGGGTCCCGTTTTTACCCTTTGGGTACGGAACCCTATAAAATGAAAATTTTTGAGTTATGCCCCTACACCGCAGGGTTCCTAATAGGCCACGCTAGCCAGCCACCGCCACCGCTTTCAACAAAGTCCTCCAAAGGTTTCTGGATCGATAACGGTTTACTTATGCATACCATTGAGCCCAATGCCACATGCAATGATGGATCGATTTCAATAAAACTTTCCCAAGAAAACTTTACTCATAGGTGTCGGTTTTCTTCATAACCTATAAGCCTAGCATACCATCACCGACAAAACGAGAATAATTGAGATTTGCCTGTCTTTGTTTTGTTACTTTACGTATGTACCACAATGAGCGCGAATGACGGTTTTCTCGTTTTGTCGCTTTTTCATGGGTGTCTTGCTAGCCGTGCTGGCATACAAGACTACACAGCATGTTGTATGTTATACACAATCAAAATGTTGTAAATAAGTGTATAGGTAATGAAGACTTAATAAAACCTCATAATTCGGAAATATTTAAAACAGAGTCTGTGTTGTTTATAAATTTATATAATTATATATTCCAGTTGCGTCGATTTTTAAACAATCGAATCAGAATTTGTCCCTATAAACTCTCATCGATCTCCAATTTTTTAACTCCGCTACAAAATTAAAAAAACAAACTAACTAGCAATTACACAAAATCCCGAAAATCCCGGTTCTTTGAAGCAGATCCGGTTCCGCATTCTCTAGCTCGTAAAGTGTTTCGTACATGCATGCATGCATGCATGTACGAAACGCGTAAGTATTGGTCGTTATAGTCTCGACTCGTTTACAGCCCTCGTCTGCGGCTTGTGCTGCAATCCAGTCTCGACTGTAATTACCAACTTGTATCATAATGTACTATTTTTGTCAGAGATATGGTATAAAGCATATTATATTGTGTACGTGCCGCGTGCGGTATGTCTATGAAGACACCAAGTAAAAAATCAGTTGTTTCCGAGGACCTTAGAGATGATGCTAACATGGAGAGGGAGCGCAAAGCCCTGTCGGTAAGAGCGAACATGCTGGTTCGTAGGTTTGCTCGTTGTTCAAACTCCGTAAACATAACACTTTTTCAAGCTTTTTGTCCATCTTTTTACACGAGCAGCCTATGGAACAGATATACTCAAAAATCGTACAGAGCTCTGCGAGTTCAATACAACAATGGATTCAGGATGCTGTTGGGACCGCCTTGATTTTGTGGAGCCTCAGAGATAGATAAGGCACTAGTGGACTGCTCCCAGGCCAAAATTCGCAAAATAACAACATCTCTGTTACGCCGGGTCCGGGGTAGTGACAATAGCATCCTGAAAGCCATTGTTCAAATAAACCAGTGTCCACTGCTACGGCACATGACCCAAATTACGAGTTCCGTTTTTAGGGTTCCGTAGTCAACAAGGAACCCTTATAGCTTCGCCATGTCCGTCCGTCTGTCCGTTGCTTAGCTCAGAGACGCTTAGTACTAGAAAGCTGTAATCTTGAAAAATAATTTTTTACCCTACACGAAATGCGGGGATGCAATTTTTCTCGTCTATCCCATGTTGTGGGGTATCGTTGGATAGGTCTTTTAAAAATATTGTGGGTGTGGGAGAATCATTTTTCGATTTATGAATCCGTTTGCGAAATATTAAACTTTAAAGTGAACATTTTTGTTAGAGTCAAGTGTCGTCGTCGATTGTGAGTTGAGCCCCCCC
The DNA here is from genome assembly GCA_963924505.1 of Agonopterix alstromeriana. NCBI lineage: Eukaryota > Metazoa > Arthropoda > Insecta > Lepidoptera > Depressariidae > Agonopterix > Agonopterix alstromeriana. The sequence continues at coordinate 8,065,618 of OZ004670.1, forward strand.
GTATATTGTGACGGGCAACTACGGAAACCTACCCTGCGCGTGGCCCGACACGCACTTGGCCGGTTTTTATTGTAATTTTTTTACTAACCATAGTTTCATAAGTCCTATTGTTACTAACACTATTGGATCTTTGTTGTCCTTAATAAAAGTTTTTTTTTTATGGGTACATTTGGGTTGAGTGTATCGACAATTTCTATGTATTAAGTATCAACCATTTTTTTTTGCGCTTTCTACATATATTAGTCCCGTAGCAAAAGTTCTTAAATTTTGTAGTCTAAACTGTAAAGCATCAAGTACCTGTACAGGGTCCTTCTTAATATGCTGACACTTTTTTAAGGGGATGATTAGACCATCAAACTGAACAACTTTCTTTATGGGAACAACATCGAAATCGCAAAAAAAATCAACTGCTCCATACAAAGGTGCAAACCTACTTTAGCCAAATGTAAGGGACAGCTGATTTTTATTTTGCGATTTCTATGTTGGTCCTATAGAGGAAGTTGTTCAGTTTGATGGTCTGACCATCGCCTTAAAAAAGTTTCAGCTTATTAAGTTGGACCCTGTATGTAACGCATTTTAGTTTACACTCTGTATTTGTCCAATGTATCTAATTATAGAATACAATACTCGCTTAAATTTTCTTTGCGTGAGAATGTTAGTAAGAGCTTGTTGTAACAGTAATGTTTGTATTGTACCCTTTCTTTTGTTTTGTTCACTTATAAATGAATTATGTACTGTATTAAATGAACAAAAATGTATGTTTTGTTTTTGGTGTGCAATAAAGTATAAAAGAATTGAATTGAATAAAGTGTTATCTGTACAACGTGTTAATGAATTAACGCAAAACTAGAAAGTAGTTTGTTTGGAATCGAGAGCAGAATCGAATTATCATGGTTTCAACATAGGTAATTATTATCAAAATATTAAATAATCTGTTTGTAAAATTTAAAATTTACTAAATTCGATGTGAACCCACCGCTCGGGCAATCAAACCCTACTTACTACCAAAACAAGATTCTTAAAATGTATCCATGAGCACGTTAGCGCTTTCATTCATTTCTGAAATGATAACAAATCATTTTTGCCTGAAAACTTAAAATGCGAATAACTTTAAATTTTAACTATCAAAATAATGAAATTATTGTTTCAATCTAATTAGTTTGTTATTAAGTTGGGGTGTATGAGGTTTTGCGCTTATTCATTACAGGGTGTAAGGAAAAGTATTATTAACATTTAAACCACATACTCTACCCATCAAACTGAACAACTTTTTTACATTCTGTATATCTATTGGGTAATAGGTATCGAACGCTGTTTGGCGAGTCACAATGTGGCATTTTCCAAGCCTAGTAAAACGAAAAATCAATAGATGGCAATATTGAAAGTAGAGAAAAAAATGTCATATTTACAGTAAAAAGTGCTGTTTGTCTATGTCTATGGTTTTCATCATCTGATGCTGTTACAAACATACAAACAAACAGACGGACAAAAATTCTAAAAAAGGTTGATTTAGAGTCCGGGATACCTAAAAACCATATCGAAATTTTTTTCATGTAAATATCTTCAATGTACAGACACACTTCTGTTACAGTTTTATAATAGTTAAGACAACTCTTATTATGTTAGAACCCTAACTTAAAAATAATATACCTACCAGCTGTGTATATTACTAACTACTATATATTTAATAGGAACCTAAATAGATCAAACCAAAATTATTCGAGATAGGTTAAATTTCCTTTACATCTCTAGTAGATAATACTTTCAAAGGACCTTTTGAGCTTTGATCACTTTTCCGTAAGTTAATTTGTGAAAAGTGTATTAAGGCGATCAATTACCGAAACGTCTAAGTTAAGTTAAGTTAGGGTAGTTTACCTTAAGTTAGTTTTGTTGATTTTGTAAATAAAAGCGGTGGTTGCGAAGGAAAATTGATCCAAAGTATCTCGTCTTGCGTACCTACCAAGTTTTGTAACGTTTCGCATTGAATATAAACATTTGTAGTTCCATTTGAGGACGAAATAGACGCTATTCGGTGCTTCAGGCAATCAAACTGAACAACTTTCATTGTGGAGCCAACACCGAAATCGCGAAAAATAGAATTTGTGATAGTCGACCCAAATGTATAGGACAACTGCCTTTATTTCGAGATTTCGATGTTGGTTCCATACTGAATGTTGTAACATATTCGACACGATGACTATCCTTCATTCAAACTCTTTACTCTTACTAGGTACATTTATAAACAAGAAAAGCTGCGCTAATAAAAATACTACCTTCAGTTTTTAGGGTTCCATACCCAAAGGGTGAAAACGGGACCATATTACTAAGCCTACGTTGTCCGTTCGTCCGTCCGTCCTACCTATTTAGCAGTAACTTTTGAACCGTAATAGTTAGATAGTTGAAATTTTCCTTGAATATGCGTTATTACGGCGGATTTGTTAACAGATATTAAAAATTTCGAAAACATAAAAATTAAGGGGGTTGTCTACAAGAAACTAGTTTTATCAACGATTTTTCTTCTCGCTCTATCGTTAAAACGGTAATGCATACAAGCGTCAAACTTGGTGTGATTCTAGAGAAAAATCTACAGTATAACAACAAAATAATAAAAACCGGCCAAAAAAGTGTTATTTGTAAGTGGTACGGAACCGTCGGTGCGCGAGTAGCCCGACTCGTACTTGACCGGTTTTATTTTTTAATATAACCTATATTCTTTACAAGACTCGTTCTAGTTGATCGACGTTAAAAAGCAACACCTATTTAATATTGTTTTCATCACTCATTTGTAGGCACCACTACCTAATATTTTAAGTAATACGTAGTAAGAGTTCTATTTTTATTTATCAGACGCACCAAATTATAATGCAAAACTCACAAGTAACCGAAGTTACCCATTAAGTAATAGAACTTCTGCTTTGACGTAGAAAGATTTCTTTTATTTAATCGGACATAACTTATTGAGAGGTTTTTCCAAAGCCTGACAAAAAATATGGGATATTGTATTTTGCATGGCAATTATCAAGAGTGCACTACATTTTGACAGTTTCTTTCCTTTCATCAAATTCCGCCCTTTTTGTACTTACAGTTTTTCCTGAGAGAAAGGTATGCTAAATGAAATAATAAAGACTCTACAAAGCGCAGTATTGAAGTACGTAAAATCTACATAGATTTAAATATCGTCCTCGAATAAAATTGTCGTCGTTTCTATTCGTACGACGAGCTTTACGGAAAGCGAAACGTCGCCGTCGATTTGGTACAAAAGTTGTGAGCGTAAAGACTTTCCTAGAATGTCGGATTTTTTTCAGACTAGACATCCACTGCCGCTTGTGTATGGGTCTGCGAAATGCGTCGTGATTCAAAGAGAGAAATGAATCAGTCATTCGAGCAGGTTGACGCATAGGCTAAACTGTGAGTAAAGTCGTTTCGTCTCTGGAGGCCCGAAGGCTTGTTCGTAGGCCGATATCAGGAGCGTCAGCCCACCACTCGCGAGCAATCTGTTTACGTAACAGCCCCCGTTATGTTAGGAGAGGGTTCCCGTAGTCGACGTTAAACATATTGCCTCATAAATCGTGCGAATCCCGGCAAGCTGTATGCCCGTGCCGGTGTCGATTTGACTACGTTTCCTTCACGATTTCATATTGAGTGATCGAACTCACATTGGATAGTTTATCTCACTATACATCAATCTAAATCGGCCGGCGGCGCTCCAACGATCAAGTGTTCTTGGCATTCAATGTTTTTATCGTGTTTTATTCCTTCTTATTATCATTTTGCTTCCTCGTCGCCTCGGCTGGATCTCAACTTTCTTGCAAGCCGTTTTCCAGCGTTGCTTTGTCGTATAATTAATTATACCATTCTAGATGATTTCCACAGTGATTTGTTTTGTGTAAGTCCATGGACTCTCTTCTCTACCATCTCAAGGAGTGCGTTTTCGAGAGCAATTAATACGAAAGCTGATATACAGGGTCCTTCTTAATATGCTGACATTTTTTAAGGGGATGATCAGACCATCAAACAGAACTACTTTCTCTATGGGCCGAACATCGAAATCGCGAAAAAAATCTGCTGTCCCATACATTTGGCTCAAGAAGGTTTTCATTTTTGTATGGAACAGCGGATTTTTCTTCGCCATTACAATGTTGGTGCCATACAGAAACTTGTTCAGTTTGATGATCTGGTCATCCCCTTAAAAAAGTGTCAGCGTATTAAGAAGGACCATATGTGTTATGTAGGTACAATCTTCAAATAAAATGTAGGACCTACCTAACTCAAGCGTTAGTTTCCACTCGTTCTTCGGAAGGTCTCTGCGAAATCGCTTGTGGCAGACGTACGGACAGACACCAAAGTGATTCCATAAGTGCTCCGTTTTGCAAATTTTTTTTCCGGATTCTAAAAAGAGGGAAAAGATGATAAAACATGCAAACATATCCTTTAAAGGAACACATTTTATTACCTACTACAATCCAAGGAGTAACCTAACTCTACAGCAAATCTGGGTATGTTGTAAAAGGTTGTAGGAACACAAATAAAGCCCCTATTTTCACAATCAGCCTAGCAAAGTAAATCGAACGGAACGTGGAGGATAGACTTCGATATACACTGTTGAATTTAACCCCCACTTGTCGCGGCTCCAAGCCAAATGCACTAGCACGAATTTGTTTAGTTAGTAAATGTTCAAAAGGTATCCACGAACTAGGTTAAACTTAGTTTTATGTGTAAGTCGGTTCAAGATTAGACATCTACACGAACACTCCGCATGCTCAGTCTCAATCGCGGCGGCCGTTGTTACAACTGTTGCAAAATTACTTTTGTTGTTCGATAAATTAGAAATCCTTCTCGTATTCAGGGCCGTAAAAGTTTCTTTTGTTTAGAGACCGGCTGAGTTTCCTGTTTACCCCTCCATTCCACATGAAACAGTAATTATTTTAATTTTGTGTGCTTGTTATAATAATACGGCTTATTTTACAAAACGAATACAATTTGAACCGTAAATTAAAGGGAAAGCGCTTTCAGTTTGTTTTTATTTTATTTATGAGTCTTTAGAATTTAAGTTTCAAGAAGATAAGTTACCCTCTATACATGGTGTAAGTGACAGCCTAGCAAATACTGAAACGGTGAATTCAGAATCAAATTGAACAACAAGTCACTCTCAGGAAACACGAATAAAATCTGCTGTTTCATACATTTGAGTCGACTAGGTACAGTTGTTTTTTCGCTTTTCCTGAGGGAGGCTCCATTGTTAAAGTTGTTCAGTTTGATGGTCTTACACACTGTATTTAAATGGGAACATTATTTACTGGTAGTAGCTTTAAAAAAGATTTAACGTTTGATAAGTGTGCTTCAAGCTCCTATATTGAATAAATTATATTGACTTTGACTTTTCACTTTGACTATTTATTCTACGCTTCTCAGTTTGTACTGAATTTTTATTAATTTGAAATCTCTACAGTATTATTTATAGGAATGGAACTGGAACTGGTAGATGCTCTTGGTTAAAATGGCACGCAATCACTGTCATTAAAACTTCATTACGTAAAGAAAAACTCCTGTACGTAAGTACTTTTTTCATTGTCTAGGTAATCTTCAGTAAAAATAAAATGAAATATTGGCTCATGACACCGTATCAGTTATGTGTATTTTAAAAAGCCTATTTCTTAAATCGTTTAATCGATTTTATTTGAACTCAAACAGATCGTCATTTTTGTCATCATGAATAACCGAACTTAGCTGCAACTGCACTTGAAAGGTGGTTTGTAGTTGTAGCTTGAAGTACCTAATGTTTCTACTCACCCCAAAAGGGAACACAATCATGAGTTTATATAGGGTATTAGAGTAGACAGTTGCATTCCTTAATGGGTGACTGTACTCACGATACTGAACAACTTTCCCAAAGGAACACAAAGGGAAATTCGCAAACAAATATTCGACTTTTCATACAAACGTTCGTATATTTGTGGTCTAATTATATAGAAGCAAGGTATATTTATAGAAGATCTCATACGACCCCTGCATATGATTTAGGTACAGTCCGACGGAAACTCCATTAAAATTTCAGCACGTGACATACCTAGCGTCACGAAAATAGATTTTTATACATATAATACTAGAGTTAACCCGCGATTTTGTCCGCACAAATAATATACCAAATTTTAAGTCAGATCATAAGCCATCAAACAAAAAAAGTTTCATTAAAATCGGATTAGTACTTTTTGCGTAATGCTGTTACAAACATACAAACAAACAGACGAACCATAGTTTATTAAAAGTTGATTAGTGTAAGGGATACCTAAAAACCATATACCTAGTAACTTTTTTTTTGTTAATATCTTCAACAGACACACTTAAACCTCTAAGCAGTAAAGCAAAAGCACCTTCCTCGAGCAATGAAGATCCCTTACGAAGGTGATTCATACGAAATTTTATACGTTTTTTATCGCGTCTCTGCTCCAACTCAACCAACTCCGAAATATAGGCACATACATCACATCAAATGTTCTGCATGAAACATCATGGGTTTACTATTACCATGCAGATGAAGGGATTCTTATTGACTCCAAAAGGTACAGACATTTTCATCGAATGTCGGTCCACGCCTCGATCGTCTAGTTAGGCGACTAAACTTTGTTCCAATGCAAACGAAAGTCAAGTCCTACTCGATATATCGCAATTTAGTCTGTAATACATTCAAACAGAGTTGCTTTCGAACTGGCGAAAATCAACGTTTTTACTGTCAGTAACATTCAAAATAGAACATTGTTGAAAGGGTGTAAGGTTCAGGTTTGACAAACCCTTTCATCGCTTCTTCTGAAATACACTTTACGAGTAGATATTTTGTGAGCAGCAGGCTATTCCCAGTCGGGAAAAGGCGTAAAGGAAACAAAGATATTTAAGGAAATCTCACTAATATTTTAATGTCAAAGTTTGTGACGAGATGTTTGTAACTTTGTAAGGTAAAGGTTGTATGTTTGTGGCGTAATCACGCAAATGGCTGTACGGATTTGGAAGAAATTTGGCACGCAGATAGAATAATGTTCTTGATTAACACAGGATACTTTTTAAGGCCCACTCAGACGGAGTCGCGGGCAACAGCTAGTAAATAATATTTCTAATGATCTGAAAATCAGGGTATGATTAAATGTTCTATAAATTTGTGAAAATGTGACAAAAAATGTTGATGAATGAACATGCCTGAAAGGACTAATGAATGTGGAGGACGCTAGAAAGGTTTGTCAGGATTGTAGCAGGTGGAGTTCCGTTGTCTCTGCCTACCCCAGTGGGAGACACGCGTGAGAATATGTATGTGTTTATGATGAATGAAAGTTTGAATTTTAACCTCAAAAACATATCATACTTACCTGGGTAAAAATCTTTTTTAAGACGTAATTTATACCTATTTTAAAACGTCAAAATATGGCGTTATTATATTGAGAGAGATTTGCTCTTTGAACCTATGTGTTTGTCCGTCATTTAGAGTATTTTGCTTACTCTATTTACACATCAAATACTACTAAAACTGGTTCAGTCAGTACCCATACATTCAGGTTAAAAAATGCCACTACTTTTGCATAGACCATATCGCAGTATAATCAATTTGCGTGCAATAATTTTATTATTCAAAATTTTCCTGTCACATGTAAGTTTCATAACAATTTCCTAACATATTTGTTGAGGCGTGAAAAGGCCTGAATTCTGAATAAATATTTAAACGAGAGTAACCCCCAGTAGGTATGTATGTAAAATAGCGGTGTTGGCTCATTTGGATGGGTTTCCGTAGCGGCGACATCAATGGACGGCTCTCGAGTCTGAGCCTTCTCCAGAACCTCAGGGATTTCAATCCACTAACATTTATTTCACTTAGCAACTGTCCTCGAAGTCCACTCTAATCTACGAGTATTTCCATTGAAGATTGTAATAGCTTTACGAAGCTCCACTCCACATAGATTTCATTGGATGTGATCTCTTGGTAAATTCTTTAAGTTATCTTGGGGAGAAGCAGCTAGAAGTGGTTTTAATAAGTGTATCCTGACTCTGATTGAGTGTGTCAGGACGTTGTTGTAAAATAGTTGAAAAAATCCACACCAAATTATTAAGTCGAGCTTTGCTTTATGTAACGATCGGGTTAGAGAGTTAGTTGGTAGAGGTGTTTTTTGTTTAATTTTGGGACGATTTTTCAATTGAAATATAATTCCTATGCATAAATTATATTTTGTTGAAACAGATATAATTTGCCATACATCAGTGATCCATTAAAATTGCTGTAAAAATTCTCGTTGTTTTTAATATTTTAATTCAGGTTAGAAATTAAGGCACCAAAGAACATTATTGGGAATTTTTGGTATTTCAGAATAAAAACATTTTATTGATTCTACAACGTGTTAATGAATTAACGCAAAACTAGAAAGTAGTTTGTTTGGAATCGAGAGCAGAATCGAATTATCATGGTTTCAACATAGGTAACTTTTCTCAAAATATTAAATAACATACATACATAAACTCACGACCGTAATTCCCTTTCGAGGTGGTCAGAAACATTGCTACAACTACCAACTGCCTGTATAAGAACGTAGTTGTAGCAATGCTCACATTTAGCTATTTAAGTTTCAGGATGGAATATTAAATAATTAGATGTAAAATTTAATATTTATAGAACTCGATCTCAACCCACCGTTCGGGCACTCTCACCCTACTAAGCACCAAAACAAGATTCTTAAAATGTATCCATGAGCACGTTAGCACTTTCATTCATTGCTGAAATGATAACAAATCATTTGTACCTCAAAACTCAAAATGCGAATAACTTTAAATGTTAACTATCAAAATAATGAAATTATTGTATCAATCTCATTATTTTGATATTAATCAGTTGGAGTGTATGAGGTTTTGCGCTTATTCATTAACACGTTGTATAACTTATATAACTGAAATGCTGAGTAACTAAAATGCTGAATAAACTGGTTTTATATGACGTAAAAGCTAAATAATCTCGTTATAAAAAGCCTATGTACCCATGAAAGCAACCAATAAATGAATATGAATATATATTATTTGACTAATTTGCTCTTTGGGCCTGGATCACCATGTCTTCATAGAATAGTGTAGGTAGGTAGACTAAGCCGACAATGTACTTCAAGTGTAGTAAGAACGGGTCGTAATAAGATATAATAACGGGGGATATCAAGAATGGGGTATGCCACGACGGACCCCCGTTTTTACCCTGTGGGTACGGAACCCTAAAAGTGACTTAAAAATCGGCGTATTCCCGAAAGCAAAATACGTTCAGTCTTGTTATATGGTATTTTGTTCTCGACACGGAGGTCGTGGGTTCGATTCCCACGGGGGCCACCTAGTGATATGTCACTTTGTGCGTTTTTACCCAGTTGGTTAGGACATTGCAGGCCGAATCACCTGATTGTCTGAAAGAAAGATTCCATGCTTCGGATGGCACGTTAAGCCGTTGGTCCCGGCTACTATCTCTCGTGGTAGTAGTCGTTACATAAAAACACGTCAGAGGCCGAAAGGCGGTCTGAAAAAACTCTGACACCAGGGCTTGCCCACACGATAAGAAGAACTGCAAATGAAAAATACTTTTTAACAGTGATGTTAGTTTTGTATTTGTTAATTTATTTTACCAGATGATGCGAGGGATGAGCTAATATGATTCGTTTTTAATTAGGGTTCCGTACCCAAAGGGTAAAAACGGGACGTAAATACGTCCCTGGGAAGGGGACTCTTAATTTTTCGTTTTTCTACTAGATTTATCCACATTACCGAATCCAAAAAATAACACAGTATTCTTGGAAAGTTTATCTAGTAAAATCATAAATTGAATACACGATTGAAATTACTTCACACGATTGATTTTTTTTCGAACAGTTACTAAAATAACGCAATTTTAACATTATTTTCTCAAGCTAGAATAACTTGTAACCGTTTATAAGTACTGGAATTTTGCTCACATATTCACAATTAGTTTATCTAGTGAAATCGTTAAAAAAACTATAAAAAGTACTTTTATTAATTCTTTTTAATCGAAAATACGGCAAAAGCACGCACTTTTATGATGGCAGGACAATCGCGTTTCTCATAGAAAATATTCGCCTGAACCTATAGGCGCTTAATGGGGTTCCTCATACAGGAAACTAGTTTTTATCAAAGATTTTACTTCTCGCTCTATCGTAAAAAAGGTAATACATGCTAGCAAACTTGGTGTGATTATAGAGCAAACTCTAGTATAACAATTAATAAATAATAAAAAACGGCCAAGTGTGAGTCGGTCTCGCGCTAAAGGTCCCCTAGAAAACAAAACTTGTTTTATAGTTTATAGGTTGTGTTGTGGTGTGGTACGGAACCCTCGGTACGCGAGTAGCCCGACTCGCACTTGACTGGGGTATATGTTTTGTTTCGTTTTTTATTTATTTATTAGGTTTGCCAACAGGCTAACATCGTACACTATTAAATAAAAATCCTGGACACATTTCATTAACCGAAGTAGACTCAATTACAGGCAAACATTATTATTATTGAACATATTATTAGTAATGTAAGATAAGGCTTACTGATTTAGATTTATTAAGTGTTTTTACTGTATTATTTAGTTTATCAGATACATATTACAAGAACGATAACCTAAATCAATGTTACCATTATTCAATCACATCACACCCGAATAGACTTACAACATAGCCAAGAATAATAACAGCTTTATTGATCTTCCGCTCATGTAACAAGCAAAATAAACGTTACAAAAATTGTGTAGATATCGCGTGATTAGATGTGAGTAGGAAGAACAGCTGAGGTACCCCGAGCAGGTTCCCAGGCAGAGGCAGAAGTAAGTAAACTTAGATAAGGGCGGAAGTGAGGCCAACGTTCGCGCTGATAAAACAGCACCTGCCTAACTACACGCATAGCGTTAACGTTTACTGATGACGCGAAAATCTGAAGAATTATCTATGTATATTTCTATGTCCTTTGGAAGGTTAATACCCTGCTATTTTAGATGAATGTTATTGTAAACTTAACTCGCTCCCACTATGAAAATGCAGGGTAGGGCCAAATTTTGCTAGTTTTTTAGAAGCTGTCTTCTCGTTATTTGAAAGATATACAAATTAATGAAAAATATAGCAATGATCTTCAACATCTCGGGTTTTATTCTCGGCAAATATATTGTTTATTTTTATATAAAATACATATTACGAAACATGGGTGCAAAAGAAAGCCTAAATATTAGAAAAAAGTCTGTATTACGTCCATCCACTTTATAAGTTGAAGTCACTTTTATATACGATGCGACACACAACATTGTGTTGACAATATTATGATCTAAAAATGCTATTTAAAATTTTTTAAGACCAATATTTTATGAGTTAGTTAGTGAGGAAAAGTTTGATGTCGAGTCGTACCAAGAACTGAAGACACTAGCGGAAAAGAGACAGGATTGGCGAATACTCCACCGACAAGAGCGTAGCTCTTAAATAAGATGATGATTTAATGAGTTACATAATTAGATAATTTTAAAATTTGGTGCGAATTCTTATGATTTTCGAATTGGATTTCCTTGGGTTAGAAGGCACCACAGTGACATATTGAAGAACAAGCCAGGTAAAAATAAAATAGGTATACCTACTAAATTACGTAGTTTAGTAGAGGTGAGGCGGTTTTGAAATTTTCGATGGATAAGTTCAAAGCTTTATATCTTCATAATTGTATTATAAATTGCAAATGTTATTTGAGAGTTCTAGATTTTCTAAACTATTTACACATACATACAATATTTCTTTTAATTGTACCGTCTACGCGTATTATGCGTCAAACTTTTGTATGAAATTGACAAATCTGCAACCTACGTAACGCATTTAAATTTATGCGCTATATAACACGCCGTACAAAGTGTTACCACATTTACTGGGTCAATGAAATTTGTTAACTAGTAACATTAAAATGTGATTGCACTGTACTGCATTATAATGCCATTAACAGATTAGTAGTCTAGTTACAGTTAATAGTTAGAACACACGGACAGGGTGTTAACTGAAACGTGCTTCAAACCAACAAACTGAGCAACTTCCACTATGGGACCAAAATGGAAATGGCGAATGAAAAACCAGCTGTTCCATACAATCATTCGAGTCGAGCAGCCATTGAATTTTCCATATCCCATAGTTAAAGTTGTTAAGTATGGTCAAAGTGGTGGTCTGAAGCACCCCTTAAGAGAAGTTTAAAACCCGTAAATGCGCGCTGCATACAATCGAAGTCTGGTGATATTTTCAATAAAAGCTAATTAAAGTCAATGAAATTGTTCAGAAACAATCTAGAAACTAATCTCTATGTTTGTATGAAGTTAGATTTTCGTTAAAATGTATAGTTTTAAAGTGACAGTGCCTCAAAGATTTCCATACAAATCTTAAATTAATCCTAGCACTAAAATGGTATATTTTAAAGAAAATCTGACTTCACACAAACATAGAAATTAGTTTCTAGATTGTGTCTGAAAAATTTTATTGACTTTAAACGGTTAGTATTGAAAATATCAACAGACTTCGTTTGTATGGAGCGCGCTCCGAATTTTAAACCCCTGTACATATACCTATAGATACCTTAATACTGAAACAGAAACTTAAATTTAAGTATTTTATTTTTATGTATAAGACCAACCACATACATACGGAATTCAGATTCGGAATATTGATTTTGTATGGTTATGATGCCTCCGGAATTCCGAACGAAATTCTGGAGGGGACAAATCCATACAAAATCACAATTTCGAATCAGACTTCTGTTACACGATTCCACATGTATGTGGTTGGCCTAAATGGTTGTAATGTCCGCACAAATTCGCGTTTATTAACAACCAATGTGGTTCTATTAGCTTTTGCCACAAAATGTTCTGAAATATTCGGTGCTGTAAATGAAAATAATAATCTACGTACCGTAACTTATCTATCTTAATATGCATGCCGTTCTTTAAAAACCAGCCAAGTGCGAGTCTGACTAGCTCACGGAGGGTTCCGTACCATGATATAATAAAACCAATTATTTTTGTTTTTTCCGGGATCCTTTGAGCAAGCCCGACATACTTGACCGGTTTTTATTATTATACGTTTTTACGATAGAGCAAAAACAAAAACCTTGATAAAACACGTTTCTTGTATAGGTCACGTCACGTTTCTCCTAACCCAAATTTTTTCAATATTGCGTACTTTTTATTATTTGTCATCAAATCAAATATAATGATACATATTCAATGAAAATTTCTGTCTGCTACCTATTATGACTCAGAAGAGACAGCTCTCTGATTTGAAGCTAGGACGGACGGACGGACGGACAGCGTAGGCTTATGAATAGGGTCCCGTTTTCGCCCTTTGGGTACGGAACACTGAAAAGTGAGATAATAGCGCAAGTGAAATCGGCACACCGCACCGGCACCTACCGTAACCACACGTTTGTTAATATAATATGTATTGATGCCATTTAAATCCGACCCGTCTTATACGTGTTGAGCCTACATTATGATGATGTGAAGCTATTGTTCAAGCTTAAGCGAGCTTGACTTCGCCAAGTCTAAACATGGTTTAGTTCTGACTAGATGTGCGTGTGTTCCTAATATTGTACAGAATGTAAAATTAATTCGTTACATTATCTAAGGACACGGTAGTGCCACCGCCAAAACGAGTCAAGCGAAGCTCAAGAGCACTACGGCACCATGTGAGATGGCACCTGTTCGTACGTGTGTGTGTTCATACACGCTGCTACGTGCTGCTGCTGCTTGGTGGCCAAGGGCGACCACTAAACGTAGTAGCGTGTATGAACACACGTACGAGCGGAGGCCATCTCATATAGTGCCGTGACCAGGATTTGGTCAAAGGCGACCACTATACGTAGCAGCGTGTATGAACACACATACGTACGAACGGGGGTCATTTCACATTAACTACCTTTTCTCGAAGCGCTTCGTTGTTTTTTTTAAAACCCTCATTATAAATGACTTATAAGCAATAAAATAGCCACTGAAAATAAAAATAAAATGGGTTATTCATTAGAAAATACGTATTGTATTTTTCAAAGATTTCAAAGTAGACAAAAATATGTACTCCATGTTTGAAGTGTCTATACTGGTCAAGCCTTAAAACGTGGAGAAAAAAGTCTGGGCTCAAATTGGCTCATAAATAATATACAAAAAAAAAATATATAATAATATACCATTTTGAATTAGTCCTGGGTCAAACCGTAAAATGACTCGGCTACTGATTAAAGAGCATCGTACTGTTTCCTACTGATAATTAATGCAATTCTGTGCAATGTAATTAATCTCTAATTGGTGTTATGTGAAGTCGACCGAACCAGAGGCCCGCTTTAAGAGCCCTTTCACATGTGACTGAGAGCAAATTCCCAGCGGTCGCGGCGAAATCTCGACAATGTGCCGCAATTTCAAAGCTAACACGGTATGATGGGATCGTTTTTTATTTTTTAGGGTTCCGTACCCAAAAGGTAAAAACGGGACCCCATTAATAAGCCTACTTTGTCCGTCTGTCCATCCTACCTATTTAGGGCTGTAACTTTTGAACCGTAATAGCCAGACAGTTGAAATTTTCACAGAATATTATTAGTTATTACGGCGGATTAGTTACAAAATAATAAAAATGTTAAAAAGATAAAATTTAAGGGAGAAGAAGTTTTTTCTTCTCGCTCTAGCGTAAAAACGGTAATACATACAATCATTAATAAAAACTCTACAGTACAACAACAAATTATAAAAACCGGCCAAGTGTGAGTCGGTCTCGTGTTAAAAACCAGGTCCAGGGCAAAACAAAATTTTTTAGTTATTATGTTGTGTGGTGCTGTGCTACGGAAACCTCGGTGCGCGAGTAGCCCGACTCGCACTTGACCGGTTTTATTAATTTATTGTTTTATTTTACGTTACGTTTTCTCTCAAGATGAACCCTACTTCTTACCTACCTACTTCTTCTTATCGTGTTGGCAGCAAGCCCTGGTGCTAGAGTTTTTTCACACCGCCTTACGGCCTCTGACGTGGTTTTTATGTAACGACTACTACCACCAGAGATATAAGGCGGGACCAACGGCTTAACGTGCCATCCGAAGCACGAAATAATCTTTCTTTTCAGACAATCAGGTGATTTAGCCTGCATTGTCCTAACCAACTGGGGAAAAAAACACAAAGTGACATATCACTAGGTGTCCCCCGTGGGAATCGAACCCACGACCTCCTCGTCAAGAGCCCAATGCTCATAACCATTAGACCCCACGGAGGTAGTTAGGTTGGCCTACTGGACGTTAATTACTTAAACGTGATTATTAGACAGACAACGTAATACTACCGTTTTGTAGGTAAGTAGGTATAGTTTTTGCGTAAACTTTTCGGGTATGTAGGTACTAGGTACTAATTCTAGGTGTGTATACAGGGCGTAAGTAACAGCCTAGCAAATACTGAAACTGTGAACTCAGAACATCAAACTGAAAAACTTTCACTATGGAGCCTGCCTCAGGAAACGCAAATCAAAATCAGGCATCCAATACAAAACTTCCAAGACAGCTGCATCACTTTAAAGGGTGATTGTACCCAAAATACTGAACAACTTTCCCTAAGAAACCCATGCGGAGTTAGCACAAACAATTGCGGAATTTCCATACTAAATGCAATCTGCTGATAGAACGTTTCGTTTATATGAAAAGACTAGCTGTTGCCCGCGACTCCGTCTGCGTAGACCTTAAAAAGTATCCTATGTGTTAATCCAGATCATATTCTATCTGTGTGTCATTAAAATCCATTAAGTAGTTTTTACGTGAAAGAGTAACAAACATCCATCCATACTTACAAACTTTCGCGTTTATAATATAAGTAGGATAGGATGTAAATTTCTGTGGACTTCCCTTGTGTTCCGTCGCGTCGGGAAAGTTGTTCAGTATCATTAGTACTATCACCTATTAAAGTAATGTATCTGTCACACTTAACACTCTGTTTTTTCTCAACCAAATCAAATGAAAGACTCACCTCTAATATGCTGATACTTTTTAAGGGGAAAATCAGGCCGAGAGGCATCAGAGTTTCGTTACTACTGGTGAAACGTGGATGCTCTGAGATTTCAGAACATCTCTGACTACACCCTCGCGGAATATAGTCGTGAGCATATACATACATACAAATCAGGCCGTCAAACTGAACGACTTTCTCTATGGCACCAACATCGAAATCGCGATAAAAAAATCAGCTGTCCCATACATTTGACTCTTGCAGTTTTGTAAAAAAAAGTTATTCAGTTGGACGGTCTGATCAACCCCTTAAAAAGTGTCAGCATATTAAGAAGGGCCCTGTATATTATATTTCAAAATTACTAATTCTCTATTTCGTACTGTTTTGTGTAGCTTAGTTTCGTGAATTATCTAATTCTGTAGGACATTTCCGAGAGAATATTGTGATGTTATTTAGTATAATTTACTCCTCGTTGTCACGGAGATGAGAGTGAAGCGGTAGCTTTATTTTAACTAATTAGAAATCACGTTCAGGCAAAAGGGACGTCTTACTTTTTTGTTTGGACCAAAAGGTATTTAGACAAAACAAATTTTGAAATAAATGGCTGCAAATCTTGTATTCCGTTAATGATATTCAAATAAAATTCAAAACGCTTTTCACAGATCTCGAATAAGTATAAAAAGTTTTTAAAATAAATCATACTGCTAATTTAATGTTTTATTCAGTTTGTTTGCTCCGAAACTAAAATGATTCTTTTGTTAGCAGAATTTTTAGTTGTCTACTTATCAAAATTATGTATGACGCTAATTATGATTTATTGTAATTGTACTACTTGGGTTTATTAGACCGAAAGCTGTTAATAGCACAGAGTATGTATGTACTATGTCCCTATATTATACAGGGTGTCAGGAAAAGGATCATTAACCTTTAAACCACATACTCTACCCATCAACCTGATCAACTTTTTCTATGAGAGTAAATCTTTCAGAACAAAAAAAAATCCGCTGTTTTAAAAAATTAAATGTATGAGCATTTAAGTCGTGTAGCCATACAATATTTTTGCAAACATTTAAGTAAAAATTAAAGTTCTCTCTATTTCGTTTTCGAGATATGAATCTTTTTATGATCGAAGCCGATTTTTCGATTTAAAAAAAATAATTTTTTCTTTTTTTAGCGCTCGTTGAGTCGCGTCTTTTGACATCGCATTCAAACATGTAGTCCCAAAACCCACGACACTAAGGCGTTGGCGCACTTTCGCTGAAAACGGGGCCTATACCGAAGCGATAAAAATACATTTTCAATGTTAAAACATCTTGACACAAAACGAGGCTATTTTCTATTCGGAAACGGAAAATAGCCCTAGCCGAACCGGACGGAAAAACATCACAATTGAAGAGAACGTGAAGAGCAATGAATACACGTTTAGACAGGTCACATGTTTCACCTGTTATTTATCAGACTCAACGTCCAAACGAAATATATTTTCAGGAAAAATAAATCACGTCATGGTTTTCGGAACGGTTGGTCGTACCGTCGTACATTACCGTAAAAGTAGGTTATAAATAAGATATATTTTAGTGGGTATAAGTACTTTTTTTAACCCCCGACGCAAAAAGAGTTATAAGTTTGACGCCAATTTCTGTGTCTGTCTGTCTGTCTGTGGCATCGTAGCTCTCGAACGGATGGACTGATTTTGATGCGGTTTTTTTTTTTGACGTGAAAGCATGTTTCCTTGCAGTGGTTCTTAGCTTTATTTTGTAAAAATCGATTTAGCAGTTTTAATGTAATTTTAAAAATTATGAAGGAAACTTTAAAATACAAATAAAAAAAAACCCCAACGCCAAAAACAAACATTTAAAAAGTAAAAAATAAATCGATTACTTCTTAACTCTCTTTAAGATATTTAGGTCAATTATACAACGTGTTAATGAATAAGCGCAAAACCTCATACACCCCAATCGATTTATAACAACATAATTAAATTGAAGCAATAGTTTCATTATTTTGATAGTTAAAATTTAAAGTTATTCCCATTTTAAGTTTTCAGGCAAAAATGATTTGTTATCATTTCAGCAATGAATGGAAGCGCTAGCGTTCTCGTGGATACATTTTAAGTATCTTGTTTTGATAGTAAGTAGGGTGAGTGTACCCGTGCGGTGGGTTGAGATCGAGTTCAGTGAATTTTAAATTTAACAAACAAATTATTTAATATTTTGAAAAAAATTACCTAGGTTGAAAACATGATAATTCGATTCTGCTCTCGATTCTAAACAAACTACTTTCTAGTTTTGCGTTAATTCATTAACACGTTGTATAGATTGTAAAAACATCAATGGTCATTTCATAGCGGTCCCCTAAAATATCTAAGAAGTAAAACATACATTTGCTTATATCCCCAAATAGGTGACCGAATCATTTTTTACTTTTTAAATGTTTGTTTTTGGCATTGGGTTTTTTTTAAATTTGTAATTTCTTTCTTGTCTTTCGCTGACATACTGAATTAATGAAAGCAATATCTTTTACGGTTGCATTCATTACAAATAGCTTATTTAGGTTTTTATATGAGTGAGTGACAATGAGTGACAGTAGGCCTAACATGCCACCCCCGAGAAAACGACAGAGCAGTAAATAAACATAAAACAGTTGAAAAGTAGTGAATCGTGTTTAGAGATGCGCTTCGAATGGATTTTTCCACGAGTAATTTCGTTTGAACACAATGAGATTTATCGAGATGCCAGTCTTCGTTCCTCCAAGCCAAGCCAAGTAAATCAGTCAGAAGACAATAGCAATGTCTTAAACTATTCATGTATAATTTAAAAAAATACTATTAATGTTTATTTTTATTAGTAGGTAAATGGTAGGTAAAGTGTTTATTGGCGTTTCTGTTTTGGGTTCCTTAACCGCATAAAAGGTAAGCCTCAGCTTTGGAACTAAAAAAAGAAAGAAATTGGTAAAGAAATGACAAAATGAGGCTTAATACCTACAGAATTATAGACACTTCGCTCTTTGTTTTTTTAGGGATCCGTACCCAAAGGGTGAAAACGGGACCCCATATACTAAGCCTACGTTGTCCGTCCGTCCGTCCGTCCTACCTATTTAGGGCAGTAACTTTTGAACCGTATAATAGCTAGACAGTTGAAATTTTCACAGAATTTATTTAACAAAAAACTAATTAATTGTTAACAAATAATAAAAATTACAAAAAGTTTAAATTTAAGGCCGGTTACCCTTAAATTTTATCTTTTTGTCATTTTTCTTATTATTCCGCCGTAATAATACTCATTCAAGAAACTAGTTGTTATCAACGTTTTTTCTTCTCGTAACGTAAAAACGGTAATACAAATAAGCGTCAAACTTGGTGTGATTTTAGAGCAAACTCTGCAGTATAACAAATAATAAAAACCGGCCATGTGTGAGTAAGTCTCGTGTTAAAGGTGCAGGACAAAAAAATGTTTAGTTATTATGTTGTGTGGTACGGAACCCTCGGTGTGCGAGTAGCCCGACTCGCACTTGACCGGTTATTTTATTTTATATCTATTTTGTTCGCTTGCAAAACTTCAATCATTCATCATTAAACCTACGGGGCTAGATGACCGGGCAAATTATTATTAATCTGTGGCGAAAGATCCAAGATTATGTTATGTTATGTTGGTATCACTACGCTCTAATATTAACGAAAAATTATATATTTAAAATTTAAATAAACATAGTGTTTTACTTTCCATAGATATTCAAGAACATGAAATTAGAAGAAAATATTTGTTATGTTGTGCGAAAATAAATTTTCTCAGGGTTGAAGTCTATCTAGATTAACTTGGAAGACAAACTCGATGGACGCCAAGCTAAGCTCGATCGCCCATCATAAAGTAATATTGTATATTAATCATATTACTTAGCAAATCCGGTATAAGAAATTGGTGGTTTATACTGTTGAATGGAGTAAGTAGAACGAGCCCAGGGTTTTTCTGTGCTGGGGAATAACTCTAATCTGACTCCCAACGAATTTAATCAAAGAAGAAGGATGTGGAAGTTGGAAGTGCAACCGACGATATTATATTATGTGTCAGCGACTTATAAAATTGAACAGAATTTAATCGCATATCAGTTGCACAGTACCTCCGTGGTCTAATGGTTATGAGCATTGGGCTCTTGACCAGGAGGTCGTGGGTTCGATTCCCACGTGGGACACCTAGTGATATGTCATGTCATGTTTTTTCCCCAGTTGGTTAGGACATTGCAGGGCGAATCACCTGATTTTTCCCCAATATGCTACGCTCCATCGCCCTCTGGCAAACCTTGATGGTTTTACTCTTACTAATTAAACCGCCCCTTTCAACCATTTCTGTATACAGGGTGAAATGGAAAACATTCAACAAATTTTTACATGGTAATGCGAGTAGGTTCTAACCTTTGACTAATTATTATAAGGACTAGCTTGCGGTAGCATTTCTCCTCTGCCACAGTATAAGCTCAATTGATCTTGTGCATTTACATTCAATTTTACACCTTATCACTAAACGAGACAGCCTATAATTGCGAAATAATAACTTCGAACTTAGAACGTTTGGGGTTCACACGAGACTACTTTTCATGATTTTTAACATTCAAAGTTAGAATCTAAAGTTATTGGGAATAAAATCCAAAGTTGCGGATTTCATGTTACCTCGCCCCCCGCAAAAGGTGGCAGAAATGTTTGTTAGTAGAATTACACGCGTAACCAGTCCACATATAAATAGTCAAAGGTTCTAACTATTTAGCTCACTTTGTAAAAAGATATTCCAAAATGTCGTAGGACCGTGCAGTAGTACCATTTTTATAAGTCTGACCGATGTACCTGCACAGTTTACTTTTAACAGCGCGCGAAATTATACTGACCAATCAGAATGTGCCACCTTAAATACCTTGTCGCTATTGGCTAATTGTTTTCGCGCTCTTTACGCTGCTATCCGACTTTGCACCCTTTGATTAATAAATGATTTCGGGTTTTGACGGGGACTCGGGTCTGCTCTGCGCAAACGAAGATTGACGAGCGGAATTATTTTCCTGATCGTACTGTACAGTAATTTTCAAAAGGAAGCGTAGTAGTAGTACCCAGTCAGTCTTTTTTTTTTTTTTTGGAAATGTCTAATACAGCGATGCTCAGGGAGCAGTTACTGCTTTTTACTACGGACTATTGGAGGGACCACGAAGAGTCTACCGAGCCAAATGAATGAACTTAAGCAACCGACCTAGGGGCACCCAGCGGGGTACGGACCTCGGCATAGGACGTTGCAGGGGCTACGCGGCGGATTGGTTTGCTAGGATCGGTGAGATGCTGCGGCTACGCGGCGGTTTGGGTAGCTGGGATCGGTGAGAAGCTGGGATCGGTGCACCCAGTCAGCCAACCCAGTCAAATTTATAGTTTTGTTAGGAGGGGTTATTATGAATGGGACTTTTAAACTGTAACCGGCACCATTTGACAAAAAAACTATCTGTAAAAATATGTATTTAAAATGTTGCTACACAACATAGAAATCAAAATTGTCTTTTAACGTTATTATAACATTAATTCCAATGCACTCATTTTAATTACATTCAACAACATTAATGACTTTTGTGCAATAAAATTGCCATTGAAATTTAAAAAATGAATTATTCATTAGAAAATACTAATGTATTTAACAAAGCTTTCTAAATTGACAACAATATTTACTCCGTGTTTGATGTGTTTATAATGGTAAAACCTTAAAAGCTTGAAAAAAATGTAACCGTCAGGTTTTATATAGCACGAAATCAAAACAATTCTTAACTTGTCCCGGGTCAAACCTTAAAATGACTGGGCTACTAATCGCATTACCATGTAAAAGTTTGTCGAATGTTTTCATTTTCACCCTGTATACACCTCTCTGTTGGAATTAGAGAGTTTGCGTTTGAGAAAAGCCGGAAGCCATAGGCGATCGATGGGTCCTCGCTAAATCTCCAACTAGTTTCGGAAACGTACAAGAGAAATAAATGTCGAAGCGAAGAAAATGGATACGGATTTTAGGACGTAATGCGTGCCCGACACGCACTTGTCCGGATTTCTTATTTATTGTTCACGTACACCCATTCATGAACCTATTCACACAAGCGAAACTGTTTCGAGTATAGTGTATATCGTTGTTTTGCCATTCTTATTACTGGAAGCAAAATACTGGTAGACTCCTGTTGCGATATTTTTGTTGGGTACTTTTGCGATATTAGATACTAGAGTTAACCCGCGACTTTATGCGCACAATTTGTATACCAGATTTTAAGTCGGTTCAGTAGTTTTCGCGTGATGCTCGCACAAACAAACAGACAGACACAAATTCTAAAAAAGGTTGATTTGGAGTCAGGGACACCTAAAAACCTTATTATCGTCATATTTTAGTAAATATCTTCAATGTACAGACACACTTCTGTTACAGTTTTATAACAGTTAAGACTATGTTTTAACCTTTGAAGTTTGGCTTCTTAGGTACGTATTACGACAGAACGAGATTAAAGAGAACTTTCCTCAATTGATGTAAAATACAGGTACAGCCGGCGTGCCACTGATATGGTCGATACGACATATCTGTTGATACATTTCGTTCATAAAAAGCTCATCATAAGTCACAAGAAAATTTAGTCACAAGACTTGTGAAGATGAGGTTGAATTTAATTTAATTTGTAAGTATTTCTGATTTTTTGATCACGCTTGGTTGTCGAATAGTCCTCCCATCCTTAATGCTATTTCCACTAGTTCTCCTTTCTGAGTCTATTATAGAGGGAAATCGTTTACCTACTTTATTTTTCCTACTCTATAATATTATTCGAAACTATAAGGATGCGTTTCCACAGAATTAATGCGGAGACGAAACGTTGGTAGACCAATCAGATTGTTTAAGAGAATATAATTCGAAGCGCGCTCCATAAAAACGTACTGTGGTGATATTTTCAATACTAACCAATTAAACTCAATGAAATTTTTCAGAATCAATCAAAAAACAAATTTCTATGCTTGTATAGAGTCAGATTTTCGTTAAAATGTATAGTTTTAAAGTTACAGTGCCTCAAAGATTTCCATACAAATCTTAAATTAATCCTAGCATTGACACTGTATATTTTAATGAAAATCTGACTCCATACAAGCATAGATATTTGTTTCTAGATTGTTTCAGCAAAATTTCATGGACTTTAATTGGTTAGTATTGAAAATATCACCATAGTACGTTTGTATGGAGCGTCCTCCGAATTATATCCCCTTAAGGGTATATTACCGTTGGCGCGCTCCATACAAATGAAGTCTGGTTATATTTTCAATACTAACTAATTGAAGTCAATGAAATTTTACAGAAACAATCTAGAAACAAATCTCTATGCTGGTATATATTCTGATTTTCTTTAAAATGCATAATTTTAAAGTTACAGTGCCTCAAAGACTTCCATACAAATCTTAAATTAACCCTAGCATTGAAACTGTATACAACGTGTTAATGAATAAGCGCAAAACCTCATACACCCCAACTGATTTATAACAAAATAATAAGATTGAAACAATAATTTCATTATTTTCATACTTTTAGGTTTTGAGGCAAAAAGGATTTGTTATCATTTCAGCAATTAATGGAAGCGCTAACGTGCTCATGGATACATTTTAAGAATCTTGTTTTGGTAGTAAGTAAGGTGAGAGTGCCCAAGCGGTGGGTTGAGATCGAGTTCAGTAAATTTTAAATTTTACAAACAAATCATTTAATATTTTGAAAAAATTACCTATGTTGAAACCATGATAATTTGATTCTGCTCTCGATTCTAAACAAACTACTTTCTAGTTTTGCGTTAATTCATTAACACGTTGTATATTTACTAAAAGCAGACAACATACAAGAATAGAGATTTGTTTCTTGATTGTTTCTGCAAAATTGTATTAACTTTAATTGACTTTAATTGGTTAGTATTGAAAATATAACCAGACTTCGTTTGCATGGAGCGCGCCAACGGAAACATACCCTTAAATCATCTCGTCAATCAATCTGATAGGGTTAGGTCTTATCTCGTGTCCGCTTGAGTGGAAAACTGGAAGCACGACCTAACTACAAGCTTATAAATAGGGTATTTGACAGGTTTTTAAAAATGTTCTGTTCGATGTCTAAGGACTCTATAGAAAATGTATATTTTACGTTCAATTACATATAGTGCAAGAAAAAACAAAAAATGTTATTTAAATATCCCGCGAATACGCTTTTCCTGACAATATACGTGGCTATAAGCAGGTGACGTCACGATGACGTATACTTTGTACGACACTCACACGACTCTACACGCAACTGTTTACAAGCCAAAGAGATTATACGTAATAGAGTAAGCCATACCAATTGTAAAGTGTCTACTTTTTTGACGTGTAGGTTTGAGTGTGTGGTGTCAAGTAGTATGGACAAAAGGCACCAAGTGACATATGGCCTTATGTTTACAGTCACTTTTCACACACACTAGCTCAAAAAAAAGTGGACTGCCGCATAAACAAATATCTATAGTTCCATCTCCTTCTACTATTAAAGGTACGTCATAAGACAAAAGAGACTAACTACAATCGTAAATTTATGCGGACTCTATGGAGATCCTTCCTCTGAGTTACAAGCAGTTGCCGTCATCAGCCATTCGGCCAATCACAGTCGTTTATGATCACGTGACTAAAGTATACAAACAAAATATTTTCTTTGTCGATTTTCTCTTAAAATATCCAGTATTTTTCTTAACTGACTAAATAGTTGGTTTCCAAAATTCTTATTCAATACGGATGCCATCAATTGATACTATATTTTACATGCTGTCAAATACTCTATTGCGTTGGTACTTGTAGAAAACGTAAAACGAATTATGGTTATACGTTTAATACAGGTGTATTGCATATGAATTTTTCGATTCAATTCGTTGCGGTTTCCCAGACAGTTCAGACCAATATTCACGTTTCTATGAAACTATTCACACAAAAGAAACATCAATAACAGAACCGATACAATTCTAGTAGTGTGAATAAAAACACAAAGTACATACCTCTCTATTGGTATTTTAGGCCTTTCTACGTACAAACCCTTGACGGAAATCGTATGTCTACGGTATAAAGACGATAAAGGGTTGATGCAAGAGACTTTGTACGCATAACGGAGTTTAGAGCGGAAAAGTTTGAGTGGAGCCGGGATCCATCGACGATCGATGTCTGCTCGCTGAAGCTCCTACAGATTACGGGCACATTTACATGTGAAACGTTTCAGTGAACGCTTGCACTCGACTTGTACTCTTATCCGACAGTATCCTTATTCTACTAAATTCGACTTATGTAAAACGAATTGTAGATACTCAAAAGATTTGGTTTGTGAGATGTTTTGATTTTGTTCTATAAGGTTTTAGATGATAATACACTCGACGGTACATGATGATAATACAGACAGACGGTAGTTATATCGTCTAAGACCTTAGCCACGGTTTATACAGTCAAGACGTGTGCTGAGGTGGTGGCAGATAATCTATGTAACACAATATAAACCTTATAGTGCGTAGCATAGTCGTTTTTGTCGTAAAGGAGAATCGCGCCTGCGCCTCCAGGTGACGTCGTCGTCGTAATTCTCCAAACGACGCTATGCTACGTACTAAAAGGTTTATAATTGTGTTACTTTGACTATCCGCCACCGCCACACGTCTCTTCTGTATAAACCGCGCCTTATAGAACAAAATCAAAACATCATCTGAATTTGAGTTTGCTTGTAGCCAGTTATTAATAAACAAATCGTATCCTAACAACATCTTATCGTTATCTGACGAAGTCTGTTTTTCAAAAAAGAGTTTCATGTCTAAATTGCTAGTTGATGTCTACAGGTTGTTAGGATAACCAGTTGCATTACTTTATGGGGTGTTTGTACCCATGATACTGAACAACTTTCCCTAAGATACATATTGAAAATAAGTAAAAATCAGATGTTCGAACGTTTGTATTAAAACTAGACTTTTTTTTTGTTCCTTTGGGAAAGTTGTACAATCCCATTAAAGTAATGCAACTGTCTAGTCTAACACCCTATATACAAGGTGTAAACTTAATGGTGTTACATACTTATGGACGTGCTTCATAGGACCAACATTGAAATCGCGATAAAAAAATCTACTGCTCCATACATTTAGGTCGAGTCACCATTGACGTTTTCAATGGAACAGTTGGTCTTTTCGTGATTTAAATGTTGTTCCCATAATTAAAGTTGATCATTTATTTGGTCTGATCCTCCTCTTAAAAAAACCGGTCAGTAGGTATATTAGGATGGACCCTATAATATAAAGATTGTAACAAAACACCAACACAATATTTTAAGTGGGTTTGACCATCAAACTGAACAACTTTCCCTATAGAGACAACATTGATAAAAATCTGCTGTTTCATAATGCCTAGTCTACTCGATTCAAATGTCTCTTCAAAGATGTCACTTTTATTCTTTTTCGACGTTGTCTCCATAGTGAAAATTGTTCAATTTGATGGTCTAATTATTATTAGGGTGTTTTATTACACCCTGTATAACTTAGCCCATTCCTATTATCATAAGAATTCTTAAAAGCTCAAAAATAAATGTAATACAATTTTTTAGAAACTTATTAATAAATCGTTCGTCACTTGGCTTCACACGTTCTAAAAGGCTTTCAGTTCTCAATTTCAGATTGAGTTAAGTTAAATGGAATTATAATGGCATGGAAAAGGAATCCATTTATGCACTCAGCTAAAGACAGCAATTTTAATTGGACTTAAATACAATTTTCGAGGTATACTTATTATTTTGGCGTGAGTAAAGCTAATTAAGTGAAGAATGTAGAATTAATAATATGACAGAGCCGGCTGAATGTAAAATAAATTCAGTAATCAGATAATTTTGTTAACAAATGGCACAATCCGTGAAGCATTTATTTTAACACTTTATTGTACACGTGGAAATACAGATGGATACAGCATAATAAACAAGTACAAAGGGCGAGCCGTGATAGAGAAAAAGTTTACAAAGTGAGGCAGGCAAGGCAATTATGAACTTCATAGAATTCGTTTCAATAATTTATATACAAGATTTTACAAAAATATGAATAAACATTTAATTTGGTAAATGGTTTAGACTATCAAACTAAACAACTTTCACTGCGGTACCAACATCGAAATCGCGCGAAAAAAAATCGGATGTTCCATACTAAACTGCAAACCTACTTGAGCCGAATGTATGGGACAGCAGATTTTTTTTTCGCGATTTAGATGTTGGCCCCATGAAGAAAGTTGTTCAGTTTGACGGTTTGATCATCCTCTTAAAAATGTGTCAGCATAATATTAAGAAGGACCCTGTATACAGTTTTAGTGCTAAGATTTGATTTGTGGTTTCCCTATAGGGGTAAATGACGTAACCTGTGTGAAGTTAGTAGCCAAAGTTAGTAGCTTTTTATAACCTGACCAAATTAAGGAGTTGTTGATTTAAATTGATTATTATGCTTTAAAAACACGCAAAAACAACAAAAATATATCATTAGATTAAAATAACACGTTTTTTACGTAAAATGCATTTAAAAAAACACTATAATAATAACAATACTTTTTTTTCTATAAATTTGTTCGAGATTGGTTACAACCGTGATGCAAAAGACCTGAGAGGTTTAATTGTAGATAGGCATAATAACTGAACATTGAACTACATTTTAAAACAAATTTGATAACATTTGATATGGTACGAGTGATCGATATGATCGACGGAATGAGGGAGTAATTTTTTTTGCGATAGTTCCAAATAAAAACGCTGGCTACTGGTATGATGCAAAATACCTGACAGGTTAAGTTGTAGATAGGCATCATACTTGAACACTAAGCTTTACTAAAAGACTAATTTTATATGGTTTGATAGGGTACGAGTGCTTGATATGACCGATGGCACGTGGGACTTATTTTATTCGATATAGCACCAACTAAAATGCTAGCTACAGGTATGTTACAAAAAACCTGACAGGTTTAATTGTAGATAGGCATGATACTTGAACACTAAGCTATAATTTAAGACTAATTTTATATGGTTTGATATAGTACGAGTGCTCGATATGGCCGACAAAAGTAAGAAGAAACTTTTTCGCTGCGGTTTAAAAAAAAGCTACCGGTAGCTAATGGTATGATTCAAGATACCTGACAGGTTAAATTGTACATAGACATAACACTTAAGCACTAAGCTATATTTGAAGACTAATTTTATTAGGTTTGATATGGTTAGAGTGTTCGATATGATCGACGGAATGAGGGAGTATTTTTTTTTGCGATAGTACCAAATAAAAAGCTGGCTACTGATATCATGCAAAATACCTGACAGGTTTAGTTGTAGATAGGAATCATACTTGAATACTAAGCTTTACTAAAAGACTAATTTTATATGGTTTGATAGGGTATGAGTGCTTGATATGACCGATGGAACGTGGGACTTATTTTATTCGATATAGCACCAACTAAAATGCTAGCTACAGGTATGTTACAAAAAACCTGACAGGTTTAATTGTATATAGGCATGATACTTGAACACTAAGCTATATTTTAAGACTAATTTTATATGGTTTGATATAGTACGAGTGCTCGATATGGCCGACAAAAGTAAGGAGAAACTTTTTCGCTGCGGTTTAAAAAAAAGCTACCGGTAGCTAATGGTATGATTCAAGATACCTGACAGGTTAAATTGTACATAGACATAATACTTAAACACTAAGCTATATTTAAAGACTAATTTTATTAGGTTTGATATGGTTAGAGTGTTCGATATGATCGACGGAATGAGGGAGTAATTTTTTTTGCGATAGTACCAAATAAAAAGCTGGCTACTGATATGATGCAAAATACCTGACAGGTTAAGTTGTAGATAGGCATCATACTTGAACACTAAGCTTTACTAAAAGACTAATTTTATATGGTTTGATAGGGTATGAGTGCTTGATATGACCGATGGAACGTGGGACTTATTTTATTCGATATAGCACCAACTAAAATGCTAGCTACAGGTATGTTCCAAAAAACCTGACAGGTTTAATTGTAGATAGGCATGATACTTGAACACTAAGCTATATTTTAAGACTAATTTTATATGGTTTGATATAGTACGAGTGCTCGATATGGCCGACAAAAGTAAGGAGAAACTTTTTCGCTGCGGTTTAAAAAAAAGCTACCGGTAGCTAATGGTATGATTCAAGATACCTGACAGGTTAAATTGTACATAGACATAATACTTAAACACTAAGCTATATTTGAAGACTAATTTTATCAGGTTTGATATGGTTAGAGTGTTCGATATGATCGACGGAATGAGGGAGTAATTTTTTTTGCGATAGTACCAAATAAAAAGCTGGCTACTGATATGATGCAAAATACCTGACAGGTTAAGTTGTAGATAGGCATCATACTTGAACACTAAGCTTTACTAAAAGACTAATTTTATATGGTTTGATAGGGTATGAGTGCTTGATATGACCGATGGAACGTGGGACTTATTTTATTCGATATAGCACCAACTAAAATGCTAGCTACAGGTATGTTACAAAAAACCTGACAGGTTTAATTGTATATAGGCATGATACTTGAACACTAAGCTATATTTTAAGACTAATTTTATATGGTTTGATATAGTACGAGTGCTCGATATGGCCGACAAAAGTAAGGAGAAACTTTTTCGCTGCGGTTTAAAAAAAAGCTACCGGTAGCTAATGGTATGATTCAAGATACCTGACAGGTTAAATTGTACATAGACATAATACTTAAACACTAAGCTATATTTAAAGACTAATTTTATTAGGTTTGATATGGTTAGAGTGTTCGATATGATCGACGGAATGAGGGAGTAATTTTTTTTTCGATAGTACCAAATAAAAAGCTGGCTACTGATATGATGCAAAATACCTGACAGGTTAAGTTGTAGATAGGCATCATACTTGAACACTAAGCTTTACTAAAAGACTAATTTTATATGGTTTGATAGGGTATGAGTGCTTGATATGACCGATGGAACGTGGGACTTATTTTATTCGATATAGCACCAACTAAAATGCTAGCTACAGGTATGTTACAAAAAACCTGACAGGTTTAATTGTAGATAGGCATGATACTTGAACACTAAGCTATATTTTAAGACTAATTTTATATGGTTTGATATAGTACGAGTGCTCGATATGGCCGACAAAAGTAAGGAGAAACTTTTTCGCTGCGGTTTAAAAAAAGCTACCGGTAGCTAATGGTATGATTCAAGATACCTGACAGGTTAAATTGTACATAGACATAATACTTAAACACTAAGCTATATTTGAAGACTAATTTTATCAGGTTTGATATGGTTAGAGTGTTCGATATGATCGACGGAATGAGGGAGTAATTTTTTTTGCGATAGTACCAAATAAAAAACTGGCTACTGATATGATGCAAAATACCTGACAGGTTAAGTTGTAGATAGGCATCATACTTGAACACTAAGCTTTACTAAAATACTAATTTTATATGGTTTGATAGGGTATGAGTGCTTGATATGACCGATGGAACGTGGGACTTATTTTATTCGATATAGCACCAACTAAAATGCTAGCTACAGGTATGTTACAAAAAACCTGACAGGTTTAATTGTAGATAGGCATGATACTTGAACACTAAGCTATATTTTAAGACTAATTTTATATGGTTTGATATAGTACGAGTGCTCGATATGGCCGACAAAAGTAAGGAGAAACTTTTTCGCTGCGGTTTAAAAAAAAGCTACCGGTAGCTAATGGTATGATTCAAGATACCTGACAGGTTAAATTGTACATAGACATAATACTTAAGCACTAAGCTATATTTGAAGACTAATTTTATTAGGTTTGATATGGTTAGAGTGTTCGATATGATCGACGGAATGAGGGAGTATTTTTTTTTGCGATAGTACCAAATAAAAAGCTGGCTACTGATATCATGCAAAATACCTGACAGGTTTAGTTGTAGATAGGAATCATACTTGAATACTAAGCTTTACTAAAAGACTAATTTTATATGGTTTGATAGGGTATGAGTGCTTGATATGACCGATGGAACGTGGGACTTATTTTATTCGATATAGCACCAACTAAAATGCTAGCTACAGGTATGTTACAAAAAACCTGACAGGTTTAATTGTATATAGGCATGATACTTGAACACTAAGCTATATTTTAAGACTAATTTTATATGGTTTGATATAGTACGAGTGCTCGATATGGCCGACAAAAGTAAGGAGAAACTTTTTCGCTGCGGTTTAAAAAAAAGCTACCGGTAGCTAATGGTATGATTCAAGATACCTGACAGGATAAATTGTACATAGACATAATACTTAAACACTAAGCTATATTTGAAGACTAATTTTATTAGGTTTGATATGGTTAGAGTGTTCGATATGATCGACGGAATGAGGGAGTATTTTTTTTTGCGATAGTACCAAATAAAAAGCTGGCTACTGATATCATGCAAAATACCTGACAGGTTTAGTTGTAGATAGGAATCATACTTGAATACTAAGCTTTACTAAAAGACTAATTTTATATGGTTTGATAGGGTATGAGTGCTTGATATGACCGATGGAACGTGGGACTTATTTTATTCGATATAGCACCAACTAAAATGCTAGCTACAGGTATGTTACAAAAAACCTGACAGGTTTAATTGTATATAGGCATGATACTTGAACACTAAGCTATATTTCAAGACTAATTTTATATGGTTTGATATAGTACGAGTGCTCGATATGGCCGACAAAAGTAAGGAGAAACTTTTTCGCTGCGGTTTAAAAAAAAGCTACCGGTAGCTAATGGTATGATTCAAGATACCTGACAGGTTAAATTGTACATAGACATAATACTTAAACACTAAGCTATATTTGAAGACTAATTTTATCAGGTTTGATATGGTTAGAGTGTTCGATATGATCGACGGAATGAGGGAGTAATTTTTTTTGCGATAGTACCAAATAAAAAGCTGGCTACTGATATGATGCAAAATACCTGACAGGTTTAGTTGTAGATAGGCATCATACTTGAACACTAAGCTTTACTAAAAGACTAATTTTATATGGTTTGATAGGGTATGAGTGCTTGATATGACCGATGGAACGTGGGACTTATTTTATTCGATATAGTACCAACTAAAATGCTAGCTACAGGTATGTTACAAAAAACCTGACAGGTTTAATTGTATATAGGCATGATACTTCACTAAGCTATATTTTAAGACTAATTTTATATGGTTTGATATAGTACGAGTGCTCGATATGGCCGACAAAAGTAAGGAGAAACTTTTTCGCTGCGGTTTAAAAAAAAGCTACCGGTAGCTAATGGTATGATTCAAGATACCTGACAGGTTAAATTGTACATAGACATAACACTTAAGCACTAAGCTATATTTTAAGACTAATTTTATATGGTTTGATATAGTACGAGTGCTCGATATGGCCGACAAAAGTAAGGAGAAACTTTTTCGCTGCGGTTTAAAAAAAAGCTACCGGTAGCTAATGGTATGATACAAGATACCTGACAGGTTAAATTGTACATAGACATAACACTTAAACACTAAGCTATATTTGAAGACTAATTTTATATGGTTTGATATAGTACGAGTGCTCGATATGGCCGACAAAAGTAAGGAGAAACTTTTTCGCTGCGGTTTAAAAAAAAGCTACCGGTAGCTAATGGTATGATTCAAGATACCTGACAGGTTAAATTGTACATAGACATAACACTTAAACACTAAGCTATATTTGAAGACTAATTTTATCAGGCTTGATAAATGGTACGAGTGTTTGATAAGACCGATGGCACGTTTGACTTATTTTTTTCGCTATAGCGCCAACTAAAAAGCTAGCTACTGGTATGATAGGTTTATTTGTATGTAGGCATGATCCTTGAACACTCAGCTATATTTTAAGACTAACATTGTATGTTTTGATATGGTGCGAGTGTTCGTTATTACCAATTGAACGCGAGAGTAATTACTTGTACTTAATTTAAAACTGGTTCGATATGGCAGACAGAACGTTGGAGTAATTCTGTTCTATAATCTTACAGAACATCGTTTGAAGAACACGTGCACTTATTTTCGTTTTGACGGAAGTTAAGACCCGTCAACCATTTTCGGCTAGTCTTATTTTTATTGACTATGCATTCCATGTATTATCTCAAAGGCACGTGCCATCGTCATTGTGCTGCTGGTACGGTTTTCTTTAGTTACAATGGTTGCAATATAATATAACTTTCTTTCGTCAAGCTGGCTTATGTTTTTTCTTTAAGTAATGTCCACTTTATATAACTAAGTTAACGTTTAAATAACTGGTACACCTGGTGGAAAAAAACACCATGCTGTACCTGTATTTTACTTAACTTGTAATGACCACTCGAAGGATGGCTTTTGACACTTAATTGGACATATAAAATGTAATATACCTAATGTTTGAACCTTTATTTAATACCATATAATTTGGTTTGAGGAAAAGAACACGTGTAAGTACTTATTTTCTTTTGTAATGGAATATGACACCTGTGAACCTTTTTCGGCAAGTCTTATTCTTACCTAATGATAATGCATTCCATTTGTTATCTCAAACGCACGTGGCATCGTCATTGTCCTTTTACTGACTTACAATTGCCGCCGCCGCGGATACGGTTTTGTGTCGTGAAAAAAGTTTTATTGCACTCATTGTAAAAGAGAGATTTAATTTAGTGTCTTTGTTTTAGAATATTTTATTCTATAGCTTTTACTTCACTTCCTTTTTCTTACTTTATTGGCCTGGCCTAATACCTATTATGCAGTAGCTTTTGTCTTATACCGCTTCTAAAATACCTTTTACTTAATATCTTTTTAAATTCGTGTT
The DNA here is from genome assembly GCA_963924505.1 of Agonopterix alstromeriana. Lineage (NCBI taxonomy): Eukaryota > Metazoa > Arthropoda > Insecta > Lepidoptera > Depressariidae > Agonopterix > Agonopterix alstromeriana. The sequence goes on from OZ004670.1 coordinate 8,099,479, forward strand.
TCTTAATACTGTTAATACTGTCTTAATACCTTTTCTATTTGTCTTTTATTCACAAAATGACAAATATTTAATACCTTTTTATCTTAGTTGTGTTACCTTTTAATAAGATACGTTTTATTCAATTCCCTGTTACTTCCTTTTATGGAATACTTTGGTTAATACCGGTTCTTAAATCTCTTCAATATAATACCTTTTAATCAATTATTTTTGCTTAATACCTAATGTTTATTCTTAAACCATTTTCGTTACCTCTTTTATTTGCTTAATTTCTTCTATTTAATACCTTTTTTTAGTACCGATTGTTAATACCTTTAGCTGGATACTTTTCAATTAATACCTGTACCTTTCTTTTATAAAATGCCGTGCATTGTACCGTTTGTTAAATCCCTTTAACTCAATACTATTTATTTAATATTTTTAGCTTAATACTGTTTATTCTTTATTTTTATTTTTTTTAATTGGCTACGGGCTCACCCCCGTCACACTGGACAGAGTTTCGGTACTAGTTGTGAAACGTGGATGTTCTGAGGTTTCAGAATATCTCTGACTACCCCCTCGGGGAATATAGTCGTGAGCATATGCTTATGCTTATTTATAAAAAATTTATAGGTACGTTTTACACATTTATTTTTATTCAATACATTCTTCTTTATCTTGTAATTAATAATATTCTATAAATACTTTTCTTTAGATTATAACCGAACCAAAGCCAGCCAGTAGCCAGCTTTTTATTTGGTACTATCGCAAAAAAAATTACTCCTTCATTCCGTCGATCGTATCGAACACTCTAACCATATCAAACCTGATAAAATTAGTCTTCAAATATAGCTTAGTGTTTAAGTATTATGTCTATGTAAAATTTAACCTGTCAGGTATCTTGAATCATACCATTAGCTACCGGTAGCTTTTTTTTAAACCGCAGCGAAAAAGTTTCTCCTTACTTTTGTCGGCCATATCGAGCACTCGTACTATATCAAACCATATAAAATTAGTCTTAAAATATAGCTTAGTGTTCAGGTATCATGCCTATCTACAATTAAACCTGTCAGGTTTTTTGTAACATACCTGTAGCTAGCATTTTAGTTGGTGCTATATCGAATAAAATAAGTCCCACGTTCCATCGGTCATATCAAGCACTCATACCCTATCAAACCATATAAAATTAGTCTTTTAGTAAAGCTTAGTGTTCAAGTATGATGCCTATCTACAACTTAACCTGTCAGGTATTTTGCATCATATCAGTAGCCAGCTTTTTATTTGGTACTATCGCAAAAAAAATTACTCCTTCATTCCGTCGATCATATCGAACACTCTAACCATATCAAACCTGATAAAATTAGTCTTCAAATATAGCTTAGTGTTTAAGTATTATGTCTATGTACAATTTAACCTGTCAGGTATCTTGAATCATACCATTAGCTACCGGTAGCTTTTTTTTAAACCGCAGCGAAAAAGTTTCTCCTTACTTTTGTCGGCCATATCGAGCACTCGTACTATATCAAACCATATAAAATTAGTCTTAAAATATAGCTTAGTGTTCAAGTATCATGCCTATATACAATTAAACCTGTCAGGTTTTTTGTAACATACCTGTAGCTAGCATTTTAGTTGGTGCTATATCGAATAAAATAAGTCCCACGTTCCATCGGTCATATCAAGCACTCATACCCTATCAAACCATATAAAATTAGTCTTTTAGTAAAACTTAGTATTCAAGTATGATTCCTATCTACAACTAAACCTGTCAGGTATTTTGCATGATATCAGTAGCCAGCTTTTTATTTGGTACTATCGCAAAAAAAATTACTCCCTCATTCCGTCGATCATATCGAACACTCTAACCATATCAAACCTGATAAAATTAGTCTTCAAATATAGCTTAGTGTTTAAGTATTATGTCTATGTACAATTTAACCTGTCAGGTATCTTGAATCATACCATTAGCTACCGGTAGCTTTTTTTTAAACCGCAGCGAAAAAGTTTCTCCTTACTTTTGTCGGCCATATCGAGCACTCGTACTATATCAAACCATATAAAATTAGTCTTAAAATATAGCTTAGTGTTCAAGTATCATGCCTATATACAATTAAACCTGTCAGGTTTTTTGTAACATACCTGTAGCTAGCATTTTAGTTGGTGCTATATCGAATAAAATAAGTCCCACGTTCCATCGGTCATATCAAGCACTCATACCCTATCAAACCATATAAAATTAGTCTTTTAGTAAAGCTTAGTATTCAAGTATGATTCCTATCTACAACTAAACCTGTCAGGTATTTTGCATGATATCAGTAGCCAGCTTTTTATTTGGTACTATCGCAAAAAAAAATACTCCCTCATTCCGTCGATCATATCGAACACTCTAACCATATCAAACCTAATAAAATTAGTCTTCAAATATAGCTTAGTGCTTAAGTATTATGTCTATGTACAATTTAACCTGTCAGGTATCTTGAATCATACCATTAGCTACCGGTAGCTTTTTTTTAAACCGCAGCGAAAAAGTTTCTCCTTACTTTTGTCGGCCATATCGAGCACTCGTACTATATCAAACCATATAAAATTAGTCTTAAAATATAGCTTAGTGTTCAAGTATCATGCCTATCTACAATTAAACCTGTCAGGTTTTTTGTAACATACCTGTAGCTAGCATTTTAGTTGGTGCTATATCGAATAAAATAAGTCCCACGTTCCATCGGTCATATCAAGCACTCATACCCTATCAAACCATATAAAATTAGTATTTTAGTAAAGCTTAGTGTTCAAGTATGATGCCTATCTACAACTTAACCTGTCAGGTATTTTGCATCATATCAGTAGCCAGTTTTTTATTTGGTACTATCGCAAAAAAAATTACTCCCTCATTCCGTCGATCATATCGAACACTCTAACCATATCAAACCTGATAAAATTAGTCTTCAAATATAGCTTAGTGTTTAAGTATTATGTCTATGTACAATTTAACCTGTCAGGTATCTTGAATCATACCATTAGCTACCGGTAGCTTTTTTTAAACCGCAGCGAAAAAGTTTCTCCTTACTTTTGTCGGCCATATCGAGCACTCGTACTATATCAAACCATATAAAATTAGTCTTAAAATATAGCTTAGTGTTCAAGTATCATGCCTATCTACAATTAAACCTGTCAGGTTTTTTGTAACATACCTGTAGCTAGCATTTTAGTTGGTGCTATATCGAATAAAATAAGTCCCACGTTCCATCGGTCATATCAAGCACTCATACCCTATCAAACCATATAAAATTAGTCTTTTAGTAAAGCTTAGTGTTCAAGTATGATGCCTATCTACAACTTAACCTGTCAGGTATTTTGCATCATATCAGTAGCCAGCTTTTTATTTGGTACTATCGAAAAAAAAATTACTCCCTCATTCCGTCGATCATATCGAACACTCTAACCATATCAAACCTAATAAAATTAGTCTTTAAATATAGCTTAGTGTTTAAGTATTATGTCTATGTACAATTTAACCTGTCAGGTATCTTGAATCATACCATTAGCTACCGGTAGCTTTTTTTTAAACCGCAGCGAAAAAGTTTCTCCTTACTTTTGTCGGCCATATCGAGCACTCGTACTATATCAAACCATATAAAATTAGTCTTAAAATATAGCTTAGTGTTCAAGTATCATGCCTATATACAATTAAACCTGTCAGGTTTTTTGTAACATACCTGTAGCTAGCATTTTAGTTGGTGCTATATCGAATAAAATAAGTCCCACGTTCCATCGGTCATATCAAGCACTCATACCCTATCAAACCATATAAAATTAGTCTTTTAGTAAAGCTTAGTGTTCAAGTATGATGCCTATCTACAACTTAACCTGTCAGGTATTTTGCATCATATCAGTAGCCAGCTTTTTATTTGGTACTATCGCAAAAAAAATTACTCCCTCATTCCGTCGATCATATCGAACACTCTAACCATATCAAACCTGATAAAATTAGTCTTCAAATATAGCTTAGTGTTTAAGTATTATGTCTATGTACAATTTAACCTGTCAGGTATCTTGAATCATACCATTAGCTACCGGTAGCTTTTTTTTAAACCGCAGCGAAAAAGTTTCTCCTTACTTTTGTCGGCCATATCGAGCACTCGTACTATATCAAACCATATAAAATTAGTCTTAAAATATAGCTTAGTGTTCAAGTATCATGCCTATCTACAATTAAACCTGTCAGGTTTTTTGGAACATACCTGTAGCTAGCATTTTAGTTGGTGCTATATCGAATAAAATAAGTCCCACGTTCCATCGGTCATATCAAGCACTCATACCCTATCAAACCATATAAAATTAGTCTTTTAGTAAAGCTTAGTGTTCAAGTATGATGCCTATCTACAACTTAACCTGTCAGGTATTTTGCATCATATCAGTAGCCAGCTTTTTATTTGGTACTATCGCAAAAAAAATTACTCCCTCATTCCGTCGATCATATCGAACACTCTAACCATATCAAACCTAATAAAATTAGTCTTTAAATATAGCTTAGTGTTTAAGTATTATGTCTATGTACAATTTAACCTGTCAGGTATCTTGAATCATACCATTAGCTACCGGTAGCTTTTTTTTAAACCGCAGCGAAAAAGTTTCTCCTTACTTTTGTCGGCCATATCGAGCACTCGTACTATATCAAACCATATAAAATTAGTCTTAAAATATAGCTTAGTGTTCAAGTATCATGCCTATATACAATTAAACCTGTCAGGTTTTTTGTAACATACCTGTAGCTAGCATTTTAGTTGGTGCTATATCGAATAAAATAAGTCCCACGTTCCATCGGTCATATCAAGCACTCATACCCTATCAAACCATATAAAATTAGTCTTTTAGTAAAGCTTAGTATTCAAGTATGATTCCTATCTACAACTAAACCTGTCAGGTATTTTGCATGATATCAGTAGCCAGCTTTTTATTTGGTACTATCGCAAAAAAAAATACTCCCTCATTCCGTCGATCATATCGAACACTCTAACCATATCAAACCTAATAAAATTAGTCTTCAAATATAGCTTAGTGCTTAAGTGTTATGTCTATGTACAATTTAACCTGTCAGGTATCTTGAATCATACCATTAGCTACCGGTAGCTTTTTTTTAAACCGCAGCGAAAAAGTTTCTTCTTACTTTTGTCGGCCATATCGAGCACTCGTACTATATCAAACCATATAAAATTAGTCTTAAATTATAGCTTAGTGTTCAAGTATCATGCCTATCTACAATTAAACCTGTCAGGTTTTTTGTAACATACCTGTAGCTAGCATTTTAGTTGGTGCTATGTCGAATAAAATAAGTCCCACGTGCCATCGGTCATATCAAGCACTCGTACCCTATCAAACCATATAAAATTAGTCTTTTAGTAAAGCTTAGTGTTCAAGTATGATGCCTATCTACAACTTAACCTGTCAGGTATTTTGCATCATACCAGTAGCCAGCGTTTTTATTTGGAACTATCGCATAAAAAATTACTCCCTCATTCCGTCGATCATATCGATCACTCGTACCATATCAAATCTTATCAAATTTGTTTTAAAATATAGTTCAATGTTCAGTTATTATGCCTATCTACAATTAAACCTCTCAGGTCTTTTGCATCACGGTTGTAACCAATCTCGAACAAATTTATAGAAAAAAAAGTATTGTTATTATTATAGTGTTTTTTTAAATGCATTTTACGTAAAAAACGTGTTATTTTAATCTAATGATATATTTTTGTTGTTTTTGCATGTTTTTAAAGCATAATAATCAATTTAAATCAACGACTCCTTAATTTGGTCAGGTTATAAAAAGCTACTAACTTTGGCTACTAACTTCACACAGGTAATGACGTAGGTAATTTTAGTTGAGATGTAAAATAAGGTAATACTTATTAATGGTACGTACATCTAGCTCATCTCAAATTAAACAAATTATCTCGTTAAATACATTTGCCCATTACATTTATATATTTGATGAAAGCCTATATACTCTCATCCACTCTAGCATTTGTTAATACGCTCCAAAATATATACCCGCATTTGTGAACCCATTTGAAACACACTATCTACACAAAAGTACGCTAGATTTAACTTCGGGAATGATTTCTGGAGATCCGGCGGTTTTTCAACGTATGGAGTATAGAATGGGCTCATATTTTAGCCGCCGCTACTCCATTAGTGACGTCGGAACCCCAACCAATATGGCGGGGCGAATCTGCAGTGACAGGGGCATTCACCCCGCTTGCAACCAACCCCTCGTTTTTGTTATAAAATCAATATATTTGGAGCAGGATTTCCTACTGGTAACAATATACAGAACTGTGTAGAATCTGTAGTTGCCGAGATGGTTATAAATATTAGTCTCAATATACAGTGTCCAACATAATATGCTGAGGTTTTTTTAAGATGATGATCAGACCATTTGTCTGAACAACTTTTTCTATGAGAAAAACATCGAAATTTCGAAAAAAATATCTGCAGTCACATACAAAACTGCAATCTTACTCGACCTCAAACGATTATGATATTTATCCCGTAGAGAACATTTTTCAGTTTGAGGGTCTGATCACATTGTATAATTTGATACAATAAACTGTATAATTGTGTGGCCATTTGTATCCTCTATATATCTTGAACTATGTATAATTGGATATAAAAGAAAAATAAATAATTATATGAACTGGAAAGCTCTGCTCGAGTCGGAAAATCGCAAAAGAGTGTGTTTAAGTTCAAATTACGTGACGATGAATCAGAAAAAACATAGTTTTGTGTGTATCTGAGTTGTTTTAATCCTGTGTGTATCATGCAAGCCAGTTTTTTATAAGTTTAGGGGCATGGCTAAATAATTATAAAAATCTACTGGCAGCCCTGCGATAGAGGATAGAGGGTGCTCTCGTAGGATGTAAGTACTTAGTTACCTAACTCACAGATTAAAAAATAGTACCAACTAGAGTAGTAAGCTCTTAACTGACGGCTTCGAGCATGTATGACAAGATGTACGGGTGTGAATGACGCAAAAGATGTATGCAAGGATCGTATGTAATTGACCCCACTGAGAAAGAGGCGAGATGCATTACTATAAGGGGTGATTGTACCCATGATAATGAACAACATTCCCTAAGAAACCTATAGGAAATTCGAATTCTAATCCAATACACAATACAATACTCTTTATTTGCACGCCGAAAACATAAAATAACAATATCACAGGACACAGTACAATCAAACATAAATAGCCTAAAGTCTGCTAATATGATAAAAGGTTTAAAATAAATTTTAGTCCACCTCGACATGCCAATGATGGACTTGGTTAACCGGTAAATCACGGTCCCATCAGTTTACCTAGCAGGCATCCAGCGAGCTCAAATTTATTGCTGAATTGTGAATTGACCGTATAAACCGATTTAAGCCTTGAATTTTCAATATTTAATCGTATTTCAGTTCCATTTGATTAAATGTGGATGTTCTATATTTTTACCTCACTTATATCCATTGTGCAATTTTAGTTTTACCATTTGCATAATGTTATTTCATCATTCATTCATCCATAGCCTAAATCCACCCACTGCTGATGGATATAGGCCTCCATTTGTTTATGCCATTCTGCTCTATCCTGAGCATCTCGCGTCCATGTAGCTCCCGCTATTTTAATTAGATACCAGAGAATATTCTACACTTACCAGACAAAAAGTTCAAGTCCCATGTTAAACCAGTCCTCTGTAAAAAAGGTTACTATAAAACTCGATGATTATTTGAATTACCAAAATTTGTGGTCTTGACAATGTTACACTATGTAATTTAATATTGGATTTTTTGAAATTGTACTTTGTATATTTTGTTTTGTTCAAAAGATGTATGTTGTAGAGTTTCTGGCCGCTTCTTCTCTACAACGGAACACCTTCCGGCGCGGTGGTAGATTCAAAAACATGATGTCAGAAAGTTATCTATGTGATATTATTTAGAATAAACAATTTTGACTTTTTTTGTATAAGTGTATCTTATGTAGTTTCTTATTTTAAAGGTATACCTTCTATATCTCAAAATTATTAAGATCTTAATTTGTGTGCACACTGATTTTACCCACACACATTAGTCTTCCTCTCACTCAATGGTTTGCTGGAATAAAACTCTTTTAGAATTAAGCTCGCCATTGCAAATCACGATTTATTGTAATTTTTTATATTTATGTTGTTTTTGTGTACAATAAAGAATCAGACTTTTTTACTTTTTTACCACCACTCGGACAACGCTTTGCTCTTTCTACCGTCACCTCGCCTTGCCATGTGTACTGCCCATTTGCATTTAAGCTCCATGACTCTCTTACCGACATATGTACTTACACTATTCGTCCATATTTATACCAAAATATTACTAAGCTCAGCAGTGGACGATGATAGGCTGATGATGATGGTGACGATTACTTACCGATTGAGTCAGCGTAGAGCGAGGTCAGGAAGACGAGAGCGAAGCGCCGAGCTGTAGCCACAGATTCGGCACTTCAAACAACGTTTTGGATTTGCATGATGGCGTTCGTACATTGGTGCAAATTGTCCTTGACATATGTGTAGGGTTGAATTACCACGCATCGTATGAACATCATCTACATTTAGTTACTTTTTATTGTTCGTTCTCTTGTTAAAAATAGTATTTGAGCTAAAGAATTACTGAAAATGTGAATTTAGCGTTATTTTTCAACGTTTTTTATGCTCTGAAAAGACTCAATTTTATGTAGTCAAATACTACGGGTGCGTGCGCCTGACTGCATTCCCTTGCTCGGCTTCCCTCAAGTTTCCCAGAAAGTGTGCGATGAGGTGGGGGATCTGAAGTCAGAGAGGGCCGGGAGTGGCCGTTCTTTATGTAGAACTATGTAATATTACCTATTCTGTGCTGTCTTTGATTAATTATTATAAGGACTAGCCTTGTGGTAGCATTTCCCCTCTGCCACGGTATAAGCACAATTGATCTTGTGCATTTACTTTCAATTCTACACTTTATCACTAAACGAGACAGCCTATAATTGCGAAATAATAATTTCGAACTTAGAACGTTTGGGGTTCACACGAGACTACTTTTCATGATTTTTAACATTCAAAATTAGAATCTAAAGTTATGGGGAATAAAATCCAAAGTTGTGGATTTCATGTTACCTCGCCCCCCGCAAAAAGTGGCAGAAATGTTTGTTAGTAGAATTACACGCGTAACCAGTCCACATATAAATAGTCAAAGTGTGCTGTAGCACAGATATCAAATTCAGATCCTGCTAGTTCCAGCCCCTATTTGACAGGCGACACCTATTTTTTTTTTCTAACCATGAATTTTCATGATAAGCATTATTCAGGTAGAATTATAAAGAAATAAGATTCTAGGATAAAAGAGAAAATACTAGATTGAATAAATTTGTTTAAGACGCCCTTAGGTATCATGAAATTAAAACGCAGGTACATCATTTGCTTTGAACAAATTTAATTTATTTTTCGAGCTACCTAGAACCTACTGAAACTGTTTATATAGAAGATAGTAATACGTATTTTAATTCACAAAGCACATTTCGGTTATGAACACCAGTTTAAGAAACGTTTACACAAGCAGACTAATAGCGGAGCTAAAGTAATCGTAGGTAATGAGTTTTTCTTTAGCTTGGGAAGCTGAGAAAAATTTAAATTTATAGACGAGTCGAGAAGGTATCTTTTGAATTTTATGAAGCTCCGTGATTTACTTACACAATACATACACGGCACGATAGCTCAGTTGTTGGTAGTGGACCTGCTTGCTGATCCGAGGGTCGCGGGTTCGAGATAGGGTCCTTCATAATAAATGCTGACGGTTTTAAGAGGATAATCAGACCATTAACTCAACCAACTTTCTCTATGGGAACAACATCGAACTTGCGAAAAAAAATCAGCTGTTTCATACAAAACTATCCTACTTTACCCAAATTTATGGGACAGCAGATTTTTTTCGGGATTTTAATGTTGGTCCCATGGAGAAAGTTTTTTTCAGTTTGAAATGCTCTACCGATAAGGACATAAAATTGTTGGGATAAGTGAACTAAGAACCTGAATATAGAAACTAACGATTTTTGATTCGAATCAATGTGCGCTGGGTAAATAACAAACTCATCCCCCAACCATCACTCTCCTTACGTCACGTTTTTACTCAGAGGAAAGCTCACCCACGTGTGAATATTGATTTTATCTTTATTTGTCAAAACGAATGTCAACATGATTATATTACTACCACGAACACCCGCCTATATATTATAAGTAGGTATTTAGTTTTTTCGAATATAAATATTTATATACACATAATATATCATTTCCAAGTATTATTTATTATTAAAATGCTATAACCAGTATCGGACCGGACTTGAATCCAATACCTACCGATATCGGGGCTGCTTTCGTCCAATTGAGCTACCGGGACTTCTACCGATAGGTAAGGCCTCATTCAGAGAGACGCGGGGCGTCGCGCGGCGCTGGCAATACATCTATGATAATTTGACGCGTTTGACAATGCTTCTCCTTGAACGCTCTAAACATCGCCGTATGTTTGTGTTTCCGGCAGCCCGTTTCGTGCACCGCGGCGCCTGACGCCTGACGCGTCCCCCTGAACGAGGCCTAAAACTCAATATGTTTAATCTGTCTAACAAACTCTAGTTAGTTTGTTAGACAGATTAAACACTAGTTTGCAAGATATTTTCAGAATGCATGCAAATTAAAAATAAAATGTTTCCTACACAATAAAGTGTATGGATTGTCGATGGCTGAAAAGAATCAAAAAGTCATTTTTAACTACGTCTGCGGGATACTTTTAAAAGATCCTTCAGTTGGCGTGTGGTGGGTCGTTAGCATGTATAACCGCCCTTGTAAAGCTATAAATAATCCTTCATTGCTCATTATTCAGGTCGTTTGTTAATATTAACTATGTTCACCCACTTGTAATCAAATTCACACTTGGCTTCATTTAGTAACCTATTTGGTCTTGACGTCTGCCTCGAATCTAATTCTGTTAGGTAACGAAAATTTTGTTACAAGAATGAACCGTAACAATTCGTATTGTTACAGGCTAAAACTGAAATCCATAAAATCCTACAACATTTTCCGATATCAAAATCGTCTTAGAACTGTTTTCGCAATTGCAAAAACTAGATCACAGGATTCGGAATAAGGCTTCCAAAATATTTAATTTATCATTGCAAATATTATTTTCGAAGAAAACAACGGCACAATCTCTCAAGAATCAATAAAAAAAATATCGTGAATGCGACGAATACGGGAGCATTCCGTGAATAAATAAAATAGAGTTCGCCTCCATCAGAATATCAAAGAAAACACGTAAGTGGCGTTCGGCGGTGGCTCAGGAAGTAGGCACGTAAAGTACCTATGCGCTGGCAAATCAAACGGCAATCGACGTTGACAGCTCCGACACGAATATCAAACGACGAACGAATCTCATTCTACGCTTCCTCAATCTTAGGTTCTACTACATTTTAATGCATTGTTTGAGACAAAACAAAACATTCTTATTTGGATCAATCATTACCATTCATTATCTGAACCTCGTGCAGTGTTCAATTTCAGTTACGTATTTGAATTAGTATGTGCATCTATACTTATACTCTACCTACTTCATTTTAAATAAGGATGTAAATATTTTCCGATTCCTATACAAGGTGTTAATGAATTAATGCAAAACTAGAAATTAGTTTGTTTAGAATCGGGAGCAGAATCGAATTATCATGGTTTCAACATAGGTTTTCTTTTTTTTCAAATGTTAAATAATTTGTTTATAAATTTTAAAATTTACTGAATTCGATTTCGACCCACCGCATGGGCACACTCACCCTACTTACTACCAAAACAAGATTCTTAAAATGTATCCACGAGCACGCTAGCGCTTTCATTCATTGCTGAAATGATAACAAATCATTTTTGCCTCAAAACTTAAAATGCGAATAACTTGAAATTTTAACTCTCAAAATAATGAAATTATTGTTTCAATCTAATTATTTTGTTGTAAATCAGTTTCGATGTATGAGGTTTTGCGCTTATTCATTAACACGATGGATAGCTTTCTATTCTAGCCTATTCTGATTTGCAAATAGAATTTACAATCCGGCATATCTTGGACGTTACTAAAGCTGTTAAACGAATAAGTGAAAGGAGTTTTTCAAATCTCTGTTTCATTAATTAAAATAGCCTTAATATTTCGATGCTATTTGAAATGTAGTATAGTAGGTGTATGTTTGACAATCCTTCACAGAAGCGTATCACCGGTAGGTACAGAAACGTAATGTAATGAGGCGCTGTGATTCTGGTTCACTCTCATTACATACGACGACATGTTTGAATTTCCAATCATTTATGTTGGGAAAATATAAAGTAGATCTCTCCGTAAATACATTCATGTCAACAACCGAACGAAATGTTGGAAATTGTTACGTAGGACGATAGTGGAAAATCATGGTTTAACAAGCATTTAAATTGTAATTCCGTTGAGTATGTTGCTGTGAAAATCGAATAAGTACGCACTTTACAACCCATCGATTCTTTATTGCTGATTACCAACTTCGAACAAACATTTTGTGGAATTCGTTGATTCAATTTGTAGATATTTTGCTTGGAAAATCTTTCAAAAGAGAAATCCGATCGTTGCTAAAGATTTAGACAATCTTAATTGGGATAGGGTGGGGAGAAGATACAACACAGTGTTAATTGATGCTAAGGCTCCGAGCTGACCGCAGGCCGGCGGGATAAGAAGATCCCGGTATTAGCCTTAAGATGCTTTGGTTCACTTCAGGGGCTTAGCGGTAAGTACAACACATGCCAAGAAGACAGCAAGATAATGTGGTTGCAGTTTATCCAATTACTACAAAAAAATCAACCTGTATTTAAAGGATAGATCACATTCCCTTGGTTTGGCATTAACATATCATTTCAGAGGGTGTGAACAGCGCATCCGTTTCGGATGTATTATTGAACAGTGTTACAGTGATACATGGATTAACCGATAGCGTTTTATATGGTGGTTTATATTATAGAAGGGGAGGGCTAGCAATGCAAGCTATGACTTGTGAAATTGCGATCATTTTACTGATCTAAATTGTGCTTGCCCATATATTTTACACGTACCTCCGATTTGAACTGCTGTCCCGTGATTGAGTCTCAACTTTGCAAGATTTCTTCCATGTTATTATGGACTGTAACACAAAGAGTAGGTAAGTATGTCCTATTTCACTTACGATAAAATCCAAGATAGTAGATACGGAAAAAGTATATAGAAATTACTAAGAAGGCAAATTGTTCGTATGCATTTACTGTTCTAGTTCACACGCTGATAGCTAGTAGGTAACCGCGCCCTCTCCATATTTATTTAGAAGAAAAATATTGTTGACCTCCCGTAAAATATTTGTCAGGGTGTGAACTTAAATGTGTGGTCTAATACCATCAAACTGAACAATTTTTACTAAGGGACCAACCATTGGCTTAGCGAAAAAAAATCTGGTGTTCCTTAGAAAATGTCAAGTAGGTACCTATGTCCTATGTCTTTTGTCTGTGTGTACTATGTCTATGTGTGGACTGCTGGTTTTGTGTAGACTTCAACAAATTATTTTTATTATCAACTAGAGTTTATAACATAAGCTATGAAACAAAAAAAGTTTCAACATAATCGGTTCAGTCGTTTTTGCGTTTTCCTGTTAAAACATACAAACAAACAGACAGACAAAAATTCTTAAAAAGGTTGATTTGGAATCAGTGATAGGTAACCTGGGTAGGTAACCTAAAAACTATATTGTAATCTTTTCCTTGTAAATATCTTCAATGTACAGACACACTTCTGTTACAGTTTTATAATAGTTTAGATACATAAATGACATCTCTTAAGCAAAAAAAAAGTAGATCATCATCAGCCTCTACCATCCGGTCCTGCTACTGGTACACGGGCCAACCCGCAAGAAGGGTTTCCGGGCGACAGTCCACCATGCGTGCTCAGTGTAGACTACTGAACTTTACGTGGGCCAATTTCTTCTTCAGCATAATTATGCAGGTTTCCTTGCTATCTTTTCCGTCACCGCTTAAGAGCAGTCGGCTTTATGAACATAAGTTAGAAAAAGTTAGTGGCACCTACATGGCATGTCGTACGTGCGATTTCGATCCCGAAACCTCATTGAGTGTCTGCCTATCCGTACCGTGCCACCGACACTCTCGTACCACCTATACAACGTGTTAATGAATTAACGCAACACTAGAAAGTAGTATGTTTAGAATCGAGAGCAGAATCGAATTATCATGGTTTCAACATAGGTAATTTTTTTCAAAATATTAAACAATTTGTTAATAAAATTTAAATTGACTGAACTCGATCTCAACCCACCGCTCTGGCACTCTCACCCTACTTACTACCAAAACATGATTCTTAAAATGTATCCATGAGCACGTTAGCGCTTTCATTCATGGCTGAAATTATAACAAATCATTTTTGCCTCAAAACTTAAAATACGAATAACTTTATATTTTAACTATCAAAATAATGAAATTATTGTTTCAATCTAATTATTTTGTTTTAAATCAGTTGGGGTGTATGAGGTTTTGCGCTTATTCATTAACACGTTGTATAATGAATAAGCGCAAAACCTCATATACCCGAACTTATTTATAACAAAATAATTAGATTGAAACAATAATTTTATTATTTATATAGTTCAAATTTAAAGTTATTCGCATTTTAAGTTTTGAGGTAAAAATGATTCATTATCATTTCAGCATTGATTAAAAGCGCTAACGTGCTCATGGATATATTTTAAGAATCTTGTTTTGGTAGTAACTGCGAGCGAGCGGTGGGTTCAGATCGAGTTCAGTAAATTTTAAATTTTAGAAACCAAAATAATTAAATTTTTTGAAAAAAAAATCTTAATTTGAAACCATGATAATTCGATTCTGCTCTCGATTCTAAACAAACTACATTCTAGTTTTGCGTTAATTCATTAACACGTTGTGTACCTATTATTCATTTACACCTATGTTTCAAAATGGTAAATTACCATTCAAACCGTTCCTTAATTGAACTATTGAATTCGTATGTTCAGATTACACATTTCGCTGGTCCCAGCGACGCACAAAGCAAAATATATGAGTGCGCAAGATCGCTCAACAGTTTAGGACAGCCGAGCCGGTCGATTTGCTAAATTACTCTGCCACCGATTCATGCCCGCTCGAATTAACCATTAATTCAATTATCAATCACACGCCCGACAATGGCCACATTATTGCATTCATATTCTATGTGAGTACCTAACTCAGTTAATTCTTTCGCGTTTATCTTTTATCTCGATTAGGTAATGCCCCGGATGCCTGTATTTGGACGACCCGGTTGGTGTAATGGTTACCCCGCTGGACTGCCAATACAGTCCGGTCGGTTACGGTCTTGGGTTTAAATCCTGGTTCGGTTATGGATATTATACTTATGTTTGTGCCGTTGTTGTAAGGTTTCCATAAAAAAAAGCCTAGTATCTTACTTGGGATCATTAAATGTATGTGCCTGCGAACGTTATTTATTTATTTTATTATCCCATTAGATACTAGGATACCTATAAGGGTTGCTTGCATCATATCGCTTCGCTGCTTCACGCTTCAATTTACTTGCATGTTATGCAAGTAAACTGAAGCGTGAAGAAGTAAGTATAATGGTACCAAAGCATGATAATTCAAGCAACAACTCCGCATTCTCAAAATTCATCGAAACATCCAATAGTCATCGTTTTGAGTATTCGGTAAGATACATAGAAAACTCGTACCCACTTCAAATAAAATATCGTGAAAAAAATGTTGAGATAAACACTCAGAAGGTAAACAAGATATAAAACATTTTATTACTGAAGGATTACGTTTTGGAAGTAGGGGTATGTTACAGTTCTGATCTTTGAGATAATGATACTGGTATAAAGGTTAGAACCACTGAAGTACTCTATTGAGTGAAAATGTCAAATTATTAATGATTATTGCCTAGAAACCCACATGTACCTGGAGTGTTGTGTAGGTATTATAAAATAAGTACCTGAATTAGTTTTAATTTCAGCCAACTGTTGGTATAAATAATCCAACATTACTATCTAATAGCTGAAACATTTACTTACGATCCAAGTAAGTGGTTTACAAACTGATATTTAACTTTTATACATAACAAAAATTGTTGTTAACAGCTCTATGATTAATTAATCAGACAAAAGCTGCCTGAATATCAGACAATTTCCATTTTGTTCTGTATTTTACCGAAAAATAAGAGCAAATTGTAAAAAATATATTTCGAATTGATTGCAATCAGCAGCGCTGTGTGCACAGACGTTTAAGATCCGAACGCGCGATATTAAATTGTGTCGGAACTTGTCAATAGCGAGAAAATAAATTCAATTTTCATTGGCAACTCGAACTTCATGCGCTGGTTGCTACACCGCGGGAAACCATCCAAATATATTTATCAATTCACAATTTCCATGAAAATAATTCATGCTCCAATATTGGTGAACCATGCCGTAATAAAAATGAATGCATAACAATCGAATTTTATCATCAACGTTGTTGCGACTTTCGAACAATATGTTCATGTAATTGGTCAGTTTGAATGTCGATTTTGAGATTTAGCTATTAGGGGCATCCATAAAGTACATGACGTTAATTAGTGGTACTAACTGAACAACTTTCTCTATGGGACCATCGTCATAATCGCGAAAAAATCTGCTCGATCTAAATGTAGAGCTGATTTTATTTTTTGCGCTTTCGATGTTGGTCCCGGAGAGAAAGTTGTTCAGTTTGATGGTCCGATCATACTTTTAAAAATTCCCCCAATATGGCTTAATAAAATACATATTTTGCCTATTTTCATATTCAAATTCGAATTATATACATGATCACATTGTTTTAACCAGAGCATGTTAATTTAATAACATTGAGTAAATTCGACTTCGACTTAATTTCGTAATTACCTAAAATAGTTATTCATAGAAGCGAAACAAATGAGTAATTTGAGTACCGCGCGCGCAGCAGCGAATAATATTATGAACATCTTGAATAATGAATGTCTAAAAAAGAAATAACAGCATAATGAAAAATATTATGACAGAAAACACAGCTTGGGAGTCAAAAGCAGTTGAAAATTTAGTCGAACAATCAAGATCGCTGGGCTTGGACTCCTATTGTTACGCCAAAACATTTTATTATTGTCAGCGAAAGTCTCCCGTTTACGAGAAGAAAGCGCAAAGCGATTTCTTTAGCAGAGATAGCTGACAAAGTCACTTTCACATTGTATCTTATATCTAGGGTATTCTGATTTTGAAAATGAGCTTTTCAGAATAGAGCAGTTACTTAAGAGTTAAAATAGTCTATTTTCACTTTATAAACGAAAACGACTATCGATGTAACGTCTAAATTTTTTCGCTAAACTACAGCTAATTTCCGAAGGTACTTTCCTCATGGGTTTGCTTTAAACACATATTTTCGATGGAGATTCGGTCGAAAATTAGTTGATGCGATATACCTAAAAGCTATCAAAGTCGAAATGTAGGTATACAAAAGCATTAAACAAGAGTTTATTTCTACTATAATAATTGATCTGTTCCATTTTACAAAAAGAATTTTATTTACGCTCTATAAACTAAAACCAGACGAAGAAGGAATTTTTTTCTATTGTGGTAACTTGTACACAAAAACAAATTTTTTTACCGTTTCGGAGTCGTAAATAAATTACCATATTTATTTCAGCGTTCAGTCATTTGTAAGAGGCTTATTATTTGTCAATTCATCGTATGATATCGATATACAAAGCCTACCATGAGGCATAGAAGAGCGATGTTAGCCAATACGGAATAGAGCTAGTGCCTCAATCATGAGTCGGCGGTTCAATTCCTGGCATGTACCACTAAGTTCTTCGGAATTTATGTATAGTTGTATTTATCATTTACTAGTTCGGCGGTGAAGGAAAACATCGTACGGAAACCTGCAATCCCGAAAATGAAAAGAAAATACCATAAGTTCTGAGGTAAGTGTAAAATATGGGTGAGCTTTGGGCGAACACAAAGGAGCAGCGCTGGTCTCAGTGTTACATAACGACCCTTGCTTGCAATAGCCCAACCACAAATCAATCAATGAGGCATACCTAGTATTTAATATTTCTGTGACCACGAGTTAGAATAGTTTTGACGCGCATTTTGTATGTCAAAATTAGTTTAAAGTAACCTCTAGAAACACACAAAATTAAAATTATTGTAGCATACTAGCGTAGGTGTTTAGCACGCAATATTTTAAAATCGTTAGATTCAAAAACCTCTTTACGTACGAAATTGGTGCCAACCCTGTGTGCGAACGTATAAATTCTTTTTTTAATTTATTTAGTAGTCTATTTCATCCCACTGCTGGGCAAAGGCCTCTCCCTTGCTCTTCAACTCGTTCCTGTTTTGGACAACCTCTGACTAGTGGTCGTCAAATTATTCCGGGTATCCCGTTACCTTTTACCTTGCTCGACCTGGACGCCGTCGACCATTTTCGGGGATCCAGAGCATGATGATTTTTGCCCTTCTCTCAGGATGCATCCGACAGACATGACCGGCTCACTCCCATTTAAGGGGCCATACGTCCCAGAATTACCTGGGAAGGGGTCTATTATTTTTCGTTTTTCTACAAGATTTAAATACAAGTTACATAAACGGAAAAAACACACAGTATTGTTGGATAGTTTATCTAGCGAAATCATAAATTGAATACACGATTGAAATTACTTCACACGATGGAATATTTGTTCGAAAAGTTATCGCATTTTTAGCATTATTTTCTCAAACTAGAATAACTTGCAACTGTATGTAATTACTGGAATTTTACTCACCTATTCGCCATTAATTTATCTAGAGAAATCTTTAAAAAAATCTAGAAAAAGAACTTTTATTAATTATTTTATTCGAATATATGGCACACGCACGCACTTTCGGAAGGCTGGCCAATCGCGTTTCTCATAGATAATATTCGCCTTAGCCTATGGCCCCCCGCTTTTCTCTCCGAAACTTCGTCGGCTATTTGAGTTCAGGAGCCCGATTGCGCAAAGTTAAAACATCGAAGTTCTATTCTTATCCAGTTTCAGTTCTAATCAAATTGCAATCCAATTACTATTCAACAGAGCTGAATTCCGCATCGCGCTAAACTCTATGTAACTGACAGCCTTTAAAGTCTGAGCGATCTGTCAATACGGCTCTACCGGCTGTCTAGAGACTGCTCTTAGCGCCGCGATTAGCGCAATACCAAATGTGTCAAAAGTTATGGTTCGTACGTAGTCCAATAACGGTCCAATCACCGAATATTTACCAAGATTGCAGCCCTGGAGCGCAACGTGGTGTTTTGACCCGGCCAGAATGCATATTTTTGGGAGTGCAGTTTCTAATAGTTTTAGGCATGCAACAGAAACGGCAAAAAGAATTTAGGCATAAACATATTTAAAACTTTAAATACATAAGATAATTATGTAACTGATGGGTTGTTAGAGACAGAGGTTTTACTAAATGCATTAGAGTCTAAATACTTTTTAGTGCAAGCCAACCTTAAGCTTCAGTTATAAGATGACCTTTTGAGTTAACCGCAATAAGAAATTTTATGTTTTTTTATTTTATCATTTTGAACATGCTGCGGGTTCTGGTTTGATTGACGCACTTAGGATCTAGATATCAGGGAAAGAGTATCCACAGCTGGAGCTCGTCCGTCAAACAATTGGGTATTTGACAGGTTTTTAAAAACTGTTCTACTTTAATCACTGATGTCTAAGGAATCTATAGAAATTGTATATTTTACGTTACATTACATATAGTGCAAGAAAAAACGAAAACAAAAATTATTATTTAAATATCCTGCTAAAACGCTTTTCCTGAAAATATACGTGGCTACAAGAAGGTGACGTCACGATAAAGTAAACTTTGTACGACACTCACACTGTACACGCAACTGTTTACAAGCAGTTGACGTCATCAAACATTCGGCCAATCACAGTCGTTCACGATCACGTGACTAAAGTAGACAATAACATTATTTTCTTTGTCGATTGTCTCTTGAAATATCCAGTATTTTTTAGCTGACTAAATAGTTTCCATAATTCATATTCAATACCATCAATAGATCCTTTATTTTACATACTGTCAAATACCCTATTTTAAAATAAACCGGTGATGTGCGAGTCGGCCTACTCGCGTCTGAGGTTCCGTCCCACGAGACAACAATTTACTAACCAAAAAAATTTTGTTATCTCCAGAACCCTTAGCGCAAGCCCGACATACACTTGGCCGATTTTTATTATTGTTATTATACATTACACGAAGTTTGACGCTTGTGTCGATATAGTTTTTAAGATAGAGAAAGAAGAAACAATTTAAAAAAAACTAGTTTCTTGTATTAATATTTTATTTTACCCTTAATATTTTATTTTTTTATTATTTGTCAGCAAATGCGCCATAATATCGCATATTCTGTGAACATTTCAAACGTCTGGCAATTAACATTCAAAAGATACAGCCCTTTATAGGTAGGACAGAGACGGACGGACGGACAAAGTAGGCGCACTCATTCATATAATAGGGCACAGAACCCTAAAAAAAGAAAACAAAAATACATTAATTCGAGCACTCACTCACCATAAGTAAAATGTTTCTTGAAATATTTAGAGAACAGTACTATGTACTTCGCTTATTAGAGCTACATCGTACGTACCTACCTAGTAACAATAGTTATACGTAGTAACTAGTAAATAAATGACAATGAATTTTGGAGCCTCTAGTTATAACTCTACACAAATGTTAAGACCAAATAATATTTCTTTCAAGTATCCAGACATCTTATTGTGTTTTTCATAAAACGTCAAGCCAGTTTAGTCAAGTCAAGTAAGTTTTGTGACAGGTTATGTCCTTGCCTATCATTTTATGGTAGCTGTGGCTAATGAAAACGATCTATAGCTATGGGTAGTGTTATAATACAGGGTGTAAGTGACAGACAAACTGAACAACTTTCACCACGGAGCCAACCGCAGCCGCAGGAAACTCGAAAAAAAATCTGCTGTCCCATACAAAACTGCTGTACCTACCCGACTCTAATGTATGGGACAGTTGATTTTTTCTCGCGTTTCCTGAGGTGGATCCACCATGGAATGGGTGATAGTTGTTCAGTTTGATGGTCTGAGTTCATCGCTTCAGTATTTGCTAGGCAGTCACTTACACCCTGTATTATAACACTACCCATAGCTATAAGATAGAATTGATAAATTATATGTTGACAATTATCTTGATAATTATCGTGATAATTATCAATGATAATTATCCTTTCGAACACTGGTTAAAAATCATAAAAATAAAAGGAGGTAAATATAAAAAAAATACAAAAATATTTATTTCAATGAGCACATATCTTTTTGCTCACACTTGCTACATTTAAAATTAGTTCACAACAAACATTATCAACCAACTTCAACAAAAATGGAGGAGATTCGATGTTTTTTTAAATATCTCTGTTACCCTTTAATTTTAAAATCTATAATAACAAGTATTGTTATTGAGACAATTTGATAAACCCAAAAGCTTTTGAGCTGGGAAATGTCACGCTATGTGTATCCGATCACGATTCGCAAAAAAAGAAGCTTTCAATCACAATCATTTTTCGCACTGTTTTCTGCAGTTTTTCTCAAAAATTTGTTATTCTTTGTGATACCAAACGAAAATGCCGAACACTATGAGCTAGTTAGTCTGGATACGAGTGTATTAAAACAGAAACAGCAATTTTAGAACTTTTAGTTAAAAATTTTACTCAAAACTAATAATCATCTTGGGTAATTATCCGAAGATTATCTTATAATTACCCGATAATTATCATGATAGATAGCAAAGAAATTAATTATCTTGATAATTTGGAACCCTGTTTTTAACATCGGTCGCTACCGGTAGGGGACCATTTCCTAGATATTGGTCCATCTCTATTGACGGATTAGGTGTCAAAATGTTACTATCTGTGAGGTACAATATGCAAAAATGGTTATCTATAAAAATTATAAAGTTTTAGTAGCCTAAACCATCCCACTGCTAGGCAAAGGCCTCCCCCTTACTCTTAAACGCGTTCCTGTTTTGTTTTAAAAGATTACTTTAAAAAAAATACTTATAAATTTAACTAAAGTTTACATGAAAACGAAATTGTATCGTAATTTAATATTTGATTACAAAAGGTTTTGCGTCATTTGTTGTATTTTATTAACTGAATCGAATTCTGGGACAGGATTGTACGATCCAATTAAACTAATTATTTTCAGAGATACGACTATTGGAATTACCATAACAATGGGGTCTTTTGTTGCAAAGCACTTTACTTCTGATCAATTATTATACATTGAAGGTATAGTAATTATAATAGTATATCACATACCTGCCTACATTTAAAAAAAATCTGGTCTAAAAACCATCCAAGTAGTCTGTCTGTTATGGCATGTACTTACAACCAAATAAGTCCATAAACTTACGGAATAACTTGCTGACTCATCACATCTCGAAAGCTCCATAACTTAAATCGGAATCCTAAAAACTATAAGTATAAAGAACTTGAACGTACGTTCTCTTGGCCTCTAGACGCTAACGGTTTTAAATTTTTGTAAAAAAAAATTATTTCAAAATTTTTAGTTGTTTTTTTTATATTGCTTTTCTTTTTTTTTCGGGTATGGGCTCACCACACATTCCCACCGCTTTAACTCCTGTAAACCAGGATCAACAGCGGCGATTTACAACACTAGACAATGAAGCCCAGCGAGCCCGGGAGATGACTCTAATCTGTCTTGGAACCCGCAATGAATATAATCAATGAAGATAGGAGGAGTAAGAAAAACAAATATCCGACTTCCCTACATTGCAAACGGGAGACAGTAATAACAAAAAGCATGACTATTAGAGAGCCAATTCCAGATATAATTTACGGCAGAGTTGAAGAATCTGTTGTACATGCAAGGAGAACATCAACACGAAACATTTATTTCAATCGCCGATGATTTGCTTGATGATACATTTTTGAGGAGTTCCTTCATCAGAT
Source organism: Agonopterix alstromeriana (assembly GCA_963924505.1). Taxonomy (NCBI): domain Eukaryota; kingdom Metazoa; phylum Arthropoda; class Insecta; order Lepidoptera; family Depressariidae; genus Agonopterix; species Agonopterix alstromeriana. The sequence goes on from OZ004670.1 coordinate 8,122,551, forward strand.
CTGCACCAAATTAAAATGAGACCATCTCTGAAGTATTTCCTACCAAATCATAAAAAAAGAACCATCAAAATCAATTCATAACTGGCGGAGTAATCGCGTAACAAACATACAAAAAAAACAAAGTCGAATTGAAAACCTCCTTTTTCGTCGGTTAATTATATTTTCATTTTCATTGTCAATAGCGAAGCACGTACATCCACACGCACGGTTGATGCCACCTGCAACCTGTGGGTGATCAATTGATCGTAGACTACTAAAGAGTCACACTTGACTATACTTCCAAACAGTTTTTGATATTCCCAAAAAATCTGTAAATTTCACGATAAACATATTCACCTTCCTTCGGGTAACTCTGAGATTTTCTAAGCCGATTATTCAGCATTTCTAAACCGATGTGGATTGGAAGTTTTGATTTCTGTTCAGAAAGAAATAGCGCTTTTTAACCCGATGGGACTCCTGTACGGATGACAAGGAACTCCGATGTGCCTTTTGCGTGTATGTCGTTTGTAGGTACATAATCTACATCAAGATTTTTAAACTTCTTTAAACGATCACGAAACATTTTGTTTTAATAATAAGCATTTCAGTATTGGTCAGTTTTGATTACTACTTATTGAAACGAAAGAATGTGAAAAATACCAATCATATCAAACCATAGGAGACCTTCCAGTATAGGGTAATAGGACGTTTAAAAGTTACGTGGAGTACGATTTTTCAACGTCACACGTTGAAACTAGCAGTAGAAAATGACCTAAACAGTATGAATTTTGTGTATTCATTTGGTCATGATATTGAATCTCATGATTCAAAAATTGCAATTCTGTGCTCGCAAATGAATGCTTTGCTCGCTTTCAAATGCTTCCGGTCAGAACGTGAGGCTTCGAGGCTTCATTTTAGTATTTACATTCAAAACACCTCAGCATTCTCCATTAAACCCGTTTAGGGTCTGGTTCAATAAAAAAAACTGAATTGAACGGAAATGAAATAATACTAACCGGTTTCTACAGACTGCTCTGTCGGGTAAGCTCGTCTTTTTTTTTCGTCGCTAAGCCATCGGCTGCTCCGACAATGGATTAGGACGACTTTTATTCATGACGCATTGTTCAATATACAGAAATTCCTGGTCTGCTTAGTAAATAAATAATCGTAGGTGTCTTGGGGTTTTGAATAGAATAGCATTATTATGTTGAATAAGTCTGAGTTTACATAGTGTAAATGTAAATGACATTCCATATCATACGACTTATGTGTAATATAACTTTTTCTATTGATTACTACCTATAGGTACATTACAAGCCAAATCTACTTACTCAGTTTCTCGTTATGAAACATCCTGAACCACAAAGCCTTTTTAAACCTCTGGCTCTAGGTTTTATCTAAGAAAGAATTTATCATTATTTTATAAGTCGATAAAATTTCGAAACATCTTCTATATGAGAAATTCGTAGGGAAGTATATAATCAATTAAATTATACAGGTTACACAGGTGTATATCTAATTCAGGGTGTAATAAACCACCCTAGTAATCCATCAACCTGAACCACTTTGACTATGGAGCCAAAATTTAAAAATCTCCTGTGTCATAGAAAACTGCAGTATTACTCGACTTAAATGTTTTGAGTGGAATTGCATGATACATCTACAATCTGTATTGTCATACAAACGTATAGGTACGACACACATATAGATACGCACATACAGGAAATAATAATAATATGCTGACACTTTTTTAAGTGGATGATCAGACCATCAAGCGTTCAGCTTGATGATTGAGCTTTCTCTATGGGAACAACATCAAAATCGCGAAAAAAAAATCAGCTGTCCCATATATTTGGCTTGAGTAAGTTTGCAGTTTTGTATGGAAGAGCATTTTTTTTTCGTGATTTCGATGTTGGTGCCATAGAGAAAGTTGTTCAGTTTGACGGTCTGATCATGCCCTTAAAAAAGTGTCACTATATTAAGAAGGACTCTTCTACACTAATATTATAAAGAGGAAAGATTTGTACCTATTTTTGTATGTTTGTATGTTTGTAATGAATAGGCTCAAAAAGTACTGGGCCGATTTAAAAAATTCTTTCACCAATAGAATGCTACATTCTTCCAATTTGACATAGGCTACATTTCATTTTGAAAAAAATTAGGGATCCTTGGTAAAATTTGAACAATGTAACCGAAGGTGTAGAAAAATGAGTCTTAAAATTTATTTGTCTACCCCGTGCGAAGCCGGGACGGGCTGCTAGTATATTATAAACTACCATACTTACTTTTAGATTGGTTAGAAACTTCATTACAACTTTCCAAGGTTAAAGATAATATTTTGATATGTGTATACCTACTTTCTTAATACCCTATAATTTTACCCTTGTGACACACAACTAGGTATGTTATCTATCACTTATTTTCGTTGTATGATCGTAAACTTAAGGTAAAACAACAGTCTGCGTTAGTATAAGTACTAGCACACAAAGATAATCGTTGTTTTTTTTTTTTTGAGATGACTTGTACTGCGTTGCTCAGGGAGCATTTACTGCTTTTTACTGCGGACTATTGGAGGCACCAGAAGGGTCACCGAACCAATTGAATGAACTTAAGCAACCGACCTAGGGGCACCCCACCAGGGGGTACGGACCTCGGCATAGGACGTTGCTGGGGCTACGCGGCGGATTGGATAGCTGGGATCGGTGAGAATAATCGTTGTTGTCACTTTGTTCAGTGCAGGAAGAGACATGTCATTAGGTGTCACCATTTCGAAATTAGAAAAGTCCTCATAAAAAGCCGGACAGTTCTAAAAAGTCCGGACATTTTAGTCACAAAATTAAGTAATAATAATCATGTTTGAACTAGAAGTTTATTGTTTTAAGTTGAGATGAGACTCAATAACTAGTTGTATAGTTTATTAAAGACTACCTGTGCCCGGCATGCGCTGCAATGCCCGTTTTCACGACACAAACTTGGCCGTTTTTTCTTTTCTTTCCCTACAAACATTATTCAGAAAATAATCATTAAAAAAATCTGTCATATCAAATGATTCTATCCAGGTAAGTAAAAAGCCGGTCAACGTCCGGAATTAAGGCCGAGACTCCAGCCATATCCGGACAAATGGTAACCCTACATGTCACAGTTTTGAGGAACATTATTACGAACTTTTTTTTTCACTCTGTGTAAGTACCTATATACAACGTGTTAATGAATAAGCGCAAAACCTGATACACCCCAACTGATTTATAAAAAAAAAAAAAAGTTGAAACAATTATTTACTTATTTTGATATTTAACATTTAAAGTTGTTCGCATTTTAAGTTTTGAGGCAAAAATGATTTGTTATCATTTCAGCAATGAATGTGAAGCGTGCTCATGGATACATTTTAAGAATCTTGATTTGGTAGTAAGTAGGGTGAGAGTGCCCGAGCGGTGGGTTGAGATCGAAATCAGTAAATTTAAAATTTTACAAACAAATTATTTAAAATTTTGAAAAAAAAATCCTATGATGAAAACATGATAATTCGATTCTGCTCTAGATTCTAAACAATCTACTTTCTAGTTTTGCGTTAATTCATTAACACGTTAGAAAGTACCACACACTTTTTGACTGTGCGTAAGACTATAAAAATGTCAATATCACTAGGTAACCCTAGTAAAGAGACAAAGTGCAGACTAAATATTATAGAAAACGTCAGCAATTAAATGTGACAGTTATAAATAATGGAAAACCTTTTGGAGATGTAAGTGATTCAAAGCGTATAAGTATGTAAAAATTATCTGATTTTTCTATCCATCTATTTCTCGAGTTATTTGAAAAATACTGAAAAATTAAAAGCTACAATAAATGAGAAGGATTCCTTTGCCTGGCTGCCTTTTCTATTGACTTTAAAAGCTTTTATTTTTAATTTCTACAATCACAGTCATGAAACATAGCTTTATCAAAAATAAATTTTAAAAGAAATATTGACCAACAATTAAATCGGAAAAATACATATCTTATTTTCTAACCTATTTGATATTTTTCAATAAAACAAGTGATTAAAAAACGTAACTCCTTCTGGCGCAGTCGGGTAAAAAAGGAATGTTGTCCATTGATATTTTTGTTTTTATTATCGAAGATAATAAATCAGAAAGTTCAAGGAATACTACGTCTTCTTTGTAATCGAATCAAAGAGGCAAGTTTTCCTGATATTGACTATCGCCTGTCAAAGGTTTGATATTAAACTTACCAAGAATTTTCTGGCTCTAAGTGCGACCTACTTTATAAACAAGGAATACTTTTTAGTGAATAAAAAATTCAGAGAAGTTTATTCCGAATGCGTAAATGCGCGCTGCATACACACGAAGTCTGGTGATATTTTCAATACTAATCAATTAAACTCAATGAAATTTTGCAGAAACAATCTAGAAACAAATCTCTATGCTTGTATCGTGTCCGATTTTCTTTAAAATATACAGTTTCAATGCTAGGATTAATTTAAGATTCGTATGGAAATCTTTAAGGCACTGTAACTTCAAAACTATACACATTAAGGAAAATCTGACAAGATACAAGCATAGAGATTTGTTTCTAGAATGTTTCTGCAAAATTTAATTGGGTTTAATTAGTTAATATTAAAAATATCACCAGAATTCGATTGTATGGAGCGCGCCAACAGTAATATACCCTTAATCAGTATTTTACCGATGATGTTTCTGTGTGAATTGTATGCTTACTATAACGAATCCTACTTCCGTTTTCCTACATTGTTAGATAATTTAAGGTGAAAACAATTAAACAAAAAGTACACATTTCATAATCGCCTTGTTTATTATTTTTTCTTTTACTCTAAATCTCTTATTTTCACCAACATAAAATATACACATACATTATCATACAATGTATAACATTCACCGTGCATAATGTACACTCAGCAACACGGCCAATGCTTATGATCCTCACAATATGTCTCAAATCGTATGTGCTATTTATATTAACAGTTTGAACTGCATGATTTGAAAAAATAATCAGGTTATTATACCATGAACTGCTTCAGGGTTTCAGCTGTGTTGCCGATCGTACAATAATAGTAATATTTACTTCATATTTCTCTGAATGGATTTTAATATCTTTGGATAATTAATTCGTGTATGACACACGTAGGTATTATTGATTAATTATTAGTCTTAACTGAGTTTCATTTCAACAATCAAGATATAATTTATATTCAGTATAATTAATTATTATTTGGCGATCATAGACAATACCATTCCATATCACGTAATAATGTACACTTACATCTTTCAACTAATCAGTCGTGGACCCTTCACAATCGGATCCAATTTAACTTTCCCTTAATTGCCTAAATAAATTATATGATACAAAAAATATTACACTAACAACCTGTGTAGGTATAGATACACATACCATACGTATATAGATGATTCCTAGCTTACAATATTTACAATTTTGACATGTCATCTAGATATGTAACAAGGTATATTATTCTACACGTCAGTAGCACAGCCGTCATGGAAGCCCTCCTCCGTGGAGGGCCTGGTGATGGTGAGCACGCGCTTCAGTGCGGAGACCGGCGGCAGCACGGGCGGCGCGCGCTGCCACACGCGCAGCGTGCGCGCCCCGCTCACCGGCAGCCCGTAGTCCGCCGGGTACGGCGCGTCGCCTGTCGCCGGCGCCGGGGCTGGGACCGGGGCCGGCGGCGCCGCCAAAGACGACGCCGTTGCATGCGACCGCGGAAACGTGCGACTCATGTAACCCAATTCCTCTTGCGACCCATCCACGCTACAGTTCTCTATGATTGGCGTTCGGTCATTGTAGTATGCGGGAATAGCAGAACTAACAGCCCTTGCCAAGTTACTAGCCTGACTCATTTTCATTTGGTCCCAGAGGCCAGATGGATATAGTGAATCCGAAGCCTCGCGGGCGTATTCACCGCTTCCCGGACGAAGTGCGCTTTCGGGCCTTGTATCGTTAATAAGATCCGGGTCAATTCCGGTCGATACTGTTGGAGACACCACGACTGGACCGCCGGCGGTGACAACACTTCCTCTTCCTTCGTAGTGATTCGTCGTATATGGTATGTCATTGACGCGCGGCGGTTTCAATACAGGATTACATTTAGAGTCATTATAATTCTGTGTCTCCTGCCTGTTAGCCATAACTGCAACATGTGGTCTATCTGTAGTCGCAGGGTGTACTTCATTTCCAGACACGACTCTGTCTATAGTATTAGGTGTCTTGCTTTCGCAAGCCGGCGCGGGGCGAAACCGGACGAAAGAAATGAGTAAAGCCAGGGAAATTACAACAATAACTAAGAACAATGCGGCTCCCAGACTCGCTATTTGTGCGCTCCCCAAAGACGCCATTCCCGCCGCTATTTGTGTAACGTGTACAGTAAAATTGGCTTCAGCATTTCCACCTTTGTTGTCTGCCACGCAATAGAATTCGGTTGTATCTGATTCCTGCGTATTAGTCAGTATTAAGGAAGATTTCTTTTTTGCTTCGCCTTCTTCGAAAATGTATATCTTCTGATGAGAATTGAAATTAGTTCCGTTTTGAAGCAATCGACCGTTCCAGTACCAGTTAACATTAGCGCTCGGTACCGCCTCAGTTCTGCACGTAACCGTAGCATTTTCCCCCACTCCGGCTTCAACGTGTCTGCTGACTGGCAAAATTTCAGGTTTGCATGCAAACTCCTCGATGGGTAGCTCTGCAAATGGTCGGTTGGCGAGTCGCGACGGCGCAGAACAAGCTGGAGTAGAAAGCAATTTATGTTTTTCTAACCAGAGCTTGAGGTCACGAAGACGACAATCACATGTCCATGGATTTTCGGACAAATCTATGGCTCTTAGTTTTTCCAATCTTTCCAAAGAACTAAGAGGCAAATCTCTGAGTTTATTGTGAGTAAGCTTTAAAGATTCTAGAGATCTCAAATTCCTAAATGCGTCAGCTGCAATGTCTCTGATGTCACATCTAGATAAATCTAGTTTCACTATGCTCCCAAGATTATTTAAAGCATCTGAATGCACTTTTAATATTGGATTTTGAGCCAATGTAAGGTCTCTTAGAAAGGGAGCATCCTTGAAACTATTGGATGGTATTTGAGTCAGTAAATTATGAGATAAATCTAACTCTACTAAATTAGTTAGACCCTTGAAAGCACGGTCATGAATTTGGCCAATGTTACAGCTGCGCAAATACACTCTCTGCAGGTTGACGAGCCCCGTCCTGGCGAAGGCTTCCTGTGGTAGTATTTGGAGGTTGTTGCCCGAGAGATCGAGCACTTGGGTTGCAGGGTCCACCGGCTCGGGCACGGTGATGAGGGCACGGTCCACGCACTCCACGGTCTGTTTGCCACCTTTCCATTTACACGCACACACCGCTGGGCATGATCCGGGAGGCGCAATTCCAGCCAAAATCGTTTCCCATGCCATCACACTCACTGTCACTATTAACCACTTCATTTTGATCCGAATCCAATTTATGTTCAAATACAACTTTCACTGTAACTCATTTCCTTCACTGTTCCACATTTGTTTATATACGATTTCACAAATAGTCGAAATCCAAAAAATTTCTAATGATATAGTGTATCTACATTACTATATCGTATCACATCACTACTCGAGAAAGTTGGCGAACGATGCATGACGGCACGTTGCGCACTCGCGACGGCTTTAAATCAACTGAGAGGGAGGGATCGTCTCAGTAAAAAGAGCTCAACGCATGCGCGTTAGTGGCTCCCCTCGCCCCGCTTTGCGGCTTCTCCTCGGCGGCGGCGCACGGTGGGCTGAAAATCGACTTTCATAGACATAGGGATAAAAAAAAATATGTGTCGTTTTTTTCATGGATATGGGTTTGGTTTATCATTTCTATGCTCAAATATTCACAAAAGGTTGATTTAGCATATAAATGGATGACTTATAATTTTTTTACGAAAAATTTGTATGGAGTTCGTGTGAAAAATCCGATTATCTTTGGAACAGCAAGTTAAACCGTAATATCCTTACAGGGGGTTTTAGAACTTATTATTTATGATTTATTGACATACCGCGTATGACGGTTACTGCTGCAGAAACTAAGTAAAAAAATAAAGAAATATAATAATTTTTTTAAATTCTTTCACGAATCTTTTTAAAGCGTCTAGTCAAAATACCAAGTATTAATTAGCTAATAAACCTAAATAAGTGATATTTAATTATTATTATTTAGTACCATGACCATCATGCGACAACACAAAACAATAACTATTGATTGTGATTAGGAGTTCTAGATGAAGATTTTCAAGAACTTCAGCCAATGCATCTTTAATGAGCGTAGTTAGCAAAGGGAAATCTCTAATGAGGGTAGATTAACAAAAAGTAAATTTGCTAATCACTATAGTTTTAATGATCAGTGGAAAGCAATAAATAAGCTAAATTTGACTTTAATAATTTAGTGTATTCCAAACTTTTGAACTACATACGTATTCTGTGACCGTAAAATATTATTATAATGGAAAGTCTAACCACCGATTTAGACTTGTTTGTTTTTCTAAGAAGTGGGAGTACTTCATTTGATCATGAAGTATTGTTCAGTGCAGTGGTAGCTCGTCTAGGTGATTGCTTCTCTGACGAAGACCGTGTAACACTCAAGGAATTTTGTCGAAGATTTACAAGAGCTGCTTCACAGAGGTGGCAGAAATCTCACCGTATCCTTGATACATTCAGAAAGCAGTACGAAAATTGGCTTCAGGCTAATGTCGATTGGCCAAGTTGTGTGCCAACCGGTTTTGTCATCCAAGAATCAAATGATGAGAGACCTAGCGCACATTTAATCTCTCCAGAACCGTCAACATCGTCGTCTATTGGTACTATGACAAAAAGACCTCGAAAGTCATTCGAAGATCTGGGAAGCAAACAGAAGAAGAGAAGGTCTGAAGATCATAAATGCGAAGATCCAAACGAATTGGCCAGTTCAGCTGCATTACATTTAGAAGAAGATGGTCGTGAGGATACCGCATTTGTTATCAAATATATGCTGAAAAATCCAGAAGCAGCTGCAAAAATTAGAGAAATGCTTAAGAAACCAGTTCAAACTTGTTTATTTACACCAGAAAAATCACTAGGGTTGCTCCTTTCATTGAAACTCTCTAAGTGGCAATACATCACGTTGCGAGAGACGGCCATTCGGGAAGGTGCTAAGGATATTTACCCGTCTTACTACAAAGTGCAACAAGCTAAACTACAATGCTATCCTCCGAAACAATCAGTCACTGTAATGGATTCTTCAGCTAGGATTACACTTCAAGCATTACTTGATATCACGGTGAAGAGGATCATTGAAAGTCTTTCTGAAAATGTGCAAAATAAGGATTTGAAGCTAGTATCTAAGTGGGGATTTGATGGTGCTTCCAACCAAAGCCGATACAAACAGAAAATGGAGGGGCAACAAGATGATTCCAGTATATTTATGACCTCGTTAGTGCCACTCAAGCTGACTGCTGGAGATGATACTTTATGGACGAATCCAAAGCCATGCTCAGCCTTATATTGTCGTCCAGTGCAGTTCACTTTTATAAAGGAGAGCGAAGAAGTGGTCATCAGTCACAAAAGGCAAATGGATAATGAAATTAAGGATCTTATCCCTACTGAGTGCGGTAGTAATAAGGTGAGTCATCAACTTATGATGACAATGATCGATGCTAAAATTTGTACATATCTTTCTGAAGCTAGATCAAACGCATCGTGCTACCTGTGCTTAGCCAAACCTACAGAAATGAACCGTTTAGATGTTGTAACATCAAAGACTGTGTCAACTGGCGTATATGAATTTGGCTTGTCATCACTGCACGCTCGTATAAATTCTATGGAATGTCTTTTGCATATTTCATACCGACTCGACTTCAAAAAGTGGGCTGCAAGAGGCAATGAGTACAAGGCATTGTTAGAGGCAAGAAAAAAAAATATCCAGGATAAATTTAAAGACGAGCTCAATCTTTTGATTGACATCGTAAAACAAGGCTCAGGAACCACTAATGACGGGAATACGGCAAGAAGGTTTTTCGAGTTTCCTGATAAAACTGCAGCCATTACTGGATTGGATGAAGAGCTTGTTCGAAGATTTGCCGTGATTCTGCAAGCAATAACATCTGGGGAGCAAATCGATGTCATCAAATTTAAAGATTATGCCCGCAAAACAGCAGAAAAGTACGTGGAGCTATACGACTGGTACCACATGTCTTCAACCGTCCATAAGCTTTTGATACACGGTGCAGACATAATCGCCAATAACGATATTGTGCCAATCGGAAGCCTTTCAGAAGAAGCCTCGGAGGCACGCAATAAAGATTTTAGAAGGTTCCGGGAACATCATTCGCGGAAAAAAAGCAGGCAAGCTTCCAATGAGGATATCCTCAATATGCTTGTTCTTTCGTCTGATCCTTTGATTAGTGCACGAAGACCTAAGTTAGATACTAAGAAAAGCCAGGATCTCTTTGCTGAAACTAAAGAACTAATCAAGTGCCAGGAAACTCAGTTCGAGTTTTTGGATGTATCTAATTTGGATCCTGATTCCGAATTGGAATCCGACGATAGTGATGTTGAATATTAATAATTATGTTTTATATTTTTTTTGTAAATAAGTTATTAAGTTATTTTTAATATTATTTAAGCTTTTTTATTATTATTTAAGTTTTTTAAGAATTACGCAAATACTAATATTTAATATATTTTAATACAAATATCAAAAGAATTTTTTTTTATTTTGGTTTGGTGCATTAAAACGAGTCGTAAAAGAATTTAAAAATACAATATTTAATACTTTTATTAATCACTGTAAGTGATTAGCAAATTTACTTTTTGTTAATTACCCTCATTAGAGATTTCCCTTTGCTAACTACGCTCATTTAAGATGCATTGGCTGAAGTTCTTGAAAATCTTCATCTAGAACTCCTAATCACAATCAATAGTTATTGTTTTGTGTTGTGTTGTCGCATGATAGTCATGGACTCATGGTACTAAATAATAATAATTAAATATCACTTATTTAGGTTTATTAGCTAATTAATACTTGGTATTTTGACTAGACGCTTTAAAAAGATTCGTGAAAGAATTTAAAAAAATTATTATATTTCTTTATTTTTTTACTTAGTTTCTGCAGCAGTAACCGTCATACGCGGTATGTCAATAAATCATAAATAATAAGTTCTAAAACCCCCTGTAAGGATATTACGGTTTCACTTGCTGTTCCAAAGATAATCGGATTTTTCACACGAACTCCATACAAACTTTTCGTAAAAAAATTATAAGTCATCCATTTATATGCTAAATCAACCTTTTGTGAATATTTGAGCATAGAAATGATAAACAAAACCCATATCCATGAAAAAAACGACACATATTTTTTTTTATCCCTATGTCTATGAAAGTCGATTTTCAGCCCACCGTGCGGCGGCGGTCGAGTTGAGTAGCCCTTCTCGACATGAACTGTTGAAAGAATTCCAAAAGTGTAATTTTCTACCTGGCTTGTCGACGTGGCGGCACAGCGCGCTCGCTAGCCCGTCACGTTCATTCATAAAATACCTGAGCCAGTGGCGGAGGGGCCGAGAGACGCAGGCCTGAATGCCGGCCCAAAATGCAACAATGCCCTGCTCGCTAGGCTGCGGCATGCAAACCGCTCCGATTGTTAATAGAAATACACATCTTTTTGTTGCGATCACGTCGGGCATGGCGTCAGGTAGAGGACTAATTATAAATAGCAGGATCGAAAAGGAAGGCAGGTATACGACAACAATAACACAGGATGTGTCGTACAAAGAACACGACAGTTTCATTCACAATTTCGTTCTATGAATTGAAATAGTAATTGATGTTTTAACCGTCGTCTAAATTCTTAGAAAACAGTGTTGTTAGTAATTAGAATTACTGCAAAAGTTTGAATGCTTCGATGAAACACATAATATACTTAATTAAGTATTGCGAAATCTAAATTGAACTGAAAGATTTGCGGAAGTAGACATCGAAACCGAAGATCGAAAAATATATGCACGAACGCTTTGCTTATTTTTAATCAATTAACGAGCGTCGATAAGGGCCTAGAGTTTCCTGATAATAAAGGTTATGATGGCGCTTAGTAAGCCGGCACGCGGCACGCGGCGGCTGGCACGCTTCGACATGTGTCGAGTGTTGGGAATCGTCAGCTGGTCCGACACCTGGAGGGCACCCGGCACGACGTGTGCGCTGCCGGCTGCCTACACGCCTCACTAATAAGGCTTCCCAGCTTTATTATAAACTTAAGGAGGCTTAAAAGCATTATGCCATGAAACCCTTTGAAGGTAATTTTGCTTGAGTACACAATTTTAGCGTTGCCAGTTTGGTCCTTAAGAACCAAAGTTAGTTTTGTGTCGGAAACATTGAGTTAGTTATCAAACTTAGAATGAAGCCGAAAGGGTGTCATTTTACTTCATCTTATTCCAGGTGTAGCAAAATATCACAGTAATATTTTGAAGGTGTGGTATAGATTAGATGAGACCTAATGTTATTTATTCTTTCTCAATGTTTTTATTCTTTCTCAATGTTGGCTGCATAGAGAAAGTGGTCATTTTGATGGTCTAAAGCACGCCTTTAAATACTACGTTGTTTGATGTTACATCCTGTATTGTACGTAGGTAAGTAATTGAAATGAAATAATTTTAAATAAGGTCCTTCTCAGTATATTACAGTTACAGTCAGTATATTACTGACACTTTTTAAAGGGGATGACCCGATGGTCAATCTGAACAACTTTCTCTATGGCACCAACATCGAAATCGCGAAAAAAAAAATCTGCTGTTCAATACAAAACTGCAAACCTACTCGAGCCAAATGTATGGGAAAGCAGATTTTTTTATTCACGATTTCGATGTTGGTGTCAGAGAGAAAGTTGTTGAGTTTGAAGCTCTGATCATCCACTTAAAAAAGTGTCTGCATATTAAGGAGGACCCTGTATAAAAAACAGGTAGGTAGTAAAGTCCCTACCATGTTGAATGAGATGAACGTTTAATGAATGATTGATTGGTTTACATTATCTTTCACTTCCGTTCAAAATTTTTTAACCATTCATTAGATGTTATCATAACAAGTTTCGAAACAGTTTTGAGATCGTCCAAATGTTCAATGTATGTTTTAAAAGATGTTTCTTTTCCCTTGGTCTTTAAACACGGATCGAAAAACACACAGGTGGCATGTATTTTCAACAATGGTTTGTTTTAAAGTTTTTTGTTATTTTAATCGCCAGAGAAGTAATTATTGCTTACTTATAATCTTATAAACTAAGAGTCTACCCATCAAACTGAACATATTTTACTATGAACATATTTTAAATCTGCTGTTCCATACTAAACTGCAACGCCTAACTTGACTTAAATGTATGCAACAGCTTTTTTCTTTTTTGCTCTGATCTGTTTGCTCCCACAGTAAAAGTTGTTCAGTTTGATAGTTAGACTCTTAGTTTAAAAGGATGCTAATGATATCAATTTCCCCCTTTACAGGGTCCTTCTTAATATTATGCTGACTCTTTTTTAAGGGGATGATCAGACAGTCCAGCTGAACAACTTTTTCTATGGGACCAACATCGAAATCACGAAAAAAAAAATCTGCTGTCCCATACATTTGGCTCGAGTATGTTTGCAGTTTTGTATAGAACAGCAGTTTTTTTGTTTTCGCGATTTCGATGTTGGTGCCATAGAGAAAGTTGTTCAGTTTGACGGTCTGATCATCCCTTTAAAAAAGTGTCAGCATATTTAGAAGGACCCTATACAATACCATAGAGTTTTCATAAGAAGGAGCAATTAGTTAGTGCTAAGAGATGTGTAGGCAATAGAAATGTATGCTAAGAGGTAAGAGGAAAAAAGAGCTATTATTATTTCACACAGGTAGGTATGCTAGGTAGCTAAGCTAAGTGGCTAAGCTCTGCCACGTATGAGTACCTAAGCTAAGCTACGTAGCTAAGCTTTAGCTTAGCCACAACGATAGCAAGTCACACCCAACGACATGCCACCGAATCGCCACATGAAGAAGAAAGCGATCATTGTGTCTCAATGTACCCTTTCGCGTATAACAGGTACCTGGACTACTATTTTTGAAACTTATTCGTTGAACTCAGCAGTTGAAAATGACAAAATTATTATGGAGATATGCATCTTTCTACTGCTGATTTGACTTTCAAAAATCGCACTCCTTAAGTATGATTTTCGAAAGTCTAATCAGCAGTAGAAAGATGCATATCTCCATAGTAATATTGACATTTTCAACTGCAGAGTTCAAAGTCTGAGATTCAAAAATCGCACTCCTTTACCTTTTGAGTAGGTATACTGTCTGACGGTCCCCTTAAAAAACCGTCAGCTATATCAAAGTCTAACAAATATTCACTATTATATTACCTAATTAAACATTGCGAATAACAAACGACTTCAAAACAAAACAGTTAAACATAAAATCCAATCGATGTGTTTACATTCACTTCTATTGTGTTACCTAAAGATGCTTACGTAAAATACGTTCAATCCCAGCTCCATTCTCGTCAATGTTTTATTTCATTCATCCTAATTCGTATTTGAAAATGACTACGTATTATACAAATTAGGAAATGTAGTACTCGTACATCTCATGTCAGCAGGGCAAGGCGAGTTGGACCGACACAAAAGTATGCCTAGGTTAAGGCTCTTATACAACGTGTTAATGAATTAACGCAAAACTAGAAAGTAATTTGTTTAGAATCGGGAGCAGAATCGAATTATCATGTATTCAACATAGGTAATTTTTATCAAAATATTAAATAATTTGTTTGTAAAATTTACTGAACTCGATCTCAACCCACCGTTCGGGCACTCTCACCCTACTAAGCACCAAAACAAGATTCTTACAATGTATCCATGAGCACGTTAGCGCTTTCATTCATTGCTGAAATAATAACAAACCATTTTTGACTCAAAACTTAAAATTCGAATAACTTTAAATGTATAATATCAAAATAATGAAATTATTGTTTCAATCTAATTATTTTGTTATAAATCAGTTAAGGTTTTGCGCCTTTTCATTAACACGTTGTATAGGGTGAAACAAAACACCCCAGTAATACATAAGTATGTGCTTCACACGATTAAACTGAACAACTTTCACTATGCAGCCAAAATCAAAATCGCGAAAAAAAATCCGCTCTTCCATACAAAACTGCAGTAGCGTCTCGAGAGTCTGGACTCAAATGTATGGGACAGCAGTTTTTTTAATTTTTTCTCGATGTTGGCTCCGTAGTGAAAGTTGTTCAGTTCGATGGTCTGAAACGATGTTACACCCTGTATTTACGTAGTATATCCAAAACTCAGCCATTATTTCTTAAACAGAATAGAGTACATAAGTAACAGAACAGAATAAATAATGTTTGGTCAGTGCGGAAACTTTAACTATGCATTTACTCGTCAAACTAAACAACTTTCACAGTGGAGCTAACTTCAAAATCACGGCAACATAATCAACTCATCACTAAGCACGTAATATTATGTGTTCCTACACAAAGACTGAACGTGCCTCATTTTCCCGTTTTAGGGTTCCATATCCAAAGGGTGCACAACGGGACCCTATTACTAAGCCTACGCTGTGAGTCCGTCTTCGTCCGTCCTGGCTGTATGATTTGAACCGTAATAGGCAGCGAGTTAAAATTTTCACAAAATACAGGGTCCAACTTAATATGCTGAAACTCTTTGAGGGGATGATTAGACCATCAAACTGAACAACTTTCACTATAGGACCAACATCGAAATCGCGAAAAAAAATCAGCTTTCCCATACAATCGGCTAAAGTAGGTTTGCAGTTTTGTATGGAGCAGTTGATTTTTTTTCGCGATTTCGATGTTGGTCCCATAGAGAAAGTTGTTCAGTTTAATGTTCTGATCATCCCTTTAAGAAAGTGTCAGCATATTAAGAAGGACCCTGTATGTGTTATTTATTTCTGATTTGCTAGCATTTAATTTAAAAAAAAAAGAGGGATCCCAAACAAGAAACTTTTTTTAAGGTTTAAGTATATTAACACATACAAACGACAAACTTGGTGTGATTATTGAACATTATAAAGTAAATTAACAAATGGTAAAAACCGGTGAAGCGTGTGTCGGAGAAGTGTCCCGAAGAAAACATAATTTTTCGGTAGTATTATTTAGAGGTTCGCGACCGAAACTGAATCGCAATTGGCCGGTTTTTCTCGCTGAATTCAAACCTCTTAGACGGATTGCGTTAAAAATATCGTTTTATTCTCCCATGCGTATATATTTATTTTTTCTCAAGCTCCTTAATGACCGCAGCGTCGGTGGGTAATTAACAGTTAAACGACCGTCCCAATTTAATGGTTATGAGCTAGTTCCGGTCAGTGAACAAACGCTATACTTGTGTGTGCAAAACTTCTATTAAGATCCATAATAGCTCTTCTGGGAGATTAAAATTTAAAGTGTAATAAAATGTAGAGTTCGCCATTTTTAATATTTATTTCAAGAAATAATAAATACGCTTGCTTTTCTGTATATCCTCGAAGTTAAACACCAGTATATGAATAGTCACTAAACTTGCATGCGTTCTAAATCAATACAAAAGTAAGAAGTGCTAGGGTACGACTTGTAAGGATGCTATTTGATGGATTTGTAAATTGTATTGTTAATATAGTTACAAAATGTGTCCGGGTTTTATTTCATTCTCGTTTTAGGGTATTTTGTGATTGTGTGCAGGGTCCTTCTTAATATGCTGACACTTTTTTAAAAGGATGATCAGACCGTCAAACTGAACAACTTTCTCTATGGGACCAAAATCGAAATCACGAAAAAAAAGCTGTACCATACATTTGGCCCGAGTAGGTTTGCAGTTTTGTATGATTGCTGCTGATTCTTTATTCGCGATTTCCATATTAGTGCTATAGAGAACGATATTCAGTTTGACGGTTTGATCATCCTCTTAAAAAAGGACCTTATATAGTGAAGACAATGTTTTGCGTTTTCTTTGGGTACTTTACTTGCATCTTAAAACAATCCAATTGAAATTGAATAAATGGTATCTACTCGTAGGTATTGCTGTATTCCTAATTCTTGATACAGAAAAGTTTTACGGAGTTTCATGTTATATAGATAGATAACAAGCCGAATGAGTTCACACCGTCATAATCATGAAACTGAAACAATTTACGGGATTATCAATGAATAGAAACATAAATCGCTCAATGTTATCATCTGACCGAATACATAATTGTTATTTCACATACCAGATATATATTTCTTTAAGCTATTGCTTAAATTTTAACTGTACCTGCTTCCTGTTACTTCATAAACATAATACTAAGTACTTACCTACAGATACCGTTTTACTATTTAATTTATGAACTTCACTAACTTCCGAGAGGTTCTCAATAATTAAATAATCTTAAAGTTAAGAAAAGTTATTGTTACTTTCCCTGGAGTTTTACTGAACATTCTACACAATTAATGTGTTATTTCAACGTGTAATAGCTTACTTTACTCACCACACAGGAACCAACTAAATCACAAGTTTCCCTATACATGCCACAAACCCATCAAAGATTCAAATATCTTCGCCTATTATATGCTCATCAGGTCCTCGTCGAGTTACCTATATTCTATTCCAATTTCTGTTAAATTATAGGCATCTAAATTCATTTCATTGTTTTTAATGACAGAAAATGTCGGGGAAATGGTGTCTGATAGACGGAGTCCCGTCCCATTAAGGCTCAATAACGGCCGTTCGACGCGCAACATTCTCAATTTTAACTTTGGAGCATCCTTAGGATAATCTGAATAAGGAGGCAATTTAAGAAACACCCTATTTTAGATCTGAGGGCAACCGGCCTGATAAGGTCGGTAATGGTGGCACTTGGTAAATTAAAAAGCATGGACCAACTTTAGCTCCGTTCGCTGCCATCGCCAGAGATATTCCGACGCCCATTTGCATTTTCCTGTATGAAAGTGGTATAATATTCCTTTCAATGCACGTGAATATTTTGAAAATGTTCGAGAATTAGCCTTATTTTTCTTTAACTGCGCTTTTATAGTTTACTGGAACTAAAAATATAAAATGTTGACAACGTGGCTTCATGTAGTCGATCAGTAAATCATGGAAGAATATCAAATCGTAAAATATGTAGATAGAATATTGTTCTGCACATATTGAAAGTAGCGCTTATTGTGAAACAGAAAAATGAATGGGTCTTTCTAGGTCATTCGTCCCGTCTCTTACGTCAGTTTACTTTGAGTCGCATCGGTTACTTCTCACGAGATTATGTTGGATAAATATTATAAACGAAGCCATGTACAACTGACGAAACCACTTGTATTTTGTTTTGTATTGAAATTTCAACACAAAATAAGCCAGCCTCGGCTTTGGGACAGAATGTAATAAAATAACCAAGGAAATAAAATAAAAGAAGCCAAGTGACCAAAACCGGCACATTGCCGACCAATGACATTTACCCTTTTTATATCGAGTCAAGTGTTCATAAAGAACGTAGTTAAAGTTGAAATACAATTTAAAAGAATTCAAGACGACCGTAGAGAGCTGAATTCTTACTAAATAATATACAGGGTTCAACTTAATATGCTGACAGTATTTTAAGAGGATGATCAGACCCTCAAGCTAAACAACTTTCTCCATGGGACCAACATCGAAATCGCGAAATAAAAATCAGCTGTCCCATAAATTTGGCTCGAGTAGGTTTGCAGTTTGGTACAGAACCGCTGATTTTTTTTCGCGATTTCGATGTTGGTGCCACAGAGAAAGTTGTTCAATTTGACGGTTTGATCATTCGCTTAAAAAGTGTCAGCATATTAAGAAGGACCCTGTATATTATTTAGTAAGAATAACTTTAAATTTTAACTACCAAAACAATGAAATTATTGTTTCAATCTAATTATTTTGTTATAAATCGGTTGGGTTGTATGAGGTTTTACGCTCATTCATTAACACGTTGTATATGTCCCATCCATTACAGGCCATACCACACATCTCCTCTCAAAAATATGCATGAATATAAACTATTTCATGAAATAAGTTAAAGCGGTTAACTCAAAGTGTAGGAAGAGACATAGACTAGACTTAATAACTACAACGAAACAAAGCTTCGCAATAAAATGTCACTGGTGTTACATAATACACTAATTTAGCAAATGTAACATCTACGAGTGCTAATATGTAATAAAATGCCCGCACACACGAGTAGGTACACCAACAAATTAAAAATACCACCGGAGATTGTATTACGTACGCACAATCCCTGAAAAAGGTCTGCGTAAGTAAATGTTTTCCACAGGCGACATACATTTTTCTGTAAAAAGGTTTCTGATGTGACACAAATTTAATATACGTTACACAAGCTACATTGTTATTCTTAGACACGTAGACCGACGTCAAGGAGCTTGATGATGATATATTATGAGCTAAAATGTCTACAGGGTCCTTTTTAATATACTGACAGTTTTTTAACCAGACCATCAAACTGAACAACTTTCACTATGGAGCGTACCTCAGGGAACGCGAAGAAAAATCTGCTGTCCCGTACATTTGAGTCGGGTAGGTACAGCAGATTTGTATGAGACAGCTGATTTTTTTCGCGTTTCCTGAGGTAGGCTCCATAGTAAAAGTTGTTCAGTTTGATGGTCTGAATTCACCGTTACAGTATTTGCTAGGCTGTCACTTACACCCTGTATAAGCTATGCTGAATTAATTATCCAGATAATATTACACTTTTTCACTTCGATTTTGACGAATTCGAAACAAACAAGCGGAGGTAAAACAGCAATTAACATACGACGTATAACACTAAGGCACATTTAGTAAACATGTCTTACGATAGAAACTTGGCAAAGTAAACTATCAAGCTACAGCCAATTTCTAAGTTTGCAATCACAGGAAAATGTGTTTATACTAGATTTAAGTGAATATGTTACAGTCAAAACTAATAACCGGTCAAAACCACGTTTGACTGCAAAAATCAGGCGAAATTAGTTTTGACCGATGCCCTTAGTCATAATTATATTTTAGAGTAAACAGTAGCAATTCGGTTCAGGTAGGTACGCACGGCGACAGATCAACCTACCCATAGTTGGACCTTATGTCCATGAACATAGAGTTCAACTATGGGTAGGTTGATCTGTCGCCGTGTGTACTCGCCGGCCGCTCTACTGCGGCACGCTCGTTGCGATCTCCCGGTTCGTGCGCTGTGGTCGCAAGAAAAGAAACCCAACATGCTCGTCGCTTCGCTCTTCTCTAACCTAACCGACTGAGTTATATTTGGGGTCTAAAAACTCATAAGCGGTCAAAACCACTTTTGCCTGATTTTTGCAAAAAGGTTAGGTTCAAAGTTGTTGACCGGTTATGAGTTTTGACTGTAACATACCTATACATGTGTCTCACTTCCAATTCACTTTGCGAATGCACCTTCCACTGAAACAGTGACGCCGACTTGGTATTAGTATGGCACTTCAATTATAAGTTTATTACTCATTCGACCTAGATAGTGAAATATAACGCTTCGTCGCAATATGGATGAGTGAAACGGGTCCTGAAACGTAGCTGCTTTATGAACGGGTCCAAATAAAACGACTGGATTTTGTCAACGCTTGGCTCATTTTAACGTTGTACCTAATATCTATTCAATATATGTTTTACATTCACGCTTTTATACAGGGTCCAACCTTGGACTAGCGTCCAAGGGTCCAACTTAATATGCAGACGTTTTATGGGTTGATCAGACATCAAACTGAACATCTTTATCGAACGTTCGAAAGAACAGCCTTCTCATACATTTGGCTAGTATAGGATTGCAAATTAGTAATTAGTAGGTACAGCAGATTTTTTAACCGACGAAAAAAAAATGGAGGCCACGCATAACTTTTTACAGAGTAGTCAAATTTTGATAATTCTTCCATTTTTATTGGAATGGGTATACTCCCGAGGTAGTCCCATTTCAATTTAGTGAAGATCTAAGGACGCGGTTTGGAGCTACACAATAGAACTCCTCAAAAGCTGACAGCAAATCATAGGCGATTGAAACATTTGCTTCATATTAATGTACCCTTATAAGAATCTAACTAATGTATTTAACCGCAAAAAATTATGAAATACTTTTTTTTACAAAAAATTAAAACCGACTTCAAAACTAAAAAAAGTTAAAATAATATTGCAGCCGAAGAATTTTACGTTAGCATCTATAAAGACTATTAATTTGTTTTATTGGAGTCGGTGTCAAGCCTAGCCACAATATTACTGCAAGCTCAGTCTCGAATCGTACAGGCTTGACACCGACTTCGATAAAACAAATTAATACCTAGTCTTATAGATGCTAACGTATAAATTCATCGGCTGCAATAAATGTTTTGTAAATATTTTTTACTTCGTGATTTCGTCAGCATATTAAGAAGGAACCTATATACTTCCAAAATTTTATGGCGATGCGTTTAATGAGTTAACAAAAAAAATGCATTGCAAAAAAAAATCCAAACTGCCTACCTCTACGTTTGGTTCCAGTTTAAAAAACATTCATGTCATGATATGCCACTAAAAAAATGTGTTTATTAACAATTCGGTACGTTACTTTCTTTTTGTTTTTTTTATTTATTTAAGGCTTACCATAAGCATAAGCATATGCTCACGACTATATTCCCCGAGGGGGTAGTCAGAGATATTCTGAAACCTCAGAACATCCACGTTTCACCAGTAAGGCTTACCAACTAAAGATATATTACACATTCAATTTAAATTATATTCAAAAGTATAATCGTATTAAAACATGAAAAGAATAAAAAGACAGAAGACATTAGAAAATAAAATTATACGAGCTTTTTTAAGGCTGTATCAAAAATTATTTTGAGATAATTGTCTCGATAACATTATTTTCTAGACATTTTTCATTAAAAGGATTACGGATATTTTACATAAAATAATGTAGTTTTTCGTTCAAACTAGTGGGGTCACTCGAAAACCTGTAAACTCCTTGGTAAACTTTAAATAACTGGTCATTAAGAAAAAAACATTTATTCACTATGTTTTTTCTTAATGGCCGAAAATAATAATTTTTGACATTTGATCTTGTCGTTTCTGATTCCAGTATACAGTTAGAAAGAGAAGGCACGTACATTTTATTCTTTAAATTAATTAAAGGGAAAATAAATTTAAATTGAAAAAGTCGATAAATCGCAAAAAAAAATAATTAGTTTCTTTAAAATTATGTCTTTCGTAAAAAATATAAAATAAATACTAATAAAACTCAGAATTTCGTTGCACGCAACGTGGCTTTGATGGCGTTGGTTTTAGAGTTCCGCTTAGTAATTATAGTAGGTACCTACTCTGTGTTTTGTTTATCATTTCATTTATTTTAAACAATCCATTTTCATAGTAATTATCATGGACACTGTTACCTACACTACTTTGTACTCTGATGTACAAAGAACATGAAAATCTTTATATTTGGAAAAATCCGGTAAAGTAACATAATACCTATTTACGTTTGTTAGTCTGCCCTCCTGTGAATCCTACATCTCACAAACACTTAATAAAATGCAACATAACCACATGCGTTTTCAGATTGTTATATGTTTAGAAATATAGCTAAGTATAGTAACACAAGAGTGATTCACTCGCCCACGCACCGATCGGTATGTTGATACTAAACAGGATCTCGTTGATGTCTTTTGTGCCAGACGGCTTCGAGCTAACGTAACGCAAGTATTTCTGCACTCTGGTGACCTCATAAAGCATCTAAATAACTGCAACTATCTTAAAATCAAACGATGGAAAACATAATGAGGAAACTTATACGCTAAGAGATAATATGCTGAAGAAGAAATTCTGATGTGTATGTGAAGTCTAATAATCTGCATTGGGCACGCGTGGGGACCTCCATGAGGGTAGGCCTGTGCCCTGGGCATTTAAAATCGTTTATGTTTTCTATAATCTTGTAAAGTATCAATTTCAAAAAGAGTGAGGAGCATTTATTTCTCCACGGTATAAACTTAAATGAAATATATACGTAAGGGCGTGCTTCAGACCATCGAATCAGCTCAGCTGTCCCATAGTCCCATGTATTTGGGTCGAGCGGTGATTGATGTTTTCAATGGAACAGCAAGGCAACAGCTGATTTTTGCACCCTGTGGTGTAAACTTAAATGCGTAACATCCTTAAGAGCGTGCTTCAGACCATCAAAATAAACAACTTTCATTATGGGATCAACATAGAAATCGCACAAAAAATTATGCGCGGCTGCTATAGGTACATTTAGAGATATGCAAGTATAGCAGCCGTGGATTATAAATGGGTATGAGTAAGGATGCATGGAGTAAAATTGGATTTTTTGTTGTTGAGCGGAAATAAAACTTACATAGGTTTTTAAAAGACTTTTCAAAATACATTAATAAACATCACATTCATTGCTAGGCCGCATCGGAGCTGTGCTTTTAAGGTACAAATAACTTCTAAGGTTGTATAGGAGAAATCGCTTTTTAACTCTAAGACCGCCTTGTTTTGTATCTTCTGTATTTCTTTATGGTATATTATGCTGAATAGGTAAAATATGTTTCGATTGATTGATTGAAAATGAGTTCATTCTTAAAGGTTTTGGTTACTTTTTCACGAACATAGAGTCAGCTCCGATTGGAGCTAGGCCATAAGTTTAAACAAAATAGTGTTTGTTTTTTTATAGAACTATAATTAAACAATACTTTCATTGATGGCCGCGACTGTTAAAAAAATGACAATACCTTTACTCATACCCATTTATAACGTGTTATGTTTCGACTTTTCAATTTACATGTGAAATGCAGCTAACATTAGTATGAGTGTTATGTTGAATATTAGCGAAGTAGTTTTCATTTTACTTCCACGAAGTACAAGTAATATCCATTTCTACTATGTAGAGTTGAAATGAGTTTTAATTGTTTTTCATATCTCTCTATATTTTAATACAGGGTGTAAGGAAAAGTATCATTAACCTTTAAACCACATACTCTACCCATCAAACTAAAAAACTTTTACAATAGGAGCAAACGTGTCAGCGCAAAAAAAAATCAAGTTCTCTATACGTTTGAGTCGAGTAGGTATTGCAGTTTAGTATGGAACAGCTGAATTTTTTTGCGCTGACAAGTTTGCTCCCATAGTGACAGTTGTTCAGTTTGATGGGTAGAATATGTGGTTTAAAGGATAATGATACTTTTCCTTACACCCTGTATAGTAGAGTTTATAGTAAACATTTAAAGTACCATAGAGATTATGATACCTACCTACATTATAGTAAATAATAGTTTTCATATTTATATTATATGCTTCTAAATCTATGATACAGTAGTGTGTCATGTTGTTGTGTCTTGATTAAGCAAAAAAAATTGTTTGTATGATAAAATAAGAATCTGAGTCTTGTGCTACGTAAGTTTATAAAAAAGGTTTGCGCGAAGACATCCTTAGTCTTTCTTTCTTAGCGCTACATATATTAAACGCTTGGTTTTTTTCTAGAACATCCATTTATCTTCTTTAAAGTCGCACAAACGTGACTAATACTGGACATAAACCGCTCAAACAGCGAAGAGTAAGTCATATTTCGAATTATAATAAATGCAAGGTTATATTAGAAGCATAAGACACCCAATATGTCACGAATGTTTGCTATTCTCGGTGTGTTGGGAACAAAGCCGGTTGGGGAACCGCTGCGAATAGAATCAACATCCCACTCCAACATCACGTACTTTAATCCCGCACCAGCTTCCGGCTTTTTGTTGGTTTTACTAGCGAATGTTAATAAAAGGAATTTAACATTCGCAAAGGACTCCTTTGTCGGCTTTAGCAAAAATGACGGATTTGGCATCTGGTTTCATAAGCGGACTTGGCGCTCTATTTGAATTGCAATAATTAAAAGCCGGAGTTACAAATTTTTCCACCATTTACAAGCTCTTTTCAAGTTCGTGTTATTTCTTGACTATTAAACTTAGGGCATTACCTAACTCCCAATCTAATTAGTAATTAGATTTATTGATAAATGTTTCTGTCACCGAATGTAAATCTAATGCTGCAGCCTATTTTGCGTTGATAGACTGCAGCTGAAAAATCATTTTATAACTGTACATTTTATTCTATAATTCGGTATGTCAAGTTTTTTTTGGAGGGCTGAATCGAAAACCATTTCGAGATAATTGTCTCAATAACAATATGTTCTATGTCAGAGATTTTTAAAATAAAAGGATTAGAGAATTTTAAAATAAAATAACGTCGTTTTTTGGTCCATCACGTGACGTCACTGGAAAACCTGTGAACTCCTTTCTAAAATTAAAATCAATTTAAAGTAACTGGCCATTAAGAAAAAAAAATATATTCACAATGTCAAAATTTGACATTTGATGTTGCCGTTTCTGTTTCCAGCATAGAGTTAGAGGAGGAAGGTGATTTTTTTTTTAAATAAAGTAAGTAGTAGTTTTTCTTCATGGAGTTCGAATTATCGAAATATACGAACTTTCTCTCCACCATTTTTACACTTAGAGATTGCAGATCAATTTAATTTAAAAATTAAATTTATATTGATAAACTCGTTGAATCACAATATAAATGAAATATGTGCCTTAAAATTATGTCTTCTATCCGTAAAAAAATATAAAATGAAGACCAAAATAAAACTTGATATACCGAATTTCGGTTCAGTTTACGAATTAAACTTACTGTCTAATTATTAACATTCTTCAAATCTTTTATAAAGTCTTTCTTTGTTTGTAATTTTAATCTCCAAGTGAAATATTTCTCAACAAACAAAGGCACCGTGACAAAGAAATCAAATAAATGGTTTTCTGTTACGGATATGAAAATAAAAACACACATGAACGCACGCCTTTTTCTCAGAAGGGGTGTGCAGAAGCTTTGGGATCTCCATTTTGGGCGTATATGTACACTACAATACAACTACATCTCTAACTCTCAGTTGCAGAAAGGCTCATTAAAGTTAATCCTCCGTCAAATCTCTTACTGTCACTTCTTGTCTTGTTGACGTAGTAAAAGCTAGCAAGAGATTTAATGGAGGATTAAATTGAATGAGCGTTTCTGCAACTGAGTGTTACTTCCTCTAGATTCATACTCTTTGTCGTACTTACAGCATTTTCGTCAGTTTCGACTACTTTGACCCACCAATTTCCTATTTAAACTTGGAAATTATGATTAAGGAACACGCTAATTATTATACAATTAACATTCCTATCCAAGCTTGTTACTGACGTTGAACTATTCATGCAGAAAGCTTAAAGTTTTGCATTCAATTCAATTCAATTCAATTATACTTTATTGCACACCAAAACAGAACATACATTCCACAAACATTCTGCAAAATATTTGTATAGGTACAGTCGGCCAGGGTAATGTCTATTACTAAAAGTTTGAGCGTGATTTTAGCTCCTACAAACAAACCGAGCAATTGGTTTTGCGAGATTAATTATTTTAATTGCTCATTGTACCTACCTAATCTATGTAATAATAATTAAATTAAATATTAGTCTTTCTTGATAAAACTTCTTAGCAAATGAAAATATACATCGCTAAGGTTGAGAGTGGAAACGTTATAAATATAAATTCATAATAACACGTTGCAGATTTCACAATATGATTGCAAGCGAAAATATAGTTCAATGACAAGAAGGTATTTAAATAACATCCCTGAGAACCTATCAGACTACCACTGGTTACCTGCATTTACTATTTCCTCAACTACATTACCTAACAACTTTCTGCAGCGCCCACAAATTAATGAAAGCCTCATAGAAGAATCAATTATACTTCATCAAAAACCATAATCAGCCTATTATACGTCCCATTGCTGGGCACACGAATCAGAGTAGGAACTGCGACTAGGTTTCATAACAATGAAATCTGAAAAAGGCAAGATAGTATGCATAACATTTTTAAATTTAAACTAGCAGAGCAACCAGTGAAATTAATTATGTACACTGTAAACCTACCTTCGTACCCAGAGTTTAGAGAGTTGGAATGGAGTGCATTTTTAGCAAATACTTCACGCGTGGCCAGTGTCGGATAGTTCACAAATTTCGCGAAAGTGAACTTCCAACGGCTGGCCCGCTCCGCGCAAACTAATGTACGTTGGAAATACTGCACATTCCTAGGCAAAAACATTTTTTACTAGCTACGTCTGCCTTCTCGGTGGCTGTTCGTCTATCCCGTCCAATTTTTGTGTTCCCTAATGAATTCCACTAAAACTTTTGCTTTCCAGCATTCAAAGAATAACACACAACGATAACTATAGCTACAGACTGACTCAACATTGAATTAATTAATAATGAAAGTACCTCGATGGGTTTATTAGCTTTTCAGGCGCTCATTCGATTAGCCTTTAAAACTAAAATGGAAGTGCTTTGAAGTTTAATTCGACGCTACCTACATCAATTTCCATTTTCGCTCACGTTGCTATTTCAGTTAATACCTAATTCTCACGCCATAGGTCAATCAAATTGAATCTCTAATTCCTTTAAGTCAGCAAGTTTACCGTCCTGGCCTCTCCCGTAAATTGGTCTGCACCAAGGCACCAAGTTTCTGGCACAAATGATATCGCGACTCTATAAGACTGGAAATCTCTCGGATACTTTGTGTGCGTATTACACAGAACTTTAGGCTTGTGGAGTTACGGTTTATTTTAGAGTAACGTTAAAAGCGGTTCCTGATTGTTACCCCCAGGCCCCAGGTGATGTTTGTTTAACGCCCAAGCAGACTTATCAAAGACGTAAATAGGGATTATGTGTTTTGCTTGCACACCTCATGTTCTTATCGACGTTAACTTTGGTGGTTTTGTTAGTAACCTATTGTCCTACCTGTGTGACAGCAGGCTTGATCAAGTCCTAACATGTCGACTGTGCGACCTCGTTTCGAGACGATAAGGATGTGGATATTAAAAAACGA
The DNA here is from genome assembly GCA_963924505.1 of Agonopterix alstromeriana. NCBI lineage: Eukaryota > Metazoa > Arthropoda > Insecta > Lepidoptera > Depressariidae > Agonopterix > Agonopterix alstromeriana. Next base: position 8,150,467 of record OZ004670.1, read on the forward strand.
TGAGTAGACTAGCTATTTAAAGATTGTTCTTAAGGGGCCATACGTCCCGGAATTACGTGGGAAGGGGTCTCTTATTCTTCGTTTTTCTACAAGATTTATACAAGTTATCGGAACGAAAAAAATACACAGTATTCTTGGATAGTTTATCTAGTGAAATCATAAATTGAATACACGATTGAAAATACTTCACACGATAGATTTTTTTTTTCGAAAAGTTAAGAAAATAACGAATTTTTACCATTATTTTCTCAAACCAGAATAACTTGGAACAACAATTACTGGAATTTTACACGCATATTCACCATTATCTAGTGAAATCATAAAAAGAACTGTAAAAGTTACTTTTATTAATTCTTTTTAATCGAAAATACGGCACGGCACACGCCCGCACTTTTCGGAGGGCTGGGCAATCGCGTTTCTCATAAAACATATTCTCCTGAACCTATGGCCCCTTCATTATATAGATGCTTCTTCGTATCAATTATTTATTACCATATGCATAACCTTAACTTAAGAATTTATATTGTAATGTTGTAGAGTTTCTCGCCGCATCTTCTCTACGGCCAGCGACACGTTCCGACGGTTGTAACTTCAAAAAAAGATTTGACGTTTAATAAAGTGGGCTTCAAGCACCTATATTGAAAAAAATATTTTGAGTTTCTTAATACGCTGACAGTTTTTTTAAGGGGATGATCAAACGATGATGATCCAACTGAACAACTTTCTCTATGGAACAAACATCGGAACCGCGAAAAAGAAAAATATGCTGTCCCATACACTTGGATCGAGTAGGTTTGCAGTTTTGTATGGAATTTAGACCAAGCACGATCTGACAATTCGGAATGCGAGAATTTATGACAATTATAGCTGGAGTTTTGCTGTCCACAAATAAAATCTAGGTAAACGTTCACAGAGCATTTTGCTCGAAATTATATTGCTTGTACGGTTAACCAGAATTTGCTTTGAGTTATGCTGTTTTCGTCACAGTTTTGTTTCTTCATACTTTTATTCGCCAATAAAAAACATTCATGTTTCGTCACATATTTCAATAGCGGCGGATTTCGAGCTTTTGACACTTCTATAAAGAAATTCGAAGAATTTTAAAATAACAAATTTAAATTCTTGATCAAGAATGCATATTGCTAAATTTCCCAATAGGTAGGTATTTTCAGGTATTGTATTTCCTGAAAGAGACCACGTGCCAATTGACCTCTGATCACAGATCGCACTGGTTTTACCACAAGTATTGGTTCTACCTTAACTTAGTATTAAAATAAACTAGGTACAATCAATTTAGATAGGTAGTAGGTACCTATGTAGCGGTAGAATTTATTCCGCGTACCTCCTACCTACCTCTTTAATAACAAATTTACACTTAGCTTGTAGTAAATTTCACTAAAACTTTGAGCTTTGTATTCGAAATTGAGAAATTAATTTATTTCACATGAATTTTTGATAAGTTTGACGCTGATAGTTCTCAAAGGCGAGATCTAAATAACAAAACCGATGCTGTTTGAGCGATCGAATTAAAACAAAACTAAGAATAATTATTTTTATAATCACATTCGCTTTGTACCTAATGTACTAGGTACACTATAATTACAATTTGTAAACTCTTTGTTAAAGACACTAATGGAATGAAATTTTAATCAAAGAGAGAGATAATGCGCTGTCGACCTTTTGAATGGAGATTGTACCTACAACATTTTAAACACGTCCTATTTACATATTGCTATGACTCAGTGATATCAGCACAAAAGCTCGTTTGCATAGCGATAAACCACGCGACAAAGGAACAAGGTTGAATCGACAGGTTAATACACGTCTTGATACTTGTTAGTATGCGTGTGGATATAGTCTGTCTGTTGGATTGCACACACAGAGACAATTGAATACAAGCACCAAAGCAGGATGTTGTGATGCCAACTTAGCAACTTTATAGCTAGATTTAGCAATTTTTTTGGCGTCTGGCTCTGGCAGCTGGCAATTTGTAAAACTGGTAGCTAAACTTTTTCGCTACTTTTTCTTGCAACTATTGGGATTGAAGGTTTTTGAAGCCATAAAATAAGCGTTAATTGGCCGATAAGTTGGGACAAACCATGAAAATAACTACAATAAATAAAATAAAAACTTTTTTTATTATTTAATTGAATGAGCATAATCCTGGCTTGATACTTAATATGATAATAACAATAAAATTTTGATGATTTTAAAGCATATTCCTTGTTTTAATTGATTTTGATGTTTAACTACTTCTAGCAACTTTATGGGAAATAAAATTGGGCAATCTAGCAACTTTTCGTGAACTAGCTAGCTACAGCCCTAAGGTAGCAGTTGGCACCACAGGATGCCTCACACAGCGATCTTCAGAGTCCTTCCGTGCTGGGTTCTGTGTGCATTGTTCATTCAATCGTGATCGTGTCGGAACAGTTCAGCTTCACCTAATATTGTTACAAATGAATGAGCTATTCACCATGTAGGTAGGTACCAACCTACTTACTGAAATAAGAAAAATAAGCGCTACAACAATTCTCGCATTAACTTCGCTGTCTGCTAAAAATTAGGTTATGTTCATTAAGAGCTCGTATCGTGTGCAGACTGCTATAAGCTCGCAAGCTCGGGTTGTTTTACTTTTTTCATGAATATTTGTTTTGAGATGTACTCTTCTACCTTAGTAGTTCAATTTCTATTCTTAGAATGGCACACGAAATAATCGAATAAGGTAAAGGGTGCAAACCTTCGTGTGCTATCAACTGCATTATGATTATGTCGTTTTCCTTCAATAAGCGTTTTTCTTTTCTTTTTTAAATTTAGTTCCTAAAAAACTGAACAGATGGCTTGTTTATCGCGCCATAGAGACGTTTAAGTCACGACTGTGCCTGCCTTTTTTTTAAAGGCCAAGGGATCGAGTGATTATTTGAGTCGGGTAGTTACAGCAGTTTTGTATGGGACAGCTTATTTCTTTTCGCGTTTCCTGAGGTAAGCTTCATATTGAAAGTTGTTCATTTTGATTTCACAGTTCACAGTTTCAGTATTTGCTAGGCTGTCACTTACACCCTGTATGTATTATACCTAAGCTTCTTGGATGTCATTATACGTTTGGTTTGGTCAGGTTTAGTTTTGTATACACCTAAGAGGAAGGACCTCTCTTTAAGACTAGAGTGAGCCATACCAATTGTAAAGTGTCCACTTTTTTTGACGTTTAGGTTTGAGTGTGTGGTGTCAAGTAGTATGGACAAAAGGCACCAAGTGACATATGGCCTTATGTTTACGGTCACTTTTCACACACACTAGCTCAAAAAAAAGTGGACAGCCGCATAAACAAATAGCTATAGTTCCATCTCCTTCTACTATTAAATGTACGTCAAAAGACAAAAGAGACCAACTCCAATCGTAAATTTATGCGGACTCTATGGAGATCCTTCCTCTTAGGTATACACTGATAAGGTTTCTTTATCAAAACAAACGAAAATCCATTAAAAGCAACCGTTATTACGACACCAATACCATGTATTGAAAAGGAAGTCGTATTCCCAAAAAAGACAACTCCGAATAAGGATAAATAAACAACATGGAACGTGTGGGTTCCTATACGAGACCGTGAGATCATTCCATTGATAAAACTGGCCGCAAAGAGTCCGAGCTAAAAGGGAAATTGTGTTGGAACGGAGCGATGGAATGTCGGCTGTGGCTGCGGTGTGAAATGTGAACGTCCCACTCGAAACAGTCGTCCTCTCGCCATCGCCCCGGCTCTATCCTATTACTATTGTATAAACTACGTACCTACAACGTGATATGCAGCCATTATACGATCAATCCAGTACACGATCCCCGGATTGCGATCTGTATTGATGGATTTCAAAAATCATTTTATTCTTGATTCGATGGATGCATGGATCAAACACATTACACGATCAATCTGAATCAATACCTCCTAGGGTCCTTCTTAACATGCTGACACTTTTTTAATGGGATGATCAGACCGTCAAATTGAACAACTTTCTCTATGGGACCAACATCGAAATCGCGTAAAAAATTTGAGTTTTGTTTGGAACAGCAGATTTTTTTTTTCGCCATTTCGATGTTGGTGCCATAGAGAAAGTTGTTTAGAATACCGATCTGATCATCCCCTTAAAAAAGTGTCAGCATATTATGAAGAGCCCTGTATATCATGGATCACGAGATTTTAACAGATGAACAAAACCTGAAAACTTTTTATGATTGATAACTGAACTAAATCTATACAAAGTGAAACAAAACTCCCTAGTTATATTTAAAGGGGTGGTTATGACCATCTTTGTTTTATCTCGATGTTTGGCTCCTGAAAGTTGTTCAGTTTGATGGTCTAAACCACCCTTTTAAATATTACTAGGGTGTTTTGTTACAGCCTGTATATCTTTATGAGCATTTTTTAATCTAATAACAGGATATAAGGAAAAGTATCAGTATCCTTTAAACCACATACCTACTCTACCCATCAAACCGATCAACGTTTACTATGGGTGCAAACCTGTCAGAACAAAAAAAACAGAATTGTTAGACATTTTATTCGAGTAGGCATTGCAGTTTATCATAGAATGGAACAACAGATTTTTTTTAAGCTGACAGGTTGGCTCCCATAGTAAAAGTTGTTCAGTATGATGGGTACATAATGTGGTTTAAAGGATAATCATACTTTTCCTTACGCCCTGTAGAGTAATTTTTTTATTTCGTGGTTAATCATAATATATTCTCCCTTGATAGTTCTCGCATAGTTGTCAAGTTTCTCATTAATTTGCTTAGGTGTACCTACTTAACATTTAGATATCATCTAGTTAAAGAGATAATTGACACAAAACCACATCCTAGACTAGAGGTCAATATGCAAATTAAGTGATAAAAATGAAACAAAAAGAATCTTATGAGGGTTTGAGGTCTGCCGCGGATTGTGTGCAGGGCCGTCTTAACCATTTTGGGCGCGGGGTGCGAAAGTCTACCTGCGTCCCCGTTTCCAACAAAAAAATAAACAAAATTAAATTATTATCATTATCTTTTCTTCGCCCCATGCTCTCTGAATTTGCCTCACATGTTTGTTAGAACATAAAGAGTCTTCGGTAGGTATGTCAAGTTTTTTTTTTGGAGGGCTGAATCGAAAACCATTTCGAAATAATTGTCTCAATAACAATATTATCTATGTCAGAGATTTTAAAATGAAAGGATTACATATATTTTTAGTAAAATAACGTCTTTTTTCGGTCCGTCAGGCCTGTAAACTCCTTGGTAATCTGAAATGAACTAAAAATAACGGGCCGTTAAGAAAAAAAATCACAATGTCAGAATTTGACATTTAATGCTGCCGTTTCTGTTTCCAGTATAGAGTTAGAAAGAGAAGGCAAGTGATTTTTTTTTTTTTTAATTAAGCAAAGTTTTTCTTCATGGAGTTCGAATTATTTTCTCGCTACCACTTTTACCATTCAGAGAAAAATTTAATTTGTATTGATAAACTCGATAAATCGCATAAAAAAAATTAGTTTCTTAAAATGATGTCTTCTATCCGTAAAAAATTAAAAATAAAGAGAAAAATAATACTTGATATACCGAATTGGCTTGCAAATCGCTAGCAACTGAGCAAGCTGAATGTGCCAAAAGCTGCATGACCCATATTTGTAAACAATATTGGTGGCTATATTTTTATAGGCCGTAAGATATATAATAATTAATGCTTACAAACTAGCAGATTACGCCTGGTATTTGTATAAGGCCACACCCCGGACACTGCTAACAAAAAGCTGAAATTGACAAGATGACGTCAGCACATGCGAAACGGAGTCTAGGGCTGCAATAACTTTAGCTGTGTGCGGTACACATAGAAATATTAATTTACTACGATGGCGGTACATGATTTCAAAACGAGTTTTTATCCTTTGTCCTGAGATTACATTCTCTTTGTTATGAAAACATAAATTCTAGCGTGTCAATAGGCTACTTGACAACTAGTCAAATCTACTACTCTTTATCAGACGTCAAAACGTGCGCTTTGTATGAAATTTGTAATCAATTCTGAGTTTTGACGTCATCAACATTTCATTACTTTTTAAAGTTTATCTTGTTATTAAAAATAGTATTCAAGCTAAAAACTCAATGAAATTGGGAGTTAAACGTTATTTTCTAACCTTTTTTTTTGAGAAGTTAAAAATAAAATATATTGTATGTAGTCAAATACCCAATTGTGATGTCAGTCTAGGCTACGTAACCGCCATGGTAACCAGAGGGCAATAGGGGGTGAGGTAAAAAGTTGGTGGGAGGCAGGGATTTTCCACACTGTCTGTAGTAACAGACAGTGTGGAAAATCCCTGCCTCCCTTACCCTTACATACATACCCTTTCTTATACTGTGATAAGGCGATCGGCTTGCGCCCCATAGGTCCCTGCGCCCGGGTACTCACTGGTTCGGTGACCTACCAGGCCGCTTCGCCGTCACTAGTACGGCCACCCCCAACAGCCCGCAGTAAACAGTAACTGCTCCCTGAGCAAACTGTATCATTAAAATAGTCATTCAAAAAAAAAAAAACCACGCACCGCTTGCACCCCCGGGTATACGGCCCTGTTTTTGTGTAGGTGTGGTGCTAACGATAACATTTAGGTCCGTTTGGCACTTTAGGCCGTCTTCCCACTTTCAAGCACGTTTGCGTTTGAAGTATCGTTGTCTTTAGTTCGTCGGTCTCAATGTAAACGACATATTGCAGAACCAATGTATCCCTACTTCTAACGCACAAGCCCGTGCGTGATAGTGAGAAGACAGCCTTAACTTAAATAATGTAAACATGCATTATTATTATACTTAAATTATAGGGTCCTTCTTAATATGCTGACGCTTTTTAAGGGGATGATTAGGCCGTCAAACTGAACAACTTTCACTACGGCACCAACATCGAATAAGCGAAAAAAAAATCATCTGTTCCATACAAAACTGCAAACCTGCTTGAGCCAAATGTTTGAGACAGGTGATTTTTTTTCGCGATTTCGATGTTTGTCCCATAAAAAAAGTTGTTCAGTTTGACGGTCTGATCATCCCTTTAAAATATTAAAAAGGTATTATAATTGTATCGAATAGCGTAGTATCACAGTACTTATAAGAAAGCTCAACATTCAGATTTGGTGTCATTTAGGACAAAAGAATTGGTGTTACAATAATTATTGTGACATAAAAATAACAGCATTCGATACGACGACAGTAGGTACGATCAGCATCTAACCTGCGCTTATGAATATTTATAATGGTTCAGGCTTTTCAGAAGCTGACTGTACTGTAGGAGAAAACTATGCGCTTTGCTTTAGCAAGCATCGACGACATTATAAACTATTACAGTTTAACAAGAGGTGCGAGCGTAGGGTTACCAGATGGAAAATTTAAAAGTCCTGACAAATTTTCAAATATGATTATAAACATTTTGTGCTATTTCAAATCAAAGAAAAGATCGAAAAATTAAATCTCGGGCGGGAAATAAACCCGCACTCTTCCAAACCGGGGAATTTCGCTACAGAGCCCACAACCCAGAGAACGAAATTTTTAATCTATTAAGTCTTTAGGGACGTAGCGCCATCTACTGGTAGTTATTACAGTAACTAAATTTCGTTCTCTGGGTTGTGGGCTCGGTGGCGAAATTGAAAAACGCAATTCCCCGGTTTGGAAGATCTGATTTCCATAGAAAACTTCAGAGATTTTGTCGTAAACGTAATTGACAATTCAGTGGATTTATTAAAAAATAATTAAAGACGCGGTCTACCAGCCTACCTAAGGACTACTAAGTAGTCACTACTTAATAATAATCATATAAGGCAACAGCGCAAAGCAAGTAACTACGATAAAACTGATTAAATTCACAGATTAATAAAAGTATTGAATATTAGTCCAAAAGTTGATTCTAAACCCCAAAGAGGGTAAATTAGATTATGTTTTTAAATACAATTAATACATGATGATGTTAATTTTTAATAATTTACACCACTAGTTTTTGATGACTAACAGAATTTTAAGGGTGTGTCCAGACAATGAAACTAAAAACAACTTTTCCTAAGGAATATGGGTCAAAACTCTCGTTTTTGACTCGTTCCTTAGGGAAAGTTATTTAGTTTCATCGCCTGAACCCTACACCCTAGTAATGTTTACTTACGTTTATTTATGATACTTACTTAACTATCTAAGGAAGATTATCTTTATGTTTATGTTAATTGTAATTTTCTAATAAAAAATCTTAAAATCTGCTACCTTTTATTGGAAAATCGGAAAATCCTGCGTTTTCCAAAATACGACCGCAATTCTTTCAGAAGCCTAAAAATCCTGTAAGGTCAAATCCTCAGATATGGTAACCCTAGGTGAGAATAGCATACAAAATTACTCCTGCAAAATCCTGGGCAAGCTTATAGTATGAAATATTTAGTTAACTAAACGAGCAAGCGTAAACACGAAAACGCAAACGTCAGAATAAGTAAACACATCCAAACTATGCATTTTGTGTTCAACCAGTGTTTAGTTTAAACTTTAACTAAATAACGTTCATTTGAACCTGACCGCGCTACGAGTAATTGGGCCTCAGTGGGAAAGTTAGCTAAGTACTGGAGTACCTAGTGCTTATATGAATAAATAATTGATTTATGACAAAATTATGTACAAGGTGTAACAAAACACCATAGTAATACTTAAGAAGACTTTAGACCATCGAACTGAACAACTTTCACTATGGAGAACGTCGAGAAAAATTTAAAAAATAATATTACTACGGGTACACCCTGTATACAGTGTACAATCTTAAATGCATCACATACTTAAGGGGTTGCTTCAGTCCATCAAACTGAACAACTTACATTATAGGGCGAATATTGACGTCGCGAAAAAAAAAGCTTTTCCGTAGAAAACATAGATAGACCCAAATGTAAAACAGCTGATTTTTTTTTCGCGATTACTATATTGGTCCCGTAGTCAAAGTTGCTCAGTTTGATGGACTGAAGCACCCCCTTAAGTATTTGATGCATTTAAGATTGTACACTGTATACAGGGTGTACCCGTAGTAATATTTTTTTTATTTAAGTTTACATCCTGTAGAAATACGTAATCGTCGTGGCGTTGACCTTAACCCACGATACAGAAAAGAGTGAGCTTAACCTTCGAAATAAATCATGCCGTATAAAGCATTAAGTTACTTGTTAGTACGGTACCATTATAAACACGGTACATTATGTATTTCCATGTATCACGCTATTGTGGCGGTAAACGTTTGACTATAAATATCGTTAGCTGCCTAATCATCGTATATTCTGTATTAATATACAGGGTGTTAACTTAAATACGTTAGGTTTATATTTTAGGGGTTCAGATAAAATTAATATTTACATATGGAAAAATTGTTTAGAAAATCTATAATATAATAACGGAGATAAATAGCTTTGAAATTTTCGATTAATGGTTTATATCTTCGTAATCTTTTAACTATTATAAAACTGAAACAGAAATGTGTCTGTACACACGGCGACACATCAAGCTATACAAAACCAAAATAAGCTGGCCGCGCGTAAGTCGAGTAATGTTTAACGTCGCGCGGCCAGCTTATGTTGGTTTTGTATAGCTTGATGTGTCGCCGTGTGTACATTGAAGATATTTACAAAAAAAGATGACGATATGGTTTTTAGGTGTCCCTGTCTCCAAATCAACCTTTTTTTGAATTGTTTTCTGTCTGTTTGTGTGTTTGTTTGTGCACTTTGAGTGAGCATCACGCGAAAACTACTGAGCCGATTTTGATTTTGACGACGCTCGAAAGACGCTAGTGTCGCTAGACGCTCTCTTAAGAATAGCCCTAAGTAAATATGTATTTGGTTTGACTTGCAACAGACGTTTTCTACCGAATAACTTTTTTTTCTCAATTTCTGTTGGTCAAATAGTGAAAGTTGTCCAGTTTCATTTTACGCATTTCAGTTTACATCCTGTACGTTGAACCTTTGTATCGATTGGGATTTATCGCTTAGTGCTTTCAATACAAAACACAAATACTTTGTATTTGTAGTTAGGTATTCGTAACTCTGTCATAGACAAAATTATTAAATCACACGAAGAGCTATACAGCGTGTTAGGAAAAGTATTATTAACCTTTAAACCTCATACTCTACCCATCAAACTGAACAACTTTTACTATGGGAGCAAAACTTTCAGAACAAAAAAAAAATCAGCTGTCCCATACGTTTGTATTGCAGTTTAGTATCTGTAAAAGATGTTCAGTTTGATGGATGGATTAAGTGATTTAACCTAAAGGTTAATGATACTTTTCCTTATACCCTGTATAGGGCCCTTCTTAATATGCTGACACATTTTAAGGGGATGATCAGACCGTCAAACTGAATAACTTTATCTATGGCACCAACATCGAAATCCCGAAAAAAAACAGCTGTTCCATACAAAAGTGCAAACCTACTCGAGCCAAATTATTGGGATGGCGAATTTTTTTTTCGCGATTCCGATATTGGTCCCATAGAGAAAGTTGTTTGATGATCAAGATCATCCTTTTAAAAACTGTCAGCATATTAATTTGGACACTGTATAACGTTATGTTACAATCAAGGACTCGCTTTCTAATCTGATATGATAACTATATCTACTTCTACAACATACTTAACTTCTATAATCAAACTCATGCATCCGGCCGATGCACTGCCGGCCGTCTCTGAGTAGCGGAAATAACTTATCAGATACGCCGCGACGCACATAGAAATGCATTATACATACATTCAGCCGTGTGTCTGTGACGGGTAATAAAAACACTTAAAATTTTCACGTGAGAAGTTCCACAAAATAAACCATAATGAAAGTTATGACGCCGGCATAAGGGCTATGTCAGAGGACTTCAAATGGACTTGTGGAATGGACTATACAGCGACTCGACCAACTAGGTATGCCAGCAAGACGTTACACGAGCTATGAGCCTCTGTCGTCCGTGCACCATACAATGACAGACCCGGATTATTCTTTATGTCGGGAACAGGTAATATTGATAGTGTTGCGCTCCTTTAATAATATTCTATCGACATTTATTTTTATTTGAGTTCTTTTACTCCATCGTGTTCACAAAGTTGCAGAGTCACAAAAGACTGCAGCAAGGTAATTTATTAACTTAATGATCATACTCAAAAAGTCAAATAATTAACTAAGCTTAATGGTAAGAGTTTGTATAAACTCAACTTCACAAGTTGTGACTCCCAGCTTGTCACGGCTCATAACTTTAGAACCATTTGACATAGACAAACTTTATTAGAACTTGATAACCCGCAGACAGTGTTAAAGCAAAATTTTAGGACGAAAGAAAATTAAAAAGTTATCTTTTCGATGTAATTCTTAATTTTATTACAGTTTACTTACACAATGAAGACTTGGTCTGTGTTTTTAGTAGCAGAATCACCAAACTTGCCGTGCACAACAAGTTTATCTTTAAAATAGTCATCATAATGTTGATCTTCAAGTTAATGTGTAAAGTACAGAATATTCTAAAGAATATGGCTCCAAGATTTAAAAAAATGAGCGCAAACCCCAGAATCGATTGCCACATTTCTTTAAAAAAAACAATACTTACGCTTTTTTTCATGTAAACTCGAAAACCGACGAATATTAAGCCTATGTAAATGTCGGAATATTTTTTTTCGAATTTCAAAATCTATACTTACCTACCTTTACATAATTAACAAACTTGTTGTTCATTTATCAATTCTGAACAAGTTTGCAGACTTTGCATTCAAAAACTAATTGGCGGTAGAGTTTTTAAAATTACCAACATATTTCATTTTCATTTGCATGTTCTTCAACTTTACTAGAATTCATTAAAATCTAGCTCAGACTTTGACTTTTTAATTCAAATATCAAATAAGTAAAAGGTCTTCCTACACACCGTTGTCATACTTATTCCTAACCAAGATTTGCAAAGTGGAAGAACATGCGAATTTACTTATTTGGTAGGTATGTTAAAAAATCTACCGCAAAGTCACGTACCTAATGTTTTACAAATCACGTTCGAACACCCATATATTAGATGAAGAATCAATTAGCTCCACTACAAGGCAGATCACAGCAAGTGCAGTCGTCGAGAATTGTCGACAAACATCATTGGAATCTCTAGACAGACAGCAATATCGCAGTGCTGCTATGTGATTGGCGCGTGGTGGGCTGCATAATGAACCGTCGGAGAGTGGGGGCAGGTGGGGGCTAGGGATGTCACCTGCCTGAATATACCTGCTGCCGGTAATTAACCAGTTTATTGACACTTTGACCTGCTATAAAAGTAAGAACTAAAAAGTCGCTGCCCCAAAGATATATAAAATTTCATGACATAAATGTTGTTCTAAAACTAGAAAACCGTTTCTCCAGAATCGATAACTGAACCACGTTTGCTGACCCTTTTTACTATTTCGTCTTTTCATCTTCAAGACTTGCGTTAATTTATTAACACCTGGTATATAAAATATACTTTTATGAACCTATGTTCATAAAAGTAAAATTAAAGTTCATCAAAAAACCGTGATGGTCCAATGGCGAGTAACCGGCGAGTGCCTGCCGTGTAGGAGGCGACGATTCGATTCCCGTCCAGGCCGACTCGTACCAATGAGTTTTTCGGAATTCATGTACGATTTGTAACACCACTGGCTTTTCGGTGAAGGAAAACATCGTAAGGAAACCTACATGCTTCAATTTCGAGGCATGTATTGTACCCACTGTTCATTACAAGTTACGACGGGCTCACTCCCCGTCACACTGGACAGAGTTACGGTACTACTAGTGAAACGTGGATATTCTGAGTTTTCAGAATATCTCTGACTACCACCTCGGAGAATATAGTCGTGAGCATATATGCTATGAACCTATGTGTTCTGAACATAATAAAATTGTTATCATGTTCCTTAGGGAAAGTTGTTTAGTTAAATTACCTGAATACACACTTAAAACTTTTCTACTATTTAAAAACTAGGGATGTAATATAATATCATATAACCACGTGTAGGCAACCCTAGAGAGCTCACAGCAGCGTCTCGTCCCGTTTGAGGCTAGATTGCAATCCGCACGAGCCAGCGCCTTCTGCCATCAAATCCCTCACCATCCGAAGGATTTTGGTACATAGTTTGTTTTAAAAGGTTCAGATGCTCTATTAAGATTCAATTGAAGGCTAAATCTTGAGAGTAGGCCTGTGCCCTGCAGTGGGACGTATACAACGTGTTAATGAATAAGTGCAAAACCTTATACACCCCAACTGATTTTTAAACAAAATAATTGCATTGAAACAATAATTTTATTAATTAAAATTTAAAGTTATTCGCATTTTAAGTTTCCATGCAAAAACGATTTGTTATTATTTCAGCTATGAATGAAAGCGCTCGTCTGCTCATGGATACATTTTAAGAATCATGTTTTGATAGTAAGCGTGGAGTGTGTGTGCGGTGGGTTGGCATCGAGTTCAGTAAATTTTAAATTATAAAAAATGTTACCTATTTCGAAACCTTAATAATTCGATTCTGCTCTCGATTCTACACGAACTATTTTCTAGTTTTGCGTTTATTCACTAACGCGTTGTATAGGCTGTGATGATGAAGGCTAGAAGCAATTTGAAACTATAATTTAACCAGGGCTATTAAAGATTAAATAGATTTTATACATAAACTGAATCTGAACAGTCATTTGTTTTCATGGAAACACTTCTTTATTAATATTTTAGCATACTGTTTTAGTCAAAAATGAAACCAAATGGGCAAAAAATTGTTTTTAGTTTTATATAAACTTCAAATAATATCAGCGGTCCTATCAAAGCTCAAAGCACAATAAAATTGATGCTGATATTTTATAAAAGACCCCGCTGTGATATAGTAAAAAACCGTTTACGAATAAAATGGCAACATTTTAAAAATCCAATTCAATCTCAAAAAAAAATTTCCCTATCGATGGAATCGATTATCATTATTACACAAACTATAAACGATAGACTATAAAATGTCGGGATCGTTTTCAATTTCATTATACATATACATTACAGATAGATGACACACCAAAGACAATGAGATAATATGCAGGGTGTTAAAATCACTCTAGTAATATTTAAGATGTGGATTAGATCTTTCACTATGGACTTAGGGAGCCAACAAAAAGAAAAAATTAAATAACTAGTTTCACTCAAATAAATGTTACGAAATCACCCCTTTAAATATTACTAGGGTGTTTGGTTACACCATGTACTTATAAGTAATATAAGTAATTAAACTTATCATAACAGTTCTTCTTAGTATACAGAGTGATTTTTTTTGCTCCAATCGGTTTGCTCCTATAGTAAAATACGTTCAGTTTGATGGGTAGACTCTTAGTTTAAAAGGAGGCTAATGATATCAATTTCACCCTGTAGACAAAACATTGCACAACAATAAATGCATTTAATATTGTGAAATGTTCTATCTGTGTCATGACACAGCTAATGGGGAACTTGCACCAAAATTATAATGAGAAATTATCTTAATATTTCAATATTAATAGTTGTGAACAGAACATTACTGAAAGATTTATTATAGCGAATGATTTGTGATGAGCTTCACGCGTCATGAAAAGGAGTGACGTCACGTCATGGCAGTGAGCGTTTTGGCGCTGAATTTGAAAAGCCAACTTTTGATTTGCAAGAAATAAATGATTTGTGCATATTTTACTATCTTTATGATACACTAAAAATATAAAACTGTAAGTTCCCCATTATACAGAACAAATTCCCAAAGTAGCGAAACACCAAAGCCCTCTAATCAATACACGAGCCCTAATCTCTCTCACTGTACAAATTAAAAGTCTGCGCAGCATGGTGTCCATCAAGAAACTTTCAGACGAAGGAAAGTTTTGAACAGAAAATGTGAAGAAGCAGCAATCGCACGAGTGACCAGTCAAAGCCTCCCCGCGGAGCGAGCTACTTTTCCCCTCGATTGCTGCCGCTTCCGGCCTTCCGGTGAAATTCTACTCTTCGAATTTTCTCAAAGTTACTCCCATTTTTAGGGTTCGCTTCCCAAACAGAAAAAAACGGAAACTTCTTTGTTCCGTCTTGGCTCTTCGTCCGGCCGTACGTATCAGAAATACACCCATTTGCGAAATTATAAGAAATTCTAAAAAAAGTTATTAGCAAGTTAGTATACAAGGTGTTACAAAAGTAAAATAAATATTTAAAACTTTTAAGGGGGACCATCAAACTAAACAACGTTCACTATGGGACCAACATTGAAATAGGGAAAAAATATCAGCTGTTCCATACATTTAGCTCGAGTAGATTTGTAGTTTAGTATGGAACATCAGATTTTTTTTTCGCGACTTTGATATTGGTCCCGTAGTGAAAGTGGTTCAGTTTTATGGTCTAAACAACACCCTTATGTTTATTTGTATTTTGTAACACCTCGCATAGACACCATAAGGAAGTTTCAACGAGAATATACATAGTTTCGGAAATAATTTTTACCCACTCACGTTTTTAAAGCAATTCGTTTTTTATGTTTGGTAATTAAAACTATACCTTATCCATTCCAAATACGCAACAAAACTTTAATGCTATTATGAATTACAGACACAAGAGATTCAAAACACTTACTCTCACTTATTCTTAGAACAGCTTTAGTAACGTCCAAGATAGTTGTATCGGATATTATTTCTGATAAATAAATTACCTTTTGCTAATCAGTATTGGTAAGAAAGCTAAATAGGAATTGGAATATCTTTTCTTCATAATATGGGATGAAGTGTTCGATGACTCGGCTAATTTCAGCATTTCAGCTACGGAACTCTCTGTTGGGGCTTTTGATACAAACTTGGCCGGTATTTTAAATTCCACCGATTGCAGCGGGTTTATCTTTTCAATCGCTAAATCTAACAAATCTGTAATAGGTATGTTTTGGTATTACACGTACGAGTGAATTATTTTTACCCGACTTCGTTGGTTGGAGTTCAAAAGGAAGACAACATTTTTATTTGGAAACAGGGTGTAGATTTAATTTCCTTACATATTAAAGGGGGTGCTTAAGGGTGGACGCAGATCTATCCGCGGCGAAGGAGCCGAAGGAGACGAACGACACGAATTTACTTTTAATTCTTCTGACGATTCGTCCGATTCGCCGCGGATAAGTGTGCGAGGTGCATTGACACAAATACTATAGACTCCAAGTCTCATACAAAATCTTAGCAAATTTTTGTCCGACTCTGACACAACCCACACAAATCAAGTATGCATGCTGTTGGGTGGCACGAATATGTTGTTATTGTTTCATAAACTTAGTCCTATTTGGTTCGTACTCGTATGATTACTGGCAGTTGGTTCAAAAAAGAGCTCTTATGAGCTCTTTTGGTTCTGGCATTTTTGGATCGTTGATTGTGAATCTAGTTCTGTTCTATATAAGATATCAATGGCGAGGTGTCATAGAATTTCATGCAAAGAATTATAAAATTCTATTATATCGCCACCTTCGGCTCGTTCGCCGCGGATAAATATGCGTCCACCTTTATGCTTTATGCTTTATGGAATGTTTTGTTTAAACTTGACAGTCCAGTTTAAATACAGGGTTGGAAATTAAATGCGTGGTGCTTCAGACCATCAAACTGAACAACTTCCACTATGGAGCCAACATCTAAATGACGAAAAATCATCAGCTGTTCCATACATCTGGGTCGATTAGATTGCCGTTTTCTATGGAACAACCCAATTGTTTTTCGTGATTTCGATATTGGCTCCATAGAGCACGTCGTTACGTTTAATGGCCAGGATCATCCCGTTGAATATTGTAATGTATTTAATTTAACACCCTGTATAATGGCATATGGCCACTGGCAACCGTTTTTGCCTTGCTATTGCGTGTCAAAAGTCAATATCAGTTTCAAAGTTCAGTTCATTCAGTGTCAGTCTTTTCAGGCCGTGGGAGTAAGTCGTCGGCTCGGCGGCGGCCCCGTGATTGAAATGAAAACGCTTCCTAACCCTTTATAGAGGGCGACTTATTTTTTTTGATGTATTAATTTATTCCGAATACGTAATACGCGCTGCATACAAACGAAGTCTGGGGAAGTCATGGGAGCAAACCGATCGTAACAAAAAAAAATCCGATGTTCCATACTAAACTGCAATGCCTACTCGACTCAAATGTATGCAACAGCAGATTTTTTTTTTTGATTCGATTTGTTTGCTCCCGTAGTAAAAGTGTAGACTCTTAGTTTAAAAGGATGATAATAATATCAATTTCACCCTGTATTAAGCAAAAACTTACATCAAACTTCAGGATCACAAAAAAAATTGGCTGTCTACATTGATATACAAAATAATAGACGCCGGGTCTGGTATTAAATTCTCGAAAAAAGTGTCCGAGCCTAACCTACAGAAACCTAAGTAGTAAGTAGGTACGTGTATACTATAGTAATTACTAGAGTCAACTTACTTAGAGGGACTTCGTCCGCACAAATTATATAGCAGATTTTAAGTCAGATCATAAGCTATCAAACAAAAAAGTTTCATCAAAATCGGTTCAGTAGTTTTCGCGTGATGCTCGCAGAAACAAACACACAAACAGACAGACAGAAATTCTCAAAAAGGTTGATTTGGAGTCAGGGACACCTAAAAACCATACCATCATCTTTTCACACACTTATGCTACAATTTTATAATAGTTAAGATACACATTGAAAATGCTGAAATTATTTTTCATTTTGGTTGCGTAGTGTTTACCAAATCGCGGCACGGTAGTCGACCGGTAAAAGGAAGACTGTCGCGTAATTGGTTCTCTTTATACGTTATGGTGCTCTTTTGGTTCGGACACTTTTCGCGCGAGCGCGGACCCTACGTCCAGTAATTGGTAAGTCAATGGATGTCTACTTATTTGGCCGGTGACCGATAAAAGACTATTTATGATATACTATCACTATAGACATGTTCGGTGTTATTATCATCATCACAGCCTATATACGTCCCACTGCAGGGAGCCCTCCCTGAGGGTAGGCACAGGCCTAAGTTAAGGTGTATGGGCGTTAATCCACCACGCGTGCCCAATGCGGATTGGTAGACTTCCAATACGCATCGGAATTTCTTCTTCAGCGTATGCAGGTTTCCTCACGATGTTGTCCTTCATCCGTTTGAGAACAGTCGGTATTACGTATCTAAATTAGAAAAACTCATTGGTACATGGCATGTCATCCGTGCGGATTCGAACCTGGACCTCAAGATTGAGTTTAATGCTCTATCTTAAACGATAGTTTAAAAGTTCAAACACCGAACACAATGCTAAGAGAACCAACACTCGTGCAGCAACAGAATTTTACCAAAAACAGTAAGAAACACCGCATCCGTATATGAAAAACGTTAAAAAACTTACCTCAAAGAAATGGTTTTATAAAGAGCACTAAGAAAACGGGATTCAAAGAACAATGATAGCGCAACGAGCGAGAAAAAGACGAGAAAACATTTGATTACAAACTAGAACACAAGAGGCTGAACTCTGTAAAAAACCGGCCAAGTGCGAGTAGGACTACTCGCGCCCCGGGGGTTCCGTACCACCACACAAATATTAACTTATCAACAATTTTTTTTTCTGGGTCCCTAAGGTTCAATTCACATTAGAAGAGCATTTAATATTTGTTGTTTTTCCTTAAAGTGTGCACTATAATCATACCAAGTTTGACGCTTGTATGTATTGCCGTTTTTACAATAGAGCAATCAAAAACAACAAAAAAACTTTAAAAAAACACGTCGGTTGTTTGCGGACCCATTTTTTACATTTTATTTTTTTATTATTTGCTAACAAATCCGCCATAATAACGCATAAGTATTCTGTGAAAATTTCAACCGTTTAGCCCACAGCCATAGGTAAGACAGACGATAGAATAGCGTAGGCTTATGAATAGGGTCCCATTGGCACCCTTTACACGAAGCCCTAAAAAAAAAGTATTGTGTGGTTCATATTAACCTGTAATTTAATTTCTGTTACGTCGTCGACCTGTTAAACACACTCTGTTGGCACAAACAAAAAGGTAATATGGAATATTGACACTCCGGTAGGGTACCGAAGGGTATTGCAATATCAGCGCGATGCTTCGCTCGCTCCAAACGACTAACAAAATAGGTGTACAAAGTTTCATGAATACGTTTTTCTTTTCATACTGTTTAATGAGAATTTAAAATGAAACGAGAAATATAATTGTTTTTGAGAGCTGCCGTTTTGTAAAATAATTGATTTGGGTGCACTGTTCTACAAATTGGTTTTTTATTCGTTTCCAACTTTCCAGGTTTGGCAAAGGTTCAATTCGAACACTTTTGATTTATACGTTAAGGTGCTATCAACAGTGACAAAATCGCTACTCCGAATTTTATGATGGTAAGGTAGAGTCTTGTAATTACAACTACTTATCTGGTTAATTGCAACTATGGAGCATTGCACTTAAAAGAATCACGATTCAGTTCTTCTCTTAATAGACACGTGTCTTATCTGGTCATCTAAAGGGCAGGTGTTGGTATATACAACGTGGTAATGAATAAGCGCAAAACCTCATACACCCCAACTGATTTATAACAAAATAATTAGATTGAAATTCATTATTTTGACAGTTAAAATTTAAAGTTATTCGCATTTTAAGTTTTCAGGCAAAAATGATTTGTCATCATTTCAGGAATTAATGAAAGCGCTAGCGTGCTCATGGATACATTTTAAGAATCTTGTTTTGGTAGTAAGTAGGATAAGTGTGCCCGTGCGGTGGGTTGAGATCGAGTTCAGTAAAATTTAAATTTTACAAACAAATTATTTAATATTTTGAAAAAAATTACCTATGTTGAAAACATGATAATTCGATTCTGCTCTTGATTCTAAACTAACTACTTTCTAGTTTTGCGTTAATTCATTAACACGTTATATAGAGAAGAACTGAATCGTGATTCTTATAAGTGCAATTATTGCTCCATTGCTACAATTACCAGATAGTTGCAATTACAAGACTCCACCTTATGCGTTATCCTCTAGTAATATGATGGCATCACATTATGTCATTGAGTTTGACTTCTTTCGTTCGTTTCCTGTGGGCAGTGCTTCACTTCAACTCTGGACTCTGATGATGACCATGACAAAGATACTCGAGTCTGTTTTTAATTTTCTATCCGACTTCATTTCAAAAATACTAAACTTTTAAATTACATTTATATTCAAATATTTTGTTAGGTACTTATTACATTTAGTACTTATTACCTAAAACGAATAATTGAATTCTAAAGCTAGTATAGTACCTATGACGAAGGGAATAATATACAAATTGGTATTTTTTTACACGAATTATATGCAGGCAAAAAAAAAATATTGTGTTTTATAAAATACTGGCTGTGCCCGCGGTTTCACCCGCGTGGCATTCTAACGAGATAATATACAACCTATGTCCACCCTAAAGATCCATTCTAAATATTGGTGAACGAATTATCGAAATCGAATGAGTCGTTTCGGAGATTACCTACCTACGTCCAAACTTTACTTTTTTTTATAGTGTACACTATAATATTATAAAGAGGATCTTATTTCGTTTTATACTGACCGCATACATATTTCAACTTTACATCTTACTGGAAACTTAACAATCCTTTACTTAAAACGCTCACCATGTGCTTAAATAAACCCATTTCTGCTCCTCGTTATGAGAAAGAGTATATAAAAGTGGTTAAGCTTTAACTAAGAGAACTTCCATTTAACTTGCAGTAATTAACCCTACAGAGTAGAATGAAATGGAAATTATTTTCCAAGAATTAATGGCGTCGTATTGCATTAAATGAATTGAAAAATAAAACATTTAATTAAAAAGCATTTTCCTTTATGTGCGTTTAATTTCACGGGCGGTAATTAGAAGGAAATCCTCAGATTACTAACAAATAGATGGCAGAAATCTCCGTCTTCCGATGTCAGAGCGAGAAGCATTAGTAGTTAATGTAATACAGCTATATAATGCTATAAAGCATCCCTTTCCGTGTATACAGAGTGTAAGGAAAAGTATCATTAACTTTTAAACCACATACTCTACCCATCAAACTGAACCACTTTTACTATGGGAGCAAACCAGTCAGAACAAAAAAAAATCTGCTGTAATCTGCTACCTACTCGATTCAAACGTATGGGACGTTTGAATCGAGTAGGTATTGCAGTTTAGTACGGGACAGTTGATTTTTCTTTTTGTTTTGACAGGTTTGCTCCCATAGTAAAAGTTGTTCAGTTTGATGGGTAGAGTATGTGGTTTAAAGGTTAATTTGATACTTTTCCTTACACCCTGTAAAACGACGGTCACCGAGCATTAGGCTTAGATCAAAGTAAAATAAATGGATATGCCCAAAGCGCGTTTAGTTGAAGCACGCAAGTAGTACAATTTGGTCCATATAATCTAGCACACTTGGTATGTATACCTATCATTTATTTTGACTTATTTTTCGGGTTTGAAATGTTATTTAGGTACCTACTTGTGTTTCTATGTCACTGAGAAACTCAATTATTTTCATGAGTATTAACTATTATAAAACTGTAACAGAAGTGTGTCTGTACATTGAAGATATTTACATGAAAAAGATAACGATATGGGTTTTAAGTATTCCTGACTCCAAATCAACCTTTTTTACAATTTTTGTCTGTCTGTTTGTTTGTTTGTATGTTTGTAACAGCATCAGGCAAAAACTACTGAACCGATTTTGATGAAACTTTTTTGTTTGATAGCTTATGATCTGACTTAAAATCTGGTATATAATTTGTGCGGACGAAGTTATCCTAGGTACTATAAAAACTTTTGGTATCTTTCAAGTAAGTAACGTTAGAAAAAGAGGGCGATTTTTGAAAAACCAATCGAATCCTGAAAACCCTCTTTTACACCTAGCTACAACAAATGGACGCAAAAACTGAAAACCGCGATACAGAATCGATGTTTTTAAATTAATTGCAATAACTACTAATTGCTAAAAATACTTAAACCCGATTTCTGTTAAATATGCAGGCTTAGATAGTAAAAGTTGTGTTCAGTTTGATGGGCAGTGGGCTCTTAGTTTAAAAGTATGCTAATGATATCAATTTCACCCTGTATATTTAACAGAAATCGGGTCGTAAGTATTTCGAAAAAATATTTTTATCAAAACGTGTTTCAGTTACCTACCTAAAATAGTGTCTACACAAAAAGTTTTCATGGTTTGTTTTCTTTTTAGTGTTTCTGACACGTATTTATCCAAATATTCATAAAATTGTTTGAAATGTAAATCACGTACGGAAACCTCCTGTTCCCAAGGTTAGTTAAAAAGGGACAACTATGTCATGGAGGTAATGAAACACCTATGCTGATGAGTCCTGAAACTTTAAAAGGGCTTCGTGTGAGCCAACGAGCGCTTCGTAAACACTCGTGTGCTTATTGAAAAATCAGTCAAGCGTGAACGGCTGCCAAGTAACGAGGGTCCGTAATAAAAGTTATATAGAGGACCCTAAAGTTACTTTTTGCATACTGTACAAGTTAATTTAATTAATTCGAAAGTTCCACGAAACCTACACTCATTTTAAGCAGATTTATTTTGTAGTGCCTTCTTTAATAAATAAGTTTGAATTATACAGGGAAGTTTGAATAAAATTTGAGTTTCAAAACTTGTTGTGTCTAGATTATATCTGTCTGAAGACCTCTTGAGCTTTTTTTATCTTTAGGAACGAAATGAGTTTAATCTAAAACAACATTAGCATCACAAGATATATATTATTTTGGTATCGATAGTTGAACTATAAATGACATACCATCGACTCGACTATCTCTGATCTATCTCTCGACTATCTCTCTAATGACTCGACATCGGGGAATTATAAATACAAATACCTGCCTAACAACTTAAGAGGATATGTGAAAAAAATAGGATTCTTCAAAGCATCAGATATCATGAAGTACTAACAGTAGGAGTATGATTTGTGGATATGTGTAAATTGAACATATTCGTAAAATTTTGATTGCCGCCAAAACACGATTAAGACAAATTTTCTCGATAGAAAAACAAGCCAAAGTAGCCTCCGACTTTATCTATAAACGCTTGGAACTGCTAAACGGTGAATAATAGAAACACGAGACTTGATTTAAAAAAAAGAGATTGATATTTTATAAATTTTGATTGCAGCAGAAATTAACTTACATAAATAGTAAAATCACAACTAAATAAAGTTTGTTTTGGCGCTTACGTCGTTTTATTTAGTCAGGCGCGCGCGCCGCTCCATCTCTTTCTCTCGCGTCAGGCAGTAATATAAGCTATCACAATCTATTAAAAAGCTCAGTCGGCTTTGGCCTTTGCCCGCGTCAGACCTGCGTTCGCATGCCCGATTTCCGAATTACGATTAATTATCCAGCTTACGTGTAAATATTATAGTGTAATATATTAAATGCAATCTAAAATAAATTCGAGGCCATAGCAGCTACACATTTAAGGGAATATAATTCGGAGCGCGCTCCATACAACCGAAGTCTGGTGATATTTTCACTAGTAACCAATTTTAAAGTCAATGAAATTTTTTAGAAAAAATCTAAAAACTAATCTCTATGCTTGTATGAAGTCAGATTTTCGTTAAAATGTATAGTTTTAAAGTTACAATACCTCAAAGATTTCCATACAAATCTTAAATTAATCCTAGCATTAAAACTGTATATTTTAACGAAAATCTGACTTCATACAAGCATAGAGCTTAGTTTTTAGATTGTTTCTGGAAATTTTTCAATTACTGATTGGTTAGTATTGAAAATATCACCAGACTTCGTTTGTATGCAGCGCGCATTTACGCATTCGGAATAAACTTCTCTTAAGTATATTTCTCACTCAAATATGTATAGCAGTTTTTTTTGAACTTCACAGACCAAGAGCTAGCTGTTATTATCTTTAAGTCGTCGGTCACGTAATGAATTCAATTTCCGGATTTACTATCTTGTTTTTCAATTTCTTCAAATAATTATATTTATTTGTCACAATGGAATCTGGTTATAAACGTATTTATGAACCGTTGTCAGTATTTTTACCGAGTTGAAGGATTCTATTGCTCCGGAACATCTTGCCTGGTATGAGAGTTTGAAAACTCTGTGGCCCTTAATTGTATGGGTCGTCAGTATGGTGAGCCAGGCTAGAGGGCAGGGTAGGGAAGGCGAGTGGTCGCAGAGAGTTTCTTCTTCCAAGTTGTTTCTTTCTTGAGTGCTGGATGCGGAATGAATCTACGCCGATTTGGCGCCATTTTATATCATTTTCAAGCGATCACCTCTCCTTACCCCGCACTCTTGCCCTGAATACAAATCTCTTTATTTCTCATACAATCTTAATTTCTACGCTTACAAACCAATATAATTATATAGTTAAGATACATATTTTCTTATTCTAAAAATAGCATGTGCATCATCCGCCGGTGCATAACAGAGTGCAGAACGAGCGGGAAAGGTACAATATTTATATTACCCCGGCCCCCGCTTCCTCATAACACAGGTTCCGGATGCCGGGGCCCCCCTCGCTCGCCTGTATGCGCTGACAGAGATGGAGCGTTCTGTCTCTTTCTAACACTTATTTCTAATAGGATTCTACCCCTTCTAATGAAATAGTGAAGCTTATTGGCGTAATTTCTAATTGGAATTTATAAGTTCGAACTCGATTCTAATTGTTTTATTTGCTTATGCTATGCGTTAATTTTAATAGGGAAGTGTACCTAATCTAATCTGGGGTAGAAATCACCAGAGAAATCAAATACGAATCCTATTAGAACTATTTACATAACTTATATGCTAAGCCCTAATTCTAATAAGAAAAATTTATTTATTGAAATGTTAACTTAACCTAAACTTATCCTACTGGTATAAAAAGGGTATATAAAACGAAATAAACAAAGTAATGTAAAAAACTATGTACAAAGGTAGTCAATTCAGGTTCTGTAGTGCACATTTCTCCCGCCGTCGCAGCTCTGCGATCCAACCTGTAGCACGACGATCCTCTTGGTCGGTCTCCGGAGGACATGCCCGTTGCTGGTTACGACGTCCACGATCCTCACCTCGCCGTCTCGCCCTGGGTAGACCGCGACGATCCTTCCTGTCGGCCATGTGTTGCGGGGCAGGGTGGGGTCGCAGACGAGTACCAGGTCACCGATAGCGTGCGCTGGTCGTGTGAGGCTCCCACCGGTGTTGGAGTAGAGGCTGGTACTCTTTGACCTAGCGGCTCCAGAAGACGTCCGCCAGGCGTTGAGCGCGCTGCGCTTGCGCGCGGTGAGGTCGTTTGGGTCCCAACAGGATGTAGTTGGGTGTAAGCGCCTCCGGTTCTTCTGGGGTCACCGCCACGTGTGTGAGTGGGTGGGAGTTGACGGTGTTCTCCGCCTCGGCGAGCAGGGTGAGCAGTGTCTCGTCGCAAGGGTACTGCTCGTGGAGTTTGACGAGCAGTGCCTCCTTCACGGTGCGTACCATGCGCTCCCACGCGCTGTCCATGAAGGGGGAGGCCGGGGGTACGTAGCGGCAGGTGATGCGCCGCGCCGTCGCCGTCGCCTCCTCGCTGACCGCCGCCAGCGCGGCCTTGGCGAGCTCCTTCTCCGCAGCCTTGAAGCACGTTGCGTTGTCACTCCATAGCTCCTTAGGCACTCCTCTTCGTGCCACGAACCTCCTGAGGTCGCCGGTTGCCGGAGACGTAGGCTTCGCTCTTCGTATCTTGCATAGTTGACAGTGTTTGATGACGTTCACGCACCGTCGGTCGTATCTTCAGTACCCATAGTCGCTGCTGTAGCTCATTCACGACGGTTTCGATACCACCATGTAGTCGCTCGTGTACGTGTTGTATGTACAGTCGCGTGAAGTAGTGTTTCCCGTCGAGCACGGTCGGGCTCGCAGTGTCTTCAACGATGTCAGGTGCTACGTGGATTCTTCCTTTGAGCCATCTTCGCCGACGACCACTGATAGCGCCGACAGCTTGTCTCCCGGCTGAGGCGCCGCGCCGCTCCTTACTCGACGTAAATCTTCGGAAAGACAATCTTCTTGTACAGGTTTCCACCATAGTTTCTCAGCGCGATTGAGATAGTGCGCTTCGATACCGATGGTGTTGCTATCTCATTTCTTCACGAACGGTGTCTCGTTCTTACGTGTTTTCTTATCAATCTTTCAATCAGAGTCGTTTTTATTGTTTTCTTTCGTTCGTTTGCGCTTCGTAGCCAATACTGTTTCATTTTTCTTCTTTCGACATAAATTGACGAACTGTAGCATGCGCGCCGTAGCTCGTAGCAAAAGTGGGTACGACGAAAATCGCTCGATTCGAGGTAGGTGAGTGTGGTCAGGTCGCTGGTGGGTGACGTGACAAGCCCCCTTTCTTCTCCTGTCTTCGGTGCTTCTGTCTTCGTCTCTTGTGGCCAGTCTCGTTCGTGGTTTCGTAGGAAGCTCGGCCCGTTGTACCATCGGACCTCGCTCCCGCCGATTGAGACCGTGGCGCCACCCGAGTTGGCGGAAAACTGCTGTACTACTGAATTTGTATTGGACACCCATCCACATAGCTCGAAGCCGGCTTGCCGATTAATGTAGTCGACTGATTTCGATACTTCTTTGGCTTCTTTTTCGGTCGGAAAACTTGTTATGTAGTCGTCCATGTAGTGGTTCTTTTCAATGGCTCGCGCGGCTGCAGGATACTTTTCATTGAAGTCATGACATCGCGCCGAAGATCACCGACGTCATGCGGTACTCTCGCGGTCGCTGGTTCCCTCTCTCGTCGCCCCGCTATAGAAATCGTAGTGCCTCTCTGTCGTCCTCTTGAACTCATATTTGCATAAACATTAATTCCTTTATGTCAGCTGACACAGCGTGTTGGTGTTGACGAAATCGCATTACAACTCCCGGCAGAGATTGCAGCAAGTCGGGACCGCAGAGTAGCATATCGTTCAGACTGCGTCCGGCTGTCTTCGCTGTGGCGTTGTGTACTACTCTTATCTTCGGTTTCGCGGGGTTAATGACCGTGAAGTGGGGTAGGTACCATGTTTTATTTGGCACCGGCGGTGTGGTAGCTTCCTCGGCGTAGCCCAAAGTGAAGAGGGTTTGCATTCTTTCTTCATATTTCTTTTTCAGGTCTTCATCTCGGTCTAGTTTCTTCTCTAGGTTGTGTAGCCGTTTGAGTGAGTTTTTGTAGTTGTTCGGAATCTTCATGTCGTCTTCTTTCCATATAAGTATTGTTTTGAAGCGTCTGTCGGGCAGGCGGTGACCGGTTTCATTCAATATCTTCAATGCGCGCTGCTCAGGGTCGCTATTCTGTACTCGTTTTTCTATCCCGATTGATTCAAACTCGAAATAATTCTTCATCATCTTCTTTCGTGTATAGTTATTGAAATTATGTATTTTCATAATAACGCCAAATAATATTATACAGGGTGTAAGGAAAAGTATCATTTTACTATGGGAGCAAACCGTTATGGGAGTTACAACTCTTTGCGTTCTACCTATCTATCTCAAGAACGGTTAACTATATTAAATATTATAAAGACCAAATTTGAAGAAAATTTAAAGTTCTACAATTTTTCTTAAAACTTCAAAGGTCATTTAGAGCATAGAAAAGAAGATATTTCCTAAAGACCTGTTTTTTGACATTTTACCTTGAATCTTTTGACCTGCATAAACGAGATTTTATGTGACATTTGACCTAACGTATAGGATGTCATACGATGATTTAAAGAAGTTTGTAGCTTATCATCTCTCATTCCGAGATTGACCCTTTTTTTCACCTAATTTTCCTGGGGTACTAGGAGAAACAGTGATAATGAAAAACAAAACGGAACAAAACATTAAATTTGAAACGTAGGTAGGAACATACCAGAAGTATGAGAGAAAAGAAAAGGTAATAAGTTGTAAATGATTTTCCAGCACTCTGTGACCTAAACCTGCATATAAGTTTAGCACCCTTGCTTGTGCTCGGGTGCTAACTTCACGCTGTGCAATAATGAACTACTTAAGTCACACTTATCGTAATGTACTAATGTAAATAAATGTTGATTTTAGGTCGTAAGATAAATATTATTAGTGATTTTGTATATAAATGTTGATTTACCATTTTAAAATTCATTCATACCTGTTATAATATCCTTCATCATCCTCATCCTTCAATGCTATGCCATGCATCTGAGGGATGCGAGGTGTTTTAGAATTACCTATGGATTTTCAAAATAGGTTTATGAGTGTTATACAACTTCTCAACCTGAAAGTTCTTGTGGTATCGAGAATAACTGAGATTATTGCAGTATTACGAAACTTATTTTTTCACGTTCTTCTTACATTTTTGTTGACGACGTAAAATAACTTCCAGGTTTCATCTAGATAGTCGGTATGTTTTGACCATAGAATGTTTTGACTTGTATTATATCAATTACAAGTACAAAATAATAAGTTGAATTGATTTGATTACGGGACCTAATTACGTAAAGTTACCAACAGGTAGCTCTCGTACTATAAAGTAAAACAAAATCCTGTAATGATAGTTTTTTTCCTTCTAGATAGGTACAGTGATTTTCGGTATGATATTAATGAGTTTTAAGTTTTTTAAGTGAAATCAATTAAAAAGTATCGTTAGTTAGGTATTGTTTCTATCTATAAATTGGTTGTCCGTAATTGATCCTGTAATAAATTAATAATTGATCAAGGAGGATAAATAGAACGATACTTAATTATGATACGAGTATATTGTGTTTTTTCATACGAAAAAAGGTACTAATAATATCTTAACAGCGAAGCGTCTTCTACGCATTTTGAGTGATTTGATTTTCGCGGGCTAGTGCGCGACGATGTTCGGTAGCGGGGCGCGGGGCGCTTGCTGCGACTAAGCCACGCCCATTTCGCTTCAATTATTTTTCGACATAGGCCCTTAAATCGATACTTTTGGACACGGATTTGTACGGTGTTGTGTGTGATTGTACAATGGTGGCTTTTTCTACGCTTTATGGAAAATTCGTAAGTACTCGATTTAGTGAAAACTTTCTAGGTATATTACTTTTGTTGCTTAAAACTTTATTGTGTATACTAATTTTTATGTCTTCTTCTTTCCTGTCGGCATGAGTTATATCGCATGTCAATCATGCTGCAGTGGAAAGATAGATTAGCCAATATAGTAGGTAGTAGTAGTAGGTACTTAGTATCGAGGCTGACTGCCCAGGGTGCGCCGAAGTCAGGTTTCGTCACTCGGGGATGTGATTACGGGGATGAATTGATTTTGTTAGAATCAATGATGTTGTTTTCGTGTTAGAGGTTGTAAATAAATCTTACCAAATAGTAGAATTGCGTCATGTAAAACCTTTAAAGTATGAAAGTATGCATTCAAAGTTTTGCGTTATAACTCTGGAGATGTAAAAGCTCGGTTTAAAACTGACGACACGTTTCTGAAAAAATGTAAAATCCCGCAATAATACTTAACTCTGTTAAACTAGGATTATGATGATTAACTTCATTTCGTTCTTAAAGCTGAAATTTTTACTCACAACTAGCTTAAGTTGATCCTAAATGATTACACAAGGTGCACCACCAGGATATGCTGATATTTCCTAAAGAACAAGAAACACCGAGGGTTCCGTACTACCACACAAAATATAAACATACTAAAAAAAAAAATTTCCGAAGCCATTACTATCTGTGCTTCGCTCAAGAGTTAATAACTCTAACCTCCCTCGCTCCGCTCGGGAGTTACACCTAGAATCCTTCGTTACACTCGGAATTCAATATGCCCGTGATGAAAGACACTCTGCTTTATCCCCTTGGTGCATAATCTACTATTAAATCTCTGTTTCTGTAATTCAACATCGCCTTAAAATGTCTTATTAGATTAAATGGAGCTAAGGTGGTACTAGTACCCGGGGCAAGACGAGATGACTTAAAATAGCGTATGCTTGGTCGCTGTTGCGTCGCTGACGGTTGTATAGCTTGATCCGCTGGAGAGTTCTTCCATTTTTATGAATTCTTGTTACGGTGCCGTTTCATGTTAACTTTTGGGGTCACCCCTTCACCAGATCGACGTGTTCTTTCTTCGGGAGTTTGGAGATCTCTCGTTTGCGGAGAGTGGAGGATTGCAGTGGTGGTTAGGGCAGAGAAATGAAAGCTTTTGAGTCTGAGTGTTTACTGATTTATTAGGGCATTTGCCCCTTGTTATATACAAATCGGCGGTTCCCTATTTGTTGGTAAACCGCCTAGTAAATGTACATGTGGTTGTGGGTATCCCCCATAAAGTTATTATACCTTACATGAGTAGAGGAACTGACATGAATTGTCAAATGAAACCATTTTTGGAGGTTTTCAGGAGGAGTCACGTTGCAGGTTCTGACCCGAGAACTTGTCTCGCGTGTTGTTCGCGCGTCGCGTCTTTGCCTGCCACGAGGCTCCGCATTCCTTAATCTCTTCTTGTTCTTTATCAAAAACAATCCCTAAGATTGGGATAGATACTCCCACAAACTACTTGATAAAAAATGGAATGGCGGAAATGCGGTGCTAACGCACAAGCTAAAAGTCCATTAATTATAAATTAAAGAAAAAGGTTTTCAGGAGGTTATCGGCAGGGTAAAAATTCGAGCTCTGTGTATAATTCTGAATCTAACGTGAAATCGTGGATAATTTAATGAAATAGTGTTAGTATATTTCGCAAAATTATCTACGACTTCACTTTAGATTCACATTGTTCACAGAAAACGAATTTTTATCCTGCGATAAGACGCCCAAAAACGGTTCTATTGCCTCGCATCACGTATCTCTTTCTATACACAGTGGTGCCGCTAGGTACATCTCGCTCTCTCAGCTGTTAGTCACTTTATTAGTAACTTTATTGTATCCCCACAACTACCTACTTCATTTTTTTTATAATGTCTTTAACGGCTCTGGATACTAAGTCCTTTTGAGCAATTCGTTAGTATTTTCTTTATATTCTTTATTTTGGATCATGATGATAGATGACGAT
The DNA here is from genome assembly GCA_963924505.1 of Agonopterix alstromeriana. Lineage (NCBI taxonomy): Eukaryota > Metazoa > Arthropoda > Insecta > Lepidoptera > Depressariidae > Agonopterix > Agonopterix alstromeriana. Next base: position 8,181,407 of record OZ004670.1, read on the forward strand.
GAATCTGTGGTCAGTTTCGTAAGCACGCTTTGCCGCCAAAATGACCATGTGCGAGTTAACTTGAACCAACACTTATGTTCTGTTATCGTATTTATTTGAGATTCCTGTTACGTCGGTCGCTTTACGCAACTGTTTGGTACACAATCCGTACGAAATTATGTCACAAATATCACTAAAACCAATTTTTTACGAATTTCGAATACGACGAAACACAGCAAGAGCAATGGCGCCAAGTAAAACTCTACCTACTTCATTTGGGCATTCTAATATTGCCATTATATTGTGAAGCCAAATATATTTGAAGAATTTTTGAAAATGCAATGAATTTAGGCAGTAGAATTATAATTCCAATAATAAATAGATTGTAGAGGCGAGTGGGGACGAATTTGCATAAACATGCAATTAAAGATGGGACGGCGATGTCCCGGTCCTGATAATATTGAGGAAGACTGCTCGTTCTTTACATTTACATTTATACAGGGTGCTTCAAAGATCAACGTTTTAGGAACGAATTTCATTTAATTTCTGACTTCATTTAATAAATTGTAACCTATACAGTTGCAATACTTTAAGGGGTGATTTTACCCATGATACTGAAAAACTTATTGTTTTGTCCTGAACCTTTAACACGAGACCGACTCACACTTGGCCGGTTTTTATTATTTGATGCTATACTATAGAATTTGTCGCACATCAAGTTTGACACTTGTATGTATTACCGTTTTTACGATAGAGCGAGAAGAAAAAACTTTGATAAAGACTAGCTTCTTGTATGAACCCCCTTACATTTTAACTTTTTACATTTTTATTACTTGTTAACAAATCCGCCGTAATAACGCATATTCTGTGAAAATTTCAACTGTCTAGCTATTACGGTTCAAAAGTAACAGCCCTAAATCGGTACGACGGGCGGACGGACGGACAACGTAGGCTTAGTAATAGGGTCCCGTTTTCACCCTTTAGGTACGGAACCCTAATAAAAAACGAAAATTTTAAGGATTTCCTGTAGATGGAATAAAGTGCCTTGGCTGCAGCCGATGTAGGTGTAGCCAAGGCACAATTGCAAAGCCCGATAATAAAACACGGCAAGCCATCAAACACCTGTCTCCCGAGAGCCTCGCTCCGCACACGCTCCATCAGATCCTAATCAATGGTTGCACATAGACTACACGATTGCGTAAATAACAGGTGATTTGCTGTCATCCTTTGAGGAGCATGAGAAATGTCACTGGCCTTCGCTCAGTTGCAGAAACACTCATTACAGTTAATCCTCCATTAAATCTCTTGCTAGCTTTTTCTACGTCAACAAGACAAAAAGTGACAGCAAGAGATTTAATGGAGGATTATCTCTAATGAGCGTTTCTGCAACTGAGCGTTAATCTGCAATGCAATTCTCTAAGCGCAAACATCGTCACAACCTTAAATCCGTCGTTGAAAGATCGGCGAGCTGACAGTTCGGTATTCGCTAAGGTTATGGTCATGTGTCAAACTTATATAAAAACTTCGACGATCTGAAGGATGCAAGAAGGAGCATTTGTGAGCATCGATGTTTTGAAAGCGATGTGACGCTTAGAGAATTGTACTCCTGAAGAGGCTTTCACAGGATCTTGAGCAAAGTATAAAACCAAAAAATCTTCCAATTTAATTCAGGAATACCGTAAATATGAGGTAACAAAACACATTAAAGTTGATTTGTTCCGCCTCTTATTATGAGATAATCGACGAAATAAGTACAGAAATAGCGCAAATCAATAGTTTTATAGTACAACCCTATAGGGATTTATTCAAAACTTATTTTTGATTTTTTTTATAATATCTTTAACGGCTCTGGATACTAATCTTTTTGAGCCATTCGTTATTTTTTTCCCTTATATTCTTTATTTTTATGATGGGATGATAGATGACGATGAATCTGTGGTCGATTTCGTAAGCTCACGCGTTGCCGCCAAAATGACCATGTACGAGTTAACTTGAACCAAAACTTATGTTCTGTTATCGTATTTATTTGAGATTCCTGTTACGTCGGTCGCTTTACGCAACTGTTTGGTACACAATCCGCACTAAATTATGTCACAAATATCTCTAAAACCAGTTTTTTACGAATTTCAAATACGACAAAACACAACCAGAGCAATGGCGCCAAGCAAACTCACTTATTTTTGAAATTGTTCAGGGTTGCCAGCACGCTAGCACCGATCTCTGAATTTTCATTGGAAATAGGTACCCTACAGTTTAATCTAATTTTATTGAAATATGACGAATTCCACATTATTTTGTCTTCAGGTGGGTTATTTTGAGGTGCATGTGAGTATTGTGGGGTAAAGTGAACCAAGGAATTTTATTATTAAATTCTAAACTTGAGGAAAGGAAGAGCTCTATCCTGTGTGGAAACATTGTTGCAAACATTTTCAAAGCGGAATGCTTTTAAAATCGAAACTACTTACATAATGTCGAGCAGCGAGCAGCGCAGACCCGGAGCTACCCGAGGGACTTATTTGCAACAATCTCTGTTCGCAAATACCATTACCAGCACTGCTTTGTTATCCCCTGTAACTTTCAAATACACGAATAGAAGACATCCCGGAGTACTTGCTAAACTTGTACAAATTTAGTTATTAAGTATCATTTTTATGATGATCAAAATTAGAATTTAAAAAATCGAAGAAAAGAAAAGAAAACCGAATAAAAGACATCCCCGAGTACTTACTAAAGTTGTACAAATTTAGTTACTAAGGATAATTTTGATGATAATCAAAATTAGAATTTAAAAATCGAAGATAGAAATAAATACTTTTTTTCATAAACCTTTCCCGGCGTGTGCACAATAACCCACCAAAGTTCCACCGCAATCTTATCAATGGTTTAGGAACGCATATATAGACGACAAACTGAATATAACATAAGCATGACAAACACACGTACAGAAGAATTTATATATTAAGAAAGATAGACAACTCCATTTCATTTCGTAAGTCATGTACGAGGCAAATAAGGGATATAAGTACGGTTTCTAATGCAGTTTTTTACGGGCTAAAAGCCTCTTGACATTTAGATTGAAAGATCATGAACTCTGCTATAATACAACTGACTGAGATTTAAAAAGCTTTCAATAGGTTTACCTAAGTATATTTCTGTGAAAACATCGTATTATAACCTTATCATACCTACCATCTATCGATTTTCTAGTGCGTGCTTAATAAGGCTGTAATAATAGAAAATCTAATACTAAACGCTCAAAATAGCTAAAGAACGACTTTCCATGGACTGTCGTAATTAAGCGGATCAACAAAAAGTCAAAACAAGTCATCTTGGATATGGGTATACAATGTGTTAATGAATTAACGCAAAACTAGAAAGTAGTTTGTTTAGATTCGAGAGCAGAATCGAATTATCATGGATTCGAAATAAGAACTCGAATTACTGAACTCGATCTCAACCAACCGCTCGGGCACTCTCACCTTACTTACCAAAACAAGATTCTTAAAATGTATCCATGAGCATGTTAGCGCTTTAATTCATCGCTGTAATGATAACAAATAATTTTTGCCTCAAAACTTAAAATGCGAATAACTTAAAATTTTTACTATAAAAATAATGAAATTATTGATTCAATCTAATTATTTTGTTATAAATTAGTTGGGGTGTAAGCATTTATGCGCTTACTCATTAAAACGTTGTATATGGCATCAGTTCGTTCAGTATGACATCCTGAACACTAATATGGGATGAAAAGCGCTCAGACTGTAGGGATAGAAACTGTGACGTCATAAAGATTTGACGTCACAGTTTCTTTTAAGCATAACATGTTTTCATTTAAGCATAACATGTGGGTATCAAATGAAAGGCCTTTATGAGTAAATTACAAATATCATAGTATAAGATTTTCACTACTTAGTTTAATAAATTATTTTAAAAGCGTCCAAAAATGCCACAATTAATTTATTCTGCGTAAATTTTGGTTTAACAATTTGCAGGTGTTGTTGTAATTAAACGGAATCCACCAAATCTTGTCCTTTCGGCCGTATACACTTGTGTAACGCGATTAATATTTAACCCTGTATTTAAACTGTCAAGATTTAAAAACCATCCCTCATAAGAATCCCTAAGCACTTGATTAAATAAAAATTCACCGAAGCACTTTCAAGATCATGGCTACATAAAGTTCAATAGTACCCATTCTCACAATGTAAAAGGCAATAGTAATAATAATATCGTGAGGCGATATCGTCAGGCCATAAACGTGGCAGACACGTGAGAATTCTCTTCATAATTCCGAGGAGTTAACGGTCCCCGGAGAATCACTTTCATTTTCACTTACAGCTACCGACTGCTCCGTAACCATTAAATCCACTTGTTTAGTACTCCTCGCCGGTGCTAAAGGTCCTGACTGCTGCCCATCTAACTTATTCACAAACAGAGCAAACTAAACAATGAAACAATTTCGTGGAATCATTCCAAACACAATTTTATATTGCGAGAGCGAATTTTAAGTCCAATGTAAATTAAATATTCAAATTCGAGGGCACGAAAACAAACCTACTTTCGCATTTCGAACCTGTTTATGTTTTGCTTTGGAATAGGGATATTTTCTCGCCTGTCTTTGAGTTGTAGATAACTTAATTTATCTCGGTAATGGTTTAAGAGTAGTAACGTATAATAATACACTCTAAGCAGTGAAGGAATGAGGCCTACTACCGTGCAGTACATTTATTTTTGTCACTTCTACGGTTGCCAAACCCATCAATACACGGTGTAACAAAACACCTTAGTAATATTTAAAGGGGTGGTTTAGAGCATCAAACTGAAAAATTTTTACTATCAAGTTCAAAATCACGCAAAAACAACAGTTGTCTCATACAAGACTGCAGTGTCTTACTCAAATGTATGGGATTTTTTTCGTCTTTGTACCCATATGCCATAGCGAAAGTTCTTAAGTTTGATGGTCTAACTAAACCACCCCTTTAAATATTACTAGGGTTTGTTTTTTATTACACCCCGTATAGTCCAGAAATTAACTTATTTCGATTGTTTTGGATTATTATTTTTTATTCAAAAGGAACTACGTACCCCCGTGGTTGTCCTATTTTATTTAGTTTACTGAAGAACTGACGAAACGCCTCGCATTAGGCGATGAAACTCCTTAATAGTTAAATAAATAAAATAAAAATGCACTTTATTGCCACACAAAAATACAGAATAGGCACTAAATAGATTCATCACACAGAAAAATTAAAAATAACAACAGATTATGGCTGTACCGTACAATTTTACTCTCCTATCCTTGCATGTAGTTTAGTTTCGTGTCCTTGACCTTTTTATATATCTACGAGAGTCGACTTTACGAGCTACAGTTTACAGACTCCTACAAACTGCACTAAAAGTGACAGAAATCAACTGCAAAAATGACTTTTCAACTATAAAAAGTTTTTAGTGTCAAGCACATTCAGAAAACGTAGCTAAATAAATAACATAATAAGTCGCATTGTGTATGTTTAATTAAGAGGATAGGTATACCTGCGAGGGCACCCGAGCTCACTGCATACAAATTAATATTTAACTAATTGAATCAATGAAATTAAATAAAAAAACACGATCTACAACGTGTTAATGAATTAACGAAAAACTAGAAAGTAGTTTGTTTAGAATCGAGAGCAGAATCGAATTATCATGTTTTCAACATAGGTAATTTTCTTCAAAATATTAAGTAATTTGTTTGTAAAATTTAAAATATCCTGAACTCGATCTCAATCCACCGCTCTGGCACTCTCACCCTACTTACTACCAAAACAAGATTCTTAAAATGTATCCACGAGCACGCTAGTGCTTTCATTCATTGCTGAAATGATAACAAATCATGTTTGCCTCAATTATTGTTTCAATCTAATTATTTTGTTATAAATCAGTTGGGGTGAATGAGGTTTTGCGCTTATTCATTAACACGCTGTAGAAACGAATGTTTGTGTGTATATAATTCGTCAGATTTCCGTTAAAAAAATCCCGGGTTTCAATGCTAGCAATTAAACAAAAAAAATGGAAAAATTGATTAGTATGGAAATTTTTAAGCCTCTGTAACTTTGTAACTATACATTTTAACGAAAAGCCAACAGACTACATCATTGAATTAAATTGGTTGATATTCAAAATAGAATAAAACTTAGTCCGTATGGAGAGCGCTAATTGGGTATTTGTGACTTCGGTTTGGTTTGAATCAAGGAGACTACAAAATTAAAACAAAACTAAATTCTTATAATGGGTGGACGAGGTGATCTATTGAGGTAAGATGATTTTCAATTGCAGCTAAACTATAAACCCCATCTAGATGTCACTCAATTATTCATGGCGATGGACACTGGGTTGTCCAAAATGTTCCTTTGGTTTGGGTTTAGGAAATGTTAAATCCCACCAAAAACATTTTCATGTAAAATGTTGCCAAGACGAGACCATATGGCTCGCACTATTTATGTAGAGTATTACTCTACATAACTTTTCTTGGATCTCCAAGCTTCTAACTGTACACGCCCTAACTCTAAAATCCCTAACTTCACAAACTCTAACACCTTAGTCACAGTATATGGCTTGGCCATTTTTCTAAATTCACATGGGCGTAAGGTGATAATTTATTCACTGTTCATTACTTTTCTGTTATACAATAGTTCTTGTAGTAGCGAAATGGCCGAGCCACATATTTTGACTAAGGTTGATGTTAGGGATTGTTGAGTTAGGACGTGTAGAGTTAGAAGCTTGGCTATACATGAGATCTGATAACTTTTTGACAGTGCGAGCCATATAGTATAGCGTTGCCACCTTAGCCCTTTTGGGGCTAGATCTAGCTCTTTTTACTGGAGGTGAACTCGTTATTTAATGATTTAGCCCGGAAAGGGCTTTCTAGCCCATTTCATTTTTTTAAATATTGCACCAAAATCTGATATTTGCGTCATATCGCGATAACATCGAACTTTCGCGATTTGTGTCATAGATTGTATATTTTTGTGGTAGATACCATTTGTTCGATTATTGCAACATACTGCATATCTACGCCGCGCCGATCCGGGTATAAACTTAACAATAAATACATAATTGAAATCATTAGTAAAGGTGTTTTTTTAGCCTTTTTTTACAGCAAGTATTTTCTTGGTTATTTGTGCTCCATCTAGCCCGGTCTAGCCCTTTTGAGCTTCTTCAACTGCCCCCATTACTAAAACTAAGGTGGCAACACTGAATATGGTCTCGACTTAACTACATTTTTCATGAAAATGTTTTTGGTGGAATTTCACTTCTTTTTGTAAGATGCTTATGACAATATTATTTTATTTTAAGGGGTTGGGGGGTGAAAGTTACAAGTTTTAGAATTTTTGTTATTTTTTGTGTAGTAATACTAGCTTAAATACCAAATTTCTATCAATTTTTCTAGGACTTCAGGAAGTACCCTAAGAGTTTTGATGATCATCAGTGAGTATGAGTCAGTGACGAAATTGGGGTTTCTTAGATATCAATAAAATCTAAAGTATAAGAGGTATGCAACTTATACTTTATATGTTTAATAAGTCAACTATTGACATCATATCCCGAGAATTTTGTTTATCGGGTATAATCCAAACCTAAGTTATTAGGGTTAAAAAAAAAACGACGAAGCGCTTCGAGAAAAGGTAGGTAGTGCCCTTGCGCTTCGCTTGGCTCGTCTCAGATATTATAATGAAAGATCAATAAATTCAACATTTTGTATATGACAATAGGTAGACAGATAAGCTTGCTAACAATCAGAATTAAGTCGAATATTGTTTCATAAACTACGAGCATTCTCCTTTAAAGGGATCGTCTTGTACACCTTTCCCCTAGTGTTTTACAATATCTTTTTGACGTCATTTTTGTGGTTCCACAGTGTTATAGCTGTAAAAAAGATGCGAACAGATACAGCACATATTTTACACAAATTTTCTAGTAGATTCTGCTAAAATAAATAGTTATCACATATACTAGGTACTAGATATTTTTCCCCGTGCAGCCTAAAGGTTCCTTCAATTTTCCATCAACATCACCGAAAGGAATAGGTTCCTACTTTGTGATGTTGCTTTCCGTAAAAGCAAAAAAACACATCATTATGATGCTTTTAGAAAATCAAGTAACGCTCGAAAGCGGAGCTCTAACTCTCGAATTAATATTTCATTGAGGCAGCGTTGCCTGTACAGAAACCAAATAAAAATTGCGAGATACGTGTGATCCTCATTAAAATTTGCCGGAGCCTCGACTAAATTTATTACAGGTACCTACTAACAAACTACTTCATAATTTCGTGTAACTTGACTCTGCATATTATGTGACGTAGGTTTAATATATTACGACTATCATAACTTTCATAGTAAAACTTTTTTAAATTTACTGTCAGGTTTAAAGAAAAATCTGCGTAGAAAATATGTAAATTGAGAGTCTACATTTTTACACAAGCTGTTGCCCACGACTCCGTCTGCGTGGACCTTTAGAAAGTATCACGTGGTTTAATCCAGAACAATATTCTATCTGCGAGCCAAATTTTATCCAAATCCGTTCTACCACTGTGATAAACTATAACATTTTAACTTTACCATTTGTAATATTAGTTAGTGAGATGAAACTTAACTTTCCTTTTAAAACAGGAGTTTTTTTCGTTATGTCTTCATTTAATTTAACACAGTTTAAAAGGAAATAAATTTACATGATAGCGGTGCATCAATAACACGGTCTCATCGCTAAAATCCTATTTCTGCCCAACAACTTTGGATATTAAGCAAAAAGAAAATGGGTCGGTGCTTTATAAAAAAAGTAACAAAACATAAGGGAAAAGCCAATAAGCAAAAGCCAAGCCAATTATGTTGTTTTTGTGTACAATAAAGAATTTAAGAAAAAAAAGATATTTATAATTAATTTTGAGCAACATGTTCACAGCGTATAGCGTAATGTTCCTTCGTTCGATTCAACATAATAAGAAATTCCATTCTCTTTAATTTGGGCTGTGTGACGCGGATACACATAAACCGGCATTCTTATCTCATCCGGAATATCGGGCACGTACCAAAGTCATAATTTCACGATGAAGTACCGCATGGGCAGGGAGAGCGCCCTTTGCAGTGGTGATTCACTGTTACGATTACCCGCATGCTGCCTGCAAACTGCCACGTTTTTTCTCCAGAATACAATGAAAAGAACCACCTGAACCGAAACGACGAAACAAAAAGGCCATTAGAACGATCCTGCTTCACAACACTCATTAAAAGAAAAACGTGGATTCACACGTACCTTCATACCCGATTGTACGTAGTTATAATTTTATTTACATAGCTACTGAACAGTATAACTATTTCAGTAGTAGGTCAGTTGCACGTACGTTTATTAAAGTTAATCCTCTATTAAATCTCTTGCGAGCTTTTACTACGTCAACAAGACAAAAAGTGACAGCAAGAGATTTAATGAAGGATTAACTTTAATGAACGTACGAGCAACTGGCAGTCAAAGACTCAAACATCTGAAACAGTTGATGTTCTGACAGGTTTGCTCCTATAGTAAAAGTTGTTCAGGTTGATGAATAGAGTGGATGGGTTTAAAGGTTAATTATACTTTTCCTTACACCATTTTAATTAAAAGATTAGTTTGAAAGCCTTCGAAGGTCCATCAGATCTTAACAGGAAACAACATCGTCTTTCAATCAAATTCGAGGAAAATGTCGTTCCCTGAAAATCATAAAATGTAATTGAATTATTCTTTACACCCGCATTCGCAAGAAATTCATTTTTTAAGATGTAAAGAACGTTTCCTGGAACGAAAGTGTCCATAAATTAAAGCGTTCTGCGGAGCAGTCTCAGTTACCCGTCACGATATAAATAATTGGAGAGCCGCAGAATTTATTACGCAGACAAATTTTGACAAATCGCTTCCGATGTCCTATGATTCTAGCGATTCGTATAACTTAAATTTGGATTACGGCTTTCCTTTTTTTTTTTGGAAATGACTATTACAGCGTTGCTCAGGGAGCAGTTACTGCTTTTTACTGCGGACTATTGGAGGGACCACGAAGGGTCTACCGAGCCAAATGAATGAACTTAAGCAACCGACCTAGGGGCATCCAGAGGGGTAGAACGTTGCTGGGGCTACGCGGCGGATTGGGTAGCTGGGATCGGTGAGATACGGTTTTCCGTAAAAATCACTACCTATCTCAAAAGCTACAACTTTAGGGTCCTTTTTAATATTCTGACCGTCAAACTAAACGACTTTCTCTATGGCCTCAACATCTAAATGGCCAAAAAAAAAAATTGCTGTTCCATACATTCATGTCGTCAGACTTAACCACATTTTTAGAACTGAGTTGACGGAATACCGATTTATACATAAAGGGTCCTTCTTAACATGCTGACACTTTTTTAGGGGGATGATCAGACCGTGAAACTGAACAACTTTGTCTCTGGCACCAACATCGAAATCGCCAAAAAAAAAGCAGTTGTTCCATACAAAACTGCCAATGTCCCATACATATATATACAGACGATTTTTTTTTTACTAATAAATAACATAATACTATCAGAAACAAATAGGATATTCGCAAAAACGAATTATAGACTTTCCATACTGATCGAATGTTTGTATGAAAAACCGTTTTTTTTTTGTGAATTTGATATCTCTTCCTTTGGGAACGTTGTTTAATATCATGAGTACCGTCACTCATTAAAGTATTGCAACTGTCTACTCAAACACCCTGTATACGAGCTGGTTACCGACTTTAGATTTTTCCCAACAAAAAGGGTAACAGTTAAAATGGAATTATGCTATTTTAAGAACGAAAGACTGGAAAATGAAAAGAAAGAACGAAATATTAACTCCATTCTCTTGAAAAAATCATTAAATAATTACAGGTCAGATTTCGTTACATATAAAAGTTTTTCTACGGCATGCGATACTAATGACCCCGGCGATAGAAACATGAGATAGTTCTCATTTGTGGAAATAACGAAGCGTGTAATAGATACGCCTCGGATCTGTTACGTCATAATAATCGCGATACATTCGTCCTCAGATTCTGAATGGGTCGTAATTGCTTATTCAGTGAGATTGCCATTTGCTATTAGTACCTACGTTGTTTGTATTTTTTCGCAAATTTAACAAGGTTTTAACACATTAAAACAACACAGCGACGACCAGCACGTATAGTACCTACAGTGCAAGCGACTCGGCTTTTTCCCATACTTCAAGTCGCGGCAAGCGCGGCTTTCGCTCACCGAGCGGGAACAGGTTATTGTCTATGCAGAGAATTCATGCTAGACGAGCTCGTTTACCTTTTCAATACGACAAGCCCTAAGATGTGAGTGAGCTATTTAATTACACATTCACGACAATTTTAATTATTATAGACGTATTTCTTTAAAGAAAATTACTAGGTACGTATTAAATTTTTATTTATATTATCATCCCAAGATTATAGAAACAGTTTAAACCAGGTCCCTAATTAGTAATTGAATTAGAGAGCAGGTTTCAGTATGACAAGCCCTAAAATGTAGCTCGCGCGAATGAGCTTCTCATCACTTTTATTCAGTGACTCAGAAACAGGAGTGTAAAAGGATTGCGTTACCATTTGTGTGTCTGTCTGTTTCTGTGGCGTCGTAGGTACCTCCAAACGGGTGTACGTATTTCAATACCTTTTTGTGATTGAAAGCCCGTTTCATGGAAATTGGTCCAGCCGTTGGAAAAATATCAGCACTTTTGTGAAAGCTAGAGCTTGAGGTACTATTGCAGCTTAGAAACTACGGGCTAAAATTCAAATGAGTCTTGCCTAAGTATCGATAGTTTGACTGTCGATACTTGACCTTGAAAAACAGTAACAATATCGATAGTGCTATCTGCTGGTGTAGTATTGTTTTAAAATAATTGACACTACGACAGTATTGAAATGCAATAGCATCGAAACTATCGATATAGTATCGATGATATGCTCATCTTGAGGCAGACCGAGATTGCTAAGGGATATTATAATGTTTTTGTGTAGGGTTTAAAACACTTTCTGTAATTATTTTTTTTATTATGCTCTAGTTTATGAGCAATATGTTCTTGTCTTATTTTATTCTATTTTTACTATTTCTATTCATAATTTTATTTATCTCTTGGTTTAAATTAATAATCTGTTAAGTAACAGCTGGTTGTGACAGAATAACAGTGGTCGTTGGTTCCGCCAACTGCCGTAAACTGACTATTTATATGTGGACTGGTTACGCGTGTAATTCTACTAACAAACATTTCTGCCACTTTTTGCGGGGGGCGAGGTAACATGAAATCCGCAACTTTGGATTTTATTCCCCATAACTTTAGATTCTAATTTTGAATGTTAACAATAATGAAAAGTAGTCTCGTGTGAACCCCAAACGTTCTAAGTTCGAAGTTATTATTTCGCAATTATAGGCTGTCTCGTTTAGTGATAAGGTGTAAAATTGAATGTAAATGCACAAGGTCAATTGTGCTTATACCGTGGCAGAGGGGAAATGCTACCGCAAGGCTAGTCCTTATAATAATTAGTCAAAGACTGAGTCACATACCTTTTTGCCCATTTTGTACACACAACATGCTATGTATGTTTATTGTATAATCTTTATTTACAATAGCAAATTAAGAATTCTATTCTATTCTATTCTATTCTATTCTATTCCTATATCAATAGTATCGATACTATTATATCTCAATACTATCGATAGTATCAAATTTTCCTAAACTATTGAATATGATACTATTGAAAATATCGATATAGGTGGACCAGAAAAGGGAAATCAAATTTTAGAGTAATCAACACTTGTGTAATTAGATTAGGGCCCTTTACACACTGCGACTTTTGTGCAGCGCAGAAGTGCTGAAAAAAACATCGATTGAATCGCCATGCAGCATCGATGCCAATGCGATAAAGCATAGATACTAACGTGATACAGCCACGATGCAAAACATTCGTAATATTTGATCAGTTATTCATGACAGCCTTTGCAACAATGCACACGTGTACATCGATACAAACATGTGAGTGCAACGCTACAATCATGCGTTTTAATCGATACAAATGCCTTTTAATTGCTAATGTAGCGATAAAGCCACGCGATAGACAAAAGTTGCAGTCAGTACGGGGCCTATTTTGATTAGAGAGATGACAGTTTGACACTACCATGTGAAAATCTCTATTTTTTACTTTTTTTTATGTCATGAGATTCTGGTCGATTTTGTTACTATTTTTCGAGGTCACGATAGTATCGATAGAATATCGATAGTTTCACTATTGTTAGGAAAATTTTATTCAAATATTCAGTTTCATTGCCCAGTTCTCACACGCTCAAACTTGAGGGTTATAACCTGATATTTTTTCCACTTTGTATAAAGCTAGCAAACATTCCTAAACGTGTAGAATGTTATTTACAGTTGATTTCATTACGTACACACATTACAGAGCTATTCAAAGCAAATTCGCTATTCACTGAGTAAATATTTGAAATAAAGGTTCCTATACATTTATTACCAGTTATGTTTTTTAGGGTACGGTATCAAAATTAAAATCGTACATCCAATAGTAGAAAGCTTTGAACGAGCATAGAAAATTTCGCTCGTTGGCAAATTAAAAATCAAAATCAACAACTATCTTGTAAAATATGAAGACTCACTTTCTTTGTACTCTAAAAAAGTTTTGAGATGTCATGTAAAGCCAATCCTTAAGTATGTCTGTATTTTCGACAAAGAAAGCTCAACGACATCGACATCTCATGTAAAACCAATCCCTATTATAAAATCACAGGAGCAGGTTTATGAATATACGATTTGGTATATTTCATAAATCATAACACTGACGACGATATCATATCCTGAAATTCTGAACTCTTGTTTTTTTAGCTTAGGTACTCAGTTGTTAAGTACAATTAGACAATACAGGGTCCTTCTTAATATTCTGACAATTTTTTAAGGGGATGATCAGACCGTCAAGCCGAAAAACTTTGCGAAAAAAAAATACGCTGTCCTATACATACAACGGCATACGGGCACACGGGCGCAACGGCGCAAGTAGGTTTGCAGTTTAGTATGGAACAGCCGATTTTTTTTCGCGGATTCGATGTTGGTCCCATAGTTGAAAGTTGTTCATTTTCAAGGTCTGATCATCCCCTTAAAAAAGTGTCAGCATATTAAGAAGGACCCTATATAATTATGAGCATACAAACAATGATTGATAGTGGCTCCCAACTTTATGTTAAACCCATGTTAAACCTTCGTATTTAAAATTGTCACCAAATCAAAAGAAACTAAAACAATTTTATACGATGTAAGCATACGAGTATTATCGGTATTACTTTAGTAGTATCGGTGTAAATGGTTACCACGCCGGACGCGCGGATTGACAAATCAGAGATCGATTCGGTCATGGATGTTACATGTTTGTGACGATGGCGTTGTTGTATCTTCAAAAACCGGTCAAGTATGAGTCGGGCTACTCGCGCACCGAGGGTTCCGTACCATACACATACGTAACATAACATATTAACTTGCACAAAATTTGTTTTTCTCCGGGACCCGTAGCGCAAGAGCGACTCACACTTGGCCGGTTTGTATTATTTATTGTTTTACCGTAGAGTTTGCTCTATAATCACACCAAGTTTGACGCTTGTATGTATTACCGTTTTTACGATAGAGCGAGAAGAAAAAACGTTGATTAAAACTAGTTTCTTGTATGAGTTCCCTTTATTTTTAACTTTTTGAAATTTTTATTCTTTGTTAGCAAATCCGCCGTAATAACGCACATTCTGTAAAAATGCAACTGTGTCGCTATTTCGCAAAGCTAATTTAGCAAAAGTTACAGCTCTAAATAGGTAGGACGGAAACGGACGGGCGGACAACGTAGGCTTAGTAATCGGGTCCCGTTTTCACCCTTTGGGTACGGAATCCTAAAAATGTATGTGTCCGTGAGCGTTATTTATATTTATGACCTAATACATATACTTACCTATATTATTTATCAAACATAAACATATCACTGCTCAGGCCTGCAGACTCCAGAATCCGAATGGCCCTAACCTAGGAGATCGCGCCTCAATAAGAAGACGAAACATATCACCATAACTCTATATGTTAAATAACCTTTCCGTCAAAACAAACCTGGAATAAATAGACTCTACACTTTTCCGCATGTCCTCATATATTTTCTGCACAATAGACAATACGATCGTACCGCTCGATGATTGATAGCGGCTCCCGTTTTTATGTTGGCCCAAATAAATCATCTTCGTCTCAATTAATGTCGCCGATACTTGCTCCAATTCGATAGGCGTTTTCCTATCTGATTGATAACACTCTCAGAAATAGGTATCCATCTCTCTTTGCTGTCATTCACATACTTTATTATAATTAATTTACTTTATTACATTTAATATCTGTATCAAAAACTTTTTTTCATTTCTTCTCTTTGAGAGAATGAATTCTCAAATACGTAGACACTGAACGAAATCCTATTAAATAAAGTTCAAATAAACCGCAAAACTAAACTAACAAGGCTTAGTTAAACCTCAACGAGTTCGTTACTCAAATTCACGATCAAATGCTCCGATATGAACGTGATCGATTCCCACAAATAGCTGCGGTCCGACCGACGTTATGAAGAAATTAATTCCATTTCCATTACACGTTGTGCTGATTTTAATCTGCAAATCTTAAAATTCTAGTATTTTAATTTTCATTCAAAAGTAGCAATCCTCTGTTTCTGTCCTTATCTTATATACTAAATACTGTTTCGAATTGCAGAAGCACCCTAATAATATTTAAAGGCGTGATTTAGAATTGTAGACTATCAAACTGAACAACATTCACTATGGAGACGAAACGTCGAAAAAAAAAAATTATTTGGCCAAAGAAAATGTAAATAGCTATTCGCGATTTGAATGTTGGTTCCACAGTGAAAGTTTTTTATTATGAAAATGGTAAAGTCTTACTTTTAATTTTTATCAGGAGAACGGAAAACGAAGCAAAATTCTGCGAAAACGTTCAGTGTCAGATTGATGTATGAGTTTGTGTTTTTCTTTGTGCTCACACCATCAATCTTAGAGATCTATTAACGTCGTATTTAGCGCTCTTCCTAATTATCTGAGCAAGCTCCCTACAATCCCACGGGTTTACAGGTCATGTTTATCCTTAAACAAAGCTTTTTTAGAGCGAAAGCGTTGGTGCGATGGCGCCGTGGCGCTTCGCGGTGAGGTATGGACACTCAATAATGAGGGGTTCAAATCCACGAGCGATATGCCATGTACCAACGAATTTTTCTAACTTATGTACGTAGTACCGCTGCTCTCAAACGATGAAGGAAAACATCGTGAGGAAAACTGTATACGGTGAAGACGAAATATGATTCGTACTTGATGTCTATCTATCCGCATTGGGCAAGCGTGGTGGACAAACGCCCATACACACTCCCTGCAACACTATCAGCATATGTACACACGGCGATACATCATGCTATACAAAACCAAAATAAGCTGGCGGCGCGTAGTTCGAGTAACGTTACCGTCGCGCGGCCAGCTTATGTTGGTTTGTATAGCTTGATGTGTCGCCGTGTGTACATAGGCTGATAATGTTGAAAGCTTTATTAAAATGTTTTTGTCGTCAGCCAGAAACCATAACATTAAAAGGATAATAATTTCATGATATTTACTGTACACGTTTGTATCCCATGTAAATATGATTAGTTAATGAACTCTGTGGTAAATATTCGAATAGCAACATTATTGATTAATTATTTTAATATTTACTTATTTAAATTCAGTAAACTGTACATACTTAATCCGTTAATGCAAACCGTTTACACTCACCAAAATCATAATCTTAATTTTTTTCAAATGGCTTGATTTTTTTGGGCTAAAAAAACAGACAGGAGAATCAAATGAACAGACCAAATACAAATACCACTTTTCTTTCATGTATTTTCTAAAATGTACAAAAACAGTTTATAAAATGTACCCTTTGACTACTAAATGA
Organism: Agonopterix alstromeriana; assembly: GCA_963924505.1. Lineage (NCBI taxonomy): Eukaryota > Metazoa > Arthropoda > Insecta > Lepidoptera > Depressariidae > Agonopterix > Agonopterix alstromeriana. The sequence continues at coordinate 8,198,405 of OZ004670.1, forward strand.
CTTCGGGTTTTGACGGGGTCTCGGGTCTGCTCTGCACAAACGAAGATTGACGAGCGGTATTATTTTCCTGGTCGTACTGTAATATTTTAAGGGGTGGTTTAGAACTTTAGATCACCAAACTGAACAACTTTCACTCCTACCTCGCAAAAAATAAATGTATGGGACTGCAGATTTTTTATTTCTTCGCCATGTTACCTACATAGTGAAAGTTGTTCAGTTTGATGGTCTAAACCACCCCTTTTTAAATTACAGGGTGTTGGATGTATCAGATATAGTTCGATATTTATTTGGGAGAGGCCTTAATTTAGCAGTGGAAGATGAAACACTGGTGATGATTGATAAGGATATATCTGACTAAAGGAAGACTTCCGATGCCAGCGGCCGATGCGTCCGATACTAGTTACTATGAAATCGCAGGGCGCCGCTTCCAATGCCAGCGACTGACGCATGCGTCAGACGTGCGCAGCCGATGCGATAGACGTGACAGAACCACGCATCAGACGCGTGCGTCAGTCGCATCGGCCGCTGGCATCGGAAGTCCACCTTAATGCTAAAGAAATATACACGTTTATTAAACAAGTGTTATAAAACAAGCTAAATTAAATTATATTCATTTATTGAAATTAATTCAATAAAATCAGCCCAAGAACCAGACGGAGTTTTCCGCATTGCGAAAATTAACCAAACGTATTAAGCACCTATTTTGTTCCAACTTAAACAATGGTTTTCTTTGTATCAAATTGAAATTAAACTTTTTCTGTGAGCCTGTGTGGTGTGCTTCAGAAACAAATAGCTGTTTTCGAATTCACTTCATCTTCCTTTACACAATTTACTTGTGATTTTATTAAGATGCGATAAAATTCTCTACGTTTATGTGAAGAAAAGACCTCCTTTGCTTTTTTACATCAACAAAACATTACGCTGACGCTTTTGACCTCTTGCTTTTCCAACTATTTTGTACTGACTGACCCAATATTATATCGACAATAAATCTTTACCAATATGTAAAAAGCTTCACATAAAAGCTCAGATATTAAACCATCGATAAAGCCTATTTTAAGCTTACAGTCTGGCTTGGTTATATCCCTTGGGAACCTCTCTATGTGAGCAACGTTCAATCTCGTTTCTCTTTTCAGACAATTTTACAGTATAAAGTCCCCATGTCTTATATCAGTGTTTACTTAGCATTATCTATTCGCCTCTTTGTACCAAGAGCTGTGTAACATCGGTAGGATAAAGAATCCATTCTACGAAACCCTAAAATCTTCGTTGCAATTGCGTGGGTTTGTCGCGCAAACAGGCAATAAATGTTGGCAGAATCGCCCAGCTGAGATTGCTGTCTGCGGGAGTTGCTTTTAAAAAACAGAATTTCCTTTTTTTTGTTATTCCAGGCTCATACGTAGTGCCATATATTATTTACATTTCAGGGAACAGTTTGTTTGTTTATTAGGTAAATACGGAGAATAGGGATGGTGACAAAAAATTTTATCACTTTTTTAGAACTGTTTGATATCTTAAACACAAAAGTGAAATTAAGTTTTGAAAATCTTAAAAATGACTGAAATATAAGTATTCAAAATTAACGATAAAAGCGAAATGCGTATACAGGGTCCAACTTAATATGCTGACAGTTTTTAAGAGGATGATCAGACCATTAAACTGAACAACTTTCTCTAGTGGACCAATGTCAAAATGGCGAAAAAAAATCTGCTGTTCCATACTAAACTGAAATCTTGCAGATTTTTATTTTTCGCGAGTTCGTAAGTATCAGCATATTAAGAAGGACCCTATATAACAGAAGTGACGTCATAACTCCGTATTTTTATGCAAATCATGACGACGTGTCATACAAACACTTGTTTTGCATGAAAGAGATAGAAGATAAAAAACTTTTTTCAATCGCTTATAATTTTTTTGTCTCATATTCGATTGTAATTTCGTTTGAACATTTAGTTATAAAATTTAGCCTTATTTTTTAATTTCTTACAAGATATGAATTTCCAGGATCTGTCATCATCCCTATTAAAAGGTGCGTAGGCTGTAGATTAGTTTTAATTCTATAACATAAAGACTCTATTCAACAACATAGATAATTTGAATCCAGATACCTACATTGACCGACTACAGAAATCGAGCGAGAGTCAAAAAATTTCCTAGGTATACTGCATTCCAAATAGCAAAGAAATTTTAATGCTATTTTGAATTACAGAAACAGAGATTTGAAACACACTCTCAATTCTTAGTAAAGTCTAAGATAGTATATCTGTCTGATAAAAAATTACATTTTCTTATCAATATTGGCCAGAAAGCTAAATATGAATCGGGATATTTTTACATACGCTGGGTGTTAGGCTAAACACTAGCCTAACATCCAGTACAAGGATGTTAAAATATCCAGATGCCTATTTAGCAAAAAAAAAGGACTTTCCATACTAAATGTAATCAGCTGATCGAACGTTTGTATGAAAAGTTGATATACTTTTTTGCATATTTCCGTCCGTCCGCATATTCCCGACTGCGCCAGAAGGAGGGTTATGTTTTTTCCTTTGGAAACGTTTTGTTCCGTTTCATGAGTAACGTGAAATCGCCCATTAACACGTTGAACGCCATCGGGCACAATTACAATAGATATTCTTTTTTTTATTTTTTATAATTCATGGACTTCTTGCTTGTGCGTTAGCACCGCATTTCCGCCAGTGTCAAGTGGTTTGAGGGAGTATCTATCCAATCCCGAGGATTGTTTTTGAGTAAGAAAACAACTGAGAAGGATTGCGGAGCCTCGTGGCAGGCTGAAACGCGAACCGCGCGAACATCACGCGAAAGAAAGGTGTTCTCGCAAACCCTGCAACGTGACTATCAATAGATATTTTATTGTTTTTCGGTCATATGGCAGCGAAAGACTTATAAATGCAACTGTCTACCCTAACACCCTGTTTTGTATGGAATGAATAGTATAGGTATAAACAGGCAAGCATAAGTCAAATCAACTGAACACTTACTAAACCGTATTCAGAATTTGATTGAGAACGTGGAAGTTTAATACGAATATTGACTACGTTATAAGGCCAGGTTGATTCAAATGTAAACTTTATCTCAAAGGAGTAAAGGTGCAGGTGGATTGTACAGGGAAAGCTGGCTCGTCGCCCATTCCTTGTGACAGTTCTCGACAGTATCACACTTCCTTATCCTGAATCATATAGTTATAAACAACTTGGTTCCATTCCATCTCAGATTATAGAACAATTCTAAAACAGCGCAAGTTATTTGTTATCAAAAGATCGTACTTATAGCGGTTATTATATTATTATTGACTCTATAAAATATATTTAAAGTTTGATTTTAAACACATTATTTTACAACTTAACAATGTAAGTATCAAGACAAGATAAGTTAGTAACTATTCCATTTTTAGGGTTCCTTAGTCAACAAGGAACCCTTTTAGTTTCGTCGTGTCCGTCCTTCTGTCTTTCTGCCAGCGGCTTAGTTCAGTCAGAGACGCTTAGTAGGTTCTACTAGAAAGCTGTAACTTGGCATAGGTACACATTTTAATCACGCCGACAAAGTGGTAAAATACAATCATGAAAAAATAATGCGCATTTTTGTTAAAGTCAAAGTGTCAATTCTACGTCCGTATATCGTGACGGGCAACTACGGAACCCTACCCTGCGCGTGGCCCGACAAGCACTGGCCGGTTTTTTCAATTATTTTTAAGGGGATATAATTCGGAGCGCGCTCCATACAAACGTACTATGGTGATATTTTCAATCCTAACCAATTAAAGTCAATGAAATTTTGCAGAAACAATCTAGAAACAAATCTCTATGCTTGTATGGAGTCAGATTTGCGTTAAAATATACAGTTTCAATGCTAGGATTAATTTAAGATTTGTATGGAAATTTTTGAGGCACTGTAACTTTAAAACTATACCTTTTAACGAAAATCTGACCCTATACAAGCATAGAAATTTGTTTCTAGATTGATTCTGAAAAATTTCATTGACTTTAATTGGTTAGTATTGAAAATTTCACCATAGTACGTTTGTATGGAACGCGCTTCGAATTATATCCTCTTAAATGACGGTACGGAACACTAAAATATTAGGTAGATAAACCTTTCGTTTGATAAAATATTTACAGAACAGTCGAAAAATTATTCATATGGTAAGAAAAGAACATGTCTCCTACTCAGCAAAGGGCTTTTATGGGAATGGAAATGTAGAAAGGAACTGAGCAGAAGTTTGATATAAAACCACCATCCTACGACTAGTAGACTACGAGTTATTACTTGTAGGTATGTGCAACTTTTAGCTAAGGGAATACTGTGCTAGGGCTATAGGGCTTTAGGCTATACTCCACAAAGCTAACCCAGGGCAGGTTGATGAAAGCAAGTATTTTCAAGCCATCTCTACAACATGGCTTAACAAAATACCGTCATCTAAAGAAGGTATCCGAAACCAACTAATTAACCTACCTTTTGAAACAAGGAAATGCCCGCTCGAATCTTGCCAAATTCAATTCATTTTCCTTAACGGATTATTGATGAAGGATTTAAAAGCAAGAAATAATGTCATGATCAAATAAATCCGTAACAATATCTTTTTTATTCATAAAGATATCTTGAGGCTACATTTCTAAATTAAATAATTCTGAATCCTTATCTCCAAGAAATAGCACCTGTAATATTCTGAGTTAATGCTACCTCTCGAGATTGTATCATAGCTCGTTGCGGGCGTAGAGACGGTGAATGAAGGGGCTGGTTTTAAGCTAAGACTAAGCATGTTGTCTAATGTACGAGTATGTTTTCCTTGTATACGTCTCTATGTTTTTAATTACTAGAAAAAGTTAAGGGTGTTTGGAAAACTGAAGAGAGAAATGAGAGATTTTGTTGGACCTCCTATAGAAAATCGATCGACTGATCCGCGACTGCACCTTTGTGTGGAAATTTTCTCGACTAAACTTTCTCGTTTTTCGACCCATGTTTCTTAGGGAAAGGGAGCGATGATAGTCCATACGGAAGAGAGCTAGCGACTCAATCACAAGACGGCTGGCGGTTCGATTTCTGGCCTGTACTACTAAGTTCTACGGAATTTATGTACGGTTGTATTTATCATTATCACTAGCTCGACGGTGAAGGAAACATCGTGAGGAAACCTGCATAGGCGAGAATAATAAAAAATAGTTCGGATGTATGTGTAAAATATAGGTGAGCTTGGGGCGAACACAATAGACCAGGAGTGCGATTTTTGAAAGTCACACGTTTAATATCGTGGTCGAATGATGCATAATCTCCATAGTAATTTTGACATTTGCTACTGCTGATTTGAAAGTGTGAGTTTCAAGAATCGCACTAGAGCCAACCCTTGCTTTCAACAGCCCAGCCAACAATAATAATAGGGAAAGTTGTTTAGTTTCATTATCTGATACTTTTAAAATATTTTAGTAAGTTATTAAAAAAAAATTGTGGTGTATAAATATGCAATAATGCAGTGTATAAATATATTAATCACATACACACACACACACAAACTCACTATCGTATGTAGTAAGTACTAGATACTCTTTCTTATACTATGCTATCTGGTTCCCTTTTGGGTGGCCAAAAACTACCAAGCACCTCATACATACATTTCACTTTGCTTAGCGTTTCATTCATGAAAACTTTACAATACACAACAATAACTTTCCTAATTCTACAGTATATAAACTTTTAGTTGGGTACTTTCATAAAATTATTCGTAATAAAAGGACGTTAGGCTTAAAATTCTAATTTAATTGTGGGAACTTGTTGTCAGCATCTGACCATCAATTTGTCTTTGTTGAAATCTAACTGTATTTGGCTGAAAGTTCTCCAAAAAGGAAATAAATAAATAACACTTCCTCTCACTTATTCTTAGAACAGCTTTAGTAACGTCCAAGATATGTCGTATATCTTACTGATAAATACGAGTAAATTATATTTGCTAATCAGAATTGGCCAGAAAGGTATACAAGGTGTTACAAAAACACAACTAAACATTTAAGGAGGTAGTTTAGACCATCAAACTGAACAACTTTCACTAAAGGACCAATATCGAAATCGCGAAAAAAATGTGATGTTCCATACTAAACTACAAATCTACCCGAGCTAAGCTGATTTTTTGTTTTGCGATTTCGATGTTGGTCTCATAGTGAAAGTTGTTCAGTTTGATGATCTAAACAACCCCCTTAAAAGTTTTAAATGTTTATTTTTACTTTTATAACACCTTGTATAGGAATCGGAAAATCTCGTCGTCCTTATTTGAAATGAAGTATAGGTACATACATACTCGTAGTTGTAGACTCGTAGCACATTCCAATTACGTTCATAATACGATTTAATACCAACAAAATGAGATAGCAATGGATTGTATAATACCGGTGAATGTTCTCATGTTCCTGTCGACAAAGGGTGAAGTGCACGAGCGATATTAACTTATCAACGGGCTCTGGAAAATATCAACAATTGGCCGTACGCCAGAACGAGAAAATGCGATTGTTGCAATCGAGAACACGAGTGCACTGGTTTGGACAAAATGAGCTTGTAGCAAACGGTTCGCTAGGATTACTCACTCCAGTCCTAGAGTTTAGATCACTAAGTATGAGTTGAGTTTTAGCTGCGACCGTAGTTTTAGGAGCTTTCATTGTTTGCTATGCATACCTACGTGTAATATCCATTTCAGTTCTCATATAATTCGGTCGGATTGGAGTAAATTGAATCAGATTTTGGTGCATTCGACAGCTCGTGTTCGATAATTCTCTGGTTTATTTTATTACGTAAAATGTTAAGGTGGTTGTAGAGTTGTCAATTTCATACAAAAGTTTGACGCATAATACACGTAGACGGTATTAATAACAGTAATATTTTATAAATGGAAAAATAGTTTAGAAAATCTAGATGCCGCGTATCAAATAACATTTGCAATTTATAATATAATTAAGATTTCTATGGATAAGTACACAACTTTATATCTTCATAATTATATTACAAATTGCAAATGTTATTTGATGCGCGGCATCTAGATTTTCTAAACTATTTTTAGGGTTCCGTTGTCAACATGGAAACCTTATAGTTTCGCTATGTCCGTCCGTCGGTCCGTCTGTCCGTCTGTCCGTCTGTCCGTCTGTCCGTCTGTCCGTCTGTCCGTCTGTCCGTCTGTCCGTCTGTCCGTCTGTCCGTCTGTCCGTCTGTCCGTCTGTCCGTCTGTCCGTCTGTCCGTCTGTCCGTCTGTCCGTCTGTCCGTCTGTCCGTCTGTCCGTCTGTCCGTCTGTCCGTCTGTCCGTCTGTCCGTCTGTCCGTCTGTCCGTCTGTCCGTCTGTCCGTCTGTCCGTCTGTCCGTCTGTCCGTCTGTCCGTCTGTCCGTCTGTCCGTCTGTCCGTCTGTCCGTCTGTCCGTCTGTCCGTCTGTCCGTCTGTCCGTCTGTCCGTCTGTCCGGCTTAGCTCAGAGACGCTTAGTACTAGAAAGCTGTAATTTGACATAGGTATACATATTAATCACGCCGACAAAGCGGTAAAACAAAATCTTGGAAACAATTTTTTTACCTACACAAAAAAAGGGGGCGCAATTTTTTTTCTCGTCTATCCCATGGTGTGGGGTATCGTTGGATAAGTCTTTTAAAAATATTGTGGGTGTGTGAACACCATTCAATAGCAGATCATTCGGGAAGATCTGAAAAGGATTAGTTTTGAAAAGGACGTCAGCGAGATAAAATACATTTAAAAGAAATTACCTACCTAATTATAAACGAAAGAAACAAATGTATATATTTTAAAATGTCTTGATTACTTACCCTAATTTGGAAAACCATGATTTACTTACGATATCTAGTTCATTGATTTTCTTACCTGCTTTGACTATGTTCATAATAATAATATTAAGTGTTTGTTGATTTAATCTGAGATTTAATCCGATGTTGACCTACGACGAGTACAAAACAAATACAAAGCTCTTTTTGTACCTACAACTAGTTTATAATTAACACGTACCTATAGCACAAAATAAATACGATAGGTATAGTTAGGTAGTATAGAGCAAGCTAAACTCATGGTAACAAACAAAACACCTCATTAAATTGAAAAACAACATCTTAAAAAACGACGAAGTAAAAACAAGCTTGGAACTGGAAAAGCGAGAAAAATCGTAAAGAGCTTTGACAAAAAACCGAACCATTTTAATTATTATGGTTTTTAAAACATTCGCTAGCGCCTAGGAAAGGAATTTCCCATCGCATGATTCAAAGTAACTTTACACTGCGGTCCAGCGGCACATAATTCATGCCACTGAGTGAAATATAATGCGGATGTTCTCATAATGTACGACGCGCAACTTAATCCGGCCGCGACTTTTTCCGCCACAGATATTTATACAAATGGCCGGCGGCAACGGTACGATCTTGTAAAACGGCCGGCCGCCGCCGGCCTGCGCTGCCGTCCGCCCCGGACCGGCCGTTTTTGTCACTTTGGGTAAAACAGGGCTTCTGAAAAGCTTACTGAAAACACACATAGTTCTGTATTTCACTGCTTCTGTTTAGGTGTAAAATAAAGTATCTAATGTAATTGTGTGTAAACTTAAATACTTTATATAATTAGGGTCCTTCTGAAAATGCTGACACTTTTTTAAGGGGATGATCAGACCTCAAACTGAACAACTTTCTCTATAGAACCAACATCAAATCGCGAAAAAAATGAGCTGTTCCATATAAAAGTGCAACCTACCTCGAGCCAAATGTATGGGACAGCAGATTTTTTTTCGCGGTATTGATGTTGGTCCCATAGAGAGAGTTGTTCAGTTTGATGGTCTGATCATCCCCTTTAAAAAGTGTCAGCATATTAAGAACGACCCTGTATATTACTGTTGGTGTGCTCCATACAACGAACTCTAGTTGTATTTTCAATACTCACCAATTAAAGTCAATGAAATTTTGCAGAAACAATCTGGAAACTAATAACTTTTACAACTTTTACAATTTAACGAAAATCTGACAACATACAAGCATAGAGATTAGTTTTTAGATTGTTTCTGAAAAAATTCATTGACTTTTATTTGATGGTATTGAAAATATAACCAGACTTCGTTTGTATGGAGCGTGCCAACTGTAATATACCTTTAAGGGGATCATCTCGTACACCTTTCCCCTAAGTATCTCAGAAAACATCCAAGATCACAGCAAAATCACGTTCGATCGACAATTTCATAACTCTTGACACTAGTTACTTTCAGAGAAGAAACTGTGTAAAGTATTATAGTCACTGCTTACAGAGCACAAAGTTCAAAACACAATGAAAATTGCTTTGCATGGCTGGTAGAAAGTTGCAAAACTCATGTCGCTCTACTTGTCGCAAAGAAAGGCTCGTTTGACGGCACTGCTATCGACTTATTGACTGGACTAAGCTATAGGTACTCGTATTGTATACTCTACATTGTACTTAGGTACTGAAAACGTTGTATCGACTTTACATCGATACGTACCTGTGAAATATCTCCGATGAGAAAGCGTTCTTACCATTTTCATTCCGTTACGAAATCAAAAAATATTTATTTGGCAAACACTGATTATTCGTACAGCGCTCTATACAAAACGAAGTTTCGTCCTGTTTTGAACATATAGGGTCCTTCTTAATATGCTGACACTTTTTTAAGGGGATGATCAGCCCATCAAACTGAACAACTTTCTCTGCTGTTCCATAGTAAACTGAAATCTTACTCGACCCAATTGTATGGGACAGCAGATTTTTTTTCGCGATTTCGACATTGGTCCAATAAAGTAAGTTGTTTAGTTTTATGGTCTGATCATCCTCTTAAAAAACTGTCAGCATATTAAGTTGGACCCTGTTTAGTAATTAAAGTAACAAAAAATGCTTTTAACACAATCTAGAAACCAATATCTGTTTTTCCATTTATCGGATTTCCTTATAAATATTTAGTTCTAAAGATATCGTGGCTCAAAGTTTTCCACAAAAATCTTAAATAAATCCTAGCATTGAAACTATTTTTAAAAGGAAATCTGAAAAAGGCAGAGCACAGGCATTAGTTTCTTCGTGTTTAAAAATTTTATTGACTTTAATTGGTTAATATTGAAAATAGGACGGAACTTCGTTTGTATGCAGCGCGCTCGGGAGCTTTCGGAATGAACTTATCTTAAATTGTAATATCTACAGGTATTTACTATAAAATGTGTATTCTGAGACTGAAAATATAATGGATGTAATCACTCTTGTACATAGGTAACCATTTTATCTGATAATTGTAAAACAAAAGGTTTTCTCTTACAATTAGGCAGACATCAACTTATTGAACGAATTGTAATAAAAGGCGATCAGATAAAAATCTGCAGATATTTTAAAAGCCGAATTTAATTAAGAATTCGGATTCGGATTTCGTTTACAATGTCTTTCTTTATAAAACCCTTTGGGCGGAGCGGAGACGGAGGCACAGATAAGAGATATACAGTAAAGCAACTTCGACAACGAATCGACGCACGCACACACACGAGCGCTGGTGTACACACGGCGACACATCGAGATACGCAAAACCAATATAAGCTGGCCGCGCGTAGGGTGAATAAAGTATAACGTCCCGTCGCCATGTGTATCTTAGCGGGCCTTGTATACACGGCGACAAATCAAGCTTCGAAAAACCAAACCATAGGTAGAGTAACCAGCTTATTTTGGTTTTGCGTAGCTTGATGTGTCTCCGCGTATACTACAGTCTATGTTGCGTGCGATACGCACGCGAGCACGCATTCTATCACGTTCGTTCGCGCGCTAATAGAAGGAGAGCTAAAGCGTGACAGCGGTATATCATGCTGCCATGCTACGGGGGCGGCACGTCTGGTATGACATCTCTACATGCGCGCGAAGCGCCTTTGCTCCATAGAAAATTACCTATTCCCGCGCTTTTCGGGGAGCGAAAGCACATATTAATAATAAGCGAGCGAAATCCGCGCTTGCCGCAAAATGTAGTATAGAATAAAGCCGAGTAGTGCGCAAGAAGAGAAATCGTACACACGGCGACACATCAAGCTACGCAAAACCAACATAAGCTGGTCGCGCGACGTTATACATTATTCTACCTACGCGCGGCCAGCTTATTTTGGTTTTGCGTAGCTTGATGTGTCGCCGTGTGAACTATACGTGCAGTAGGTACTGTTGCGCCCCGAAGTACCTTAGCGGGCCGTTTACGTGGCGCTCGTTTGTATATCTCGTTGCTGTACTGTATATCTCTTTTCTATGGCGGAGGGCTTAACAGAATACATTGGTAATAAGATGATTTTGTCTCGTGCCGTCTCCTCGGAGTCTTTGTTCGCAACTGTTTGTTTTGCTAATTGTGCCGGGACGCGTATTTGCCGGGCCAATAAAGATCCTCATAAATCTGTAACGCATGAAACACTCCTTAACTCGATTATCTTTTTGTTTTATTATTAAACAAGCTTTTGAACTCGACTTTACTTGCTTTGTCTATCTTTAATAAATAAAAATATACTTTAGGCGAGTTAATCTTGTATTGTATACATATAGAGTCTCTCTTGATATGCTATTTTAAGGAGTTGATCCGTTGATCAGACCATCAAACTGAACAACTTTCTGTACGGCACCAACATCAAAATCAAGGAAAAATTGCTGTTCCATAAAAACTGCAATCCTAGTCGACCGCAACGTGCAGATGCGATTTCGATGTTGGAAAAGTAGAAATAGTTGTTTAGTAACCGTCAGCATATAAAGAAGGACCCTATCCTATATATAGGGTCCTTCATAATATGCTGACCGTCCAACTGAACAACTTTCTCTATGGCAACAACATCTAAATCGCGATAACAAAAAATCTGCTGTGCTATACAAAACTGCAAACCTACTCGAGCCAAATGTTAGGACGGCTGATTTTTTTTTCCGCGATTTCGATATTTGTCCCTTAGAGAACGTTGTTCAGTTTGATGGTTTGATCATCCCCTTAAAAAAGTTCAGCATATTAGAAAGGACCACAGGGTCCTTTCTAGTATAATTTGGTACATATTTAGATAATATTTTACTTTCCATGTTAATCTAGACAGGTTTATGTGTAAAAATTAATTTTCCCAGGGATGAAACCTATGTAGATTAACTTGGAAGACGCAAGAAGAGCAAAAATGGATCCTCCGAACTTTTATAATTTTATTGTCTGTGAGTTCTTTCTTAATCGCGAACCAACTAACAGACAAACTTAAGGCAATATTCATATAGTAGATATACGAGCATTATGTGAGGTGCAGTAAATTGTGGCGCACATTGTCTGCCCCGAAGTTTGTCGTTCGTATATCATTGAAAACTGTCTAACAAACGTTGCTTATAAACTATTGCATCACTTGCCAGTGCCGGACGATTTTTTTGTGCTTTGCTCTTTGTCATGACTGTGTCCTATGATATGGTGTTGCCATTGACCATAGAAAATGAATCTCGATGCGAGTACCTATCAGTAAATAATTTACTTCATCAAAAATAAAAATTATACAGTTCATAAAAACCTCATATACAAGGTGTAACTTGGACCCTAGAACATTTACTTCGAGAGTTATAAATTCTTCAAATAAAGAGAGCTTCAAATAAAACATAAAGATATTGCTTTCCAAACTGGGGAATTTAAAATCACACAGCCTGAATGATTTCTATGATAGGTCAGCCGTAATGGAGATTAAAAGCGTGATCCATTACACTTCCAATGTCATAAAATACCTACATACCTTAGCGATCTTAGTTTCATAAATTCTTCTTCTTATTATGTGGGCAGGAAGCGAGTTTTTCACACCGCCTAACGGTTTCATTAATTTTTCACATAAACATTCTTCTTCCGTGTCGTTGTTGAATGCTATATCATCATCTAAGCCGATGGACGTCCACTGCTGGACATATGCTTCCCCCAAGGATCGCCATAACGTCCGGTCCTGCACTGCCCTCATCCAACGGAACAAAAATAGATCAATCGCAATCAAGCACAGTATTCACACTACAAAATACACATTTTGAAAAATATCGTGAGTTTTATGGGGGGGAACATAACGAAAAATCACCTCACGTAATTAATGGCCGCCCCCTAACTACCCGATCCGTAAGCCTATTAGCTTCCAATTATATCGAATACGAAATTGGTAAACTGGTAAATTTTTAAGTAATATTGTTTTTCGCCAATCATCATATCCATTGTATGAAATTGATTTGATACCTATATACTATCGAGTTTACACAATAAGACCCCAGAAGCCGTAGCATGTTACACGTGGCTGTATCACACCTTTTATCTCGTTCGTTCGCGTGAAAATAGAAAGAAAGCTAAGACGTGATAGCGCTATATAACACTGCCATGCTACCCATGCAGATCGGTAACAAATCGACACGGTGTTTTTTGACAGTTCTTGGTGATTCTGCTTCTTATAATAGTTAATCAATATCAAACAGTGGATTGATGATCGGAGAAATATACAATTACTTAAAAATTTTCCAGTTAGCATGCATGCATATACAACATAGACAATAGTCAGAGATATTCGAAAACCTCAAAATAGCCCTACAGGTCAGGGTACTACACGATTTGGATTAGCACGCCAGCCACAACGCAACTTACGTAAATTACTAACAAACATAGTGACCCCTCCCACTGAGATTATCCTTCCAGCGGCCACTCGGCCTGAGTTTATATCAACTTTTCGAAACCCACAGTTCCCTAGTATTTTGAATTTGGAAGCTTGTTTCTATTCCACAGATAAATTGAAAACGTCTCACAAAACTTGTAGCTTCATGTTGTGCGCTGCGACCGGACACGGCGGGCTCGGTAACTCATACACTTTTCCGGCGTAAAAACGACAGCAGTCGGACAGCGCTCGCGACGCGATAGCGGCTCCATGTGTACGCCCCTTTATTTACAGCTTGCTTGTTTCCGAGACTACTCGTTTCACTCCGCTTTCAAGTGATTTCAACCCGCGATCCTAGCTTGCTAAGCTACCTATCGACCGGAAAAATTGTTACACGAAAAATATTGCACGACAAAAGTTTCAAATCGTGTGCATGTTTCGACGTTCAATAAAAGGTGTTTACTAAAAGCGCAGCTAAATGGTTTTGTTTGGTCCGGGTATTGACGTAGAATACAATGGACACGGTCTAGTACAAAATTCTCGAAAAAAGTGTCTCCGAGACTACCTACTACACAAACCAAGTACGTGCGTGTAGTAACCAAGTAAAAACATTGAAAATGCTGTAATTATTTTCCTTCCCTCCCCCTTTCGCGGCACGGTGCGCGCCGCGCGCTTACGCACGTAGTCGGCCGATCAAACGAAGACTGTCGCGTAATTGGTTCTCTTTTTACGTTTTGGTGCTCTTTTGGTTTGGACACTATTAAGCGTGGACCCTTCGTCCAGTAGTCACCCATTGACTACTGGACGAAGGGACCGCGACAGTCTTCGTTTGGCGAACCTTCGTCCAGCACGTCTAGTATGATTTCTCTACACGCGCGCGACACGCCTTCGCTGCATTGAAAATAACCTGCACGTCTAGCATGATTTCTCTAGTTGCGCGCAACTCTGCTTTTTCCCATACTACAAGTCGCGGCAAGCGCGGCTTTCGCTCTCCGAAAAGCGAGGGAACAGGTTATTTTCTATGCAGCAAAGGCGCGTCGCGCGCGTGTAGAGTAATCATACTAGACATGCTGTTCCGGTGCTTTTTGGAGAGTGAAAGCCGCGCTTGCCGCGACTTGTAGTATGGGAAATGTCCGAGTCGCGCGCAAGTAGAGAAATCATGCTAGAGGGTCAGTATGGATTGAGGAGCCACATTTGCTATTGAAAAAAGGATTCTATGCCCATTTTGACGGAAATTAATAGATTTTTTAGACCCAATTCTGGATTTTGTAGCAAAAGTATCGAGAAGTTAAATGAAAATAACTCTCCTTCTGGCGCAGTCGGGTAAAAAGGTGGCTCCTCACACCATATGCACAATCGTCCAGTAGTCAATGGGTCCGGGGACAAAACGAAACTCTGATAAAAAAGATATTTGTGTTCAGTTTGATTTGGTTAAAATACAGTTTGGAGGTTTTGCAGTCCTCAATGTAGTCTTTGTTTTTCCTATCCTGTAGGGCATGCAAGATAAAGCGTAAAAACGAAAAAACCGACATGCGCGCTCGCTTCCACATTCGCAAAGTAACAAAGACAACGATTTCAGTGACCTTTTACCTCTTACGTGTCTATTCTACCCTATCAAATTATCAGTATAAATAAACACTGCTAAGTAAGCGTAAACTATTCTACCACAAAACAAACAAGCAAGCATGAGTATGTATGCGATCCCCAAAATAACGAATGTAAACACCTTGTGAGTAACACACCTACCTAGCTAGCTAGATAAACTACATTGAGAGGAACACGTAATCAGTGTTGCCAGATATGCTATAATTATCCTAGATCCACGATATTTTTTAGTGGCATGCGATAGAAAATAAAAGTCGGTTTTCGCACGATATTTCATAAATATTCTACGATAATCCACAATAATTTTAAATA
Source organism: Agonopterix alstromeriana (assembly GCA_963924505.1). Lineage (NCBI taxonomy): Eukaryota > Metazoa > Arthropoda > Insecta > Lepidoptera > Depressariidae > Agonopterix > Agonopterix alstromeriana. The sequence goes on from OZ004670.1 coordinate 8,213,935, forward strand.
TAATGAAATCTGTGTATCTAATCACTATTTTCAACATTCTCCGTTGAATTGTAACGATACATCACACTGGCGTTTGGTATTGGTGTTCCAATTTACTAGTGTTTAGATTTACTAAATTGAAGTTGAATGAGGAAAATGGGGAGAAATATTTCCTGACTTCGTTTCAATCAAGAGTTTTTACTAATGTTCCCTAAACCTGTGTACTTACCTATAACTCTAGAACCTACCTATAAATAGGTAGGAAACATTAAATACTGGCATGTAACGTAGATATAAAATGATAGGATTTCATGCATCATGCATGTTCTCGTGATGCGTTTGGTAGAGAGCTACAGCACAGAAAATAGATAGCTCTTTTCTGTGCTTATAATCGCACCGATCTAGGATGCGATAAAAAATCGGATAGTCTGGATCTGGGAAGCAGGCAGTGGAGTACGTGGAATATCTTTTACGGAATAATGGCTTCTATCCACTAAATAATAGTGGTTATACTATAATTCAATATGTCAAGTTATTTTTGGTCTTCATTTTATATTTTTTACGGGTAGAAGACATAATTTTAAGAAACCAATTTAATTTTTATTGCGATTCATCGAGTTTTTCAATATAAATTTAATTTTTAAATTACTTTGATTTGTAATCTCTAAATGCAAAAATGGTGGAGAGAAAATAATTCGAACTCCATGGAGAAAAACTACTGCTTTATTAAAAGTAAAAAATTCCTGCCTTCTCTTTATAACTCTATACTGGAAACAGAAACGGCAACACAAATGTCAAATCATGACATTGTAAATGTATTTTTTTTTCTTAATGTCTATTTATTTTAAGTTTACCAAGGAGGTCACAGGTTTTCCATTGACGTCACTGGACGGACCGAAAAACGACGTTATTTTATTAAAATATCTGTAATCCTTTCATTTTCAAATCTCTGACATATAAAATATTAGTATTGAGACAATTATCTCGTAATGGTATTCGATTCAGCTCTCCAAAAAAAACTTGACATACTCGTACCAAATTCCGGTAGGTACTATACTTCCAAAGAATTAAGCTATCTTATCATAACATTATTTCGTTACTTACATATATGGTTTTTGCAAGTGATCCCCTCCCGACTGAAATGAATGACGCTTCACGTCAAAACACGATAATTTTGCAGTCAATCTGATATAATTCTTAACTCGTGGATCTGGCAACACTGCACGTAATAAGCACGGCTAGCATCCCACGCTCGGGGGAGTCTCACTCACTCGGAAGCCGCACTATTGTCCGTTGCATATTACAAGTCCTTTAAACCAAGCCATTTTAGTTTCTATCACATAAGAATAAGAAAGAAGACAAGGGACTTATTACATGAAACAGTGTTATAGCACTCCGCCCCGTCATGCGTGACCTCGCATCTACATTCTGTCAAGTGCTTTTGAAAATTGTAAAATTCTCTTATTATTCTGGCTAGACACCAGCAGCTAAAGGGTGCATGTTTTCAGGAAGAAAACTGCGAAATAAAAAAAAACTATTTTGAAAATACCATAATTCGATTCTAAACAAACTACTTTGTAGTTTTGCGTTAATTCACTAACACGTTGTATACTAACAAATTAAAAAAACCCCAACATTTAAAAGTAAAAAATAATTCGGTCACCTATTTGGGGATGCGATGTAAGCAAATGTATGTTTAACTTCTTAACTTAGTAATTAAGATATTTTAGGTCAATTAATGTGTCGGGGACCGCAAGTGATTGTAAAAAATCTGTGGTCATTTCATAGCGGTCCCCTACGCATTAATTGACCTAAAATATCTTAAAGAGAGTTAAAATTTTCAAACAAATTATTTAATATTTTAAAAAAATTACCTATGTTGAAAATACCGTAATTCGATTCTAAACAAAGTACTTTCTAGTTTTGCGTTAATTCACTAACACGTTGTGTAATGAGAAATTAAAAAAAACCTTAACCCCAAAGACAAACATTTAAAAAGTAAAAATAATTCGGGCACCTATTTGGGGATGCAAATGTATGTTTTACTTCTTAACTCTCTTTAAGATATTTAAGGTCGATTAATGCGTAGGGGACCGCTATGAAATGATCATAGATTTTTTTACAATCACTTGCGGTCCCCGACACATTAATTGACCAAAAATATCTTAAAGAGAGTTAAGACATACATTTGCTAACATCATACATAAAAGATAACCGAATTAATTTTTACTTTTGAAATGTTTGTTTTTGTCTTTGGGGGTTTTTTAATTTATAATTTAATGTTATTTCATAATTAAAGTTACATGAAAACTGCTGAATCTATTTTTACCAAATATATCTAAGAACCAGCGCAAGGAAACTTGCATTCACGTAAAAAAAACGCATCAAAATCGGTCTATCCGTTCGAGAGCTACGATGCCACAGACAGACAGACACACAGACATTGGCGTCAAACTTATAACACCCCTCTTTTTGCGTCGGGGTTTAAAAATAACTCTTCCAACAACGCTCAATCAATGCTACAAATACTCCCGCTACGCAAGTGTTGCTACGAGCTACGGCGTAGCATGTGAGTTCAAGCTTAGTTTTGGAGTCCCCTCACAGCGTCAAGACGATTGTAGTCGGATGGCGTATTGACCGGTATATTTAGGATTCCCTTGACACAACAACAAGTCCTTTATAATTATAGTCTGTCTGTCTGTGGCATCGTAGCTCCCAAACGGGTGGACCGATTTCAACGTGTTTTTTTTAAAAATAGATTGCTATTTTTTGCGAGAGTGTTCTTAGCTTTGTTTCATGAAAATCGGTTCAGTAGTTTTCATGTAACTTTAAAAATTATGAAATAACAAATTTAAAAACGTTAAAAACAATAATTTATAAGTAAAAAATAATTCTGTCACCTATTATTTTTGATGTAAGCAAATGTATGTTTTACTTCTTAACTCTCTTTATAATTACTTACGACGTGTAAAATCTATGCATACTAACTGAAAAACACTTATAATGCGAAACTTTCTTTTTATTTTTCATATACAGACTCGTAAATTGACATAAACGAGCGAAAATATCGTTCGTATATCGATTCTATCGAAACAATTCTGTGGAACAAAACGATCCACTATTAAGGGACTATTTCGAGGCCGACTGCAGACTGCAACTGTAGGCTGTAAGTGCGGTTTTCTGTATTACATCTAAAGAAATAATTTAAACATAGCATGCATCGCTGCACTTGCATGATGAAAATAACTTTCAACATTTTTGTGTGATGATAATATTCGTGCTAGTTATTTGGAGCTATAAGTGCAGTTCATTTAACCGTCTTTCGTTTCTGGGAACTTATCGGCAGGGTTAAATTAAAATTCGAGGTGAATCTAAAGTGAAATCGTTGATAATTTTGTGAAATACTTGTACTAACACTATTTCGTTAAATTATCCACGATTTCACGTTCAAATTAGAGACTTCTCGTGTTCATCATGCTAGGCTCCTCTAGTTGCATCTTCTTGACAGCCAACAACTTTACGAGGCGTTTTAATAATAAAACCGATCAAGTGCCAGTCGTGCTACTTGCGCACCGAGGGTTCCGTACCACACCACCACACAACATCTTAACTTACAAAAAAGTTTCGTTTTCTCCAGGACCTTTAGAGCGAGACCGACTCATACTTGGCCGGTTTTTATTATTCTTTATTATACTGTAGAGTTTTCTCTATAATCAGACCAAGTTTGACGCTTGTTTGTGTTACCTTTTTTACGATAGAGCTAAAAGAAAAAACATTGATAAGAACTAGTTTCTTGTATGAGGACACCCCTTAATTTTAACTTTTTGATATTTTATTACTTTTTAGTAAATCCGCCATAATAACGCACATTCTGTGAAAATGTCAACTGTCTAGCAATTACGGTTCAAACGTTACAGCCCTAAATAGGTAAGCCTACAGCGTAGGCTTTGAATAGGGTCCCGTTTTCACCCTATAGGTACGGAACCCTAAACACGTGAGAAGTTATCTTAATTATTTAATTTGAGTTAGTTATTTTCTCTAAAACGTTCCCTTTAGCCCAACAGAACGTAGTTAAAAAGAATGCAGTGTAAAATGACACGATAAGTGGCGAGTGGACGTAATTGTACATCGAGTACAGTCCGTGGACGTTTCGTGTCGTTTGCACCAGGGCCACTCGTCTTCGTAGGCAGTAGGGGCCTTGCCAGCGGCCCGTGCCAAGATTCACCTCTTTAACTTTCTTGAATAATGGAACAGATTATAATAAAAAAGGAAAAACACATGACTTAGCTGTGTATATAAAATACTCCTATTAATATAAAGCTGTAAATAAAATATGAAAAAGGTATAGGTACTTATATCTCGTTACATAGTTTGGTTTAGTTAAGTTTATAGCCTGTAGAATCCCATTGCAGGGCAAAGGCCTCCTCTCTCGAATAAGGGTGAAAGGAAGTGGGCCATATTCCACCACGCGGGCCCAGTGCGTATTGGTGTAGTCAAGTTAGGGTCAGAGAATTTTCAAGCCGCCTTAATAGGCCTCTTTCGTGGAATTGTTACAACGCCATCTGACGAAACTATCTGAGACCAACTTCGTAATGTGCCTTCCGAAGCAAAGAAACGCTCGAGATGAAATACTACTAAACGGTTACCCATCCAAAGACTGACCGGACCATTCGGTGATCGTTTCCAATACCGAAGCTATGCCAATGAGAGCTTCTCTCGTTAAATATATATTAAATTCTTTTTCTTATGTATACAGATAAGACTCAGTTGCACTTTGACGAATTGTGTTTTTGGCCGAATGCTTGTGGCAATCGTAGCAAATACCAAACGCGTAGGTACCTATTGAACCAAGTGCTGCTAGGTCCTTCATTGTATAAAATGCATTCAAACAAATTAACTGTTTATAAAACAGCAATTTTTCGATTGTTTTATTCCCGATTTAAACGGGCATAAAGTAAAAAGACAGTAATTGATTAATTGTTTCAGGCTTAATACAAAAGCTACTGCGACCTTTTTCACAATTGCAAACAAAACAAGACGGACGTGACGCGAATTACTACGTGGAAATTATAACGATGTCACTCCAGCACTTCCTATTAATTTAATATTCCAATAACGTTCTCATCCTAAATAAAAACAAATTGCATCTTTTTAAAACAATACAAACGCTTGTGAAGAATCTCAAACGTGTTTTCATTTGTCATACGAGTGTTTTACAAATGCTATTTACTTTGGCTATTTACCAAATGAATTTCGCACTCGGATTTAATGTTTTCAAATCAACAAGAGCATGCTAACAAGGTACGGATGTTGGTGGATTCGTGTCGTGACGCTTGCAGCGAATTATTTTAATTAATTTGAGGAAAGGCGAGGGTGGCGCGCTTGTGGCCGCGCCCCGGTCGGTGCTATTCCTTGCCTGTTGCCTCTGAACCTGTGTGTGAATGAAAATTGACAAATAAAGTGTTTTGGGGAGTAAAAAACGAAGTACGTTGTGTAGTTAGTATAAGTAGGTATAATATAAGCATCTCTAACGAAGGGGTGGAACATTCTTGAGTCGTCTTCTTAATATGCTGACACTTTTGAAACTGAACAACTTTCTCTATGGCACCAACATCGAAATTGCGAAAAAAAATCAATTGCTCCTTACAAAACTGAATACCTAATTCGAGCCAAATGTATGGGACACCTTTTTTTTTCTCGATTGCGGTGTTGGTCCCATAGAGAGAGTTGTTCAGTTTGACGGTCTAATTATCCCCTTAAAAAAGTGTCAGCATATTAAGAAGGACCCTGTATGGAACAGGTGATTTTTTTTATTTTTTCTCGATATTGGCTCCATAGTCTAAGTTGGTCAGTTTGTCAAGTCAAGTCAAGTCAAGTCAAAATTGTTTATTCAAAATAATATCACATAGATAACTTTTTGACGTCATGTTTTTGAATCTACTACCGCGTCGGAAGGTGTTCTGTTGTAGAGAAGATGCGGCCAGAAACTCTACAACACACTTATTTGAAACAAAACAACATATACAATGTACAATTACAAAAATCAAATATAAAATTACATAGTGTACTATTGTCAAGACCAGACATTTTGGTCATTCATATATACATCAAGCAATCTGAAGCAATTTTGCTCAAATCTGCACAATGAGTGGTAGAATTAAAAAATGTAGAGTCACGTGTGCAATATTTACTTTCCATTCGCAAAAATAAATCATTTGTGTTATATACATTTGGGTCGAGTAGGATTGAAGTTTTTCATGGTTCTGCTGATCGTTTGTCCTATAGAGAAAATTTTGCATTTAGATGGTCTGATCATCACCTTGAAAATCGTCAGCATATTAAAATGGCACACTTATTAACACAGCAACCGTCTTTTCTTTTACTTTCGTCAGTCTATAGGAATTTGGATTTAAAATGTATCAACGATCAAAAATACCTTGAATGTTAAAATTTGTAGAGGTTACCTGTAATCTGTAACGCTGTAAATGTAATATTTTAAGATAAAAAGTTTATGAGAATAATACGATATAGGAATAGCTGTATTTTTTATACTAAGTAGAGTTTAAATAGTTTTGGGTTCAAAGCGGCTTTTTTCCGCATTTGTTTTCGATGTATCAGTAGTACGTCCGACATAGAAAAATGTAGAATGTATCCCCGCTCAGCACACCAATGTAACATAGCCATGCACTCGTATACCCTCCCGTCAACGACACCTCCTATCCACACCGCGTCCGCTAACAAAAACTAATTCAACTTGTGCGGGCGACGCCGTCGGGACGTAACAGTCTAGTAATTACTACATTATGTTACTAGTTTCTGTAAGAAACTGACATTATTATCTTCATAAAGTGCTTACCTTAGTGGGGTGCGGCATTCTCACTTACAGCCTTCTAGTTATTTCTACAACTTTAGTACTGTCAATCCGTGCAGAAAATGGAATCGACTGAATCCATGAAAATTACAGTTATCGTGCTCTTTAAAAGAGATCTTTTGAGCAATTATTTTTTTGATTTCAGCCGACCAAATTCTTTATCTTTGTATTTCAAAATTGTTCACGACAGCGAGTATCCACGTCTACCTCGGCTCCCGCTTCCCCTCACCGCGGTTGCGAGGGCCGAGGCACCCCTCGCTGGCCTTCGTGCGTCTACGCATTTCGCGGCGGTGCTGCTACGATTCCTCCCCGCGAAGTGAGACACCCAACGTTATCAGTGCAAATTCTATTTAGAATTTTCCGTCATTTTTATGCTATTTACTCAAAGAATGCACTGATCACGTTGGGTATATCATGCTTATACAATTTTCTAATCGTTTTTTATAGTTTTTTTCGTTGTATTTGTCATGTATTTCATAACAAATCTATCGTAGTCTTAAGTTTTTATTAAATATTGTTTTTTCTTTAGTTTTATAGGTATAAGTTTGGTTTTTTTAGTGTTTTTTAATAAAGTTTTCATTTTTACAGTTTAGGATAGGATAGGTTAAGTTTTACATTGTATAGAATTGCTTATATCGTGTTTTTTTGAATCCCAAGTTTTAACCCCTTATTTTTAGAGTCACAGTATAGATAGATTTTAACTGATAAATTTAATAGATTGTAGTTAACGAACTTTCTCATAATTTAACTAAAATAACAGTTCAGTTGAGATAAATTAGAAATTATAACGTTTTTAAAGATTGCTTTCACACTTAACACTTTGCCCCCGTATTTTGCATAGTAAACACATACATAGAGCCATAGAAATAGATGCACTAAATGCATACGGTCCAGGTGCACTAAGACAGAAACCTAGGCTAGAGATAGGATGCCTATAATTGTTTGGAACTGAAAATATTTGAATCGGTGCGGTAAAAAACTGTATATTTTTCCGCCTCACTCTGTCTTAGTCACCTGGCCATCCTAACTAGAATAGACTGTTATATATCAAAATACGGGGACTTATAAGTTCTTTTTCACCAATAAGAAAGTTTGTATCTGAATTTTATAGTTTAAGAAATATTGTCAAATATGTGTGTAAACCTAAGTGAAATTGATGTAAAACCAAAACAAAAATAGAAAATAAAACAAGGCCGTCCCTACGGTATTGCCGTGAGGTAGCTCAGTAAATTCGATCGCTCAGTTCGATAATCAGTCGCAACAAGAGTCCTCACAGCAAAACCGGAAGAAAGCTAGCGAAAATCAACTGAAGAATTCTTTATTGGAAGAACCCCCTCCCGCTTCTGCTGCCCCGCTCTCAAGACAGCTGTTCTCCCTCCACGGCCCTAGTCTCACACGTACTGCCGTAATCGGGACTATAGTCCGGCGATAGTCTCTAGTAGCAAATGTGCGAAACCAGACGAACGTCGAAGGCTGGTTGACCACATTTTATGGTCCTTCGAGCCGGATATCGTCCTGAGCGTACTGTGAGACCTGGGTGAAGACCTGGAAGACCTGCTGTATAGAAAATGCCCGTGACAAGAAGTATGAAGTCTGTGCCGCGTCGCGACGGACTCCCGCTCCGTGAAGAGGAGTCCACGTCACGTCCTGGTGTGTCTGCGTCGGGCACCGCGGCCGACTCCGAGCCCACGGCGTCGTCCGCGACGACCACGGAGTCGAGCACCGCCACCACAGCCCCAGACACATCAGCCACGTCGACTGACGCTACGAAAACCACCGCACCACAGAAGTCACCACGATCCAGAGCATCGAAAGCATCCAGCAGAAAACAACGGGAGCTGGCGCAGGCCCGGCTAGAGCTCTTACGAGCTCGCGTCGAACTAGCCGAGGCAAAAGTCAGCGTACTAGAAGAAACTTCAGATGAAGAGGACTCAATAGATGAAACGGTCCGAGAAGAAAGGACGTCGGAATGGGTCGATAGAAGCACTCTCGCCCTCACGATGGAGCCTCACAACGTGCCTGAACCTTGTTCGGAACCACCGCCCGCCGCTCTGCCGCCACCAGTGCCGTGTGACGTCGAGCCCGGGTGTCGCGTGGACGCCGAAGCACGAGGCCCCATTAATAGTCAACCGACGAAAACTACGGAGGCGAGGCCCTATTGGGAGGGCCTCCCCGTGGACCACCGCCACCCTGCCGCGTTGCTGGAGCCGCCGCCACGACAGGGAGAACCAAGACTGATTATAGATAGAAGCGCGGCCCTGGCGCGGGAGCCCTGGGAGAGCACCGGGGAGCCACGCCAGCCTGTAGCGCCGCAACAGCCGCCTACGCTACAGGAAATACGAAAACATATAGAAGATAGAAGATGGGACGCGGCGCAGAGGCCCCCGGGTGGGGACGTCGCCGGAGATCCACATCACCTTGTCGCGCCGCACCAGCAGCCTCCGCGACAAGACAGTAAACCGAATGAGTTGGCGATACAAGAGCTCGCCAGCGCCATCACTCTCGCCGCGCGGTCCGCGGGACAGCCCGCAATCGCGTCAAGGGTTCCTGATCTACCCTTCTTCAGTGGCCAGTCGGCGGAGTGGTTACCGTTCAAGATAGCAGTGGAAGAATCAATGGCACAGCTGACAGAACAAGAAACGATAGCGAGACTACGACGGAGCCTGCGCGGGCCGGCGCGGGACGCGGCCCACTGTCTATTCGTGGGCCACACAACAACATTGGAGGTAATGCAGCTTCTTCAATCGAGATTTGGACGACCCGATGCGCTCGTCATGGCTGAAATGAAGAAGCTACGGGACCTGCCGCGCCTCACCGAAAACCCGAAAGATGTGTGTGTGTTCGCGTCGCGTGTGGCCAACATCACCGCGACGGTCAAGGCGCTGGGCCGATCGCACTATCTATACAACCCAGAGATAGTGCGCGCCGTCATCGACAAGTTCCCGCCTACGCTACGCTTCCGTTACTACGACTTCGCTCCGGAACAGCCTGCCTTCCAACCAGACTTGGTAACGTTAACAAAGTTTTTAGACTATACCGCTGAACGGTGCGGTAATTTTGCTCCCCTCGAACACGTGCCACAGTTCGAGCGGCGGGAGCAACAACAAAGAGGACCAGCGCGCGCCTACCACGCCAGAGGACAGCAGCCGAAGCCAGAGCCCTGTCCAGTCTGCAGGAAAGGCGATCACAAGGTAAATAATTGTGAACTGTTTAAAAAAGAAACTGTGTCGGCGCGCTGGGACATCGCGAAAGAAAAACGCCTGTGCTTCAAGTGTCTTCGTGTTCGTCGCAGTCAACACAGCTGTAAGACACACAGGTGTGAAATCAATGGGTGTCAGCACAACCACCACCCGCTCCTCCATAGCACACCGCAGCCGAGGCCGCCGCCCAAGCCAGAGCCAGAAGAAACAGTGTCGTCGGCGCGAAATACAGTAAGGACGGCTCTATTGAAAATCGTGCCAGTGATAGTGAGCGGTCCTACGTCGCAAATAGAAACCTACGCACTGTTGGACGACGGCTCTACATGCACTATAGTGGAAAGAGAAATCGCTAACAAGGTGGGTGCGAAAGGGACAGCATCACCGTTCACTATAGAGGGCGTGGCGGGCGCGCGGATCGACGCAAGTGAGTCGACGCGCGTGCGTTTAAAAATTGGTGGCAAATATAGTTTGGAAGAGTTTGAAGTAACAGCGCGCACAATGGACAAGCTTGACCTGTCGGCACAGCGGGTCCCGCCGGAGCTCATCTCCGGCCTCGAACATCTCAAAGACATAGAGGAAGAGATCCTCTATGAAGACGGCAAGCCAACGATACTCATCGGGCAGGACAACTGGCAGCTGCTGCTGGCTCACGCCGTGCGCCGCGGGACGGACGATCAACCCGTCGCCTCCCTAACCGAACTAGGGTGGGTCCTGCACGGCGCGCGAGACGGACGGCGTGAGAAGGTAAACGATCAACGAATTAGCTATGTGTCTGCGCCTCAGCCCGAGAGTTCTATAGAAGAAATGATTCGAGAACATTTTTCGCTCGATTCGCTGTGTGTCGAGCCTCGTCGCAGTTACAACGATAGTGAGAAGCGTGCGCTATCAATTTTGGAGGAAACTACTAAGCGGTTACCGGCGGGAGGCTACGAGACTGGGCTCCTATGGCGTCGCGACGACTTCACGCCACCCGACAGCTACGCTACAGCACTCCGCCGCCTCGAACTTATTGAGAAAAAGCTGGACCGGGAACCTGCGCTGAAGAAAAGGTACACCGACCAGATTCAAGACTACATAGAAAAAGACTACGCGGAGGAAGCGCCCAAGACCACCGCGCGACCCAATAAGGTATGGTACCTACCTCACTTCGGCGTAGTGAACCCGGAGAAACCCGAAAAGCTGCGAATAGTGCACGACGCGGCGGCGAAGTCAAGAGGGACGAGTTTGAACGACCTGCTGCTGTCCGGTCCCGACCTACTTCAATCCCTGCCCGGCGTGCTGATGAGGTTTCGACAGCGAAACATAGCGGTCACAGCTGATATTCGTGAAATGTTCATGCGAATATCGATTCGAGAGGAAGACAGAGACATGCAGCGCTTCCTATGGAGAGGGGAGCGACGCGACGGACCTCCGACCGAATATCGCATGAAGAGCGTAATATTCGGGGCCACCTCTTCGCCTAGCACAGCCATTTTTGTCAAGAATCGAAACGCCGAGTACTTCAAAGAAAAATTCCCGGAGGCCGCCGACGCCGTAGTACGTAGTCATTACGTAGATGACTATATAGCTAGCTACGACACCGAGGAGGAGGCTCTACGAGTCTCCAATCAAGTCTCATTCATACATAGTCGAGGTAATTTTTTCCTTACTAAATGGGCATCGAACTCTCAACTTGTACGTGGACAGCTGGCGCCGGGTGAGAAAAAAGAAGTGGTTCAACTCGACACCGAGAAAATACTCGGAATGGTCTGGCGGACGCAGACCGACACGCTCTCGTTCAACATAAACGAACGTAAGTTGCCCACTTCACTACTCGACGGTACACCCACTAAGAGAGAGGCTCTACGTGTTGTTATGTCTATCTACGATCCACTGGGGCTTGCTACACCGATCACCGTGCAAGCCAAACGAATACTGCAGAACACATGGCGCTCTGGCATCGACTGGGACACCGAGCTACCACCAGCGGAAGCAGAGGCATGGAGGAGTTGGGTCGGCGAGGCTAAGCAACTCTCAAGCTTAGCCGTGCCGCGCTGCTACGCCCAACTAGCACACGCGACGACGATAGAGCTTCACACGTTCGTCGATGCCAGTAGTTCGGCCTACGCGGCCGTCTCCTACTGGCGAGTGATCGACGGCGACGGACGTGTCTGCGTGTCCCTCATCGCTGCAAAGGGACGAGTCGCGCCGCTGAAGACGGTGTCAATCCCGCGCCTCGAACTACAAGCTGCAGTGCTGGGCGCCCGCCTAGCACAATCGATCGCTACAGAACACGATATCAAGCCTCATCGACGTGTATTTTGGTCAGACTCACGCACCGTGCTCACATGGCTACGCAACGGTCCTCGAGTATACAAACCATTCGTCTCACATCGTGTCGCCGAGATCGGTGAGTCCACAAAGACATCGGAGTGGAGGTGGGTCCCCACCAAGGCAAACGTCGCGGACGACGCGACGAGAGAGGCGCCGGGAAATTTCGAGTCGACACATCGCTGGTTCACGGGGCCGCCTTTCCTACACGCACAGGAAAGTGAATGGCCGGCCGAGACAGATAGTACTACGGACGACGTCGACACCACCGAAGAGCGCCTGCATGTGACGAGGTCAACGACACGACTCACCGAAGCCCTACCCGATGTGAAACGTTTCTCTAACTTCAATCGTCTGCTACGATCGACCGCACGAGTTCTACAATTCATCGAGTTACTACGCGCACCGCAACAATGTAACGCGGCCTACAAACGAACAAAGAAAAGTACAGACAGCGACGCGACGTGGAGAAACAACAATGAAAATCGTAAGAAAATTGTCAAGAAAGCGGCGACGAGCGACGTGACTACATCGCCGTACAAACCTATTAAAGTACATCACATACACCGTGCACAGCTCCTGTGGATTCGAGCCCAACAAGAAATAGTTTTTGCTGACGACGTGACCGCCATGCGCCTGGGGCGCCCCCTACCTACAGATAGCAGACTCAAACAGCTGTCCGTCACCTACGGACAAGACGGCGTGATACGACTACGGTCACGCATAGACGCCGCTACGGACATTTGTTACAGCCAACGAGAGCCTGCGATAATAGAGGGCGGCCACCCGTGGACACAGCTTTACATCGCACACGTTCACACACAACTACACCACGGCGGGTTCGAGACTACAGCGAACGAGGTACGACAACACTACTGGGTGCTACGCCTGCGCTACGCCGTTCGTAGCGCTGTGAAACAATGCCTACGGTGCCGCATCGCTAAGGCGAAGCCGGCGCAACCGTCAACGGGCAACCACCCACCGAGTCGCCTTGCTCATCATCAGCGGGCCTTCACTTTCGCGGCCCTCGATTATTTCGGGCCCCTCACCGTGACCGTCGGCCGTACTCATCAAAAGAGGTACGGCGTGCTCTACACGTGCCTCACTACCCGAGCTGTACACATAGAGCTCGCGGGTAGTCTCAGCACGGACTCTGCGGTGATGGCGCTGAGGAGGTTCATCGGACGACGTGGCTGCCCTACAGAGCTCTGGTCGGACCAGGGCACCAACCTGCGCGGCGCCGACGTCGAGCTTCGCCGCGCGATCGACGGGGCGACGCAAGAAGAGGCGTCGCTACGCGCCATCCGGTGGCGCTTCATACCGCCGAGCGCCCCATTCATGGGGGGCGCATGGGAGCGTATGGTGCGGAGCATCAAAACCGCACTATACACCACACTGAACGAGCGCGCGCCCAAGGAAGAGGTGCTCGCTACACTGCTCGTCGAGGCGGAGCACACAGTAAACAGCCGCCCCCTCACACACCTGTCGACGGCCCCGGACGACGAGGAAGCCCTCACGCCCAACCACTTCCTCCTGGGCGGGCCATCACGCGTCCCACAACCCGGGACGTTCACCGACGGCGACATCAGCGGGCGCAGGGAGTGGCGAGTCAGTCAGCGGCTGGCCGACCACTTCTGGGCGCGCTGGGTGCGCGAGTACCTCCCCGAGCTGCAACACCGGCGGGAGCCCCGCGCCACTGGAGGCGCAATTCAGCTGGGCGATCTGGTCCTCATCGCAGACGGGACCCTGCCTCGCAACATCTGGCCGCGAGGCGTCGTGGTCGCCACCTTCCCCGGCCCCGACGGCGAGATACGAGCTGTCGACGTGCGCACCAACAAGGGAGTCTTGCGGCGGCCCACGAAGAAGCTGGTGATCCTGCCCACTGCCAACGAGTCGTCCTGATGACCACGGGACTGCCTGCTGCCGCTCACACGAAAAGTTCCAGCTACGAGAGCTGCGGCGGGAGAATATGTTCACGACAGCGAGTATCCACGTCTACCTCGGCTCCCGCTTCCCCTCACCGCGGTTGCGAGGGCCGAGGCACCCCTCGCTGGCCTTCGTGCGTCTACGCATTTCGCGGCGGTGCTGCTACGATTCCTCCCCGCGAAGTGAGACACCCAACGTTATCAGTGCAAATTCTATTTAGAATTTTCCGTCATTTTTATACTATTTACTCAAAGAATGCACTGATCACGTTGGGTATATCATGCTTATACAATTTTCTAATCGTTTTTTATAGTTTTTTTCGTTGTATTTGTCATGTATTTCATAACAAATCTATCGTAGTCTTAAGTTTTTATTAAATATTGTTTTTTCTTTAGTTTTATAGGTATAAGTTTGGTTTTTTTAGTGTTTTTTAATAAAGTTTTCATTTTTACAGTTTAGGATAGGATAGGTTAAGTTTTACATTGTATAGAATTGCTTATATCGTGTTTTTTTGAATCCCAAGTTTTAACCCCTTATTTTTAGAGTCACAGTATAGATAGATTTTAACTGATAAATTTAATAGATTGTAGTTAACGAACTTTCTCATAATTTAACTAAAATAACAGTTCAGTTGAGATAAATTAGAAATTATAACGTTTTTAAAGATTGCTTTCACACTTAACACTTTGCCCCCGTATTTTGCATAGTAAACACATACATAGAGCCATAGAAATAGATGCACTAAATGCATACGGTCCAGGTGCACTAAGACAGAAACCTAGGCTAGAGATAGGATGCCTATAATTGTTTGGAACTGAAAATATTTGAATCGGTGCGGTAAAAAACTGTATATTTTTCCGCCTCACTCTGTCTTAGTCACCTGGCCATCCTAACTAGAATAGACTGTTATATATCAAAATACGGGGACTTATAAGTTCTTTTTCACCAATAAGAAAGTTTGTATCTGAATTTTATAGTTTAAGAAATATTGTCAAATATGTGTGTAAACCTAAGTGAAATTGATGTAAAACCAAAACAAAAATAGAAAATAAAACAAGGCCGTCCCTACGGTATTGCCGTGAGGTAGCTCAGTAAATTCGATCGCTCAGTTCGATAATCAGTCGCAACAAGAGTCCTCACAGCAAAACCGGAAGAAAGCTAGCGAAAATCAACTGAAGAATTCTTTATTGGAAGAACCCCCTCCCGCTTCTGCTGCCCCGCTCTCAAGACAGCTGTTCTCCCTCCACGGCCCTAGTCTCACACGTACTGCCGTAATCGGGACTATAGTCCGGCGATAGTCTCTAGTAGCAAATGTGCGAAACCAGACGAACGTCGAAGGCTGGTTGACCACAAAAATAGACCCAAACAATCTCCAAGTGATATTTTCTTGGAGAGTTCCATGCAGCTCTTTCCACCGACTAAAGTAAGCATACTCATGCAATAGATCATTTGGTTTTTCGTGGATTTTCCTTCATATGCGTAGAGCCAACAGTGAAAAGTTTGATGCACGAAGAGAGTTGCCCCGAGTGACGTACTGAACCCCCAAAACGTAATGAGCACCCTCGACAATCAGCAAACCTCCAATGCTGGTTGACAAATCTCTCTTTGCGATCGACTCAAAAGAAGAAGTGATTTTTTCATCGGTTCTCAAGTTATTGTGGACGACTTTGGCAGGGCTTTTCTAACAAGCGAGTAGGACGGCTGTAAAAAAATAAATTGTAAATGTGAAAATATGAATGAGTGTTTTCGACAGTAGACGAGATACTTAGAATATTTAAGTAGGTTTGTGTAGGTATAATCAATGCGACTCATAACAAAGACTACAGAACTATAAAACTACAAAAATAAGATACGATTTTTTTACCGAAGCGTAGGAATCCAGATAGTACACCTACTAATATACCAGAAAAATTTACAACTGTGAACGAGATACGTCAGTTTTATCGTATCTAATATTTTATTACAGAGAATGTAAATATTTAAATGAAAAAGTGAACGACTCAACTATAGTCTATACTTAAATAAAATAAAAATGTATATCTTGGTCATTGTAACACAGTCACATTGAAAGTATTATTCAGAAATGATTACACTATTTCGAGTTATTTTTAAACCAAACCTATTCTGAACAAAGAATGCTCAATAAAACCTAACTTAAAAGTAAAGTAAAGCCAAGCTGTCGAAAAAAGTTTATTACCGAGGGTTTCTCTTCAATCTTAGTCGTAATGCTAGAACGTTTCAAACCGAAGGGTCCGGAGGGGAACAAACTTCGCCCCCCGAAACAGACGGTTCAACGGTTTACAAATTATGGCGAGTCATGATTTTGGGAGAGCATTGTCACCAAAGCAACAACGCCCCTTCATTGTCACATTTCGTGACGTTATATTGTCACGATCACATTAAATACGCATCTACATAATGTACAAAAAAGTACACAACATAATTACTCCAGTAAAAATTTCATATTAATAGTAGGTACTGTTATTTTATTACCTACTCTTTTATCGAGATTTCGTGGCCACAAAGGCTGAACCGGACCCTCAGTCCTAAAATACCTTAAGAAACGATATAATCGTAAAAGGGCATTATTTTTTAATATAGGGTCCTTCTTAATATGCTGACACTTTTTTAAGAGGATGATCAGACCATCAAACTGAACAACTTTCTCTATGGGACCAATGTCGAAATCGCGAAAATAAAATCAGCTGTTCCATACGAAACTGAAATCTTACTGGACCCAATTGTATGGGGCAGCTGATTTCTTTTTCGTGATTTCGACATTGGTCCCATAGAGAAAGTTGTTCAGTTTGATGGTCTGATCATCCCCTTAAAAAAGTGTCAGCATATTAAGTTGGACCCTATATATTTCTTGCAGCAGACGGTGCAAAAGAGACAGATCATCACAAGGCAAATTCAATGTGTACAAACAGTAAGCCCGGCTTGCACCAACATGT
Organism: Agonopterix alstromeriana; assembly: GCA_963924505.1. Lineage (NCBI taxonomy): Eukaryota > Metazoa > Arthropoda > Insecta > Lepidoptera > Depressariidae > Agonopterix > Agonopterix alstromeriana. The sequence goes on from OZ004670.1 coordinate 8,231,175, forward strand.
ATTTAGGCTTAAACGTATTTAGTGATAGTTCTATCCTTCACACCGCTAATACAAATGACAGTGACAGCATCATATTTAAACATGTTTAAGCCTAAATATGTTTTGGTGCAAGCCAGCCTAACAGTGCGTGTCCGTGCTTCGGTGGATATTTCCGTCATTTCCTTAGCGGTGTACAGGTTGGTTAACTAAAGCTGTCGCGTTCACAGACACACACAAATGCGTTTTTCCTGTCACTGCGTCCGTGCTTGATAGAGATAGAGAAACTTTTCATTATGCGTGCAATGAGACAAAGGCATTGCGTAAATGTGTAGCACGCGCTAGCTTTAGTTACCCGACCTGGAGACCGATTGCGCTAATTTAAAACATCGAAGTTCTATTCTTATCCAATTTCAGTTCTAATCACATTGCAATCCAACTACTATTCAACTGTGCTGAATTTTGCATCGCGCTAAACTCTATGTAACTGACAGCCTTTAAGAGAAGTTTATTCCGAATGCGTAAATGCGCGCTGCATACAAATGAAGTCTGGTGATATTTTCAATACTAACCAATTAAACTCAATGAAATTTTGCAGAAACAATCTAGAAACCAATCTCTATACTTGCATCGTGTCCGATTTTCGTTAAAATATACAGTTTCAATGCTAGGATTAATTTAAGATTTGTATGGAAATCTTTGAGGCACTATAACTTTAAAACTGTATATTTCAGGGAAAATCTGGCACGATACAAGCATAGAGATTTGTTTCTAGATTGTTTGTTTGATTTGTGATTGTTAGTATTGAAAATATCACCAGACTTTGTTTGTATGGAGCGCGCCAACAGTAATATACCCTTAACGTCTGAGCGATCTGTCAAAACGGCTCTAACAGCTGTCATGAGCTGTACAGCGATTAGCGCAATACCAAATGTGTCAAAAGTTATGGTCCCGTACGTAGTCCAGTCACGGTTCAATCACCGAATATTTACCGCGATTGCAGCCCTGTAATGTAACTATTCGTTAAGCCAGGTCAGAGGCCTATTGAAGGCTTGAAAATTGACAACATAACATTTTTTAACCTACTATTTTAATAAAAATATAAAAATAGGTTAAAAAATAAGAGATACGTATTTTTCAGATTTTATTTTTGATCAATATTTCTATTTTTAATTTACTTTTGAATTTTCTGAAAAACCTAGGATTTATGGGTAAGATACCTTGGCTGCAATAATATTAAAAATAAAAACTGTCAAATCCAATATAAAAGCCAAGCAAGCAAAGGAATAAAATCTCGTTCAACCTCTATTATATTTTTCAAATAACTCGAGAAATAATGGATAGAAAAATCTAATAATTTTGATATAAGCTTTGAATCACATAATCTCCAAACGGTTTTCTTATTTTGGTACCATTCTTAAAATGAAATGTTGTCAATTCTCTGACAGCAAGATGACTACTTAGTCAAAGGTTGACTACTAAATTGCCTCCATCAACCCGCACTGCACCCGCGTGATGGAGTATAGCCCACTCCCTCTCACCCTTATTCGTGAGAGAAGGGTTTTGCCCTGCAGTGGGATCCTACAAGCTATAACTTAACAAACAGCAAATAATTTAGTTTTGATGTTATCATTTTTTGTACAAATACTTATAAACGAAATATCGACTAAAAATAACGGTATTAACCGGAGATTATTATTGTTATAATTATAAGTAAAACTTATTGAACGAAATCCTCTTGTACAAAATCACCAGTTTTGATGTTTTTGATTAAACTTACAAATGTTTGTATACTTACGTCTTAAATATTCAATACGTAATATACAATTATAAATGGGGATTATTGTGTGTGTTTTACACGTATTTGTCGATTATACTCAAAATTATCACCCAAAGTGCAATTAAATACAACCTACTCTACTCTGTACAAAAAGTCGTAGATATACCAGACTGAATCCATTAAATCATTGAACGCTGAATCGATAGCTGCACGATCTCGAGACGAAAATAATAATAGGTATAAAATTCTCCCTTATGTCTGAGAGTCAGAGCAATTTAATAAAGGTCGGGGATCCGGGACGAATTGTGGAGAGTACGGCATAAGTTAATTACACTAATGAACAAGGAAAGAAGGTGCGCTCAAAAAAATCCACCCCAAGATCACTCCAAAGTCTTTAGTACGATGTTCATCGCGCGGTTCATTAGCGCCCCGGGTTCCTGCGGGGTTCACATGCCACTATACTACATTACATATACAGTGTCTTTCTTTATATGCTGATGATCAGACCGTCAAACTGAACAACTTTTTCTTTGGAACCAACATCGAAATCGCGAAAAAAAACTGCTGTCCCATACATTTCGCTCGCGTAAGTCAAAGTCAAAGTCAATATAATTTATTCAATATAGGAGCTTGCAGCACACTTATCAAACGTCAAATCTTTTTTAAAGCTACCACCGCGTCGGAACGTGTTGTCGCTGTAGAGAAGATGCGGCCAGAAACTCTACAACATAACACGACTTAATAACTATTACAATATAATTCTTAAGCTAAAGTTATGTATACAATAATACGTAGGTTTGCATTTTTGTATGGAACAGCATATTTTATTTTGCGGTTTCGATGTTAGTCTCGTAGAGAAAGTGGTCCAGTTTGGTGGTCTGATTATGCATGCATGCATGCAGTATTATTAAATACCCAAACATTTAATTATAACATATTGTTCTCGGGGAAAAACTCCAAATTTTCATACGCGACATAATCAAAGCAACCAAATATAATATTTAGTGTGTAATCGCAAAAGTAATACCTTTTTAGGGTTCCGTAGTCAAAATGAACCCTTATCCCTATAGAATTATTTGGACAAATCAGCGTCATGGAAACCAAACCGATCGGCTAGAGTAGCTCCTTCATTAGAGAACGTGGGGGGTGGTGGGGTCCCACTGTCCCACACTATGGAGTACATTTTTTATCCTCCCAAAAGGAATTATCACTGAGAATTAATTTTCTTCACAAGGGCGAACGAGAATCTAGTAACTTGGCCGCCTTTTGACCTAAAGGCATAACTTAATTTGAATTTTTATGTTAGATTTTCACGATGAATTTTAAATTGTGTAGAAACAAGATTGTTTTTCAGACTGTTTCTCAATTTAATTAAATTTAATTGAATTGTAGGGGAAGTAGGCATACCTAATATATTAAAATTGTTTGTAGGTTGCGTAACTATATAGTTTGCGTAAAGCTGAAGATTGAGCTCGATACAGATAGCATCTATGTTATTACTAACTGTTGAGGCCCATTTTTTGTCAAACCGCTGTAAAATTTCAGTGACCAGTTTGAGCAAGACTAAATGAAGTTCAGAGGTACTTTGGAATGTTCCTTCGAGCTATAATGAATCCAGCTTTCTTATATTTAACCCCTAGTCTGTCATCGGCTCTGGGTCTATATTTAAAAAAGACATTTTGGTATAATGATAACCTAAAATTGTATTGATTCCTAATAACTACCTAAATTATAGTAAGATCAGGAAAATAAATCCAAACGTCAATCTTCGATTGCGCAGAATCCGAAAACCCAAAGTCGTCTAGTAATCAAAGGAAAAGTGCGAGAAAACAATTAGGCAATCGTGGCAAGGGTTCAAAGGTGGCACATGATTGGTCAATATAATTTCGCGCGCTGTTAAAATTTTTCAACTTCGCTGGTATATCGGTAAGACTTATAAACCTGTTACATAGTTATTAAATACCAAATAGAAGCAAACAAGCTAAAAACATTTTGATAAAATATCGCGTTATAAAAGCCCTTCAAAGGACTTTCGTAACTAATTAGCTTTTAACTCAACCTTCGCTTTATTCGATATTTGATACTTTTTCATTACACCTGAACAAAAAACTAAAGATTAATCATTAAAACAAACCAAGCTTTTTTCAGCTATTTATTTCGTGAAATAAGCGACATTTTCAGTGTTGGTATATTAGTCTAGCCCACATAAATTCTGGGGTAACGAACTACATGGAGGGCAAAATTAAATACGTTACATATATTAAGTGTTTCAAAGTTTCAAACCATCGAACTGAACAACGTACAGTGTGGAGCAGACATCGAAATCGCAGAAAAAAAATCATAGTAAAAGAGATAAGAGGAATTTTAGTAACCATCAGCTGCAAGGCTGATTCAGTATTCATAGTGTGTAGAGCATCTCTGTAATAGGGAAGGTCCAGGTCTGCCTGCAAAACTCCAGTCGGTTTAGGAGTTACAGCCGTTCAAAGGTCTGTATCAAATGAACGATCAGCTGCAAAGCAAAGTTATTATTCTAATATGCACTGTAGCTCTGTGAACAGTATAAAAACTGTCATGTTCTGTCAGTCGGTTTAGGTCAGTTTAGAAGATCAAAATCAAAATCAAAATTCTCTTTGGACGACTGTAATCTCCTAAACCGACTGATATACCATGTCAGTTTTTGTACTGTTCGTATAGTACAGTGCATATTATTGCAATTATACCTGCATTTTCATGCATATTCATTTTTAGCAACCATAACAGACCTTTGAATGGCTGTAACTCCTAACCCGACTTTAGTTTTACAGGCAGTCCTGGTTCATCCCCATCACAGAGATGCTCTACACTCTATGAAAACTGAATCAGCTTTGCAGCTGATGGTTAACAAAATTCCTCTTATCTCTTATACTATCAGCTGTTCCATAGAAAATATCAACGGCTTCTCGACCCAAATGTATAGGACAGCTGGTTTTTTTTCACGATTTGGCTGTCGCCTCCAATAGCGAACGTTGTTCAATTTGATGGTCTGAAGCATATGTAGGTAACACATTTAAGTCTACACCCTGTATACCATGAAAATTCAATTATTATCGAAAGTCGGATGAACTTGGCTATCTACTTTTATTTTTTGAGTGATTTAATTTTCGAGCGTCTATCGCAGACCTTGCAATTAATTAGGAAGCTGAGTGGAATAAAATGATCCACTTTCCCAACAATATTGTTATCTACCTATAGGCTATAACGTATAATCATTTTTCAATGGTTAGCATACGCTCACGACTATAATCCCCGAGAGGGTAGTCAGAGATATTCTGAAACCTCAGAACATCCACGTTTCACCAGTAGTACCGAAACTCTATCCAGTGTGACGGGGGGGGGCCCGTCGCCACATAATGGACAGTGGGTATAATACATGCCTCGATATTGAAGCATGCAGGTTTCCTCACGATGTTTTCCTTCACCGAAAAGCCAGTGGTGTTACAAATCGTACATAAATTCCGAAAAACTCATTGGTACGAGTCGGTCTGGGCGAGGATCGAAACATCGCCTCCTGCACGGCAGGCACGGTTACTCGCCACTGGACCACCACGCCTTTCTATTCAATGGTTAGAGACGACATAAAAGTTTTTGCAAAAGGTACAAAATATTAATAATATAGGGTAGTTAGATGCGTTCCTCTTAAGGAACATATTTTCCATAGCATTTGTCTATGTAAATAGTTCTTCCATCCAATGGTTGTCTGGAAGAAATCGCTTTTAGTGATAAGACCGCCCTTTTTACCCTTCTCATTCTTGTTTTAAATTGTATTTTTCTATTCTTAGTGTGCAAATAAATAAAATTTATCATATCTTATCTTAAGGAGATGATACTGAACAACTTTCACTACGGGGCCAAATTTGAAAGCGCGAAAAACAAAATCATCTTTTCCATACAAAACTGCAGTACCATCTACTTGACTCAAATGTAATACACAGCTAATTTTTTTCGCGATTTCGATGTTAGTTCCATAGAGAAGGTTATTGATATACAACGTGTTAATGAAGTAACGCAAAACTAAAACGCAGTTTGTTTAGAATCGAGAGCGGAATCGAATTATCATAGTTTCAACATAGGATTTTTTTTTTAATAATAAAAAATTTGTTTTTAAAATTTAAAATTTACTGAACTCGATGTCAACCTGGCGCTCGGGCACTCTCACCCTACTTACTACCAAAACAAGATTCTTAAAATGTATCTATGAGCATGTTAGCGCTTTCATTCATTGCTGAAACGATAACAAATAATTTTTGCCTCAAAACTTAAGATGTGAATAAATTTAAATTTTAACTACAAAAATAATGAAATTATTGTTTCAATCTAATTATTTTGTTATAAATCAGTTGGTTTGTATGAGGTTTTGCGCTTATTCATTAACACGTTGTATATGATATGATGGCCTGATCATCATCTTGAAAGGAACGCATCTAACTACCAAACACCCTGTATAGTTCCTGTTGTGCTAAAATGTATAAAAGCAAAACAATCTGTCATTTTCAGGAAAGTGGGCAATTATTTTCGACCCAGTTCCAAAAAAGGTTTTTTATATAGCCTATTTTGTGTCCCACTGCTGGGCAAAGGCCTCCCCTCTTTTCCATGCAACGCGAAATCGGCCCAACCGTTCAGGAATGTATTCAAATCGTCGCTCCATCTTCTCTTGGGTCTTCCTCGACGTCGGCAACCGTCTTGTGGGCCCCATTCTGTGGCCATCTTGGTCCACCTCTCCGGATACATACGGCAGATAGGTCCCGCCCAGTCCCACTTTAGCTGAGCTGTTTTTAGGCCTACGTCCGCTATACCAGTTTTGGAGCGCAGATCGCATCCGATCGGTAAATTTCAGGTGTAAAATTTCTGCGCTCCATAGCTCGTTGGCAAATCTTAAGTCTTGATTTCTGATGCTCGGTTAAAGACCAAGTCTGCGCACCGTAAGTTTAGATGGGGAAAATGCACATATCGACGAGTTTTCGCTTGAGTGTCAGAGGAAGGTCACTCTTCATAAGCTCTTTCATGGACCAGTAGGTCTTCCAGACGATTTCGACGTTGGTCATAGAGAAAGTTGTTCAGTTTGATGGTCTGATTATCCTCTTCTTATTATTATCGTGTGGGCAGCAAGCGCTGGGGTCATCTTTCTTTTCAGACAATCAGTTTATTCGACCTGCAATGTCCTAACCAACCGGAGAAAAACGCACAAAGTGACATATCACTAGTTGTCCCCCGTGGGAATCGATTCCACGACCTCCGTGTCTAGACCACGGAGGCAGTTCATCCTCTTAAATAACCGTCAGTAGATAGGGTGAAATGATATCAATTTAACCCTGTATAAAGGACCCTATATAATAACTAAACTGCAAACTGCAAGGACTGCGAAGACGTCAATTACTGCCTATAAAGTCCACTTAAAAGACGAAATCAACTTACACTTATATCACATTTATAATACCTACGACGTTGCCTAAAACGTCTAATTCAAAAGTGTTATAACAGGCACTCTGTTCCCGTCGCTATGCCCGTACGTCCCGGCAAAGGAACGACGAGTGCTCACGGGCGTGTAATCCGTCCATCATGCCATGCAAATTGAATCACGTCTCTCATCTGAGCACATGAGTGTCTTTCTCTTTGCGAAAACGTCGCTCCAGAGAAATCCGCTTTATTTTACGCCTTTATAGCACAAAAATTGTATAACTAGGAGCATTTGTATTTTGAGCGCAGATCGTTGCTTAGAAACTATCTTCTGCCGGCGATCGTTATTAAAATCTTGAGAAAATCTTAATTTTAATGATAGGTACAGGGTATTTTATTTTAGTTGGTATTAATGAACGAAGTAGGTAGATAAAAATAACAAGCTTCAAAACAAAACCACCGATTTTTCAATAGTTACTACCGACAAAACCTGAATTCAATTTTTAGGTAGGTATTGGCTGGTATACATTTAGGTCCGCGTATACATATACCACCGCGTCGGAAGGTGTTCCGTTGTAGAGAAGATGTGGCCAGAAACTCTACAACATGTTTAAAAAAAACAAAATACAATTATAAATACAATATTGAATTACATAGTGTAACATTGTCAAGACCAGACAGTTTGGTCATTCATATATTCATCGAGTTTATAGTAACCTTTTTTTACAGAGGACTTGCTTTGCATGGGACTTAAACTTTTTGTCTGGCAAGTTTAGAATAAATATCGTATACAGTGCCCCATGAAAGATGTTGACTTTACCGAGTCGAAAATGTGGAAATACTTATACCTTAAATGTCAGGGGTTTTTGAAGACTTTGTCCGGCGACGGCGATTTTGGTGATGGCAGCCAAAGAGTATTTTGTTATGTCAGCCTTATGTAGGTTAGTCTGGGACACTTCTTCCGAGAATTTTATTATTAGAATAATATTTTATTTCTATGATATCCATTGCCTGAAGTCAAGTAAAGCAGAATCGCTAGGAACTGCCAAAAACCATGTCGATTTACTACTGATTGAATCGGGTAAATTCTAATCCAGTATTAAGAATAGTAGGTTTATAACAACCTACGGAACCTACGGAACTCATTGAGAGTCGTAGCCCATGAAAGGCTTAACAGCAGTAAAAGTTGTTCCATTAAGCATGTTAGATCTCGATTGTATTCGGAAAAGTTCGCCTGCTTTTCTTCCAGTTTATAGGATATTGAAAAGTTTTGTTAATCGATAGCAAATATAAGTAGTAACTGATGCTTGAGCATATTAATAACGTGGATTCGATTTTCTGAGTTTCTACATGTCTGTTATACATGGTCTGAACAACCCCCTTAAAATTTTTAAATGTTTATTTTTACTCTTGTAATACGCTCTTTTAGAAAACGTTTTTAGTATTTTTTTTATTTGCTTTTAATCTCATACATTATCGTAGATATTGCGGAATACCTGAATATCTACGTGTGAATGTATGAGATTCGGGGGCGTCCATTAATTACGTGAGGAGATTTTGGCGATTTTTCGACCCCGAAAAATATTCGAGTGTTATATTTCTATCTATGCTATTATTTTTTTATAGGCTTATCGTCCAAGTAAAGTTTATAAGTTCCCCGATGTACCCTATGCAGTTGACAAATTTTAATAACGCGCGAAATTATATTGACCAGTCTTGATGTGCCACCTTCATTTGTTTTTGCGCCCTTTTCGCTGCTATCCGACCCCAAAGGATGCACCTTTGATTACTAAACGTCTCGGGTTTAAACGTCTACATTTCAAACAGGAAGCTGGAAATAGGTATTGATGATTTCTAATTATACCGTCTCACATTTTTTAAAATCAAACCTAAATTAATAATCAATAAACTAATAAGAATGAGCTCAGAATCCGCATCGCACAAACCGTTCGGATGGGAGTCCATTCTGAAATAAGTTTTATGGAGAATCTCGTCCGTTGCACATTGTTTACGAACAAAGCGGGATCTTGTTCAGTTTCCGATCCGGCCCGGGCGCGGATCGAGTCCGCCATTCGCCCCAACTTATCCCTCTTTGTTCCACCAACTATTGATGCCTGATGAAACTTTCTGTGTCCTGTCCGTACTCTTACGATATTATCGAACGACACAGTTCCTTTATTGCGCTATTATTAATAGTGGTATGTTTTATTGATGGGTTATGTACGGGACTAGGCTTTCTATCTTTAATGAAAGAATGAATGAATGAATTTATCTGAATGTATGTTCTGTTTTGGTTTGCAATAAAGTATAATTGAATTGAATTGAAAGAATCTTATCTACAGGGTGTTACATAGTTACATTGGTAACCAAAAAAAAATAAAATCCTTCATCGAAGCCATTTACTAAAAAATCCCAACTCTAGTGATCAGCTGATAAGGTCATTCAATCTGAAGTTGACCTCTGAAACATAGACTTTTTTTTTCAGAAGGGTAATGTTTGTAAGTCATTTGTACCTATATTTCAGTAAGAGGCAAAGATACTTTTTTTGCCGAAAAAAGAAATTGTAAGAAGCTTAAATTATCTAACATGAAGACAAATATGAATATTTTTTTGAAATTATTCTTTATTGTTTATTTTTGTAACAATAATTTAACATTTTTGAAAATCTGTTGTTTATTCTTTTTTAGGGCTTAATATTCAAGTTAGTTTAGTATTAAAGATAACTTCGAGAATAATTATCTTTTAAGTTAAGCACTTACAAGATAGTGGTTAGTAGTGGAGACAACGCAGTGACTTTACGACATATCTGCTGCCGTTTAGTCTTTGAACTACCAGGCAGCCAGAATTTTGGCGTTATTTGCTAAAAATAATTATGCGGGTTCCGCACGTGTAATTCTTTAAATTAAAAATTTTGCGTACTTTGTCGTGCGTCTTCATAGAATACTGTGGCCGGCAAACAATGGATGAGCAAAATTAAAATAAACATCCATTTTACAGCTGAGATCCCCATGATCTTCGAATCGGCTGACCTGATCTTCATGAAAATCATCAATGTTAAACTAGCTTTCTAATAAAACCGATAAAAAAATGCCGTCGCCGCGATAGCGCACAAATGTTCTGTACCATATGGCCGGTTAGTTACACCCTGGCGATAAGAACGGGTTCGATTCTTACGCTACACAATTTCAAGAGAAAAAGATAAAAAGTTTTTCTGGTTTGTAGATAAAGTCTTCTTCTTATCGTGTGGGCAGCAAGCCATGATGTCAGAGTTTTTCCGACCGCCTTACGGCCTCTGACGTGGTTTTTATGACTACCACCAGAGAAAGTAGCCGGTACCAACGGCTTAGTGTGCCATCCGAAGCACGGATTCATCTTTATTTTCAGACAATCAAGTGATTCAGCCTGCAATGCCCTAACCAACTGGGGAAAAACGCACAAAGTAACATATCACTAGGTGTCCCCCGTGGAAATCGGACCCACGACCTCCGTGTCAAGAGCCCAATGCTCTTAACCATTAGACCACGGAGGCAGTTGTAGATAAAGTGTGTGTGTAGTGGTGTGTAAACTACTAGTACTAGGAGACTAGAGGAGAGGAGAGATACAGGGATTTCAAGCTTCATATTTGTTTGTGACGGGACCCTAATTGTAAGACAAAGATAGGTGATAATTTCTCTATGTGACATTGATACACAACATTTTTTGAAAATGTTGTTTTTAATGCTCGTTCCAAAAAAGCGGCACATTATGACAGCAAGATTACCACTAAGTATCTATTAATTATTCGTAAAAGTCTTGCAAGTACCTACGTAAAAAGACAATAATCAGTTATTATTTTTTAACCATTATTAACCATATCAGTGCGAGCTAGCTGCCGGCGCGGCGTCGGCTGCTGTTTTGGATGCAAGCACTAGCAGAATCCTACAAGCCCCCCGTCAGCGGCCGCCATTTTGGGTGCCGGCGGTGGCAGCCGTTGTTTAAAATCTTGGCTGCCGGCAGTATTACCTATCGCTTGTTCCCAATGGCGTTATTTTTGGTTGCCAGCGCTCCAACAGCGGAGGCACTCCCAATTTTTTAAAATTTCATTCAACAAATACCTACCTACCTATTATCAATAATGGGTAACATAAAAAAAGTACTGCAGAAAAATAAAACTAATGCACTTAATTGGATATCTATGATGTAGGTATTTACCGACTGATTTGCCGAATATGTGAATAATGTGCAAATAATGTAATGAAAAAAAAATAAGACGGCGCCTGCGACGACACAGGGTGAAATGGTTGCCAACCCCGGGACTACGATGGTAGTTTCATTCGCGCGCAAACCGCGGGCGACTTCCTACGCTCTTATTGGCTGATTGATGACCAATATGGCTACCGCTACCGATATACCTACCTTTAGATATCGCCGCGCCGCCTTGTCGGGGTTTCTTTGAAATTTGCACTCAGTGTTGCCGGATTGGGGATTTTTCCACAATTTTGAGGAATAATTCCGTTCTATGAATAGAATCACTGGGAAAAATTTAATCACAATGGGTAAATTTAGGGACATTATTTGGACAAATACAATACAATACAACTATTCTTTACGTAATACCAGTTACCAAGTTAGTGTCGTACTGATCCGGGGAGTGTCATAGGGTATATATCACGTGTAGATAAATCTTTAGGTAGCTGTCATTTTGTGTAATATTAAATTCGGGTTCGAATTTTTTCTTTTACCTATTTATTTGTGTATTTCCGTTAAATAAACCTTAGGGAACAAAACGTATCATCCTGGAGGAAAATAAAATGAGGAAATGTAAGAAATAGTATTTGGCAACCCTGGTTGCACTTGCATATCAATCAGTCGATTCTTTCGCTTGCTTGTTTTGTTTTGATTTGATTGATGCTTTATCGTAATTTGAAAAAATGGCTCAGTAGGTATTCTACCATGGAATATGACGATATGATACTATGTGTAGGCCATGAGGATAGTAATTTAAATCGTGCCCGCGAACTGTATCGTCAACGGTTTATCGATGGCAGGCCACCTGCTGAACAGCGACGGTTACCATCATACCAATGCTTCTTGGATACGGCAAGACGCTTGCATTCTACCGGATCATTTCATCGATCCAGTGGCAGTGGACGCCCGAGCACTGAATAACCCGGGCAGGTCGAGGAGGTGTTAGAGCAAGTAAGGCGTAGGTAGTTTGAATAAAACTCTAACAAGCCCTGGTGGCTTGCTGCTCACACAATAAGAAGAAGAAAAGTTGGTTGTGTAAAATGTGAAGTTGTGTGTGTGTGTTGAATTGAGATCTCCCGAAGAGACAGTTTGAGTCCCGAATATCACGTGTTCTCCACGAAAAAGAATAAGTGGTGAGTAGATTGATGCTAGAATGTTACCTATTTGATTGAGTCGTGATATTTTAAAAATTAAATTATGGCAGGTAAAATATGGAAGATACCTACATACTCTGCCTAAAACTTCACCATTTCCACGTAAACAATAGGTCATTTAAGTTCAAAGTTAAATAGCTAATTTAGTTTAATACAAACTATTTAGTTAAGAAACATTTTAGTTAGCTCCTGGTACTAGCCTGGTAGTACCAGGAGGTAGGAAAAGGAGGTAACATTTTTAGTAAGAGGTAGCGGGTAATTACTCCTGGTAAGGTTAATGAACTTAAAATAGTGCTGCGCTTCTACGATGCCGATTTAATTTTTTTTATTATCGATAGTTAATTTTTCGATAAATAATTATCTTACACTACGGTTGTCATACATTGTCAATAGACTCTTTACAAGGGACCCTTCAACACCTTTTTTTCTTTAGGGGTATTTTTGTAACACCCTGTATACTTCATTCTAAATAAGGATGAAGAGATTTTCCGATTCCGATTCCTATAATAGGTGTTAGGGTAAACAATTGCATTATTTTAAGAGGTGATTGTACCCATGATACTGAACAACTTTTCTTAAGAAAACTATAGGAAATTCGCAAAAAAATTTCGACTCTTCATACAAAAGTTCGATCAGCTGATTGCATTTAGTATGGGAAGTCCAAAATTTTTTTACGATTTTCCTCTAGGTTCCTTTGGGAAAGTTGTTAAGTATGATGGGTACAATCAACTCTTAAAGTAATGCAACTGTTTACCCTAACACCCTGTATAGCTTTCTGGCCAATTCTGATTAGCAAATATACTTTATTTATCTGAAAGATGTACTATCAGACATATCTTGAACGGTACTAAAGCTAAAGGCCTATTTCACCACTTCCGGATAAGTCATTGTTAGCTTATTTGACATATTTCGTATGAAAGATATGTCAATTAATCTGTCATATAAGTTAACAAGACCTTGTCCAAAATTGGTGAAAAAGGCCCTTAGCGTGTTTCAAATCGCTGTTTCTATAACTCAAAATAGCCTTACTATTTCGTTGCTATTTGGAATGGAGTATAAGTAGCTAAAGGTTTACAATCATGAAAAGACACAAGCTTCATGAAGTAAGTTTGGAGATATTCAGACAAAGTATTAGAACCGAGGCACCTGGCTTTAATTTTTAGCAGTAGGTAGAGCCACTGCTAATAGTACGCCGATTTTTTTTTAATATAAATCCCCTACAAAAAAACTACCTACACGGGTAAAGTTTTAGTCAGTGCCGTGACTCCTGCTCATGTTTTTCAGCAAACATTACCCAAAAACATGAAACAAAATGGCGTCGCCCATTACACTGAGAAAAAATGCTAGGTATACGTAGCCCGTCGCAGCTTAGTCACAACATAGCTTACGACGCGATACTGATTACGAGTTTTAAGTTGTCTCGTGCTTCATAATTAAGCTTCATACTTAAATACCGATGCAACACTCGTAATCAGTATCGCGTCGTAAGCTACGTGGTACGTAAGCTGCGACGGGCTACGTACATATACGTAGCATTTTTTTCTCTTTGTAGAATTTTGTTTTAAAATAAGATGGCGGTAAAAAGAACTGATATACTCGTATGTTTTGTTTTCTTTGTAGCAAAATACTAGCCAAATACGAAATCTCGAAAAAAAAATGTGCAAAACTACATTAGGTAGGGAACCTAACTACCTAGTTCATCATCATCTCACGCAAAGACTTTTATTATATTATAACATAATGCAGAAGACCTACTAAGAGAAGTCTTTGCTAGCACGGAGCGAGACGAAGGCGCCATACAAAATATAAATAAGATATGTTTTTGGCGGCCTAATTGACCTTCAAATGTCTTCTCCAATTAACATCTAAAACCTCAACGAAATGTACCTGCATTCTGAGCGGATCGTCAAAAACATTTTACCACTTATAAATCAGCCATCATTTGTAAAACTTTCAAGCCGTAAATAGTAGGTAATTTGATTTTACAAAATGTCAACCACGCAGTGCTGGCAACGATGCAGATATTCAATAGGCAACTACTGGGCTGCTCAGTGTCGTAATGAACCAGAATTAGAGCTTTTCACGCAAATAAAAGCTGCAATGGGCTATTCCAGTCGGTCGCCTCCGTGACTCCAATACATAACTACCCTATATTGGTATGTAAATTCCAAGCACGGATGGGGAGGTCAGGCTACTCAGATGTGAAATACAAGAAGGTAGATATGCGAATGATAGGTAGGTACCTATACATTGCATAATTTGACTATATTTATATTTGTGCTTACCAAATTTCAGTCTTCAATGAAAAATACATAAACTGCGACAAAAGAAAAATACAATTAGTGTCCTAAGCCTTGAGGGATAAATAAAATCAAGGAGCGAGAACAAATGATCTCAGCTAAGTGAAATTAACTGCGAGAAATCGGCTTAAGAAACGTCTAAGCCTTGGTCAGACCATCAATTTCCCGCGCCGGCAGATATTCGATTCGAAAACAGATCCCATGTGTCCGAACTTACAAAGCGGATCCTCTTCACAAATTGATAATATTAACTTCAAAACCCACCTAACTCAAGCCCTTGTGTAAAAGAAAGTTGATGCTTGAACCGATTTCAGAATTGGAGGAAAGCCAAGAAATAATAAATGATCTGCAGGGCTGAAACCAATCCGCGATCGCCCAAGTGAGAGTTTGTCCACAAATCCTACCGCACCCCTTCTCGAGGTACTTAACTAAGGTTTCATTTAATTTAGTTCAATAACGTTGTAATAAAATTCAGCTGCGCGGTAGGTAGGTACTCTAACTCCCCGATTAAAGCTTTTATCGGAGGACTGATTAAGTGTCGAGGCCAGGATGGATTTATTGTAAAAGTTTGCCGTTCAGTGAGGTTAGTGATTCAAGCCCGCACACTTTAGTCGAATAATTGTCTACGTGATCGGAATGGAGGCTTCCTGCCGCCTTCAATAAGATCTGATAAAGAGCTCACGCTGGGCAGGTGCAAGCAAATCTCATTGAAAATGTATGTTTCCACTAAAAGTATTTGCCTAGCTGGCTTAGTGATCAACATTTCTGTTGCCTGTCTATAAGAGATAACTGTATGATTAAAGTACAGTTTCAATTACCCTGTAAAAACGTTCAAGTAGTTGTTTTGAATTCCTTTTTATTTAAACAACTTTCCCTTATGAACATGGGTCGAAGAACGAGAAAGTTGAGTCTTTCCTAGAATCATGCCGATTGATTTCTATGGGAGGTCAAAAAAATATTTTTTTTGACCTCCCATAGAAATCGATTTATAATTCCTCAGGAAAAGTTGTTTAGTTTCGTTAGATTTTCAGTTATTTAAAACTTACGGATGTATAAATGCTACCTAT
The DNA here is from genome assembly GCA_963924505.1 of Agonopterix alstromeriana. Classification (NCBI taxonomy): domain Eukaryota; kingdom Metazoa; phylum Arthropoda; class Insecta; order Lepidoptera; family Depressariidae; genus Agonopterix; species Agonopterix alstromeriana. The sequence goes on from OZ004670.1 coordinate 8,247,112, forward strand.
ACTTATATCATTATTTATGAATAGGGGAGGACCAAGAAGTTTAAAATAGTTAATAATATAAAATTCTTGGGGAAGTCGTATCAAAGCGAACATAGGACTCAAAGATGAGACTACATGATTGCTCTATCATTTTAAATGGTACGAGTATCTTGATGCTGCCGTTCCGTAGCAGCCTCGACCCCACATCGGGCAGTCGCTCGGTAGAGTGCTGCCTATACCTAGTAGTACAATAATAAGTAATTTATGGACACCTCTTTTATAAAGTTTGACGAACAACAAACTGTTCTATGCGGTCGGAGAGACATTCCGTATCAATACTTCAGTAGAACGATTAGAAACTACATTTTATAGATAGATTTTAGCTTTGATATTTGATACGAATCTCAATAAACGCATATTTATTTGTTGTTTGTTGAAATACTGCGGACTATACGGGGTAGTCAGGAGTGCGGGTTACAGATGCCGACGACCCCCTGTTCTGAAACTAATAATGCCGAAGCTTTGGAACCGATTGTGGTCTATCTGCAAACAAATTATTTTACATACTGCGGTTTACTTTGCAGAACTATTAAACTAGAAAATTGGTCCATTGATTTGCAATATGGTTTTAACAAAGAATTATTTAAAAATGGTTCTTTGAATCCTCAAAAATATTATCTAAAAACATACCTATTATAAAAAAAAGCAAACGGACGTAATATGTTACTCTTTTTATTTTTTAAGGTGGAATGTTAATCTTACGATATCTCCGAATCATAAATAACTCCGAAGATCAAAGAAATAAAAAAAGACGTATATATGACATTTTTGTTGAAAGAAACATTTTCGTTAGAAATATTATTTCCACATGAGACGAAGCGAAGGGTCCAAACATTACAAATGTGCGTTTTCAGGCTTCCGTGGCAGGCTACATAAAAAGCTGATATACAGAACCCTCATAACGTCAGCCGGACCGTTCATCTGTCTCTCACTGGGTTATAAGTTATAACTATTGTACATACCGCTTGGTTGACCTACTTGCCACAAAATGAATATCCCCACGAGATTAGAGTTACACTTTGTAGTTATTAAACGGTGTACCTAGTGATTTTATCCAGTATAAGCTTTTCAGCACTTTCGTTTAAACGAAACTTTAAACTCCTAAACCTTAACATATTTCAATTTTAATTTAAGAACAAGGATTAGACGCAGGAAGCTAGCATGGTTCATTAGACGATAGACAATACCTATGCCAGCTTGAGCTTCCTGATTACAAGAAGACAGGAAGTTAGAATAGTTATTGTCAAGAAGATTATATAGAAACACCTCTACTATAATAAAACTTCCTGTTCATTGAGGATATTTACAAAAAAATTTTAACGAAATGGTTTTTAGGTTTGCCTGACTCCAAACCACAATTTTTTTGTCTGTCTGTTTGTTTGTTTGTTCGCGCATGACGCGAAAACTACTGGACAGATTTTAAAGTTTTTGTGTTTGAAAGCGTACGATTAGACTTAAAATTTGGTAAGTAGATCACTTATCTTCCTACTAATGTTCTGAGGTTTCAGAATGTCTCTGACTACCCCCTCGGGGGATAGTCGTGAGCATATGCTTATGCTTATGATGAGAACCCGTGCGGACGAAGTTGCGAGTAAACTCTATAACTTATTTAAGTACCTAATATAACATTCTTGTAGTGATTCCATTCTCTTTGGGATTAGAATGAGTTGAGACCTAGTCACGTCCCCTTAAGACGCAATAGATTGAAAATTTCGTTCTCTGGCTAGTGGACTCGGTAGCGAAATTGGATAACGCACTTCCCCGGTTTAGAAGAGTGAGGATTCAAGTCCCGCCCTAGACAAATTTGTCAATCTTTAGTTTGAGACTTAGTGAGACCAAAATCATATATTTCTGAAGGTTTTAAAGGGATTAAAAGCTTATTTTCTTCTTGTATGGAGATCGAATTTCCTTCATTGCTTCACGATTCTCTTAAAACATGATTGCTTTCGACCATTTAATGATTTCTTCCTGTAAATATTATATTACGTAAGCAGGTAAGCAGGCAAAGATGTTTATTATGGGTTTGTGGGTTGCTTACCCTTCTGCGGGCATAGGTATCAATAGGTCTTAAATAAATAATCAGAAACAAGGGCGGAGGGCCTAAGTGCGGGACATTAACAAGGGTCCGGTCCAATTTTCGTCCTGTCCACGTTGATATATTGAGGACCGATGCGCCGCGCCGTCCGGCCGGCCGGCCGGCAGGGCTGCCAACTCAAAAAATTGATTGGGTGCTAAAACTGTTATAAAAGCGCTAGATTCTACAATTATAGATGGTCAAAAAAGAGCAAAATGGTTCGCCTCTAAATAGTAGTATAAAGTTCTCTCCGAAACCTATCTATATATTCAGGGTGTAAGGGAAGCGGTGACCTCAGGCCATCTAACTGAACTACTTTCACTGTGTAGCCTACCTCAGAAAACGCAAAAAAAAACAGCTGTTCCATACAACCTGCTGTAAGTACCCGTCTCAAATGTATGAAACAACTGATTTTTTTCGCGTTTCCTTATGTAGGCTCCGTAGTGTAATTTGTTCATGGCCTGTCGATGGCCTGAGGTCACCGTTTCAGTCTACGGGGGGTTCTCCCTTAAAGGAAAAGTATCATTAACCTTTAAATCACATACCTTTATAGGGTACTTCTTAATATGCTGACGGTTTTTAAGGGGATGATCAAACTGAACAACTTTCTCGATGACCATGTCGAAATCGCAAAAAAATATCAGATGTTTCATACAAAACTGCAATCCCACTCGACTCGACTCGACTCGACGTTTGAATCTCCCGAACACTGCACACTATAAAAAATATATGTAAATATTTTAATTACAAAACACAAAATACAGGATATTCAAAAAAGAAAACTGTTGCTTTATTTAAAGTGAAAAAAGCGATATATTTTCCGCTAGGCGCTAAATTTTCTCTGATACATGCCAAAAAAGCGCTAGATCTAGCGCCGAAAGCGATAAGGTGGCAGCACTGCTGGCCGGGTGGCGGCGGACGACCGCCCTGCTCGACCGACGACACAACTCATTTACTTTTTTTTTCACTCATCGCTTGATAGCTCTTGAACATCAGACACTATAATCTCGATCTTTAGCTTTTAGTAATTTTACTTTTTTTCTTTATTTTTTAATCAATTTCATGCAACTTCGCTTTAAAGTGTAGGTAGGCGAGGCGAGGGCTAGAAGGTTTAATTAAATGAGCAATTTGCTCCGGGCTACGATGGCAAATGGCAAGTTTCGCAACCAGTGGTTAGATAAGAAAAAACTTCAGGGCTAGGACAATGGATAGATACAATACCTTTTCCAACTTCCTGCCAAGGACATGGATATAAACCAAATACCTTTTCCAGCTACCTGGCCAGGACGCAACCAGTTACCAAAGACGATTTTCGATTGGAAATCATATATTCAAAATGTAGTAAGTATTATAGTAGTACCTATATCTACAGGGTGAAATTGATATCATTAGCATCCTTTTAAACTAAGAGTCTACCCATCAAACTGAACAACTTTTACTATGGAAGCAATCGGAGCAAAAATAAAATCAGCTGTTCCACACTAAATTGCAATAATCCTCGACTCAAATGTATGCAACAGCAGATTTTTTTGCTCCGTTCGGGTTGTATTAATTTCAGCCTGTATAACATAGACAACATAGACAACTTTCTGAAGTATTTTTGTGTCATGCGACCCTGCGTGTCGTCGCGACCCGAGGCGTACTGGAAAATATACGGCCAGATACTCTACAACGCATCAACCTTCTTCTACTGGTTCCTCTCCATTACTGGAGGTTGGCAGTCAGCTCTGCATTTCCCAAACATCAACCAAGCTGACTTTCCTGTGGTCCACCTGGTGGACTATGTCTAGATATTTTACTCGTTATCCACCTGGCACTGCATTGGCAGGTTGCAAGCTTCGAATCCCGTTCGAATGTCCGATAGGCACCCATATACCAATCTTCAAAATCGTGTCATTAATAACTACTTCATAACTAAGTATACCTACTATAAATTTTGTATAGATAACATACCTACTAAACATATTCTACTGATGTATGGAGATATTTGTGACTCAATTTAACGTATATGGCTGAAATTAATTCTACCTAAATGATTGAACTAACATTACATCAATGTTAGGGTTAATACAAATGTCAAGTTTGTATCTTCTTAATTCAGTTTAGGAGCTCACAATGTGGCACACAGATATAAAACAAGATCGACTTAGTCCGAAATTAAATAAACATCAGTCAGTGGCTTGGTATCAACAAAAAATACATAAAAAGCAGCCACCAGCCGCGAAGTTTCAGACTCTAGCCAACAAAGTCGGAACCGTGCCTTTGCTTTAATAATTCAGTGTGTACCCAACCGCCGCGCCTGCATTTTTCGAGAGTACTAAAGTCTGCTTCGTTTATATTAAAGACCTCTATCTATTCGTTTTATCCGCCACGAAATATGCTTTCACTCTCGTAGCATCTTCATCCCACTACCTTCCCGCTTACCTTAGCGTAGTTTCAAAGAAAAATAACGCTTCTGAAACTTTTTTAGAAGAAATTTACTTTTTTCTTCTTATGTGTAGTAGACATAGTAGATTAAATTAAATTTTATTTTACCCTGGATTGGATTGTCTTTGGGATTCGATTAGATTTATATGGGCATGGAGAAAAAAAGACAATATAATTATTGTCTATATAGGTTACCATTCATACTTCTGGCACAGCTTTTGGTTATGTGTAATTTAAAGCATAATCTGATATCTGCATAGAGATAGGAGCTACCTACGCCAATATCTGTTAAATTTACGTACCCATTCAAACTCAAACTCAGTTATTCAAAATAATATCACATAGATAACTTTTTGACGTCATGTTTTTGAATCTACTACCGCGTCGGAAGGTGTTCTGTTGTAGAGAAGATGCGGCCAGAAACTCTACAACACACTTATTTGAAACAAAACAACATAATATACAATGTACAATTACAAAAATCAAATATAAAATTACATAGTGTACTATTGTGAAGACCAGACATTTTGGTCATTCATATATACGTCAAGCAATCTTAAGCAATTTTGCTCAAATCTGCACAATGAGTGGTAGAATTAAAAAATGTAGAGTCACGTGTGCAATACTTACTTCCCATACATTCTACCAAGACGATGTTTTCCAGAAGCGCTTCCACACTCCCAATATCTGAGTAATAAAAATGTACGAGTGTTATGGAAAAAGTAAACACTTTTAAGTAGGTACTTATGATATAACTACGATTTTTTAAATCATGGAACATGCTCCAAAATAAGTGTTCATAGATCATTCATATGATACCGGCGAAAAGGAGTCTGTCTGGACTCTGTTTGATACTCTAGCCGCAGTTGCACGTACGTTCATTAAAGTTAATCCTCCATTAAATCTCTTGCTATCACTTTTTGTCTTTGTTGCCATAGCAAAAGCTAGCAAGAAATTTAATGTAGGATTAACTTTAATGAACGTACGTGCAACTGACCGTAAGTACCTAAGTGCATAACATAATTAAGTTTGTCAATAATGTTATAAGTACATGTACTTATACATAGTAGAGATAGGTAGAGACGCCACTATTTTTTATTAAGTACAAGAGAAAGGTTCGAAGAGATGAGAATGACTTTTCTGGTCCGGCAGTATCATATCATTGAAGAATGTGATCTGAACATTCCGTGCATCAGACATCTAGAAGAGATGTCTAGTCGATGTGTGACTAGAAGACATCACAAACTAACACAGAACTTTAGGAGGCGGACATAGAGGCATCTTCTAGATATCTTTTGTACTACTTATAAATATCACAAGACTTATACTAGATATTTGAGCAAATATTTACAAGATATTTATTAAATATTCTGTAGACATTTTGTGCTGTGTGGGAAGGTCCAGGAAGTGCGATTTTTGAAACTCATACTTTGAACTCAGCAGTAAAACGTAGTGATTACCACAAACTGATTAGAGAACTACCGTTTTGATTACTTGCTCAGTACTCAGCCGTAGAAAATGACAATATTACTATGGAGATATTATTATGAGAACTCCAGAGTGCGATTTTTGAAACTCATTCGTTGAACTCTGAACTCAGCAGTTGAAAGTGTCAAAATTACCAAGGAGATATGCATCGTTCTACCGCTGATTTGACTTTCAAAAATCGCACTCCTGAAGTATGATTTTTGAAAGTCAAATCAGCAGTAGAAAGATGCATATCTCCCAAATATCTCCATAGTAATTTTGACATTTTCAACTGCCGAGTTGAAAGTATGAGTTTCAAAAATCGCACTCCAGAGAGAGGCAACCGACACACGATCACCCAATAACAGATCTACAACGCGAACGTAGTGAAGTGAGTTACATTCTCTTTGCCCTCATAATAAGATACATTAAATTAGAGTACTTATAAACGAAACACCAGTGTTTCCCTTCATATAATAAACCGGCCAAGAGCGTATCGGACTCGCCCCTGATAGGGTTTCGTAGCCATTGCGTAAGTAGAATAAGAAGAAAAGTAATCAACCTGTTTATCTTACCTAAGAGAAATTTTTGTAACAACGATGGATGGATTATTGTTAGAAATTCAATTTATTTTTCACTGGTTTTTTCCGAAACTTTTTGCGCTACAGCATCCGTTATAATTGAAAGTTCTTACGAAAAGCTGTAGATAAGATAAGATAAGATAAATATTATTTATTTGCACACCAAGAATAGAAAAATACAATTTAAAACAAGAATGAGAAGGGTACTTATCACTAAAAGCGATTTCTTCCAGACAACCATTGGATGGAAGAACTATTTACAGAGACAAATGCTGTATAAAAGGGGGTAGGTACGTTTGGGTTACTATTATCTGTCATCATGCCAAGTTTCGTTACAATAGGTGCAAAAATGTGCGAGTTATTGAGGTTTGGCATACCTACAGACAGACAGACATACAGACGAAAGTATAAGGGTTCCTTGTTTGACTACGAAACCCTAAAAATAAATTGAGGAGATCCTCGAATTCCTCGACCACCTACTGATAACGCCATCTATTTATTTTTGTCCACACCAACTATGTTAAATGCCTCATTCATGGAGTTGACTCACAATTTGTGAGTCACAATCACAAATGAGACATGACTTTCACCCCTAACGGCGTGCCTATCCATTTAATTCATTCACTCACCACCACACCACACTTCAATAAATTCATTTTCATTCACTCATTCTGAAATGTCGTTGTTTTACTTTTACTTGTTTTGATGTTGATAGATTGTTTGTAATTTTATTTAATCTTGCCAAAATGCAAGATCCCGTTTTAATTTCATGTAAATCTATGAAACCTGAGTATGAGAGTTTTAAGAAGATAACTATAACGTGTGATGTAAGTATAAAGAAGATTTGAAAATATGTTTGTTTTCTAAAGTATTCGACAGGGATACTTCTTTGTCCAGTATATTATTTGGAAAGAAAGATAATATCGAATTCCGACGTATCCTGAATGAAAATGTATTGTGTTTTATAAAGATAAATATTGTTGCTTTTTTAGGATTCCTTCTTTTCTGATCATCTCTCACTCTCATGCCTTCATGCTCAAAGACAGGCCCTGCTAAATCTTAACTATTATAAAACTGTAACAGAAGTGTGTCTGTACATTAAAAATATTTACATCAAAAAGATTACGATATGGTTTATAGGTATTGCGGACTCCAAATCAAACTTTTTTAGAATTTTTGTCTGTCTGTTTGTTTATATGTTTGTAACAGCATTACGCAAAAAGTACTGAACTGATTTTGATGAAACTTTTTTTGTTTGATAGCTTATGATCAGACTTAAACTCTGGTATATAATTTGTGCGGACGAAGGCACAGGTAAACTCTAGTGTCTTTCTAAAACCATAAATTAATCACACACACGTCATTATTCTAACCATTACGCTCAAAATATAAAATTAGTACCTAGTACAAGAGCCAAAATAATATACTGGGTCCTTCTTAATATGCTGACACTTTTTTAAGGGGTTGATCAGACCGTGAAACTGAACTTTATGGCACCAACATCGACACTGCGAAAAAAATCTGCTGTTCCATACAAAACTACTTGAGCCAAGTGTATGGGAGAGCAGATTTTTTTTCGTGATTTTGATGTTGGTCCCGTAGAAAAAATTTGTCAGTCTGATCGTCCCCTTAAAAAAGTGTCAGCATTTTAAGAGGGACCCTATACAATAGGTACTACAGTAGGGTTAACATTAACATGCCACGCATGAAAAAGTTACAAAACGAGAAAACCGTCATGCATGCTCACTTTCGCATATGCAAAGTACCTAACAAAAAAAGATGCATGTCTTGATTTTTATCAGTTTCAGTTTCAATCAAGAACAGGGTTGCCAGTCGTACAAGGTTCCTCGTACAAATATGAGATTTGGGGTCTCTCGTACAAGGTAGAGGAGTCTGTCAGCCTCATACACACATATGTACGAGGTTTTGACTTTTAGGGAAATTGGGGTATGATTTTGTAACACCTTGTATAATGAATAAAACATTTTCCAGTTTACAATAGGCCGAGGACTTCATAACTCAGTAGCCATACCTTTCTTATCTATATCCAGAAACCATTGCAAGTTTAAAAAAACAAACAAAGATGAGTGGTTCATTGAAGATTATAGCACCTTCGGGATTACAGTCAATGGGGATAGGATAGGAAAAGGTGAGACTAGAAAACTTTCACACGGGGACACCATAAGTCTGGAACCTTCACAAGAATTCATCTACGAGTTTGTAGATCCATCCGAAGACTCATTTGAAATACCTAAAAAGCGAATAAAGCTAGAAGAGAACACAACAACAGCCTGTGAGACTATTCCAAAAGAATCAAAAACTTACAAATTTGAAGAATCTCAAAGCCATGAAATGTTCATAGATCCTTCCGAAGACTCATTTCAAATACCTAAAAAGCGAATTAAGCAAGAAGCGGACACAACAACAGACTGTGAGACTATTCCAAAAGAATCAATTATTAACAAATTTGAAGAATCTCAAAGCCATGAAATAAAACACATAGAAAACAAAATTCTAAATGCAAAACAAATGCAGAACACATCTAAGATATTAAAGCAGAAGTTACAACTAGATATGGGCAGAAAGATGAAACAATTGGAAAGCTTTTTCGCAACACAAATTGAAAACTTGAAAGGAGAGAAAAATGAAGTAGAGCAACAGAAGGTCCAACTCTTAGAAGAAAGGGATGCACAATTGGCTACTATCAAACAGGACATGGAAGGGAAAATAGCAGAGTTAATGGTAAGAATTGTTTTGAATCTTTTTTATATCCTTAATCAACCACTTCTCCGCCCACAGCTTGTGCAAGGTCAGTGCTCATTCATAATGGTTTATGCAAATCAAATTTCGGGTCTATTTAATGAAGACAAGCGGGAGGTGATGGTAGCACAAGCGGTATCAGGACATTTGAGCGAATCCCTTTGCGCGAAAGACATTTGAGCGAAGGACATTTGCGCGAAAAAAATTTGAGCGCAAAGACTTTTGCGCGAAAGGACACTTGCGCGAAAAAAAATTGAGCGAAGGACACTTGAGCGAATGGACATTAGCGCGAATGGACATTTGCGCGAACGGGACATTAGCGCGAATGGACATTTGCGCGAACGGGACATTAGCGCGAATGGACATTTGCGCGAACGGGACATTTGCGCGAACGGGACATTTGCGCGAACGGGACATTTGCGCGAACGAGACATTTGCGCGAATGGGACATTTGCGCGAAAAACGCCCTAGAACCTAAACGGCTTGATGGATTTTGACGTGTGAGGTGTCGTTGGATTCGTAAAAATTGTGGGAATAACATAGGGTATATTATTTTTATTATGGCGTCTACGAATCTAAAAAGAGAGTGAGAATAAACAATTTTCTTTGTAAAAAATTACAAAATGGGTATTATACGAAAACTAGTGACGAGCAGATTTCAAATACATTCTCACAATTTTTACGAATCCAACGACACCTCACACGTCAAAATCCATCAAGCCGTTTGGGCTCTAGGGCGTTTTTCGCGCAAATGTCCCATTCGCGCAAATGTCCCGTTCGCGCAAATGTCCAGTTCGCGCAAATGTTCATTCGCGCTAATGTCCCGTTCGCGCAAATGTCCATTCGCGCTAATGTCCATTCGCGCTAATGTCCATTCGCGCTAATTTTCCTTCGCGCTAATGTCCATTCGCGCTAATGTCCATTCGCGCAAAAGTCTTTCGCTCAAATGTCCATTCGCGCAAAAGTTTTTCGCTCAATTGTCCTTCGCGCAAATGTCCTTCGCGCAAGTGTCTTTCGCTCAAATGTCCCAGATCCAGCACAAGCGCCATTGGCTGATCAGTAGCATTTTACGTCGACGACATGCGCGAGACCTGGACCATCCAGTGAGACAGACAAAACAAAAGCCCCTAAGCTATGTTATTCAATGTGCATCTTCTCTACAGCCCACCATCCGACTCTGTGGTAGAGTCAAAAATGTGATGTCAAAATCAATGACATTTTATACTAACCACATCATACAATAACAAAACCAAAAAATGGCACATGTTTCGAATGTCACCTTAGTATGCCTCAGTTATGCTCGGCTGTCATACATTGCCGTTGACATTCCAGTCATTTCAAATGTCCTCTGTCACAAATCAATAATGTAAAACAATTAAGCACATTTTAGTGTTCCAGCTAATAGCACACTGATGCGAAGTCCTTCTGTATAAAATGTCATTGATCAAAATGCTATCCTTGTGATATTATTTTGAATAAAGATCTTTTTGCCTTTCTACCCTTTTTTACATTTAGAACAAATTGGACTGAACAAATAAACAAAATATGCCTTATTGCAACAAAAACTAGAAAATATTTTACTTGGAAATTGTTAAAGGGGGTCAAACCAATACTCCAGAATGTACAGTTATATACCTATCTTTTTCCAAGTTGATAACTGATTAATATGCAACATTGATATCAATTTTTTGTTATCTGTAGTTTCACATATGACAAAAAAAAAAACTGTTTCACTGTTAATTCAACATTTTTACATTCTTTACCATACCTTATAGGCCCATTCCCTTGGCTAATTTATGATTATAAACAATACATTTGTTACAGGAACAAATACAGAAACATAATAAAACAGAATCAGAGTTATTGAATGAGAATAACTTGCTCAAAGAGAAGTTGATGAAAGACAGAGAAGAGTTTCTCGCTGAACTGAGCCGAGAGAGTTCATCGAAGCAAGACTTGCTGGAGAAACTGGAAAGTAGGATAAAGGAACAAGAAGAAATCAGGCTGAAAGAAAAGCAGGAGTTGGAAGAAATGCTGAGGAAAGAGACGGAGCAGTTAAAGTTAGCAAAAGAAATGGTAAAATATGTTTTTGTTCTATTTCAACAACATTTCTTTTTCATGCATATACTCATAAAATCACTACCATAATTCCTTTAGGGTTTAGTCAGAAACTTAACTACACCCACCAAAATATCTTTATAAGAAAGGTCTACACCTCACACATGATGGTGATAAGAGCGTTTTGATCGACAATTTCTCAGCGATTTCATTCAGATCACACGCCCGCGTCTCGGTGTCGTCCCGCCGAGAAATCGCCGATCAAAACGCCAGTGCACAATGTCTCTTAAAGGTTTCAGGATGTAATCTATAGACTTCACATAGTGATAAGTGGCTAAAATTTCTTGTGTCTCTGTATATTCCAAGATATATTTGTCAATGCTAAGTATGTTTCAGTTCCAGATAACTTACAGTTTGACTTATCAAACACAAGCTCTAAAAAATTTTAATTACAGGAGCTGAAAGAATTAGAAGAGCAAAAGAAACTTCGGGAACAAGAATTAATAAAGGAGCTTGATGACATGAAGAAGAACCTTGAAGAGCAGGCCCAGCAAACTGAACAACAGAGAGTCAAGGCTGAACAACAATTGAATGAACAAATGGAACAACTGAAGAAGCTCAGCGATGAAGAAAAGGCTAAAATGGAACTGGTGGTTAGTTATGTCAAAATTATTCAAGGACTTTATTCTTCTCTGTAGGTTTACGCCTATGATTCCAACTTTTAAAGATTTTTATTTTTATTTTTATTTTATTATTCTTAGGATATATCGTATGTTGTCCAAATGGTCTAGCATGGTTGTGCGACATAGCGCTGTCGCGCCATACCTCTTTCGGTTTGCGCATGCAATGTATTATATACTTTAGGGGGTGCTTCAGACCATCAAACTGAACAATTTTTAATACGGGACCAAGAACAAAATTGCGAAAAAAAAATTTGCTGTTCGAAGAAAACTAAGTTGGGTTATATTTACAATACTAACCAATTAAAGTCAATGAAAATTTGTAGACAAGATCTAGAAAACCAATATATGTGCTTTAAATTCGACAAATTTCCGTTAAAATATATCCTATTAAAATTTTATAAACATGGTACTAAATTCTTATACTGTGTTATTACTGTATGCTCTTTTGTTATTTTTTGTTATTTCAACTGTAACTAAAAGTCTATTCTTTCTAGATACAAGAGAGAGAAGAAATACAGAAGAAGCTGACTGAAGCACAAATAAATGCTGAAAAGTCGCTAGAGGAACAAAGGGTATTGTTATCATTCATTATTTATTACTTTGTGTCTCACCCTGGATAGACACTTTATACAAACAAGCTCGTACTGAGAAGAATACTAAGTGAGAGAGGACTACACCACTGCTTATTGTCTCCCCCTTCCCCCTTACAACCGAGAGGGAGCAGGCAGTGTCCATACTGTACAGTCGCCATCAGATATACCATAGCAAACTAAGTAGTCAAATATTTCTAAGCAGTTCTTATTTTCAATAATTTCTTTACACATAACCAATCAAAAATATCTGAACGCCTAGAACATCAAATATATCTACGCAGTCAGGGTGATCATAAACATCTGAGCAGCTTAGGAAAAAAGACCTTATTCCGCTATACATTTCAATTTTAAATAACATTGTTATGAAATTATTGAAAATTAGCTGTTCAGATATTAATGACAATACATGTTTAAATATAATTGGTAACATTTACTGTAATGAATTTATTGCAAATTAGCACTGCTCAGAAATATTTGAACACCTACGATATATCTGATGGCGAGTGTACATGGTTATGTACTCTTTCTTATACTCTGTTTGTATGTGTTTTATATTATACTGATTAAATAAATAAATAAATATCTTGGGCATAGTCACACAAATTATCTAGTCACATTTAAAGTACCAGAATCTAGCCTGAACTTGTATTATGATGACTAGACAACGATATAGAATACATATACAACGTGTTAATGAATAAGCGCAAAACCTCGTACACCCCAACTGATTTAAAACAAAATAATAAGATTGAAACAATAATTTCATTATTTTGATACTTAAAATTTTAAGTTATTCGCATTTTAAGTTTTCAGGCAAAAATGATTTGTTATCATTTCAACAATGAATGAAAGCGTTAACGTGCTCATGGATACATTTTAAGAATCTTGTTTTAGTAGTAAGTAGGGTGATTGTGCCCTTGCGGTGGGTTGAGATCGAGTTCAGTAAATGTTAAATTTTACAAACAAATTATTTAACATTTTCAAAAAAATTACCTATGTTGAAACCATGATAATTCGATTCTGCTCTCGATTCTAAACAAACTACTTTCTAGTTTTGCGTTAATTCATTAACACGTTGTATATAGATACAAACATCCATGACTCGGGTACAAATATTCATATTCATCATACAAATATTTGTCCCTTACGGGATTCGAACCCGCGACCCTCGGCACAGCAGGCAGGTTAACTACAAGGAACGTCAATAATAAATAATTATATTCTGATTCATCAGTTAATAGAAAGTCGGTTGGTGATGGCACATAATAGATAAGTACCTGGGCGGACCGAGCTTTAGAATACAGAAGAATAATATATTTATTTCCTTCATATCTTTTTTCATTGCCTTTTATGTTGAGATAGCAGTAGGCTGAAATGTCCACGCTACCTATACTCCATTCAAAATAGCAACGAAATTTTAAGGCTATTTTGCATTACAGAATCAGAGATTTGAAACACTTCCTCTCACTTATTCTTAGAACAGCTTTAGTAACGTCCAAGATATGTCAGATAGTATATGTATCCAATAAATTAATTAGAATTGGCCAGAAAGCTAAATAGGAATCGGAAAATCTCGTCGTCCTTATCTAGAATGAAATATAGCTATATATTATTGTATACATAACTTTAGCTTTAGAATTTATATTGTAATAGTTATTAATTCGTGTTATGTTGTAGAGTTTCTGGCCGCATCTTCTCTACAGCGACAACACGTTCCGACGCGGTGGTAGCTTTAAAAAGATTTGACGTTTGATAAGTGTGCTGCAAGCTCCTATATTGAATAAATTATATTGACTTTGACTTTGAGCTTCAGAGCCAGGTATTTGTACATTGTTTATTTTGCACACAAGAAGCCCTAGCATTTTGCGCGTGATACGGCTATATCACGCCTTTTGTCTCTTTCGTTCGAGCGCTAATAGAAAGAGAACTAAGACGCGATAGCGCCATATTACGCTGCCATACTACGTCCACTGAACACGCGAGAACGACTTAGAAATTTCAATCTTTAGACAATCAACAATTTAATCATAGTCGTACCCTACGGGCGTACCTAAATGCTGTATTAAATGAATTGATAAAAGTATTTGTTCAATGACAGGAGCGCGTAAGGCAGAGGGAGACGGAGCTAGCAACACTGGCTGCTGACAGGATTCAGAAACAAGCCGAACAGTCCGGCGAAGTCATTAGCTCCTTACAACAACAACTTGAGAATGTATGTTTCATTGTTTTTTGTTTGTTCTTTCGTGTCATCTATGACATATTATAACATGACGAGCTTTTGCCCGTGATCCGTTCCTGCGGATTACCCTTTAGGGGTATATTTTTCAAAAAATCCTTAGAGCACCCCTTCATCCTCTGTAGATTATACAGGGTGTTAGGGTAAACAGTGGCCTTACTTTAAGGCGTGATTGTACTCATGATACTGAATAACTTTCGCAAAGGAACAAAGAGAAAATTAGCAAAACAAATTGTCAACTGTTCATACAAACATTTGATCAGCTGATTGCATTTAGTTTGGAAAGTCCACAAATTTTTTTTGTTTATTTTCTATAGGTTTCTTAGGGAAAGTTATTCAGTATCATGGGTACAATAACCCCTTAAAATAATAATGTACCCTAACACCCTGTATGAGGTGTAACAAAATTAGCTGAAACTATTTTAAGGGGATGGACTCTATTGGACCAATATTGAAATAGCGAAAAAGAATAGAAAATTGAAATTTTCGTAAAAATATGAAAACTTTAGAATAAATCTTACAGTAATGTTCTATTCACTATTATTAATGAATTACATATTAAGATAATTTCTCATTATAATTTTTGTGTCAGGTAAGAAATCAGCTACGATCCGTAGAAACAGAGAAGAACACACTGTTGGAGAGTCTCTGCCTATCCGGCTCAGTTGAAGAAGGAACTTCGAAACAGACCACACTGGCAGAAGTCGGTGAGCTCATGGAGAGTGAACTGCAGTGCAGCATCTGCGCCGAGCTCTTTGTTGCTGCCACTACCCTCAACTGCTCCCACACATTCTGTAAATACTGCATCACTATGTGGAAGAAGAAGAAAAAAGATTGCCCCATCTGTAGGTGAGTTTTGGAGAGGTTTTTATACAGGGTGAAATTGATATCATTAGCATCCTTTTAAACTGAGAGTCTACCCATCAAACTGGACAACGTTTACTATCGGAGCAAAAAAAAAATCTGCTGTTCCATACTAAACTGCAATGACTACTCGACTCAAATGTATGCAACAGCTGATTTTTTTGCTACGATCGGTTTGCTCCCATAGTAAAAGTTGTTCAGTTGGATGTGTAGACAGACTCTTAGTTTAAAAGGATTCTAATGATATCAATTTCACCCTGTATAAAACTTAAAGTTTAAATGTTAAACGAAACTTTAACGAAACGTTGCTTATGTCTCTATCAAATGTATGTAGATTGTCCTGCACTGCCCCCATCCAACGGGCTCCGCCGCCGTCATCATTTAATTGGACTATGTCCAGCAGTGGATGTCCATCGGCTGAGATGACGATGATGATATTGCTAAATTGCTAATAAATCGAATTTACAAATAAACGCAAAAAATTTACATAATGGTGGTCCATTGGCAAGTAACTTTGCCTGCCTTACAGGAGGCGATGGTTCGATGCCCGTCCAGTCGATTCGTACCAATTGAGTTTTTTGGCATTTATGTACAATTGTTGTACACTGGTTGTCTTTTCTGTGAAGGAAAACCTGCACGCTTCAATTTCCTACTGTCCATTATAAGTGGCGACGGGCTCACTCCCCGTCACACTGGACAGAGTTTCGGTACTAATAGGGAAACCTGATGTTCTGATTCTATAGCCAGTCACTGATATTTAATTATAAATATTATATTTCAGATCAAGCATAACTTCGGAATGCAAAAGTTTGGTGCTAGACTCGTTTATTGAAAAAATGGTGCAAAATCTTACTGAAGAAATGAAAGTTAAAAGGAAGGAGTTATTGAAATTTAGAGAAGGTATGGTATTAAAAATAAAAAAATAATGTTAGGGGGCTCCTATAAATCACTTGACACATATATCGTTGAAGATTGACCCTCCCACCCAGCCTAGTGACATCTTGTTCACCCGTCTCCGCTCCCTCAATGTCACGTGACTTTTATCATAAGAAATCCAAAAGGCAAATCAATTATTTATTTTAATTAAAGAGTAATATCGAACTTACGAGGCCAAAATTACAAAACTTAGAAGAAAATATCAAATTTTACAATTCTTCTATCCATGGACTGATAAGACACTCTTGCCGTTATGAAGCAGGAATTTCAGAATATGTATGTTTTCTTTTTAGCACAATTGAATTCATTTACCATTATTAAATCACAAAACGTCACGTGACATTTGTTCAGACCCTAAGTGACTCTGG
Organism: Agonopterix alstromeriana; assembly: GCA_963924505.1. Taxonomy (NCBI): domain Eukaryota; kingdom Metazoa; phylum Arthropoda; class Insecta; order Lepidoptera; family Depressariidae; genus Agonopterix; species Agonopterix alstromeriana. The sequence goes on from OZ004670.1 coordinate 8,264,198, forward strand.
ACGTCTAAACGCCTCCCCTATCTTAACGTGATTTATGGACGCCTCATATGCAATGGTATGTCAAAGGTGTTGGAAAAATTAAGTGCATGAATATTTATTTTAATTCATTCATAGTTACGAAATTGTCGGTACTGTAAAACAGAATATTTTGTAAACAATGCAGCTTCACGCCAACCCTGTTATGCAAAATAGTTAATGGTCAATAATAAAAGCTTAATACATTCATACACGCGTTTTTCCGTGTGTGTAACATACATCTATATTATTACGAACAGATAAAAGTAAATTAATCTACTGATTGAGGTGTAGGTACGTTGTGGACAACGAAAGAAATGGTAACATTTTTATAAATAAATAAATATCTTGGACATTGTCACACAAATTATCTAGTCACATTTGAAGTACCAGAATCTAGCCTGGACTTGTATTATGATGACTAGACAACGATATAGAATACATAAATAGATACAAACGTCCATGACTTGGGTACAAATATTCATATTCATCATACAAATATTTGTCCCTTACGGGATTCGAACCCGCGACCCTCGGCACAGCAGGCAAGTTCACTACCGTCTGTGCTATCGGGCCGTCGAGTTATGAAGGTTCCTTTGACTGATTAGGAACGACGAGTAGTATTACTTAAATGTTATTCTTAAATAACATACTATTTGTACATAATTATGTAATTGTATACTTAATATTATTTTTTACGAATAGTTTTATGTAATAAAAATCTAATGAAGCATTTAAAATCATTTATGGATTTACATATTTTATTATTTTACTTATATTTTTAGTTTGTTATTTTATAAACAGGGTGTACGTTTAAACAGTTGCATTACTTTAAAGGTGATTGTATTCAAGGTACTGTAGAACTTTCCCCAAGGAACGTAAAACTCTTACAAACGTTAGATCATTTGATTGCATTTAGTATGGCAATTCCAAATTTTTTTGCTAATTTCTTATTGGTTCCTTGGGGAAAAGTGGTCCAGTATCATAGGGAAAATACCCCCTTAAAGTAATGCCACTGTTTACTTTAAAACCCTTTATTTTTAGTATGTTATTTTATAAAGTTGACAACACTAAGTTATAGTATTTATTTTGTGGTTATAGCAGACTACCAAAAAATCGTTGTTGCTACTATGTTTATACATATTTATGTATGTTATGTACAAAAATCACTATAATATTTATGGTAATAAAAGATTGTGTTCAAAAATTATGACAAATAAATTTATATGTATCTGTAACATAATTAACTGTAGTTTCTTTTTATTCCCGTTATTAAAATCTGAAACGAAATAAAGTCACCCCTCTATTAACGATTACACTTCTACCACAAAGTATAAATACTAAGTGATTATAGTAAATCAGAATTACCATAGTAAAGGTATGGCCTAAGATATAATAAAGTAAATAAATGGCCTTATGAAGCTGTGTTGTTTACAGAACTCGAGTCAGAGCTAGCGCGACAGCACAGCGCGGAGACCAGTCGGTATGCTCGCCTTATTATATATTACTAACTCTTACGATTCTACCCATGTTGTAGAATCTTCATTCACTTATAGTACCCATGATCATGGCCTGACCTCAAAACAGTGTTTAAATTCCTTATACTACGGTTTCTATAATTTTATGAATCGCTGAGATATAAAGGTATAGTCTGAACACAAGGAATGTGCTCATTGGGCCTAAATCACAAAGGATCGGCAAAAAATGAGATTCCCTCAAATGACCAGTGTTATGTTAGACCTAAAATACCATATGAAAATACCTAGCGGCATAATGGGGAACTTGCACAGTTTTATATTTTTAGTGTAGATTACATAAAAACACCAAATACAAAAATGAGTAATGTATTGCAAATCAAAAGTTGACTTTTCAAACGTCACTCCTTTTCATGACACCTGAAGCCTTTGACTATTTATATGTGGACTGGTTACGCGTGTAATTCTACTAACAAACATTTCTGCCACTTTTTGCGGGGGGCGAAGTAACATAAAATCCGCAGCATTGGATTTTATTCCCCATAACTTTAGATTCTAATTTTGAATGTTAAAAATCATGAAAAGTGGTCTCGTGTGAACCCCAAACGTTCTAAGTTCGAAGTTATTATTTCGCAATTATAGGCTGTCTCGTTTAGTGATAAGGTGTAAAATTTAATGTAAATACACAAGATCAATTGTGCTTATACCGTGGCAGAGGGGAAATGCTACCGCAAGGCTAGTCCTTATAATAATTAGTCAAAGCCTGAAGCTCATCACAAATCATCCACTATAATATATAGTCGTACTCTTCTAACGCACGCAAGTTGCTAATCTCTTCGTCACATTGCGCTGATTGGTAACTGAAATTACGTTCCGATGCACGTAACTTATAATTGAAATATTTCTAAAAACTTTAGAATAAATCTTCCAGTAATGTTCTATTCACAACTATTATTATTGAATTATTAAGATAATTTCTCATTATAATTTTGGTGCAAGTTCCCCAGTTCAGCGAGACGGGCGGAAACCCTATATTCCTTGAAACATGTGAGGGAGCTACGAAACTCGCGGTCTCTTTTCGTCTCGTTCTTCCGTAGTGGTACTACTGCTGCCTCCGTCCGAGTCACCCTCATAGTCCACGAGACCCGGTCTATAAAGTTTTTGTTATTTTGGAACACTTTAAGCTTCGCGTTTATTGGGTGACAAACTTTTGAGAATGCGATGTTATTTGTCATTTTACAGGGTGTTAACTTAAATGCGTTATATATTTTAGTAGGTTTTTCAGCCCATAAAACTGAACAACTTTCACTATGGTTCCATTATTGAAATCCCGAAAAAAAATGTTTTTTTCATAGAAAACGTCAATGGCTACTCGACCTAAATGTATGGAACAGCTAATCTCTTTTTCACGATTTCAATGTTGGTCACATCGCTGCAATTTTAAAGCTAATGCGATAGATACTACCTATATTATGTAGATCGCGGTGACAAAACGCATTTCAGTTTACAGCCAGAGGTGCTATTTTTGATAGCGATATCGAACCAAAAGATAAACAAAATGCATAAAGAGAAACAATTAAGCGCCAGTCCTCGTTTGATTGACCGACTACGCGCACGTCTATAATGCCGTGCCCGTGCTGTAAGAATTCGTAAAAACTACGCAAGCAAATTGAAATAAGAATCAATGTTTTTAGTTGATTTATACTATTAAGTCTGGGACACTTTTTGCGAGAATTTTGTACTACACCCGACGTCCATTAGTTTGTAAGTCAATGCCCTCGAACCCTACATTTCAACCTTATTATCCTCGTTTGCAGAAGAAGTCGCAGCTTTAACGAAACCGACTCCTACAACAGCGAGTCGGACGTCGTCGAGGAGGAGGAATCAGACGAGCAGGACTACCACGAGCAACTCTACGACGAGCTGGACTACGACGAACAGGACTACTTCGGATAGTGAGATTACTTTCTAAACATAGCACAGACAACTACGGCTCTATGCGGCTTTAACGAAATCGAATCTTACAACAGCGGGTCGGGCGTCGTTGAGGAGAAATCAGACGAGCACGAGCATGACTACCACGAGCAGGAATACTTCGGATAGTGAGATTACTTTCTATACATAGCACAGACAACTACGGCTCTATGCGGCTTTAACGAAATCGACTCTTACAACAGCGGGTCGGACGTCGTTGAGGAGAAATCAGACGAGCACGAGCATGACTACCACGAGCAGGAATACTTCGGATAGTGAGATTAATTTCTAAACATAGCACAGACAACTACGGCCCTATGCAGACGACGGACTATGATCACGTGTGCGCATCTGTGGTAAATTTTATACTGAGGCGGCGTGTCAAAATGTACATCGCCTGATCAGGCTCTAATAGATTATAGTAATCCGCTCTTAAAGTATGTATAAGCAAGCTGTGGACATACCCACATGTAAATTTACTGGGCGGTTCCCAATTCGTTGGTTTACCGTCGAGTAAATGTACATAAACATAACGGTCAAATACATTTGATAAAAAAAATCGTGCCAAAAAACTCGGCGCAACACGACTACTTACGCATACAAAGCAAGCAGTTATAACCTATACGCACCGAGCATCCTACCAGGCTATGGAAGAGAACGCACAATATTTAACACTTCAACTGATTTACGGTCAATTGCACGTACGTTCATTAAAGTTAATCTTCCATTAAATCTCTTGCTAGCTTTTACTACGTCAACTAGACAAAATGTGATTAACTTTAATGAACATACGTGCAACTGGCAGATAGACAAAACGATTCTATAGGGTTTAACAAAACACCCCAGTAATATTTGTAAATGCGCGCTGCTCACAAATTAAGTCTGGTGATATTTTCAATACTAACCAATTAAAGTCAATGAAATTTTTCAGAAACAATCTATAATGGAATTTCTATGTTTAAGTCAGATTTTCGTTAAAATATAGTTTTAGTGCTAGGATTAATTTAACATTTGTATGGAAATCTTTGAGGCACTGTAATCATTGACTTTAATTGGTTAGTATTGAAAATATCACCAGACTTCGTTTGTATGGAGCACGCTCCGAATTATATTCCCTTAAGGAGGTGGTTTAGACCATCAAACTGAACAACTTTTACTATGGAGCCAACATCAAGAAAAAATTTAAAAGATCTGCTGTCCCATACATTTTAGTCAAGACGGAACTGCAGTTTTGTATGGGACAGCAAAGTTTTTAATTTGTTTTTCTCGATGTTGACTTCATAGTGAAAGTTTATGGTCTAAAACCCCCCCCCCCCCTCCATACCCCCTTATCCCCTTAAGTATTAGTAGGGTGGTTTGTTACACCGTATAGCCCGAGGAGTGTAATTTTTAAAAACAACACACAACCGTTTTCTTCAATAAAGCTAATTTTAATGGTAGTACCATTATTACGATAAACGTACATTAATACGTACCGTAAAATAGTAATATCGAAGAATCTTTCAAGAGTACCCTTTATGACGCAACTATTTTCGTCAACAGTGACGAGGACGACTATCGTCCCTGGCACCGTGGCAGGCGTTACGTCCACTATACCGACAGTGGATCTGACGGGGATTCCGACGCCTCCGGGTCCGGCTCCGGCTCCGGCTCCGGCTCGACCGATGATGCAGGCACGAACACTGGCAGCGGCAGCGCCGCGGCCACTAGCGGCAGCGGCACAAGCGCCGGCAGTAGCAGTGCGTCCGTTAGCGGCAGCGGCACGGCTTCCGGCGCCGATAGTAATACAGGAGCAGCCGCAGGTGTACCGAATAATACAGCACGTGAGTAAAATTTCAAATTTCGAAATCCCATGCAGAGTGTTAGGGTAGAAACGTTGCATTACTTGTTTAGTTGTTTATTGTACTCATGACAACTTTCCCAAAAGAACATAAAGGAAAGGCGCAAAAAAATTTCAGCTTTTCCTACAAACGTTAGATCAGCTGATTCCATTTAGTATGAAAAGTCCAACAATTTTTTTGCTAATTCAAAGGGATAGTTGTTCAGTATGATGGGTACAATCAACAAAGTAATGCAACTATTTACCCTTACACCCTGTACAACGCGCGCTTTGTATGAAAAATTTTACTAAATAACACACAGTGACGACATCAAAATTTCAGTACTTTTTATATTTTATGACGATAAAATATAATTCAAGCTAAAAACGCGTGTTGTGCGCGCTGTGTTGTTTTGTATATTCTCACGCTTATCCCCATTGGGATAGGCAGAGACAACAGAACGCTACTTGCTACGATACTGCCATATTCTGTCTCACTTCCTCGACATCCGTCAGTCTCTACATGCATGCTCGTCGGTTTCGGATACATCTGACCTAACCCTTCTTAAGCACATCAAACCCGTAAAACAAAACCTATATTGTAACTAGTCAAATCCGCAACACGAACGTCAAAACGCGCCCTTTGTATAAAAAATTTACAATGTGTAAAATGACAGCATATTACTCATAATACTTTTATAGTATATCCTAAACTAACATTTTCTGTAATTTTATAGCTGTTATAGTATATCCTCTTAATAAATATATAAAACAAGCTATAAAATTACAGAAAATGTTAGTTTAGCGTTATTTTGAAAAGTATTTTTAATGAGAAAATAAAAATAAGGCTTTGTTACACAGAACGGTCAAACGCTACTGGTACTAGAAGAAGACGTCGCGGGAACGTCCCGGGTCTCCCGGGCGCCTACTACGGCGGCTACGGGCGCTGCTTCAGCTGCGGCGCACGCGGCCACTGGGCGCCCGGCTGTCCAAACAGATAACGGGCCTTATCTACTGTGATGTTGTTGTTATATGAACTTTTTTAAATTTTACCTTTTTATTGCTAGTTAGAGCGTTTGCCCACTGCCGCCGTCACCGGGAACGAGATCACGTTGTAGAAGTAATCATACGTGCATTTACTACGGCCTATTCTGCCGTGTTTATCAAGACTGCAGTATTTTTTACCAAAATTGAGCTACATCTTTTTCAGAATTCTTATGACGAACTGTACAAGGTGTAACTAAAATACAAGTAAACATTTAAAGGGGTGGTTTAGACCATCAAAGTAAACAACTTTCACTATGGAGAAAGTTTTCAGTTTGATTGTCTAACCACCCTCTTAAATGTTTACTTGTATTTTTGTAACACCTTGTATATGGATCGATCATACTAACTGCATTCTTGCATACCATTTGTACCTCTTCCGAATATTACAATAAGGATCAGTTTCATTACAGAGCTCGTCACAAGGATCCCAGAAACATATGATACTCTAACCCGACAAAAAATACTGCAATCTTGATTATAGTTCGTCCAAGATAGCTCCGTGATTTCGACAGATTTTTAGAGCAATTATTTTACTTTCTGAAAATGTATGAGCCGTAAAACCTTTAATTAATGTTAAATGTATATTTTTAGAGTATTATAAAGTTTTGACTACTCAAACAGCTTTAAAAAGAAAATAAAATCTCTAAAACCGCACAGTCACAATCACGGCGCTATCTTGGACGCACTATAGCATGGCAATATTGTCCGCTACCTTCATCGAACTCGCCATTAAACTTGGCCCGAAATAATTTCGTTTCTCAATTACGGCAGCGCTGGACAAACGCTCTCAGGCCAGTTATCAGAGATTAGCCACTGTGTTGTAAAATATTTCTTTACGACACATTTTTTAAATTCCCGCCGAGTTCAGAAGATCTTATGTTTATTGATTGGTCACATTGTTGGTACAAGTACACGTAATATAGTTGTTTAAAGATATTATAATAAATAAATTTGACCTCAAAAAGATCTACAAATTTTTGGGTTAAGGCCTCATCACTTTTTGTCAGGGTCACGAAAAAAATACTTCCATACATTTTGTATGTACTCGTAGACACTAGGCGATGGGGTTTATGGGGCCCGTAAACGCCTTGAACATTTTAAACCAGATCAACAACCTTGGCAAGGATATAATTTGGATAAAATTAACAGCTCTAAACTCAGTCTGATTATTGAATCATTTGACATGAACGCAAAATGCTTTATCTCAATGAGACCTTCCTTCGTGATACAAATAACAAATAAACGGAATGTCGACAGACATGAGTAGACACTATCTATTTGCTTTCGAATTAAATAGTGACTACAGTCGGCGAATGTTATGGATGTTAAATATTATCAGAATAAAGAATCTATTTGCGCAGTAATATTATGGCAGAATGTCCATAAGTTATGCCTTCTGCTGTCTAAAAACTATCCAATCTGTTAACCCAGGGCCCCATTTAACAAAGATGACAATTGTAATCCATTTAATAAACATGGCAATTGTAATTTACAAGAGAATTCACGGTACATTGCTGAGACTATTAGGTCACCATGTTACCTACTGCATGTTTAGCTTCATAAGTAACCAGCTATGTACCCTGAATAGTCATTGTGAATTACAATTGTCATGTTTAATAAATGGGGCCGAACACATTCTATCTGTGTGCCCAATTTCATCCAAACCAGTTCAGCTGTTTATGCGTGATGAGAGGAGCTGATGAGTCACAAACATCCAAACTTGTAGCTTAACTATTATTAAACTTGAACAACTACATTGAAGATATTTACATGAAAAAGATTACGATATGGTTTTTAGGTATCTCGGACTCCAAATCAAACTTATTTAGAATTTTTGTCTGTCTGTTTGTTTGTATTTTTGTAACAGCATCACGCAAAAACTACTGACCCGATTTTGATGAAACTCGTTTGAGAGCTTATGATCTGACTTAAAATCTGGTATATAATTTGTGCGGACGAAGTCGCGGGTAAACTCTAGTTTCTAATATTAGTAAGATATGCAACTATAAAACATTCGCCATAGCCGCCGCCTAGACAATTCGTCTCCTCAAGTAACATTTCTGTGATAAATACTTACTCAAGCAACTTACGTAAGTATACGATTGCTTCAAAATCGATTTGTAACATTTCAGTTTTGTTATAGTAGTTTTTGCTTTACAACATTACAAATATTCTTTTTGTAGGCATTCAAGCAAGAAATCGATCTGCTCATTTATTTGAAGTCAATTTGTAATATTTTAGTTAAAGATGTCAAGATCCATTCTAATTTACCTCTATACAAATATCTTAATTCATTTGTGAATAGTTATTGATTAGTTTAGATTTTTACAATTTATTTTTAAGTTAATTACGAATTGTAATATTGATTTAAACCAATTAAACATAATAAAAATTTGTTTATTTTAAATAACTTTTATTGTAATGAATACATACCTTCTCAATGTTAATATCAAATGACACACATACATTAGAAACTCCAATACTTCCGACAAGAGCGCAGCTCTTAAATAAGATGATGATATTCGAAACAACTAATTATTAGAGATACATTAGATACAATATTGATGTAATATAAACATTAAACATAATTTATAGGGTGTTCAACATAATATAAAAAATCGCCAGTGTCCAATGTAAAATTATCAGTAAATAAATATAAGAAAATATTTGAAAAGGGTACATATTTCGTCATAATACATACAATACATCGCATACATGTACAATAATCTTTGACTAATTATTATAAGGACTAGCCTTGCGGTAGTATTTCCCCTTTGCCACGGTATAAGCACAATTGATCTTGTGCATTTACATTCAATTTTATACCTTATCACTAAACGAGATAGCCTATAATTGCGAAATAATAACTTCGAACTTAGAACGTTTGGGGTTCACACGAGACTACTTTTCATGATTTTTAACATTCAAAATTAGAATCTAAAGTTATGGGGAATAAAATCCAAAGTTGCGGATTTCATGTTACCTCGTCCCCCGCAAAAAGTGGCAGAAATGTTTGTTAGTAGAATTACACGCGTAACCAGTCCACATATAAATAGTCATAGATAATAATTAATATAATATACATACAATACTATCCAACTATGGGTAATAGTGAAGTGCTAAGAATATATTGTGTTGTTTCAAAAAGCGGTAGGTATATTTCTCTAATTGTGCTTACGCGCCCGCATACATGCTTTATTTTCAAAGATCCTTTGACACACTATCAATTTATATATTAATAACATGAAGTAATCATTAACAACATTTATAAATTAAATTATTAACAGCAATGCCTCACTTCTGGTGGTCTCTTAAGAAATAGAAACAACAAAATCGTTTATTCTATCGAATGTTTTAGTTTCGTATGATTATAGAATTACACCTAAGAAGACTAACATAAAATGATGGATTCGAACATTGAAAATGAATCTAAAATCAAATTAAAATACTGTATTAAATTCCGTTGCTATAAGTACACAAGTAAAAGCAACCCAAAAAAAAAAACGATAACAGCTTTGTTATTAGATAGGTATAAAATTAAAAATCCTTTATTTTTATTTTTAACATTATCTTTGAATATATTATGATGACAAAAACTCTGTACTATTCCACATAGCTTTAATTAATTTAACTAACTACACAAACTGAATTCAAATACTAGTAAATACATACCGTTCACAACATAGAATGTACCCAGGAAGAGGCATTTACAATAAAGAAGGTACATTTAAATTTAAATGAACATTATTTATCTAATCGTTCTTCTTGTCAGCTGGTTGTTCCCCCTCTGTGATGGCAGGGGTAGGTGCAGCGGCACCATTCTTCACTTGTTTCTGTTGCTCCTCCATCTCACCAGAGAAGCCAAACTCATTGAATCTCTTGTGGTCAACCTTGTAGATCCAGCGCTGGTACAAGAATATGAAGAACACAATATCTGTAACAAAGAAACATAATTAGAAAATTAAAATTTAACTTATAAAAATGTATTAGAAGAAGATTGGTCGTAAATTTAAGATAATTATAAAAAAAGGTTAAGAGTTACAATATGTTTAGGTGTCCACAACACCAAATCAGATCTTTTGTATGTGTGTATGTTTGTTTTTTTGTCTGAGCTTCAATCAATAACTACAGGGAATTTCTTAAAGTCACACATTCAAATCAGCAGTAGAAAATGTCAAAATTACTATGGTACATCATTTGATCATGATTTTGAAAATATCATTCCTGGATTGATTTTGATGAAGCTTTTTGCATTTAAAAGCTTTATACTTAAAAACTGGTAGGTATGTATTTTATCTCACTACGATGGTGAATGACGGTAGAAGCTGGGGCAGACGAAGTTATGGGCAAAAGCTCAGCAAATTCTAAATAATGAATAATGATAATGAATGAATAATTTGAACTTACCATCTCTGAAGCATCCTATACGATACATAGTGGGCATCTTGATGACAAATGCAAAGATGTCATCAATGAATGTGTTCAGGAACTTATATGTCATCATACGCCATGGTAGATGAGCGACAGATTTCAGCTTATAGTTTATGAACAGTTGAGGTGTCATCATTATAAAACCGAACGTCAACAGGTACCCATACATCATGTTCAGAATAAATGAATACCATCCCTTGTGTTCCTGGTATAACAGCGAGTAAATACCATATCCAATCAGGAGAGGGAAGCATGCCCAGCTTAGGTAGCGGAAAGCCAGGGTGTCATATTCCCTAGTGCTGGAATGAACATAAGATCCTTTATCAGTAAAACTCAACTTTGGAATACCAAAGATACGGTCCTCCCTGTTTATCTTAACATCCATTACTTTGTTGATCTTCCAAATCTCGATTATCAACCCGATGAAGCATGAAATTCTAACCATGACATTAGTTTCATTGTCAAGGACATACAGAAGTACTACAGTAGATTGAAAGACATTGAAGAATACAGATCTCACAGAAAGACCTTCTAACGACTGCCTGTTATTCCAGAATTGAATATCATTTTTGAAAGCAAGAAGCTCAAATATTGAATGAAGTATCGAAACTGATATAGTGAGACCTAACAGGTATGGAGACGTATCCAAGAGTAATTCTTTAACTGTATCTTGTTCTTCATCCTGCTCCTCGGCTCCGAGAGCTGAGAACATACTCAATTTGTCTCTCATCGCTTGGGCGGTGTACAGTTGCCACTTGAACAGACTTAACGGTTGGTATGTTAATAACAACTCTAGAGTTGTAGTAGTCTTATTGATGGGAACATATTCGCGCATCATGTTCCAGTAGTCGTTCACAAATACAGCCGGTTTGTACTGCTTGCCGTCAGGCACAAAGAATATGAACTCATCAAGCGGTGGTGGTACACTGCCCTGCAACCAATTTGTTTGGTCCGTCACCAAATTCACTGTCAAATTAGGATGCCAGTGTGAAACAATTTCCTCTGTCATCGTCTCTGCTTTCTTAACTTCCTCAGCAGACTTTTCCGTCTGTCCCGTTAACAAGTTATGAGTTTTTTGGTATCGTAATTTTTTGTACTTATTCAGCATTTTCTTGCCATACGTAACATAGGGTCCAGCATAATTTTCTTTATCTTTGGGATCGGGTGATTTATCAGTTGGCACTATGAACACATGAAGGTATACGGAGCCATTGTTTTTTAACGATTGTGATGGAACAATGCTTGCTGAATGTGAGAATGTACCATCTCCATTTGGCCCTCCGTTCCAATCACCGTAAATAATTCCAGTAAGCTTCCAAATCAAGTTAGTGTCTTCGAAATTTTCAAACATTTCCTTTTCCGATACATATGAATACATGTCCAAAACGGTACCGTTAGAGAACATATTGACAGCGGGCAGGCGTGGAGCACCGGTAGCATTATTAATGTCGGGTTTTGGTGCAGCGGGCTGACGGAACATTGATGTTATAAAGTAAACCACTAATGCTCTGATAATAAGAGACTTGGTTATTGCAAAAAAAGATTCCAGTTTGGTTGGCTGCATTCTCGCTCGTTGTGCGTCTATCTGTGCGTTGATCTGAAAAATTCGTCTCATACTTAAACAATTGTCATGATGACAGATTATATGGAAGTAGGTCAAGACTTTTAGATGTAGATAATTATGCAGACAAAGCAATAAAAGAAACTAAAAACAGCAAAATACATATAAAAATTGACTATGGTTAGGTTATGTTCGTTTTTAGAATGAAATTATTGATTCAACATTTCCAAGCCAGACGATTTTTATATGACGAAGTCGCCGATTTTATACAATGATATTTAATTGATGTAGCTAATTTTATCTACTGATTTACTTACGTCTACTTCGCCTTCAGCTTCTACACCACTTGCTTGAATTTCATTTTCAGAAGGAACCAATCTGTCTTCTGCAGAATCACTGGTTGGTTGCTCTTCATTCTCGTTAGCCATTTTGAGTAAGAAATTATTGCTTGTCGGTGAATAACGTATCAAACCATTGGTATCTTGCTCTCAATTCCTAGCAGAAAATTTATCTTGGATTTTCAACAAATTTTGCTGAAAAGCGAGAGATAATAGACTAGCTGCTCGGTCCTCCCTCTTTGACAGAATTTTTTTTTCTTGCCACTTCAACATTTTAAAAGTTGCTAAAACAAATTGACAACATAACATTTTTTCAACCACCTGTTTTTAATAAAAAATATAAAAATAGGTTAAAAAATAAGAAATTCGTATTTTTCCGATTTTATTTTTGACCGATATTTCTATTTTTAATTTACTTTTGAATATTCTGAAAAACAAAGGATTTATGGCTAAGGCCGAGAATTTTTTAGTCTAAGCTCGAGCTAAGTAGGGCGAAAGTGATGCTTACGTCAATTTTCGTATTCAGAGTCTAGTAAAAGTTTGCTAAGACTGATGATACAAATAATTTCCTTTATTTGTTTTGATATTATTTTGCTGATGCTACTGTAAAATCGACACGTGGGCAGCGACAACACGTGGCCGTGCAGCTTAACTTGTCGCAATCTTACGTATCGTATATCTCTGTCCGGTTCTGCGAAATAGCGATGAAATATAACGAATCGAGACATATTTAATAAGAAATTATAAGTTTTCTGCTTACGAGTGAAAGAAATGCCGTGTGAATTAATTTTTCTATTTGAATATTTGTACAACTATTAAAAGCACACGAAGGCATTGTGGTACGTTTATTCCGCCTAAAATAAAAAAGTTTAGGCGAGTCACCAATCATCGTACTTTAGTTTAATAGCAATGTAGTAGGATTATTAATTTAGGTGCCTTCGAGGGTAGTTATAAAAAAAAAACTACAACGCGATTCCCCTACTAAGTAAAAAAACTTAATAACATCTGCATAGGTAGCATGCCACCGTGATACAGCGCTATCATACCTTCGCTTTCTTTCTATTTGCGCGCGAACGAACGAAATAAAAGACGTGATACAGCCGCATCACGTGCAGCATGCTACGCATACTGGAGACAAAGTCACTAAGGTGGCAACATTAACAGAACATGCAAAATGAAGTGAATCGTGATGAACTAGTTCCTAGTGATGAACCTCAGACCCATTAATTGATGAACAGTAATAGTAAAAGAGAAGAATGAATCTACGTGATGAACGAACGAATGGAAATTGATGAACAGTGTGAAAGAGAATGAATGAATCTTCGTGATGAACGAACGAATGGAACAAGGACCGGATCACACGAACTGACAGATGTGACAGATCATAAAACCATAGATATTTTAATTATTATTTTTTGTTTAAGGCAGGAGTCGCGCTGCAAACAGTGTGACCATTTTAGCAGGATCCTGTGATTTTAGCAAATTAGGGCTTAGCAGATTTTGTCGCAGGATTGAAACATTTTCGCCTAAAACCTTGCAATGTGCACCTGTTGACGTCATAAATTTTTAGCATGATGGTAGCATTGGAAGTGCAGGCAGATTGTACGAAACTGATTGGTGAACTTTGACTATTTATATGTGGACTGGTTACGCGTGTAATTCTACTAACAAACATTTCTGCCACTTTTTGCGGGGGACGAGGACATGAAATCCGCAACTTTGGATTTTATTCCCCATAACTTTAGATTCTAATTTTGAATGTTAAAAATCATGAAAAGTAGTCTCGTGTGAACCCCAAACGTTCTAAGTTCGAAGTTATTATTTCGCAATTATAGGCTGTCTCGTTTAGTGATAAGGTGTAAAATTGAATGTAAATGCACAAGATCAATTGTGCTTATACCGTGGCAGAGGGGAAATGCTACCGCAAGGCTAGTCCTTATAATAATTAGTCAAAGTTGGTGAATAATACCTATAGAAACCACGGTCACCGCGGAACCGGAAGTGATCCATGACACGGATTAATACACAGCTTAAGTACACTGTGGATAAATATGGGGGCGTCCACGCAAAAAGGTCAAGTTTTGAGTTAAGGTTAGATTCGGCATCTAGATCAGTCACATGATCATATGGAATAATAAAAAGGTGGGTTAAAATGCCGACCACTGGACCCATTTATCATTGGTAATGGTAATCTTTGATGGATTTACGAAATAATAAATATCATTTATCAACTCAAATTTTTACTTTAGTTGCATGAAAATATGATTTAACTTTTAGCATGATTTTAGAATTTTTATAAAAATGCTCAGCAGGATTTAGCCGTTTTTGGCCAACAGCCTAGCAAGATCATCAATTTAAAAATGGTCACACTGGCTGCAAGCCTGACGGAGGGCGGACGCGAGCGTATTGGCTTCTCTTAGGCTTGCACGTGACTCAGCCATTTTGTAAAGCTCTTTTGTGTTTTAGCCATGAAACAATCACTTGAAATTTTAAACTGGGCTGGCATAGCCTCTGGGTTAAAAGCCCTTAAAAAATATATATATATATATATATATATAGAATACAAAAAAAGAAAAATATTTTAAACTACTTGACATTGATAGAATTGCCGCGCTAGACGCAAGCAACCGGCCACTTTTCAATTCTTCTTAATTATTGGCCGGTTGCTTGCGTCTAGCGCGGCAATTCATTCATTGTCAAGTAGTTTATAATCTCAAGTAGCCCGCCCATACAGCCGTTATCTTCAGTAAGTTTTTTCAATATTGGCAGCACTGATCTTGGAAAATCCAGGTAGACAATACCTATTTCCAGCTTCCTGGGTAGATGCATAATAGCTTGCTACATATCAGTAATCTGTGATGCATAATGCAGCCACGAGTGTTCTCTTTTCTAATATACTTATATTACTCTTTGGTAGGTACCTATGTCAAGTTTTATTTGGGTACTGAATCGAAAACAGGAAGCTGGAAAAAGGTATCGAAAATTCTAAGCCAATGATCGAAAACTATTTCGAAATAATGAGGGATTTTCCAAAATCCATAAAAAAGAAAAAGTTGTTCCAAATGGCTCGATAGATGGCGCTGACGCAACAGGGTTGACCCTGGGTTGACCGACCTTGCAGTTAATAAATTACCAATATAATAGTAGAAATTTGAGTTTTTAAATAAGCAGAAAAATATGGACATATTCTTCGTCCACGGTTGGACCTGATTTAGTGACATGCATTTTTTTGCTTACTAAAAGTAAGCCTAAACTTGCGTCTTCGTATCCACCGCGCGTCAACGCCATCTATCACAGTATGTTTGAACTATTTTTTACTAGCTGTCAAAAATCTCCTCAGTCAATATCACGCAGCAATGTACTTCATATTGCATGCGATCGGTTGCATTATGTATAGCAGCCATTTAACTCTCTGCGTCTTTACCTGCCTGCCGCCATAATGGACCATAGACAATAAATAAAACATTTCTGTATGCTTTTTCAAGCTTCACGAAGAAAACGACGAAAACAACGGATAGTGTGTATGGAAGTGCGTTAGATTGATTGCGCCGCAAATTATTTACTCGGGTGAGTATTTCTTAGAATTTGTGATGAGAACAGAATATTGTATCTCCTAGAAAACCATATAAATGTCTAATATGAGTCGATACCATCACAACCCCCAAAAACGTCGGCGGTAATCTTACGGGGTGTGTGCTCTCTATATTTTCTCTTCCAACAAATAATATAATTTCGGTTCAGTTTTGCATTTCTATTCATATTGTAATTCACAGCTCAGTACATACATTTTTTATTTAAATATTGTTCGTGAATACAAAAACAGTGCATTACCTACTACGTACTTGAATGAGGTTAGAGTTTCGCCTTCCCTAAATTCACCTTTATTTTTTCCAGTGTTGCATATGGTGAGGAATGAATGTGAATATATCAATCTAAGCCTGATTTTATACAAGGGGAACAAATTTACATAAGTTTGTATCAAAATCAGAATGGCAACTTTGGAGCAACAAGCTTCCAAACTTTTGGATTTCAATCAAAAACTAGACATAAACTTGCTGGATAATATCGTCGGGTGTCTGTACTCCACCGTCGGGGACCAGCAGCGCATCGCCCAGGACATCCTCACGGCGCTCAAAGAACATCCTGACGCCTGGACCCGAGTCGATACTATATTAGAGTTCTCCCAAAACCAGGAAACCAAGTATTATGCATTACAAATATTAGAACAAGTGATACAGACAAGATGGAAAGTGTTACCGAGAAATCAGTGCGAAGGTATAAAGAAGTACATTGTCGGTCTCATTATAAAGAATTCATCAGACCCCGTCTCTATGGAGAACAACAAAGTATACTTGAAGAAGTTGAACATGATTCTAATTCAGGTATTAAAAAGGGAATGGCCACATAACTGGGAGAGTTTTATCAGTGACATCGTGGGCGCTTCTAAAACAAATGAAAGCCTCTGCCAGAACAATATGGTCATACTGAAGCTGCTGAGTGAAGAGGTGTTTGTGTTCAGCACGGGACAACTGACGCAGACCAAGGCGAAACATCTCAAGGACACCATGTGTTCAGAATTCAGCCAAATATTTCAGCTTTGCCAATTTGTCCTTGAAAATTCACAAAACGCTCCACTGGTGGATGCTACTCTCCACACTCTCTTGAGATTTCTGAACTGGATCCCTCTCGGCTACATTTTTGAAATGAAGTTGATAAGCACACTTATTTTCAAGTTTTTGAATGTCCCCATGTTTCGTAATGTGACTTTGAGCTGTTTGACAGAGATTGCCGGCGTGACAGTGAGCAATTATGAGGAGCAGTTTGTGGCGCTGCTCGTTCAAACGATGGAGCAGCTGGAGGCGATGCTTCCCCTTACTACTAACATTCGTGAAGCATATGCAGCCGGCCGAGACCAAGAGCAAGTGTTCATACAAAATCTTGCTCTATTCCTGTGCACCTATCTGAAGGAACATGGTGAGCTCATTGAACGAAGAGGACTGACTAACACTTTGATGAATGCACTCCGCTACCTTGTTCTCATATCTGAAGTGGAAGACGTGGAAATATTCAAAATTTGTTTGGAATTCTGGAATGCATTAGCTGCTGATTTATACAAAATTGCTCCATGTTCACATTCGGCAAGCTTGATGAGCCTCGGTAAGGTAGCAAGCAGGAAAGCGTTGTATGCGGATGTACTGAATAGTGTAAGGTACATAATGATCTCGAGAATGGCAAAACCGGAGGAAGTACTGGTCGTCGAGAATGAGAATGGGGAAGTCGTAAGAGAGTTTATGAAAGATACGGATTCAATTAATTTGTATAAAAATATGAGAGAAACATTGGTATACCTAACTCATTTGGATTACCAGGATACTGAAAAAATCATGACAGAAAAACTTCAGAATCAAGTGAACGGCACTGAATGGTCGTGGAAGAACCTCAACACTTTGTGTTGGGCCATCGGATCCATTTCAGGTGCAATGATGGAAGAAGACGAGAAACGTTTTCTGGTTGTCGTAATAAAAGAACTTTTGGGTTTATGTGAACAGAAGAAAGGTAAAGACAATAAAGCGATAATTGCCAGTAACATTATGTATGTTGTCGGACAATATCCACGTTTCCTACGAGCTCATTGGAAGTTTTTAAAAACTGTTGTGAACAAACTTTTCGAATTTATGCATGAAACTCATGACGGTGTTCAGGACATGGCTTGTGACACATTCATCAAAATTGCGCTTAAATGTCGTCGACACTTTGTAACAACGCAAGTCGGAGAGGCGTGCGCATTCATTGAAGAAATTCTGAGCACAATCAGTTCCATTATCTGTGATCTGCAAACACTTCAAGTGCACACATTCTATGAAGCTGTAGGATACATGATCAGTGCACAAGTTGATCAGGTGGCCCAGGAGCAGCTCATTGAAAAGTATATGCTGCTTCCCAATCAGGTTTGGGATGATATAATATCACAAGCATCACACAATGTGGACATTCTCAAAGATCCAGAAGCTGTCAAACAGCTTGTGAGCATCCTTAAAACGAATGTGCGTGCATGCCGAGCCTTGGGACATCCTTACGTTGTGCAACTCGGCAGAATATACTTGGATATGCTAAACGTGTACAAAGTGATGTCAGAAAACATCAGTCAAGCGATCGCCTTGAATGGGGTCGTGGTCACCAAGCAACCACTCATCAAGAACATGAGAATAATAAAAAAAGAAACTCTGAAATTGATTGCGAGCTGGGTGTCACGTTCCACAGACAACAGTATGGTGTTGGAAAACTTTATTCCACCTCTACTCGATGCAGTTCTTCTTGATTATCAAAGGACTACCGTGCCTGATGCACGAGAACCCGAAGTGCTATCTTGTATGGCTGCAATCGTTTACAAACTCGGAGGGCATATAACATCTGAAGTGCCAAAGATTTTCGATGCTGTATTTGAATGTACGCTCGAGATGATCAACAAAGATTTTGAAGAATACCCGGAGCACCGGACAGAGTTTTTCTTGTTGTTACAAGCTGTCAACACACACTGTTTCAAGGCATTCCTAAGTATACCCCCAGCTCAGTTCAAGTTGGTTTTGGATTCCATAATATGGGCATTTAAGCATACAATGAGAAACGTGGCTGATACCGGCCTTCAGATTCTTTACCGATTGCTACAAAATGTAGAGCAGCATCCGCAGGCAGCACAGAGCTTCTACCAGACGTACCTGTGCGACATTCTAGAGCATGTATTCAGCGTAGTTACGGACACATCTCACGGAGCTGGGCTTACGATGCATGCTACTATTTTGGCGTACATCTTCTCGTTGGTGGAAGCTGGCAGGGTCACCGTTCCGCTTGGACCTACACCTGATAATGTTCTCTGTGACAATATCCTCTACATACAGGTAATTAACACATAAGTAGAATCTAATATTTTATTGTAATTTAATTCTTTTATTTTGGAGATGTCAATCTTATTTCACCCTTTAAAGTTTGATATACAACTTACAATGAATATATCCTATCTTACATACTTACATAAAATCTGCTGTTCCATACAAAACGTCAAGCGACGACAATGTATGGAACAGCAGATTTTTTTTTCGCCTTTTCTATTTTGATTGTGGGATCAAAATAGAAAAGGCGAAAAAAAAATCTGCTGTAAAAGTTTTTCAGTTTGATGGTCTAAAAAACCCTGATTAATATTTAATGCATTTAACTTTAAACCCTGTATTGTAAACTATTGAAGTAGGTAATTAATGATACTGACTATTTCAGGAATATGTGGCGAACCTTCTTAAAACTGCATTCCCACATTTAACGGACAATCAGATCAAGATAACTGTTCAGGGGTTGTTTAATTTGGACCAAGATATTCCAGCATTCAAGGATCATCTCAGAGATTTCTTAGTACAGATAAGAGTAAGTATTATATTTTATAGTGTACTTAACTAACTCTTGCCCGAGACGATGCCCGCGTGAAATTAGAATATCGAAAAATCCTTTCATAATGCACCTCATTTCAAAATTTCAAGTGTCTATCTTCAGCAGTTTAGGCTGTACGTTGTCTATCAGTCAGTCAATCACAGAACTCTTTTATAAGTATAGATTTGTACTAAACATAACAGTGTACCTTTGTCATGCAAAATTTCTGTATAAATGTATGTATTCAAAAATATTCAAACTAAATTTTCTCAATTGATTTTTTATTACTTGGAGATGCTAAATATCTGACCAAATATATTTTACCCAATCAAGTAGGTATTGAAATTTTGTATGAAACAGAACAGTAGTTTTTTTTTCCTGACAATGACACCGAATATTCTGTTGAATACGCGTCTACTATTCAATTCAATTTTTGTTTATTGGCATCCGATGCGTTATCACAATTCAGCCAATGTCTCGTTATGTGGATATTATATGAAGGAAAATGATCAGTGGTATTTATTAAGTCAAGAGTGGCAGTTTTGCCAATGTAAGTAGGTTATAATCTCAAGTGATTGTTTTAAGGTTAAAACACAAAAGAGTTCACAAAATGGTGGAGCCACGTGCAATCCCGACGCGTCGATACGCAAGCGTCCGTACTCCGCCAGTACGCGTCTACTAGGAAAAATGGCGCGTACTGGTGTGTCGCCGGTAACGAGAAAAGCATTGCACGCGTATTCAACCGAATGTTCGGCGCCGAACGTTCGGCAGGTGTGCCCCTACACTATACTTCATTCCAAATAAGGACGACGACATTTTCCGATTCCTATTTAGCTTTCTGGCCAAGTCTGATAAGCAAATATAATTTATTTATCAGAAAGATGTAATATCCGACATATCTTGGACGTTACTAAACCTGTTCTAAGAATAAGTGAGAGTAAGTGTTTCAAATCTCTGTTTCTGTAATTAAAAATAGCCTTTAATTTTCGTTGCTATTTTGAATGGAGTATAGGTTAGAAAAACTCACTGGTAGATGACAAATCGTCCGTGCGGATTCGAACCCCGAACCGTCATGATTGAGTATCCATACAGTTATGTGGAAGTTAGACCAAATCACAGTTGCGCGCCAAAAATGATATGCTTCTATATGTCGATTGATTTCCCGCCTGACACACCTCTCTTGATTCCTGTAGATACATTCCCGTCGATTTCGGCTGCTTTTAACCTGACATTTTTAATGACAGCTTTTTTTTTTGGGCTATTTCGACTTTGGTCCCACTAGTATGACGATTTGTTATTTCAGACGGCTTACTAGTAAGTCGTTTTGCTTTTGTGTCGTTCACCCCATAAAGACATTTTACTAGATCGTCTTTCTGATACGGACCCGTCCCAAAGCCAACATCGAGACAACAATAAAAAAAATCACCTGTCACATACATTTGAGTCGAGACGGTATTGCAGTTTTATATGAAAAAGCGATTTTTTTTACGATTTCGATGTTATCTCCATAATTAAATTTGTTACTTTTATGGTCTGGAGCACCTCCTTATGTTTTACTAGGGTGTTTTGTTACACCCTGTATATCTGTATCGTAAGTCGACTTTCATTCATCTTTTCGTTATGTCCAAACCATCGAAGCACTCCCTTCTCTACTTTAACCACTACATCTTCATTGCATTGACTGACCTTATTGCGAATAACTTAAAATTGCAGGAGTACACTGGGGAAGATGACAGCGACCTCTATCTGGAAGAGCGTCTGTTCGCGCTCCGTCAGGCGCAAGAGGAGAAGCGGCGGGTGCAGCTGTCGGTGCCCGGCATCCTCAACCCGCACGAGCTCCCCGAGGAGATGCAGGACTAAACTGCTTCTCTGCATGGTAACAGTCCAGTCATACGATGTCATATAACCAGTCTATTCATACTTAGCCATTGACTTTTATAATAAGAAGTCAATGTACTTAACGTTTGCATAATCAAGGGCAAAATGTTAAAGTACTTAATTTATTTATTTGTTGCACATTCGTTGCGCTCAGTATACGGTTTTAGAGACCTATCAGACAAACTATTTTTGAGCGTAGGCGATATCGCAACTGATTCGCTGCGCGATTTCTAAGCACAAGAGTGGACTGAGCGATTTCGCCGGGACACTGATTGATCTCAGAAATATCGCAACGATATCGTTCAGTTAACGCCTACGCTCAGAAACAGCTTGTGTGATACGGCTCTAAATGTACTATACATATTTCATAAGAATATTCCACACTATTTTGTATGTAAATAATTACATAATTTTATGGATAATGCTTCCTAAAAACGGGCTATTACCTATATGTTTAGCTGCTAGATATTTTTATTGAGCTATTGTGCACTCCAATTATTCATAATCATAAAGCAAATAATACAATCCATATACAGGGTGTTAGGGTAAACAGTTGCATTACTTTAAGGGGTGATTGTACCTATAGGAAATGTGCAAAAAAATGTTGGACTTACCATACTAAATGCAATCGTTTGTATGAAAAGTAGATATATTTTTTTGCGAATTTCCTTTATGTTCCTTTGGGTAAGTTATTCAGTATCATGGGTACAATCACCCATTAAAGAAATGCAATTGTCTACCCTAACATCCTGTAGGTAAAAATTTTGTTTAAAAATTAATAAGATACCTGCTTGGTAAAGTTGTTAATTATTTTTACACAACACAGGTAGCGGCTTCACTTGTTATAATAAGTACATGTTATTATAAATATCCTTCATAGTTTTATGCAACAGAAATAAACGTCTTTGATAGGAAAAAGTATCTTTTAGGGAAACACCTCTTTCGACACAATAGAATTAAAGATTAAAATCAAATGTACTTGATTCGTTTTACATGAGAACTAAGAATATTTAATAATTATTAAAAATTGATAATTTTCTTTATACATCGTGGCAAATTTGAGGTAAGGCAATAAGGGCCGCCACGTAAACCGCCTTAACTACAGGAAAACGTTCTTAGATGAGTCCCAATTTTCCCCAAATCTGATATATTTCGTTCCAATTTTTTGATATATTTCGACATACATTTACAGACTAAGCACGTTGAAATGACATCGAAAATCTATTCATTCATCAACCAATATAAAAGCAGGCATAGTAGATAATGGTTTGGCAGAGAAAAATGCTCAGCTCTATGCTTCGCCAGGTGTGCGCCGGCCCTAAAACAAAATTTTACAGTTAATATGATAAAAAATATTCTTTCACGTTATGTTACGACGTCAATCGATCCTGTTTCTTATAAGAATCACATATACTATCGGACTAACGGATTAGGGTGATAGAAATAGTAAACAAAACAGCACACATAGTAAATCGTAACCTTGTAGCTAAATCGGTTTAGGTCTTGGTAGCTGCCCTTACTGTCCCATCTTGAATTTCTAACTATTCTACTAAATAACTGCAAACTACAATGACTAATAAAATAATCAATTCTCTTTTAAATATTTAAGGAGCCGCGTGGTAAGTTTGTTCGCGGACGGTCGTGTAGATCGTGGGCTTTCGGGCTGTACACGAGGCTCCGCCATTTTGTACTAGCTCTACTACTTAAGTTCATGCTAATTACATGATGCTCTGTTCTCTGAATTTTCTGGTCCTTTCAATACTGTTGTTCCTACATGGATATTTTATTATTATATGACAGAAAAAAATATTACAATATTTACATTGCCCTTTAGAGATGTAGAAAGATATTAAACTTAATAGGTGTGTAGTAATTTATTAATCTTTCTACACATCTATTAGTTTCATTAATTGTACTGTGCAAAATCGATTTGGATTCCGAATAAAATAACGAAATGAAATAGAATTAAACAATTTTTTTTAAATGTTGCCTTAAATGATTAACTGTACAGCTGCTTTTCGCATTAATTTTGAATAGAATTGACTTGGTTGGTTGCATCGATAATGAATGATTACAATGGACTGTTACCATTAGTTTAGGATTGTTCTTGTGCCTATAAAATATACCTTATAATGTCAGTTTGTACAGTAGACCGCATGGAAAATGCAAGGTGATGAATGCAAGTGGTAAAGGTTTTACAGCTCAAACCTTTTATGATAAAGGTATATTTTGCACGCACAAGGCATAGCATTGGGCCTTTATTAATTATAGGCAGCAAATCATGCATCAATTTACATTGCTAGAGAGGAAATAGAATATTTCTATGTTTTTAAGTAATCTTCAAGTGTAGGTGATGAAATCTCTGTGATGGAAACCAGTGTCGGATGTTGAACATGTGCGCTACGGAATCTGAGTATTACTGAGTAGATTCTAGGAAAACTTTATAAACTGAATTGCTGTTAGTAATATTTTTTATGTTTTGTTTAAATGTTGTCAACACTAATTTCGTGATGGTTTGGGAATCTTAACATTCACGGTAGGTTTCCGAAAGCATTTGGATCCGATTAACTGTCAGTCTTTCAATTTGTGTTTGAATAAACCAATAAAGGTATGAAGGTGTTTTCTTTATTTTAGTACATCTTAAGCACATTCCACTCCCAGAAAAATAAAAAACTCATGTAACTTAGAAAGTACCTACCAATATAATACCTACAGAAGTGCGATTTTTGAAACTCATACTTTTGTTATTTATTATAATATGTTAATATGACTATGGTGATATGCATCTTTCTACTGAAGAGTTGACTTTCAAAAAGTGCGATTTATGAAAGTCAAATCAGCAGTAGAAAGATGCAAATTTCCATAGTAATTTTGACATTTTCAACTGATGAGTTGAACGAATGAGTTTCGAAAATCGCACTCCAGGGCCCTGTTTAATAAACGCGACAAGTGACAATGACAATTCAGAGTACATTGCTGAGAATGCTAGGACACATGAAGCACTGTAAATTTATCGTCATTAGTAACTGCAAGCAGCAATGTACTTACTCTGAATTGTCACTTGTCGCGTTTATTAAACAGGGCCCAGGTCAGGATTATAAGTGTTCTTTGGCCCAGGTCTCCGTCCGGTTTCCTAAAATTGTTATCTTTAATTTATATTTAGTATAGTTGTAGTAAGCATTCTTTGTTTTTACCGCAACTACCTACGTTATCAATAGCACCTACATATTACGAAAATAAATTCTCAAAAAACAAGCTTCATCAGCGCAGTTCCAGTTATCCAAAAGATAAATACGCGTTTCGTATTTCTAAATTGGGACGGCATTCATTAAAAGGAAACAATTCAAGTATTAATTAACACTTGATCAATTCGACGCATACCCACTATTATTTCAACGCGTATTCCAACTATGTTCGATATAATGATAACACGTTTTAAAAATTCATACTCGACTGTTTTACAAAACATCACAAAAGGTGCATACATATTTTAGTTGGTCACTTCGGTACTACTTTCAAAATGATTTATAAAATGCGAAAGCCCATTGTCACAGTATGTATTACAATATATTAGGTACCTATACACATGCGTATACTTATCTAAGTTAATTAAGACAACATATTATATCTATTACTTGAGTATCCGAAATTTGATTAGATTCGGTTAAAAATAGAGGTGCTATGAAAAAAAGTATTACGTAATAAGGAAAACTGGTTAAGTTTTCCCTTAATATCGGAAACAAATATGAAATTTCTCGAATATGTTAATAAACGTTCAAATTGATGCTGCTGTACCTAAATATACTACATAATAGGGACGAATTTTAAATCGTGAGTACCTAATTAAGTATTTTGTTTTTTTCCTACACCTAAACCTATAATATAAGTAACCCAATTTTCGTTTTTAACATAATCTTAATACTAACTTATTGGATGACTACCTTTTACATTAAACTTAATTGTTTATCTAAGTGCTTTAAAATAGAACAATCACATTATGTACCTACTAGATACCTAATTAAAATATAGATTCTTTTACCCCATCACCATTTACGTGAATAATGGTAATATTATGTATTGGTAAAGTAGGTAATTTACTCAAATTGTTTTTCAGCCAAATGTATAAAAGAACGAAATACTTACCTGCTCTTGTCGAAAGTTACCTATCTGAAAACATGGGTCGCATTAATTTACGCATTAATTTTCTCTGTTTAGTTTTGTTAGAGCTTTTTGTAATAGGTAAGTAATTATAACTACCTAACTAATTATAATGTTTATCAATACTCATAAAACCTTTCTTAGAAAACAAATACCTACCTAGCAAATAGGATCATGCCTAGCAATAATACCACCTTTCATTGTAACTGTAACAGGCCATTCGTCTAACGAAGAACAATCTTCTGATATTAGTAGTGACAATGAATACGGCTCAAAATGGATGTATTTCCCGGACGGGGACGATATTCCACGTCCCATATCCTTGGAAATACCCCCAGCTCCTTTTCAACGAGGTGGATCCACGTTTGGGTTTGACGACATTGAATTTAGACTCTACACAAGGTAAGATATTAGTTGCCCACGGAGACTACCTTTGATAATCTAATTTATATTACTTACCTATTCTAACTACCGTATTATTTGATATTATCCTGCAGAGACAATTTGGAGGACTATATCCTTCTCGATAAAACAGCAGCACAATACTCGTACAATGCAACTATTACCAGGATTGTGCACAAGTTATCAAACGCACAAATCAAGCTTGTAACACACGGTTGGGAGTCATCGGCTGATAAGAATGCTGTCATCAACATAAAGAACGCTTATTTAAAGACACAAGACGTTGCGGTTATCGCCGTGGACTGGAGCAGCATTGCAAACTCTGTATGGTATCCTGTTGTGGCGTACGAAACTAAAATGGTCGGATCACACGTCGCAAAGTTTATAAATGGGCTGAATAAACGTTATAATGTGCTCGGCAGTCAACTACATCTCATTGGTCACAGTTTAGGAGCTCATGTCATGGGGAACGCTGGATCTGAAACTAAACTCAAAGTGGACCGGATTACTGGTAAGTGCCTGCGGCAAACACTCAAGATCCTGACTAAAGGAATTCAGCAGCATCAGGTTCCTACATCCATGGCTGATACCTAATTTCTGATTCTACTTCATGTCTTCTGTCGTACTCATAAAGGTCGTACTCGCTCCCGTATGTAGGTAGGTATATACAGGGTCTTTCTTTATATGCAGACACTTTGTTAAGGGGATGACAAGACTATCAAACTGAACAACTTTCTCTATGGGACCAAAATAGAAATCGCGAAAAAAAAAACTGCTGTCCCATACATACAGGAGAGTAGTACCTATATAGTAGGGACACATCTTTTACGGCAAAGCATCTTATCTCAGGGTGCAAACAAGATGCGGGCCGTTTCAGGGTTGGGACAGAAGCTTTAATCCTTGAAAATCTTTCTAAGTATTAGGTATAATCGGCAACGAAACGGCTTTATTTCCGACCGTACCTTTATCTTTTGAAAGGCAGAAACGTTTTTTGTGTAGTGTGTATTAAATCAATTTCTTTTCATATTTGGCAGGCTTAGATCCGGCGCGTCCACTTTTTGAATTTCCAAAGAGACAAAACTCAGTAAAACTTGACCCTTCCGACGCAAATTTTGTTGATGTCATTCATACCTGTGGCGGTGTGTTGGGGGTTGAGGAAACTATTGGGCATGCAGATTTCTTCCCAAACAGTGGGGCTGCACCACAGCCCGGCTGCGGCGATTTGCAACATTTAATGGGTAAGTCATTTATTTGAAAGTTAATCTACACTTATAAACTAGTTAGGTAGTTACCTCATACATTCTTCTCTTCGGTTTCGGTTACGATTGTAGCTATTGAATAATCTGTGCGTTTAACATGGCGTTTTCTTTTTCTTAACACGTCCTTAATTTCTGCCTAACCAACCCTTTCTGAAAATGTATGGAAAAGCAGATTTTTTATTCTTATATATCTCAATATTGATTCTCAATAGTGGTACGTAATACCGACTGCTCGACACTTACCGACACTTTTTAAGAGGATGATCAGACCGTCAAACTGAACAACTTTCTCTATGGGACCAACATCGAAATCGGAAAAAAAAATTAACTCTTCCATACAAAACTGCAAACCTACTTGAGCCGTTAGGGGTAACTACTTTGTAAACTTAATTGCGTTACATAACTTACATACCTACTTTATAGAGCCTAAAGTATGAAACGCATTTAAGTTTACATCCTGTATATACCCAGTTTCTTTTTGGA
The DNA here is from genome assembly GCA_963924505.1 of Agonopterix alstromeriana. NCBI lineage: Eukaryota > Metazoa > Arthropoda > Insecta > Lepidoptera > Depressariidae > Agonopterix > Agonopterix alstromeriana. The sequence goes on from OZ004670.1 coordinate 8,292,454, forward strand.
TAATAATTAAAGCACAGAAGCGTACTTTTAAAGATGAATCCGCGTTCGAAGCCGAATGCCCGACATGCACGGAGAAATTAATTATTAACTCAGTGATTATGTTACGACTAGGAAAATAATTTACCTCGTCTATCTTCGTTTGCGCAGTCCCCCGACAAACCCCGAAGTCGTTTAGTCGGTATTTTTAGGTAATCAAAGGGTACCTAGGGTACAAAGTCGTAGCAGCGAAAAGGGCGCGAAAACAATTAGCCAACCAAGGGAATGAAGGTAGCACATCTTGATTGGTCAATATAATTTCGCGCGTTATTATTTATCAACTGCACAGGTACACACGGCGACACATCAAGCTATACAAAACCAACATAAGCTGGACGCGGGACGTTATACGTTACTCGAACTTCATGCGGCCAGCTTATTTTGGTTTTGTATAGCTTGATGTGTCGCCGTGTGTACATCATCGGGGGAACTTATAAACCTGGTACAGTACCGTAGTACTACCTTTTATTACAAGCACAAACATTATCTCCAATGATTTTCCGCAACATGGCGAGGCTTTTTATTTTTCTGCTCGGGCTTTACGTAACTACGAAAACATCGTGAGGAAATGTACATAAGCTGGAGAAGAAATTCTGATACGTTTTGTAAAGTCCATCAATCCAATCCGCATTCGTCACGTGGACTACTGCTAGGTCCCCGCAGTAAGGACGTTAGAGGTGATGACGATGATTAATTTAATAATTGTTTTTGTTGCAGAAGCCTGCAGTCACAGCAGATCGCATTTTTACTTCGCTGAATCCATTTTAAGGCCGAAAGCTTTTCGTGCGTTTCAGTGCGACAGTTGGTCTGATTATTTAAACAACAGATGTAGTCATAACACTTTCATGGGTGAAGGTGTTAATTATAATGAAAATGGAACATTTTACTTGGAGACTAATCAAGAATTCCCATATGGGCGAGGGCTGGATTTTTAATGCAGTAACAACTGTAGTTGAGAGAGTGTGCGGATTTGCATAGATTCAAGCAAATCTGACACAGCTTCGCCGAAAATAGTTAAAATATCTGCCACAGCGTGCGCTGCGATCGACTTGACAGCTCCCAATAACCACTACGCACATAGGCAATAGGTTCCTACTGGGTTAGTGCCAACTCCACCCGTCTAAACTATACTCCATTCAAAATAGCAACGAAATTTTAAGGCTATTATGCATGACAGAAACAGAGATTTGAAACACTTCCTCTCACTTATTCTTAGAACAGCTTTAGTAACGTCCAAGATATGTCGGATAATATACGTATCCAATAAATTAATTACATTTGGTAATCAGAATTGGCCAGAAAGCTAAATAGGAATCGGAAAATCTCGTTGTCCTTATTTGGAATGAAGTATACGTACTGACATCTACTGCCCCCGGTGGTGGCGCATCAATATACTTACCTATCTAATGCTCACGCCATTGTCCCATGTCCAATGGGCAAAATGGGGTTAGCCAGAGACATGCTACGATTCTGACACACATCAACATTGATACTCTTTTATGCAGTTACGTGGAAATTAAATACATTCTGGTAGCATTTAGGTGCTCTAAGGCGCTACGCAGACGACGAACATGTCGTATGACTGCACCCTATTTTGCCACGGAGTTTGCGATACGCAAACAACTGTAGAGTTCAAAATTGCATCCAATGTGTCCGCTCCGCGGGCAAAATTGTCCGTCCGTCGTCTGCTTAGCGCCTAAAGCCGTGACTCCTGCTCAAGTTTTTCAGCACACATACAAAAACATGAACCAAAATGGCGTCGACCCACACGATTTAATTTTAAAACAAGATGGCGGACGACAAACAGTGAAGCTATGTTTTGTTTTCTTCATAAAAAACAAGCGCAAGAGGCGCGGCTTAAGGTCTCGACTGGTCTCCTGCTACAAAGAAAACTAAACATAGTTTTACTTTTTCTTTGCCGCCATCTTGTTTTTAAACAAAATTGTATGGGGCGATGCCATTTTGTTTTGTTTAAAATGAGTGAGAATCACGGCTTAATACTGAGCTATTTTTTTTTCAATGCCAGCTTCCAATAATATGCCATAGAGTGCGCGGTCTGTAGACTTTTTAAAAACCACGGTTTTGCCATGGTTGTATGGTTATTGTTCACATAGATTAATATGTATATTGGATATAGGTAGATAGGTAAGTCGCCTGGGATTTTAGAACGTCTTAATTATTGTCGTAGCCGCTTATTAACAGAAGGGGATTGGAAAATAAATTGAAAAAGACGGTCGGCCGACACGAGGCTCGAACCATAAGCAGCCGAATTATAGATGTAAAAAAACCGGTTTAAAACGTTTTAAACCAAATTTTACCGTTTTAAACTCGCCTACAAAAAGAAACGAACTGTGTTTTACACTTCATTGTGGGCGATTTTTGGTCACCTGACGTCATGTTTCGTTTGAATTAGTTTATAGAAAGTACCTACCTACATTACCTACTACACGAAAATTTATTACACGCGGCAGTTTATGTATGTGCATGTGTGTGTAGGGTAGGCGAGCTGGCAACGTTGCGTCGATTTATCAACGAGAGTGCAAAAGTGTGAGTTTGGTTTTTAAACCTTTTAAAACGATTTATTTGCAGTTTAAAACAGCAACAGTTTATTTAAAAGTTTTAAATCGGTTGTTTCACATCTATATAATATCCCTATCGGTAAAATCAAGAAAATTTAGTTATAATTAAGAAAAACAGAGTCACCAACACCAACGGTTTTAAACCGAAAAAAATGGTTTATTTCGGTTTTAAACCGTTTTTGTTTTAAACGGATTGGTTTAATTGGTTTTAAACCGGCCTTACATCTATAACCCGAATCGTGAGCCGGCTGTCTAGACCACTAGACCAACAAGACAGTGATTGATATGAGCGAAATCTCTCACTACTACAGCGCAGCTACTCTAGCGCGCTATCGCTACAGTTTAGATACGAACCAACCACGTTCAACGCGTTCAACATAGTGCTTCGAAACGTCACCGATAGATGTCGGAAGCTGTCTATCAGCGTTCCACTTTGTACTAAGATAACACAGCATGGTTGTTCATGGAGGTTCGATACCGTTTAAGCTTCTTGGGAAGATTGTTCAAGACTGCAGAAAACAAAAAACTTTGTGTGCCCTTAAAAACGAGTGATTTTTGAGTCAAATCTAATTGTGAGTCGATGAATTCCCGCTCTAGCAAAACCACTTTCGTTTCAGCCATATTTCGTTCATCATTCCTTGATTCGTCGTTCATTCATTCTATCGATCCATCCTTGAAAATTTGTTTACATTGTAGGTTAGTTTATTTTTTATCACAAATAATAAAAATAAATTAAAGCAAGTGCTTCTATAAACATGAATAAAAAACGAAATATCAGCTACATAAAACCAGAAGACCCAGAGTTTCTGAAAGTGTTAAAAAGGCAGGCTGGCTATGACGATAAAAATCACAAATTTGACGAACTTCAAAATGCTGCTGAAGACTTTGTGGAAAACGAGGACAGTGAACAGCCGCAAGTAGTGGTGCTCAAGGAAGGGGACCTCACCGCAGAACAGGCAGAAACAGAAAAGAAAAGGATCGAAAAAGAAGAATCGGAAGCAAAAGCAGATCTCACTCAGAAGATTATCTTCCAATCTAAATCCAAGATAACAGATCCAGTAAAGAACAAACGCAAACTAAGAAATCCAAGAAGCACATCAAGTAGGGAAAAGAAGACCCGTCAACTGCTATCTTTTGGAGATGATGAGCAGGAAGAAGATTGATTATTGCAGTAGTTTGTGGTTAGATTGTGTACCTATTATAGATACAAAGTTAATTATAAGAATAATTTAAATAAAAGATGCTTCTTGTACTTGTCTTACGAAATCATGTATTTAAATAAGTTACATTAATAATAATCACTTTAGGAGGACCAGCACTGCCCTCAATCATTTATTTTAATTTCTTAACTGTATCTTACCAAATTAATAATCAGCAATGTGACATTAGATAAATTGGAAATCAGCAATGACTACAAAGTAACATTGTCCAGATTTAACATTTTAGTCGAGTCAGTACTGCAGCTTTGTATGGAACAGCAGATTTTTTTCGCGATTTTGAAGTTGGCGCCATAATGAAAGTTGTTCAGTTTGATGGGCTGACGCATCCCCTTAAGTATTAGTAAGGTGTTTTGTTACACCCTGTATATTTCAGTGTGGAGTTCACTTTGTTACTATGGCAATGATAAACCGCGATGTGTAATTTTGTGTGATATTGTTTTTATGAAAGAGCTTGAGAGTGTAAGTCAATGCATTTTCCAGATAAATTGAAAATCACCATTGACAACAATTTGACAATCTTGTTTTTCGGAAATGTATAATTGTTAAGAAATTAAAAAATATTTATTGTGGGCAGCATTGGAGGCCCATTGCCTCTTTAAGACATTGATATAGTTCTTCCATTGTCTTCGCTACTAAACTTCTTCTTTAGTTTGACCCTGGGACCATTTGATGCAATAGAATCATTCCTGTAGTAAATTTGTGACATATCAGCATCATTCTCATATTCCAAAAGTTTGCGAAGTAAAAACTTTCGTTCATCCTTCACGATTTGAATACTTTCTTGAATTTTGGCAACTTCATCACATAATGCTGCATTCTCCTGTAAACAGACAGAATGTATTGTACATCAAAATAATGTTCTTAGTTATAATATACATAAAGATGAGATTCAGAGATGTTTTTTAAGTCTCAGTTCAAACTCCTGTATATCAAAAAATCTATTCATTTCCGACCCTACTTTGCTCACGCTCAAACGACATCTTTGAATCTCAGGCCTTAGTTTAAACTTAACTAGCAAAGGCTTAGTAATAAAATTAATTGTAATTTAAAAAATTGTTTTAATCCTTAACAACTAGCATAGTCAAATATTAAAAACGAGTCAAGTTGAAAAAAATCATTTCAAACTCCACTCTTACAAATTTCTATGTTACTGCAGTCCTCACACTGCACCCGTAAATCCCATAATGCATGAGAAGGGACTGAAAGGATTAAATTGTAATCAATATCAAGTTTCTGACCACCCCGAAAGGGATTACAGTCATGAGTTTATGTATATATGTAATTATGTATTTGTAAGATCATGTTGAAATTGTGGAACAAATTATTATTTAACAATATGAATAAATAATCTCTGTCTGCCATAGATTTTCCATTAGCATGATTGTACGAAGCTTTGTTTTTGTAGGATATTTTACTCATGTGATGACACTATCCTATACATTATAACTTCTGCTTGTGCCGACCTTTAATCAATATCATTAACACACAAATGCAGTGATATTAACTGGCCCAATGAGAGAATGGAGTGAGACCTTTGCCCAAGAATGGGGCAGTGATGGCTGATATACTTTAATGGGTACACAGAGCCACATTTCCAAAGGAACAAAGGAAATTCGCAAAAAAAAATCTACTTTTCACACTAATGTTTGATCAGCTTAGTATGGATTTTTTTGCTAATTTCCTACAGGTTTCTTATTGAAAGTGGTTCAGTATCATCAGTGGCACTCAGGGTAGACACAAATACAGTAAAACCCTAATAATTGACTTTGATTTGTTTAAATACAGGTAATTAAACAACAGTTAGTAAAGAAAATGCTTTTAGGGTAGAAATTATTCAGGTTTTACTGTAATTATGTCTACCCTGAGTGCACACCAGAGTATCATGGATACAATCACCCCTTAAAGTAATGCAACGTTTTACCCTAACACCCTGTATGATGTAAGTACCGAATTTATCTCTCAATAATATTGATATTTCTAAAAAATTAAATATAGTGGCTCCATCGTTGATGATTAAGCCAATATCCAGTATAAATAGCAAATGTGATAAACATAATTATTTAATCTAGAAAACTGGCTTTGCTTTATACAAGGTGTTATAAAAATAAAAATAAACATTTAAGGGGGTGGTTCACTATGGGACCAACATCGAAATCGCTAAAAACAAATGTGATGTTCCATACTAAACTACAATTCTACTCGAACTGACAGCTGATTTTTTGTCGCGATTTCAATGTTGGTTCCATAGTAAAAGTTGTTTGATGGTCTAAACAACCCCTTTAAAAGTTATTAAATGTTTATTTTTACTTTTGTAACACCCAGTAGTGTTCGGTAATAATTATAAATATTTGGTGACTGTTTTATGCACAAAAAACGCACTTGCGCCACCACAAAATGGTGGAGCTTCGTAGCAAGCCTGAAAGTAGGCAACCATGACCACGCAGTAACAGACTTACAACGCAACTCCTAGAATATTAATTTCACTGGCAATCTGCTTACTTATTACCTCAATGTAAGATATAATGCTTAGGTATAATTCTCCATAACTCTCAAATCCACCTTTATATAATTTACCTTGTTACATCTTATATAAAGGTTAAAGAATATTTTCGTGGGGCAAAAAAATTTTAAAGCTATTTTGAATTACAGAAACAGAGATTTGAAACACTTCCTCTCACTTATTCATAGAACAGCTTTAGTAATGTCCACGATATGCCTAAGTAGTATATGTGTCCGTATGATAAATAAATTATATTTGCAAATCAGAATTGGCCAGAAAGCTATACTTATAGGAATGAGCATTTTTTCTCGTCCTTATTTGAAATGAATTATAAATATGATCCTGAATATAAAAGCTAGTTCTATTATTGTCAGTTTTTTCAGACCGCCTTACGGCCTCTGAAGTGGTTTTTATGTAACGACTACTACCACCAGAGATAGTAGCCAGGACCAACGGCTTAACATACCATCCGAAACACAGAATTATCTTTCTTTTTCAGACAATCAGGTGATTCAGCCTGCAATGTCCTAACGAAAATGTACAAAGTGACATACCCTAAACACATCAAACCCACGACCTGTGTCAAGAGCCCAATGCTCTTAACCATTAGACCACGGAGGCAGGAAACGCTAGTTGTAAGTAATGTACTGGTTTACAATAGGTAAGCTATTCTCTCAACATTTTATACAAACCCTAAGGGACACAGGCCCGTTAGACTCCGATTCAAAGGGCCAATATTTAAGTACTTTGAAAACTTACCAAAATAAGGCTTTTAATTCTTATTTTCATATGCTTGTACTTTTTTCGATATCGCTTATTTTGATTTTCATTTGGGATTTGATTCATTTTAAGAGCGTTAGTTGAATTATTTCCTTCACTACGTTTCCTTCTAAATTCTTCACAGATGTGAAAGGATAGCTAAATACTAAAATTAATAATTTTTGCCAAAAATAAAATTACTACATTAAAAATCAAATAGACAATTTGACATTTCGTTTTGATTAATTTTTTTATTGTTGTTGTTGTTTAAAATTTCAAATTATCCTTGCGGAAAGGCAAAGGGATCGATCGAGCCCATAGACCATAGAGCCGTATGGCGTAAAAACAGCTTTACATTATGCAACCGATCGCATGCAATCTGAAGTACATTGCTGCGTGCATGCTTTCAAAAACTGCATTTTGTTTTTGTAGCCTGTGTCGGGATAGGGAAATTTCCGAAATATCACCTGGCAACACTGTGCGACGATGAATACGACTGGAGTTTGCTTGGCGCCATTGCTCTTGTGGTGTTTCGTGTTATTTGAAATTCGTAAAAAGTTGGTTTTAGTGATATTTGTGACATAATTTCGTGCGGATTGTGTACCAAACAGTTGTGTAAAGCGACCGACGTAACAGGAATCTCAAATAAATACGATAACAGAACATAAGTTTTGGTTCAAGTTAACTCGTACATGGTCATTTTGGCGTCAACGCGCGAGCTTACAAATCGACCATAGATTCATCGTCATCTATCATCCCATCATCAAAATAAAGAATATAAAGAAAAAATAACGAATGGCTCAAAAGGACTAGTATCCAGAGCCGTTAAAGACATTAAAAAAAATGAATACGACTGGCTTAGAAGGCTTACAGCCAGAGCCGTAAAACAATTTAACAAAAAAAAAATCGGCCGGCAATAAAAAATATTTTGCAACCGGCGACGGGGCTTTATTTATTTTTATTTCATTTGTTGAAACTGGAAATTATGTGAAAAACTGAATAATGACCGGTATTACTGAGTACAAACATTTGTTTCCTATAGATAGCATCCAAAAAGTATGTGGTCTATTCGAGGAACAACTACGCAGCGAGAAAGAGCCGGATTTGGCTTTGTTTTCAATAATCGTAGGAGCGGTGGAAAATAACCTCACAAACGTTAAGAATAGCGACAGGGATGTTAACTTAGCGACAAACAAGTTTGTGAAGGTGAAGTTTCCGTCTGTGGAGTGGGACGAGGTGAAGTCGCTCCACGAGCGTTTCGTATCTCTGATGCGTGGAGGTGTGGATGCCAAGTTGTTGAGCGGTGAATACGCTACGCGGGAACTGGTGAAGCGGGTCGCTGATGTCGTTTGGAACTCCTTGACGCGAAGCTACTATAAAGATCGGGCGCACCTACAGTCTATCTACAGTTTCCTAACGGGAAACAAATTGGATTGTTTTGGTGTCGCTTTCGCGGTGACCGCGGGATGCCAGGTGTTGGACAAGCGAGATGTTCACCTCGCTTTATCAGAGGATCATGCTTGGGTTGTATTTGGAAAAGAGGGGACTGATACAGCTGAAGTGAGTACCTAATTATAAATCGGGCATATCATTGTTACTTTTCATTGTTCCCAATCTTTTGACCACGAAAGCAAGACCAACTCAAGCCTTTAACTCCCTTTAAACCCATTAGCAAATTGGCACCTTTGTATTATACCTACTGCCCATTACAAGTGGCGACGGGCTCACTCCCCGTTACACTGGACAGAGTTTAATGTGTTACTAGAGAAATTTGGATGTTCTGTGGTTTCAGAATATCTCTGATTACCCCCTCGGGGAATATAGTCATGAGCATATGCTATGCATGCACCTTGGTATCCATAACATAACACCTAACCAAACAGTAACTGCAAAAACAAAATTCTGTAATATGTAATTTGTCATAATATCATCCTTATGACCATTAAATTAAAGATTATTTTGCTTTTTATATGTAATTATAAACATCTGATGGCCCGATATCTCAATTGGTAAAGAAACTGCCTGTTAATCCAAGGGGACATGTCAAATGCTGCAAGGGGCAAATATTTGTTTGGTAAATGTGAATATTTGTACCAGAGTCATGGAAGCTGTGGTGGTCCAGTGGCTAGTAACCTTGCCTGCTGTGCAGGAGGCGATGGTTCGATCCCCGTCCCGGCTGACACAAACCCATGAGTTTTTCGGAATTTATGAACGATTTGTAAAACCACTGGCTTTTCGGTGAAGGAAAACATAGTGAGGAAACCCGCATGCTTCAATTTACCCACTGTCTATTACAAGTGGCAATGGGCTCACTCCCCGTCACACTGTACAGAGTTTAGGTACTAGTGACATGTGGATGTACTCTGGTTTCAAAATATCTCTTGACTACCCCCTTGCCTCGGGGAATAAAGTCGTTAGCATATGCTTAAGAGTCATGGAATGGATGCCAAAATGCCATGTACATCAATTATGATGATGGACGTTTGTATCTATCTATGTATTCAGTTGTATGTAGTTGTCTAGTCATCATTATTATAAATTATATTATGTGACAAGGTCCAAAATGTTTATAAAAATGCTGTAATATATTAATAACCTTTTTATAGGTAACATGGCATGGCAAAGGTAATGAGGACAAGAGAGGCCGTTCTGTAGGCGATGGAGTGCTGGCTCGCTCCTGGCTGTACGTGGCTGGTAAACCGGTTGTTTGCTCGAGGGTGATGGAGCTGGCTGCCCTGGTATCATCCATAAATCCTACGCTGACACCTACTATCGATGTGCATGAAGTGGCTCAGATGCAGCATAGACTTCTGTGGCTGTTATATGAAAGTGGTAAATTGAAAAGGATAAACAGGGTGTAAACTTAAATGCATTACATACTTAAAGGGGGTGCCTCAGATCATTAAACTGAATCACTTTTACTACGGGACCCACTTTGAAATCGCTAATAAAAATCTGCTGTTTCCTTCATCAGGTAGTTATGGAACAGCAGATTTTTTCGTCACAATTTCGATGTTGTCTTCAAAGTGAACGTTTTTCAGTTTGATGGTCTATATCACCCTGTTCGCATTAAACGCAACACGTTCTTAACACATTTAATTTTACACCCTGTATATTTTTTCGAATTTTCTTAAATCTTCTGCAATGACAATGCCAGTCTCATAGGTAAATAAACGATTTTTAATTATCTAAAGATAGAGACAGCACTACAAACTGGTAAAGGTTCACTGCTCTGCTTGACAGAGGGTCAGCCAACTAGCAGTTGAGCTGCCCATTGTGATAATTAGCAAGATCGATAAATATAGATCTCAGATTTGCATTCCGGACATATTCCAGCAAAACATGTATGAGGTCCTCCACCTCATAGAATGCAGTCCTGTGCTAATCTGATCAATTTTTGACGCTCAACCCTAACAATGCCAACTGACCAACATGTTGGTGGTCTGCCTACTGATCTCCTTCCCTCCCTTGGCCACCATTCCGATACTGCCTTGGTCCACCGGCCTTCTAGCTTCTAGCTAACTTTGTGAGCCACTCACCATTGTCTGCAACTCTACTATTAATATTAAAGTAACACTTTATAAAAACTACTAATCATATTATATCACCCTTAGCAGTACCCAAATTTTATATTACAAATAAATAATTTCCAGGACACTTAGATGCATATCCAATGGCATTAGGAAACTTGGGAGACCTGGATGAATACATGAGGATATCAAACTGTTCAGAAGATTCCAAAGAGACCTTAACTGAGGAGATAAGCGCAAAAGCTGATGGAAGTCCCAGACCAGATTCAGCAGCTCTCTATACACAGGCCATAAGGTCTTCACGGACAAACTACGAGGACCGACATGTGTATCCATATACTTTCCAAGGAGGCTATTATCACCGCCACAAGATGTACAAAGAAGCTTTCAATGCTTGGGCGTGTGCCGGTGATGTTATTCGACAGTATGTTCCTTTTCTATGCCTAACATGCGGCCACAGATTATTCAATAGTTACTACTGTAACCAGCGAACTAAAATACTATGGAAGAATAACTTTTAAAAGAGCGCCTCACGCCGCAAAACGGCCCACCAATATTCATAACCTATATTTATGGCTGCCAGCCCATGCCAAATTCGACCTTACCTTATCGCAATAGGTAATAATATTATTGATTACGAATTACGACAATTGACACCGGCGACAGGTTGGCCAATGTCCACTTTGACGCAGCATCATGCAGTAGCTGCTGATTGGCTGACACGATGACGCTGTGGCCCGATTTCCAATAGCGCGTTGATTGTAGTTTTTTAGCCCCGCCCGTCCACTTGAAGGGAGATCGCGTGGTGCCATTCTTAGAGCGGAATGCGAGTTCCATAGTATTGTAGTTCGCTGACTGAAACAGATACGGCACTCTCCCGATTTCGCGCGCTTTTTCGAACTTTACGACTAACTAAAATGCACCTTATGTCAATGCGCGCAACCTGTTACTCTGTATCTCATGAGATACGCGGCGCCGTAGGTACTTATCGCAGGTGTTAAACGTGAGTGACGGACCACTGACTGATGCCGTCTCCGAGAACGCTAGATAGAGATGTGTTTCTGTCTTTGTCAGATCACATGCAAATTGAGCATTTTTCGTGCATGGCATGCAAGGCCTAATGAATTATAATTAACTCTCACAATATAGGTGTACTGAATACTAATAACTAACTATTTTTCAGCTACAACTACTCTAGAGATGATGAAGAAATATACAAAGAGTTTTCCGAAATTGCAAATGAATTAATACCTCAACTAATGAAAGTGGAAAGCTCTGGACATTCAGCAAGATCTATTTTGAAGGACCCTGAGTGTTTTGCTTCATTACTAAGGCAAGTTTTCATTTAAAAATGTAACGGAATATTTAATTACTTAATTATAAACTTTCTCGGTGCAATAACTTAAATATACAGGGTATATTTACTTAAATGCCTTACATACTTAAGCGTTGCTTTAGACCATCAAACTGAATAACTTTCTCTACGGGACCGACATTGAAATCGCGAAAAAACATCAGCTGTTCCATAGAAAGGGTGTTTGACTCAAATCTACTCAAATGCATAGAACAGCTGATTTTTTTCTCGGGATTTCAAGATCGGTCCCGTAGTAAAGTTGTTCAGTTTGATAGTCTAAAACACCCCCTTTGATATATGTATAATGCGTTTATTTACTTATAATATTTAAATGTAAATTGCAGGTTTTATGATGGAATTTGCAAATGGGAAGAAGGCAGTCAGACCCCCATCCTGCATATCGGGTGGGCAAAGCCTCTGGTCAGCACCATTTCAAAATTTGATGCAGAAGTCCGGGCGCAGGTTCACATAATATGCAGCCCCGACACGGACGACCACACAGAAGATCTGAAAGAATCTCCGAAAACCGACAAAAGTGAAGAAGGCGAGGGTGTTAATAAAGATAAGTGGAACAACAATTCTGATAATGCAGAGATGAGTGTTAGGGAGCAGTTAACAGCGGCGGTAAACAGTCGGCCGCGCGTCACTCTCTATAGCCATAAAATGGCTGCGTTGAAACCGCTGCTTTTAGCGGAAAGGCTAAATACACATGCGTTGCAGCTGCAGCTGACAGCACAGAGTCAGTTGCAGCGACCACAGGCGCCGACTAAGAGGCGAGACGACGAAGATCAGAATTCGTCGATGCCCACCGCGCGGGCCAAGCGCGCCCGCAGGGAGCGCTAAAACTACCTTAAAACAACTTAATACGCTTTCTCAGACTGGTACTTGATATGCCTAAATGGTTGATGTATTCGTAAAATGTTGAGGGCTCTGTACCTACCGATCCTTTTATTATTTAAAGTATATCTTAAACAGTTATACAAGTATTTTTAATATGTTGTAATTTGTCTGTGATTAAACAGTCTCATACAAAGGTTATGTTTGTATTGTAGCCAACGGGCTATGGGGTACAGAACCCTAATTAATGACAGGTGTGACATAAGTAAGATAATGTTTAAGATTACATCTGGTCAAAAAGAACAATTTCGACTTGGGTGTTATTTTCGTTATTAGGATTTAGGGACATAAAAACTCAATAGGATTAGCACTATTAACGTCTACCTGTATGCCTTTCCCTTTAATGCTATTTTCGTAGGCTTCTTAGACGGGAGGTATGGCTCTCTGAACTGGCTAACTGTATAATTTTGCCTAAAGAAAACAAATATCATGGAGGTTGATAAGTTATTCTCATTTCTTGATCAATCAACTTGACTGATGTTGAAATGTACAAATAGGTAATAGTTAGTACCTACTTTTAATATATGTTTGAGATGTTAATTGTTACAAAAAGTGCAAAACGAAAATGTTATAATAAATTTAAAATTGTTGAATATCACAATTAGCAGTTACTTTGTCTTAAAAAGAACTTAAAAGTTCGAACAATACTTATTCTCTACTAAGTTATAAAGTTAGAATATTATTACTTTCCAAACATTTATCTATGCCACTTACAAATCGATTATGTCGAACAGAGTTTCTGACAGCACCATTTATGGAAGCAAAGTTGTTTCAATAGTAGTATTTCGTGATATGAAACCTTCTAAAATGTAGAGTACAAGTACATTTTGTACATAGTGTTCAAATGTGAAAAGACTGCATTATGCTTGTTTATATTGGTAATGAGAGGCTATTGTGGTGACATTTACTTATAATACTTATTGTGGTGACATTTCAATAAAACTAATGTAATCATATTTATCACTACCTACTGATTGCCACCAACTAAATCTTTTTACTTATGAACACAAGAGAAAAAGTTGACAAATTGATACAGACTGCCTTCTTATTTATCGTTAAAAATTGTTAATGGAACCATTAACGGCATCAATTGGGGATTCCTAATCTAATATTTTTATTTTATTCGTATAGTTAGTGCCGGGAGACTTGGCAAAGCGTTTTATTGACGGCAACCAGTAAAGAATTTAAATTTAAAAAAATATATTCTTTCAAAATGTTGGGGAATTTGCAATAAACGTAACTACATTCTCAGTTATATTATATACGGATATGACTTCACGTAAACGCCTAAATAAATAACCCACTTTGCCATGTCTCCCTGCGCAGACTACTGCTTGGTTTGGTACATTACAGTTGCAGAAACGCTCATTAGAGTTAATCTTCCATTAAATCTCTTGCTAGCTTCTACTACGTCAACAAGACAAAAAGTGATAGCAAGATTAATGAATTGTGAAAGCAACTTTAATGGAGGATTAAATTTAATGAGCGTTTCTACAACTGAGTGTAAAACGGTTCTGGGTTTTGCCAAACTAAGTCTAAATTTGCACTTTTATCGTTTCGACTCATTAAAAAAAATTAAGATAAGTTTGCAGTTGAATCAAATTTTAAAATAAATACAATAAAATATGAGATGAAATAGTTATAAATCGAAATGAACGAATGTTATAAACATTTACCTTCATAAATGTCTCGTTCCCAGAATGTCTCCCAAAATATCCCTTTTATAGAATGTTCATCAACTAAGGCATAAAGGCATAATCACTTTTACTTCATTATTTTTTGAAGTATTTTAAAACTAAAATATTACATTATATAGGGTCCTTCTTAATATATGCTGACACTTTTTAAGAGGATGATCAGACCATTAAACTGAACAACTTTCTCTATAGGCCCAACAACGAAATCACGAAAAAATTGGCTGTCCCATACATTTGGCTCAAGTAGGTTTGCAGTTTTGTATGGAACAGCTGTCTTTATTCGCTTTTTCGATGTTGGTCATAGAGAGAGTTGTTCAGTTTGATGGTCTGGTGGATGACCAGACATTAAAATACTGTCAGCATATTAAGAAGTACCCTGTATTGATATTTGGAATTATAGCGTTCTTTTATAAGACATCAAAAGGCTTAATAAATGTTAAGCTGTAATAAAACGAACAACTGTCAATAATATCAAAAACGTATAAAGTGAATAAATCAGTAGGTAATAAGGTAAGATATCGTGCGAACGAAGTCATGATCATCCCCTTAAAAAAGTGTCAGCATATTTAGAAGGATTTTGTATAATTAAGTTTCTCACTGACCCAAACAGTAGGTAATCCCTTTCAGTCGTGGTTCTGAAATTCCGGATTTAATTTAATAATTTTACAACCAAAAACCAAAATTGAAAAAGAAAACCGTGGTGGTCCCGTGGCGAGTAACGAGGCGATGATTCGATCCCCGCCGAATTGTTTGTACGATTTGTAACACAACCGGCTTTTCGGTGAAGGAAAACATCGTGAAGAAACCAACATGCTTCAATTTCTAGGCATGTATTGTACCCACTGTCCATTACACAGTGGCGACGGTCTCAGTTCCCGTCACGCTGGGCAGTTTCGGTACTACTAGTGAAACGTGAATGTTCTGAGGTTTCAGAAATCTCTGACTACCCCCTCGGGGAATATAGTCGTGATGTTATGATTAGTTAAGAGGGACATTTCTGTAAAGTGACATTTTGGGAAAGGCCCTTTATGAACCTAAACTGTTATAAGTACTTAGTCGACTATTTTAAACAATGTGATAATGATAATGTCAAAACATATTTTGTGTCTGAGTGTTAGCTGGCATCTGTAGTAATTTCATAAATATCGCGTTCGTGTGAACTGCTTTTATGTGATTAATTATATTGCATTTATAATGTTAAAACTAATATTAGTTCTACGTCAAACGTAGGAATGTACTCTTAGAGGACTAGAATTTAAATCAATTGTGATTTCTCAGTGCCCCTTTTAAGTATTCCGCTGAAACGTTTGTGATTTAAGTTGTGTATTTTATTGCAACTTATGTTTGTTATGTCAAAACTTATTTAAGTATTATAATTATATCACAACTTGAGGTAGTACAACGCATCGCACATTTTCTCTTTAACCACTTATATGACATGCATTTTCTTTGAGTGATTATGTTTAAGAGAATATGATCGGTAATCAAACGAGGGCCATTTCTGCTCTACCCAATAACCTTGGGCTATTGTTAATTGAAGTTACTAATTTTATATTGAACCAATCGGACGCTTCTGAAGCGTGCTTATAAATGAGTATGAGTAAGGTTGTAAGAAGAAATTTTGTTGTTGTTGAACGGCCAGTAATAAAACTTAAATACATTAAAAAACATCACATTCATTGCTAGGCCGCATCGGAGTTGTGCTATAAAGGTACAAATAACTTCGAAGGTTGTAGAAATCGCTTTTTAGCAATAAGACCGCCTTGTTTTGTATCATCTGTATTTCTTTACGGTATATTTTGCTGAGTAGGTTTCGGTTGATTGATTGAAAATGAGTTGATTCTTAAAGGTTTCGGTAACTTTTTCATGAACCATTAAAATGGAATAAGTCTGATTTTGTTGCTGGATGAGGTAAATTTTTTGAATTTTTGACCACTCTAGATTCAGGACGGCTCAAGAGGGTCCCAGGACTGGGCGGGGCGACCCTGTATATTTTGTTGCTGGATGAGGTAATTTTTATGAATTTTTGGCCACTCTAGATTCGGGACGGCTCAAGAGGACTGGGCGAAGCGACCCTGTATATTTTGGCACTTCTTAATGAGCAGAGTCAAATATCTCAGCTCCGATGCGAGCTAGGCCATAAGTGTTAATAACAAAATAATTGTATTTGTTTTGATAGTACAATAATTATACAATACATTCATTGGTGGCCGCGACTGTAAAAAAAAGACGATACTTTTACTCATACCCATTTGTTATTTAGGGATAGATAATGCTTTTTACTACCCTTTACTAGGCAGTAGCGCTATTGGTAAAACCAATTCGTCGCCCAAGTGCCTAGTTAAAACATTAATTACCCCCTTAACATTATCGTAGCAGTGATAACAATAAAAGTTATATTGTATCTCGTTCACTGCCCACGAACATGGTTATTGCATTTTAACTTATAATTCACTTCGTAAAACGAAGTTATACACATCTTATTTCCTATTATTTTGTAAAACCCAAGATACCTGTCTACATTCCGTAGCAATTTTTAAAGTGAGAAATTTAGAATCCTCTGTACATTACAATTTAGTATTTATTAGAATTGTATTAATACTGAAGGTATTATAAATTAGGTAAATTTTAATTTAACTCAAACTTAAGCTTACATACCTAAATGTTGCATTGATAGAGATATTCGTTACATGTGTGCACAGTGTACACATTATTTTCTTTTTTAATTGTTAATAATTAGTTTACGCTTATTTTATAAAGTAAATAAGGACGTTTTTTCATCGTCAAACGGTCTGGTAACTACAGCTGGCGCATTTTCAGTGGGTATTCTCAAACATGCATTTTAGTACCTATAAAGAATGTTGCAAAAACGTAATAGTTTATTAAACTACTAATTTAAGCCATTATGTACTATTACTGCAACTGTCAGATTAATAATTTTCACATCGTAAGTTAGTTAAGTAACGGGGAGTCGCGCTGAAAGTCTGACGGAGGATGTTCGCGTGCGTATTTGGCTTCTCTTCGCTCGGGCCAAATCGCCCGTTAGCCAAATCGAAAGTGTAAAAGCAGATCGCAGGATTTGTTATTTGGACACAGAATATATACTAGTACTACCCGTACAGAAGAATCACTTCAAAAACAGATTTAAACAAATAGCGACTCTCGCACGGCAATAAGGTGCAAAGATATTCGTACAAGTCCTATCGTACAATTCGCGAAAAACCTACCAACCGTCACAACAAAAATGAACCGAGTCAATAGACATGAAAGCTTCCTTTACATAATCTCCCTCTTTCATTCTTTCACGTGCTCGCAGCGTGACATCGCCAGGGTTTTCAAGTCTGACATAGACTACTCACAAAATGCCGGCAAGTCATGTGCTTTGACCAAGAAGTTTATACGGTATACTTAACCTATTGCCATTCACCCCTTGGTGGGGATGGGCCGTCAAGCGTACCTGAGCCGTGGAGTGAGACAGGCCTGATTTGGCGTCGATCGTATGCCAAAGGACACATAAAATATAGATTGATGCCTGTGACAGCACTGAGGACTTTCGAACTGTAGGACATTCAAAAGCGATTAAGCGATCAACTGCTTTCTTGGCTGTCATTACTTAGCAACTTAGCATTATTTGAAAGTAAACTTGAGTTTGAGTAAATTGAAATTGATAACAATCAATAAGAGCAAAATATTATATTTATTGTGATGTTTGTCTATACTATATACATAGTGTAATGATTACAATTAAATTATTCGTAATATTTGTCACAGTCAATGTGACAAAATAACTAATTTATCTGTTTTTAAACTTTTTTAATTGCAATCTAAGCAATGAACAAGCAGTATACAATTATTTAATTTTAAGATGGGTGTTGTAGTGGGATATTCCTCACCTAATGCAATATCAAGCAACATTATGTTATACTATCCTAAAATCTGTTCTCTGTGGTACCTGGATTTTAGTACCTAGGTATATTGCCTGAGCAATACAGAAAAAGAAATTAAAGAATAATTGTGAGAATCCATAACTATGGACAATAATAATTGGATATAAATATTTTTGTTTAAAAATTAACTACCTATTTACATTTAAAATTTTTATTTTATTTATGTACCAATAAAAACTACAATATGCATTTGTTTCCTTCCAATAAAAATCTTCGAATTGTATTGTTTTGGTTTTATTAAAATTAATAAGTTTGCCGCGTTATAATGGACCGAAAGAGAAACAAAAAAAATACACTAGCCCCCGAGAGCGACTTGAGACGAAAGATGTGTTAATTGATTTTCGATGTTATTTCAACGAGAGCAAAGTCGATAATGATTGTTCAGTATCATGGGTACAATCACCCCTTAAAGTAATGCAACTATTTACCCTAACACTCTGTTGTATAATGTTAATGCTGCTTTGTAACGAAAGTTAATGAGAAATGTTAGTTCAATGCTTTTCCGCAGCATGGCGAAGTTCTTTATTTTTCTGGTCAAGCAATACTGCATTTCATATAGTAACGAAATTTAAACGCTATTTTATTTTAGATAAACAGATATTAGAAACACTTCATCTCACCTATTCTTAGAACAGCTTTAGTATCGTCCAAGATATGTCGGATAGTAGGATATCTTTCTGATAAATAAATTTTATTTGCAAAACTTAATTGGCCAGAAAGCTATATAGGAATCGGATAATCTTTTCGTCCTTATTTGAAATGAAGTATAGTTACAAAGTACAGTACCCGGCAAACTTAGACCATAGAACTAGCCGGCATACAACTTAAAAATGCTTGGCCTGCGTAGTAGTGCTATCGGCTAAAAATTTCGTTTCTGTATAGCTAACTGCATAGTCAAGGTCTTGCTCAAGAAGTTTGCCGGCCATTATACCTTTAAATATCAAAGCGGATAGGTGGAGCGGAGATGGGTAACGGCTAGGGTGTAGCTACTGAAGCTGAGCTTCGTGCGACGAGCGCGGACATGAGCGAGGTAACGCGCTAGCGCTAACGCGGACGGCACGGAGCGTTAAGCGTTGCCGCTCATCGTACTCTGCACACCACTCACATACCCGTATCACATACTCATATACTCTCGTCTCCGCTGTCGCTGCGCACCCGGGCAGTCTGCTTACTGTACACCGCTCACATATCTAGCGTATATAATGAAATCCTATTGGTTGATTAGGAAACATATCTCAGCCGCAGTCAACCACCCATCTCCGCTTTGGTGGATTCCGGGCAAGAAAACGGCTGTATGGCCTCGATCCCTTTGCCTTTCCGAAAGGAAAAGCAACAGTGACAGCATGGAGTTCGCTTGCCGCCATTATCCCGTTCGGTGTTGTTGTATTTGTTATTCGTGAAAAATTGGTTTTAGTGATATTTGTGACATAATTTCGTGCGGATTGTGTGCCAAAAAGTTGCGTTAATCGACCAACATAACAGGAATCTCAAATACATACGAAGACAGAACAAAGGTTTTGGTGCAAGTTTACTCTTACTGGTGATTTTGGCGGCAACGCGCGAGCTTACAAAATCGACCACAATTTCATCCTCATCTTTCATCTATCATCCCATCATCATCAGCAGTGCTAGCATAATACCCCGCGACTTCGAGTCTCTCTATACCATATCTCTATATCAGCGCGCCTTCGCCTCTGTCTCTACAGTAGCTAACATGATGCCCGCGACTTACGATGACGCGAGCGTTCAACTGTCATTCGTAGACTCTAGTCTACAAATGCGAGCATGATCACCGTTCGGTAGAGTTTGTGACTCTACGTTTGACGTTTGTCTTTAGAGTTATAAGTCTTGCACTGTTGGGGTCCGCGACTGCGGTTTTTATGTAGAATTTTCAGTAATAATTGATATAATTTGGCAGTGACAATTATATTTTTATGGTATTCGTTGCGGTGGCGTCTCAAATGACTTGAAAAACACATTAGATATAAAATATTGCATTATATTAAAACAATGATAAAATCCGCCAAGCTAAGATTTGAAATAAAACATAGGTGGTATTCTTTCTACATAAGATAACAAATACATTTATAATCCCCATTTTCCTTTCTTTCAAAGAATAACTTTTCATTATTTTAGAATATTAGGTAGGTAGCTACATGTTCGTATACTTTTTACCGAAATACTAGCAACCCTCCCCAGCTTCGCCCGGGTGGGATCTATAATATAAGTAAATATACACATTAACATTCCGAAAGAAATTATCAAAAATAAAACAAAAAAACCTTTTGCATTTTCAAAACTTTTTAGTGAATTCCTACGTTACTTACCGTTTAAATATCTGTGTATTTTTATGTCTCCAAAACGGCTTCTCCGATTTAGGTATCTTCCTAAGTAAGATATCAAACATACAGAATATTTGAAGTCTTACATAAATCGGAAAAGCCACCTCGCAGAAGCCAGTTTGAAGGTAAATGAGAATATTCATTTACACACACAAAGAAACAACATCTCACCCTCAAAGCGTAAAGAGCCCTAGCACGGTCTACTGGCTATATGCCTTCGCCGAGTTCCCCACGACGTTGTTCTAATCCATCATCAGGCCCTCAGCAGTTCATGTACAGAAGCTACTCACCAAACACTATCAAAAGAGCCCAAGCTCGGTCTACTGACTACGTGCCTTATCATAGTTCCCCACGGTGCTATTCTGCTCCATCATGACACCCTCAGCAGTTCATGTACAGAAGATACTCCACAAACACTATCAAAAGAGCCCAAGCACGGTCTATTAGCTACGTGCCTTCTTATAGTTCCCCTCGGTGTTGTCCTGCTCCATCATGAGACCCTCAGCAGTTCACGTACAGAAACTACTCCACAAACACTATCAAAAGAGCCCAAGCACGGTCTATTAACTAGGTGCCTTCTTATAGTTCCCCTCGGTGTTGTCCTGCTCCATCATGAGACCCTCAGCAGTTCATGTACAGAAGCTACTCCACAAACACTATCAAAACAGCTCAAGCACGGTGTATTAGCTACGTGCCTTCTTATAGTTCCTCTCGGTATTGTCCTGCTCCATCATGAGACCCTCAGCAGTTCATGTGCAGAAACTACGGTTAGTGTGTCGCAAAGAGGGTCCCACACTTAGAAAAATTTTACGCCAATTTTATATGGAGCTGGGACTTAGAAAAATTTTGAACGATTTTGTATGAGCCATCGACTTAGTCGAATTTTCGAGTGAAATTAGTATGGGGGCTGGACTTGTAAAATTTTTAAAACTTGTTCTATGTAGTGTCGGAAGAAGGGTCCGAGACTTAGAGAAATTTTGAACGATTTTGTATGAGCCATCGACTTAGACGAATTTTCGGGTGAAATTTGTATGGGGGCTGGACTTGTAAAATTTTTCAAAATGTTTTTTTTTATTTTCGCATGCGGAAGGGTTAGGGTTACCCTAGGGATTCGAAAAAAACCTTTTGCATTTTCAAAACTTTTTAGTGAATTCCTACGTTACTTACCGTTTAAATATCTGTGTACTTATATGTCTCCAAAACGGCTTCTCCGATTTAGGTATCTTCCTAAGTAAGATATCAAACATACAGAATATTTGAAGTCTTACATAAATCGGAAAAGCCACCTCGCAGAAGCCAGTTTGGAGGTAAATGAGAATATTCATTTACACACACAATGAAACAACATCTCACCATCAAAGCGTAAAGAGCCCTAGCACGGTCTACTGGCTATGTGCCTTCGCCGAGTTCCCCACGACGTTGTTCTAATCCATCATCAGGCCCTCAGCAGTTCATGTACAGAAGCTACTCACCAAACACTATCAAAAGAGCCCAAGCTCGGTCTACTGACTACGTGCCTTATCATAGTTCCCCACGGTATTTTTCTGCTCCATCATGAGACATTCAGCAGTTCATGTAGTTACAGAAACTACTCACCATCTCACCAAACAATAATAAAAGAGCCCAAACACAATCTACTAGCTAATTGCCTTCACAGAGTTCCCCACGGGCCACGATGTTGTTTTGCTCCATCATCAGCGGACAATGTCAGAAAAGGAGTTGGTTCTTCATCGTGTACAATTTAAAGAATTCTACCATCACTGTTATATTTAATAATATAGCTAATAATATTGTCAAAGAAAACTGCACTTTTTAAATCAACACAATTTATTTAAATTTTTAACATCCCGGCTAAATTACAAAAAAAAACTTCAAATAGGTATCTTTATTGCAAAGTTAGGTACAGATACATAATATACTTTGTTAAATCTATACAGTTTCATTGTAACTTGCGATAGCTAAAAATTTTAATTGATATTAGCACTCTTTTAAACTAAGAGTCTACCCATCAAACTGAACAACTTTTACTATGGGAGCAAACCGATCGGAGCTAAAAAAAATCTGCTGTCACATACCAAACTGCAAACTGCTAAAACACCTACTCGACTCAAATGTATGCAACAGTAGATTTTTATTTTGCTCTGATCGGTTTGCTCTCATAGTAAAAGTTGGTCAGTTTGATGGGTAGACTCTTAGTTCAAAAGGATGCTAATGATATAAATTTCTGCCTGTATAATAAACATACAACAATTATTTACATTACATAAAGAAAATAGGTATGACAACTTATAATGATGAGCAACTACAACATCACAATAATTAATAACTAAATGCACTGATGAACAATGATGATCAACAACTTCCTGCAACAAATGAAAGATTATAATTATTACAAATAAATACAAGATAATTATTACAAATAAATCAAGTTGCGTGGTTTAGAAGAAGTAAGCGGAGAAACAGACACAAATGATGCGGAGAGCGACATTGTTTTCATACTGTTTAGAGATTATAACATTAGGACCCTCAATTTACAGATTTTACTAGAAGTGCAGCATAGAGAAAACTATGCATTCTAAAGAGAATACATACATACATACATAAGCTCACGACCATTATCCCTTGCGGGGTGGTCAGAATCCTTGTTACAGCTACCAACCATCATTTGAAGCGTAAAGTTGTAGCAAGGCTCACTTTTATTATATTGTAGGTTTCAGACTGAAATGACACGTTAAGTGGTTATAAGTGGCTAGCCATTCGCCCACAGAAACACTTCACAAAAAGAAACCTTATACCATAGGTGACTCATGCGACACCAACGGGAAGAAATAGGGTGATCCTTACTAAGCCGGAGCCACATGGTTATTATTCTTAAGAGATTGCACTTATATTAACACATTCGTGGACACTAAGTCACCCACGTTGGATACTAATATCTTGTATTATTATATTATAATATATACTAAGATGCCATCGTTGTTCTGGAAGGTTTCCTCGTCACCACGCCCTTAACGACTATATGAGGCGGGCTATTTGATTAAGTTTACCTGTGGGTTTTTTTATTTGCTTTTTGTTTATTATGTTGTATTGTTGTATATAAAGGATTTACCACATTAAACCTAATGTTAAAGACATTTCTAACTGAAGTAGGTACTTACATGGTTATTCCTAGTTTGTAATTTGTATGACTTAAGGCCAGACTGATTCTTCCACTGCTTTCTCGTTGTGTTGGAACATGGATCCACCAAAAGCTTTTCATAACGGGATCAGTGTCTAATCTCATGCCTTCAGTTATAGCCAAGTATTCCCGTATATCCGCCGATGGCGAAGTCTTCAAATTGTCAGAATGTTTATTTGCTCTCACTGTGCTTAGATTTCTGAAAGTAAAATGTAAATTTATTACGTTTAACGTGAAATACAAGTAAGTAGAAAGTCGAAGAAAAATGTATATTTGACATCCAATAATACTTACATAACATTGTTTTCTTCAACAAACATGCTGACATGACGATTTTTTATTGAAATCTAGCTATAATTAGCTATTTTAGTTTTGTTTATTTGCGATTTTTCCAAAATAAAATTTTAGTTTTCCGATGTCAAACATATGTCAAGTGAAAAAACCAATAGATTCAATTTAAGAATAAAACATAACGAGTAAGCGAGACATCGCTATACCAACATTGCCAACATTATCTTCTTACTCTTCACTCGAAACGTAAGCACTTAAAGCACGCAACGAAATAAGCAAAAGAACGAATGATATTGGGGCAGCTCTAATTACCGAGTCGGTGTTGCCATATTTAAAAATGATAGTTTTAACCGTATGGTAACCCAGCGAACCCGCGCCGAGACTTTGCTATCTCTCGGTAGAGTGGCTGGCGCGCTGTCAAATCATGCTCAGCATCGCGGGATAAATGACAGGCGCGGGTATGGTTTTCAAACCCGCAGGCGCGCGTCACGCGGGTAATCATGCTAGCACTGCAGGAGAGTTTTGCACGGGAATCGTGAAGAAAAGGACGGGCTTTGTTTCTTAATTTTCTAAATTAGTTTTTTCGTGGTTATTATTGTGTTAATATGGTGGAATTACTTTAATAATGTGCACATTAATGGAGAACGATATAGTAAAAGTGAGAAATAAAGAAGGCGCTCCCGTTTGATTCGGATCGATCCTCGCGTAAAACTCCCCTGAACATTGGAATGTGTGTACCACCCCACATTTCAAGAGTTAGGTTTAGGTACAAAGAAATATAACTAAAGACCACGGCTGTAAGGGCTAGTTCCCATTGCCTTTCCAAAAGGATAAATTATAAAAAAAAAAAACAGTGACAGCATGACGGCATGACGTCTTCGACGCGACATTTTTCAGGGTTGTCAAATTAAGGGCTTTTTCGCGATTTCGAGGGAAAATATTATCGCTTGGGGGGAAATGTTTTCGCTGGGAAAATTTATTCATAGAGAAAACAATGAATTTATCTAGTAAGACCGGACCGAAAACTTTTGTTTCGAAAGCGTATAGTAAAAGAAAATACAATGCGTATTTTCTTTCTACTGGTAATTGATAATACGACGTGAACGAGACACAATTCTGTGGTATGTTCACTAGTTAGTTACGACACAGCAAACTTTAGGTTTTATCGTGAAGAAAATAAAATAGACAACATTCTGTCAATACTTCCCCACTCTTTCCTATCAAAAATCGGCCCTTCAGCAGAGCTTTCGGTTTCGGCCGTTTTTTTTATTATCGGCTGGCAACACTAATTGTTTGCTTGCGTAGCGTAAGTACTTATCGTGTAACTTTCGCAAAGTTTATATTTTTCAACAATATAAGCTTAGTTTTTTCAGCGAAACATGATAATAGTGTGATGTCCAACTCCTTCAACAAAGATATAGTAGTTGAACTTGTTAAAAACCTTGTGGATTGCAACCGTTGTCTAATTTGGTAAGTAGAAATTCACCCTCGTTTCGAATAGAAACTATGAGTTTTCGTAAGGTATATTGTATCCACATTGTATTATAACTTGTGGTTACCTAGAACCAGGAAGCTGGAAATAGGTATTGTCTATACCTGGAGTGCAGACTGCCTTACAAGCGGTGAAACATGAAAATCCTCCTTGGCGGTCGGTAATGTATAATGTTTCATTTTCTTCCGTACGTTTTCGTCTTTTTTGGTTTGTCCCTTTCTGATCCAACGATGAAAATTAAAAAAAAAAAGAGTTTATTTATGTTTGTTCATAGAAAGGGACAAACCTAAAGTTTGAAACAGAACAGACGTATGAAAGAAGTTTTAACATTACCAACCGCCTTGACCAATTTTCATGTTTCCATGCTTGTAAGGATGATTAATATCCTTTCTCATTCTAAATCCATGACTAAACTGTATCCTAATTCTTTAAACAAGGATATCATTATATCTAAATCATGATAATTTTCTAAACAGTGACAAATTCGATGGTCCGCGCTGGAGACATGTCTGTGGCCACACTGCATGCGAGGATTGCATAAAAAGTGAATGCTCAATATGTCTCACTCCTCCAAATGCCTCGACATTTCATGAACCTCTCCTTGATGACCCACTGAGTAGAAGAATATCAAATGCTTCGAAACTCTTGAAAGCTTGCCAAGATACTTTCAAAGTTGATGGTGAGTTATTCAGAATGTAACCCTATTAATTTTTTTTGTTTTAACACTTATTTGTATACACGGAAATATAAATAAAAACAGCATAACAGACAATTACAAAGGGTGAGCTCATCTCTAAAGAGATTTCTTCCAGCCCGTGCCATGACATGCCGTTTCATAGGCTAAATAGTTACCAGCAGATGTTTCCAAATACTATTTCTAATTTAATCAACCAAGGATAAGGCTAAAATATCATTCTTTTACAGTGTTCAAAAGGCACCGAGTTTCTGAACAATTGAAAATCGAAAAAGATTTGTTTCCGAAATGTATTCAAGCACCAGTAAAATATTTTAATAAAAGGAAAAGTTTGAACATCTCAGAGAAAAATAAAGAAAACAGACATTCATGTTTACCTGGTGAACAAATATCACCTCATAAAAACACTAAAATGGAAAATTCTAAGTATGTCCAACAGTGGCTAGATCAGAACGACAAGAGTATAAAAGAAAATAGATACAGAAAACCATTTTCTGATTTAAAAGTTAATAATCAAAGTCTACACAGAAAACAGACTACACCGATAAAGAAAAGAGTTGATCGTATACTGGAAAATGTTCAAGGAAATTGTGAAAATGTTACAAAAAGGGAAACAAATAGAAAGAGGACTCATTTCAAAAGTACTCGTTCTATAGTTGAAAGTCAATCGCTGCTAGATCATTATCTGAAGCCTGTAGAAAAAAAGATGCCATTGGAATACACTCCTAAAAAATTTAAACTTGAAACAGACACCAAAACTAGTAATGTTCTAGTTCAGAGTGTGCTAAATAACGATGACAAAGATGAAAGTGGAATTGTAATTGATGATGAACCTATTGTTATAGATGATTCTCAAAGTCAAATAATAGATAAAGATAAAGTTGCTTGGCTGGCTGTTCTAAGAGCTAACGAAAATGAAACATTTCATTCCACACCTTCAGAAAGATTAGAATGCAGTCTGATTGAAAAATACTCTAAAGATGAAGAAAAAACATTACCGAAATCTATCCGATATGAAATTGAAAATGATAAATCTGGATTCAATAAAGTACCATTTTTCAAAAAGGGTTTCCTTTTAGAAACATGCAAATCTTGTATCGGAGGAGATAAAAACCAATTGAACATCAATAAGTCTAGTAGCAAATGTAAAGATGTTTCAATAACTATTGAAAGTAAAAGTTTTACTACTATTATCACAATGTCAAATTCAAGCCAGAGTCATTCAAAAGGTTTGACACAATCTGTCCCCATTCAAACTGATATACAAGGAGTGGAGCAAATTAAAGAAGATCTGGTAGAAAGTCTAGGACCTATTGAACAAAAACGTTCCAATGACTTAGTGGGTGATAACAAAAATAATCAAATAAAAACGAATGTTCAGAATAGTCAAGATTTATTTACTGCTGAAGCAAAAGAATTTCCCGAAAACATTTTTGATAAAGCTCTTGCTAAAGAATCCAAAAGAGACCTCCAAAAAGAAAATAACGACACAAAAGAGGCTAAGAATATAGTTATTGCTGACTCAGACAGTGATGATGATGTAAATCTATCCAGCACGATGCAAGTGACTGCAGATGTTCACAGGTCCAGTAATCAGTTGTAAGTTTAAATACATAGAAAAGAATTGCCGCAACAGAAAACAAAAATAATTTAAATAGCTCATTGGTATGTTTGTATAATGCTACTATTTTAGATTAAATTTTTGTTTACAGAGATTGTAACATCCTTACCGAGATTGATCAAAGCGAAATTCGTCTGAGGTCAAAACGCGCGGGTCGCGGCGTCACTCCCAGTAGCACGGATTCGTCTGATAAAGAAAATTATGATCCCAATAGAGCTAAAAGGATCAAACATAGTAAAAAAGTGGCTGGAAAGAAAAACAAAAAGAAGCATGATGTGATTTCATTTATTGTTTGATATAATTTTATTATGAAAACTGTTGAAGTGTAATTTATATTCGTACTGTTGTTACCGTTATACCTCTAACTTATTTAAGTTTATTATGCTGGGTCACTTTCTGGAAGAAAAGGATCCGATACGATTATCATTTTAATTACGATATTTTAGTGTTGATTTGTAAAATTTGCATGATTAAAGATCAATATTGAAAACTTTTAATAAGCAATAATAATTTTTTAGATTTGTTATACTGTTTTATTTACGCAATAGGTAAACTTCGAATATATTTTTACGAAAACGGACCCGCATGAGAGTATGGTATAGACACAAAAAAGTATAGCATTATTTCTCAAAGGATAATTTCCCAGTTTTCTTCTTGCATCATAATCGTAGTCTGTTCACCCCCGCGTGATAATTGAGCGAATAGTTATAATAATGTGCTGTTGTCATATACTATGTAATAATGTTACCTTGCCCCAAGCAAAATGAAATAACGTAACTGATAATTCTTATTATACTGTGACAACTTATAGGTTACTATAGTTTAATTGAAATTCGGAGCGTCGGTATGGCGCTAATTTAGGTAAGTAATAGAACTTTTGTTTAGCTCATAAAGTAACATCATTAGATAGGTCGAAAATAAGAACAGGGGTTGCTTATGGCATGTTTAATGCAAATGAATTTAAATTGATATCTGAACCACTTTTACTGTAAGAGCAAACCGATAGGATAAAAAAAAATCTGCTGTTTCTCTTAGGCTGAGATTCAGAGACTCGGAGATTTTTTTAGTCTTAGCTCGAGCTAATTAGGGCGAAAATGTATGGATTTTGACATACGGGAGTTCGAACTATGACTTAAAAATCGTCTCTGAATCTCAGCCTCAGACTATTCGATAAAAGGATGCGAATGATATCAATTTCACCCTGTATTGGACATTCTTGATTACGAAGTAGAAGGTGATGCATGCAAATACCAAATAGAACGTGTGGTAAGTACCCTATTAAAATATAGTTAGTCAGTAAAATAAAAACGTCAGATATGAAGAGGTATCTCTGTATTGTGGAAAAATTTGTACTAGTTATAATATCACATGACACGATCACCACCAGCCGGAGGAACCGCCGCCGCCGCTGGACCAGCCGCCACCGCCGCCGCCGGACTTCCAGCCGCCGCCTCCGCCGCCGGACTTCCAGCCGCCGCCTCCGCCTCCGCTAGACCAACCGCTGCTGCCGCCGCCGGACTTCCAGCCACCGCCGCTGCCGCCGCTGGACCAGCCGCTGCTGCCACCGCCGTATCCGCCACCGCCGCCGCCGGACCAACCACCGTGACCGCCGCCTGTAGGCACAGAAAAATGTCGTTTTTTTTAGAGCAGACAGTCGGTAATGAAGTAGAAACTTGTGGTACTTCCTATTTTTTCCCCCGCCAAATGTATAGCCGTCGAAAGTCCCAAATGAGATGATGATGAATGTACAGTGCGCCCTTGAAAAATGCTCTAATCTAACCCGGTTCAGACAATGAGACGGGGGGGGGGGGGGGCGCAGGTTCATGTAAGGTCGTTACAAACGTCGGCGCCCAACGTTCAGCAGTCCCTACACTTAAAGTCCCTACACTTTCCAGTTATACAGGGTGTAAGTGACGGGCAAGCATAGCTATATAAAAAATATTGTAGGTATGCTTGCTTGACCCAAAACATAGTACTGATCATTTCTGCGCCCTGTGCCTGGGCACCGCTGGCACCGCCCTATTTACGGCAGTGTGATTGAACGTACGGATACGTAACGTATCGATATAATAATGTACCAAATCCTAAACAGGGTGTAAACTTAAATGTGCTAATAACGAACAGTGTGCTTCAGACCGACTTTGAAATCGCGAAAATAAATGAGCTGTATCATACATTTTGGAAGAGTAGCTGTAGACATTTTCTATGAAATAGCAGTTTATTTTTTTCACAATTTCGATGTTGGCTCCTTGGTGAATGTTGGTCAGTTTGATGATCTGAAGCACCCAGTTCGATATGTAACGCATTTAATTTACACCCTGTATAAGAAAGAGGAGTGAGTGTATCTGTGAAGAAATTCTTTCTATAGACACGCGACAGTTCGTGCTTGGTTAAAGAATTTGATTTATAGGTAGAGATAGGTACGTAACAGTTACAGGGTGTAACAGAAAGATACGGTCATATTGAAAGGGTTGGTTTCAATCATCAAACTATACAACTTTACAATAGTACCCAGCAAAAACTAACCCGCGAGAAAATCTTCTGTTTCATACAAAACAGCTATTGCTTTTATATGACCACCCACACAATTTTTGTGACACTCAAACCCTAAAATATTGCTTGATCACACGAGTTAAAATTTATCATATTTTTGTAAATTATTGTTTATCTAAAGTATCTCTCAAACTGCTTTAAAATTAACTTATCTCCACTGAACTTGTATTAGATGTAGACCTTGAACCGGTCATATGCCAAACACTGCATAGAGATAATTATCGTATAATAGTCGTAGCGATTATTATTTCTATAATATAAAAGATTAACCGTCTCCTAACTCAAGGCACGACATGATTTGACTAAGACTTTGAACGTTAACATTGCGAAACGCATCTTGATCGTCCGGTCGTGCGAATTGTTTGACCCCATGCGCCGGCGCCGGTACGATACGATAATGTTAAGAACTTTTGTCCTTTTACGACAATTTCTCTGCATCTACTTTTTAATACCATAATGCTTTAAATTAAAGATTGAAAAATTAAGTCTCGGGCGGGACTTGAACCCGCACAAAACGCAAAACCTCAAAAAAACCTGGGAATTGGAAAACGCAATTGAAAAACGCAATGAAATTTTGCAGAAACAAATCTGTATGCTTGTATCTTGTCCGATTTTCGTTAAAATATACAGTTTCATTGCTAGGATTAATTTTAAGATTTGTATGGAAATCTTTGAGGCACTGTAACTTTAAAACTATGTATTTTAATGAAAATCTGACAAGATACAAGCATAGAGATTACTTTTTAGATTGTTTCTGAAAAATTTCACAGACTTTAATTGGTTAGTATTGAAAATATACTTAACCAGACTTCGTTTGTATGGAGCGCGCCAACAGTAATATACCCTTAATTTTTCAATCTTTTATTTTATTCGAAATAGCACAACATGGTTGTAACATGTTTATGATCAATAATATTTGAAACCATAATACTTGTTCTGATATCACTTAATTGCCTTTCGGTTTACCTAATGGCTACAATAAAGACCTTTCTTTACTTTAGACAAACTACGACCTCCTATGCACTATCAACGTCTCTCAGATATATCTACAAGGTACAATAGAATAATTCCGAGAGATTTTACGTAATTATCTGCCTGTTATTTAGTGACCGTCGCTCCATTGTTCAGAACTTGAGTAAATACTGCATCTAGGTGACTTGATTAGATCAGCCACTTTTTGCATTTTAACAATTAGAACGTGTGTATCTTGACTTGAGTGCGTTACGATTCTAGTTATTTTCTTATAGTGATTTTTATATTTTTAACCATCATGTAAGCAGGAACAGTGGGGATTAATACGGTTTTCGTGTGAATGCTAGGCTGCTGGTGACTATTGTACTGATAATGTGAAATAATAAATCAATTGACTTACCGCCGCCGCCAGAAGAGATGATCTTGATGATCTTCACTTCTGTAATGTAAGAAAAAATATTTAGATAGGTAATTATTAGCTCAGAAAATATTATGCTAATCAATAAACAAACAGTTGACTAGCCTTCGTTTAGTAAGAAGTTGGTAAATTTAGGTAAAATATGGGAGACAAGAATATGCATAGCATATGCTCACGAATATGTTCCCCGAGTCAGAGATATTCTGAAACCACAGAACATCCACGTTTCACTAGTACCGAAACTCTGTCCAGTGTGACGGGGAGTGAGCCCGTCGCCACTTGTAATGGACAGTGGGTAAATTAAAGCACGCAGGTTTCCTCTCGATGTTTTCCTTCACCGAAAGCCAGTGGTGTTACAAATCGTAACATAAATTCCGAAAAACTCATTGTTACGAGTGGCCTGGACGGGGATCGAACCATCAACCAGGCAAGGTTACTCGCCACTGGACCACCACGGCTTTAAAACAATATATAATTTAAGCCGTCTAGGTCATGCATTTGTCCAATTGAGAAACACGATGTCGCCGTGAAATAATTAAAACTTATACGCACGTCCACCACTGCCGCCGCCGCCGTATCCGCCGCCACCGCCGCTGGACCAGCCGCCTCCTCCGCCACTGGGCCAGCCACCCCCTCCGCCTCCGCTGGACCAGCCACTGCTGCCCCCGCCGCTCTTCCAGCCGCCCCCGCCACCGCCACTGGGCCAGCCGCCCCCGCCACCTCCGCTGGACCAGCCGCCACCACCGCCGCTCTTCCAGCCGCCACCGCCGCCTCCGCTGGACCAACCACCGCCGCCCCCGCCGATAAATCCGGCTTGGGTGGCTACGGCGAATGCTAACAGGCACACGAATACCTGTGAAAGAAGAATACAATTATTGTTTTTTTATATGTTTATTTATACGTAAACTCAATATCACAATAAAATTCGACACTCGTTTTCAGAATTTTGGATATACCCAGTACCCAGGGACGTAATGTGATGAGTTATTCAGTCATTCAATTGAAATAGTTAAGACTTAAGTATTTGTGAGTAATTCATAAAGTACCTACTTAAACGTGTGAAATTTTAATAAAAATTAGATTTAAAAAAATTTTATATGAGAATCTACAAATGAAAGGAGGAAGATATTAATGGCAATTAATGACGAGACCGAATTCACAGAAAGCTTTTTCTCGAAGCTGCAAATTTTTACGTGTTATATAAACACCGTTTTGAAACAAATCTGAATAGGTACAATTTAGTTTAATAACTCATTGCGTTGATAAAGTCTTTTGAATGTTTCAGATTGAAGATTAATGCGGTTATGAAATGTTGTTTTCAAATTGTACAGGTAGGTATGACGTATGGTACTTGTGAGTAAATGTGAGATTGTTACCTTCATGCTGAAGCTGTGGTAACTGCTTGCTGAGGGGTCTGCGGTCTCGCGTTATATATGTGAAAAGGCATCTCCCACTCGGGTGCTCCGAGGGCCGTGAAGAGGCGAGCGGAAGCTGTTCCGCGGCTGCGCTGGCGCAATTCTTTGTCCCTGCGCGCGCTGGTCTGTGATCACCGCATCTCAACGGCCGGCATGCTTACGAAAACAGGATCAAAGGACGATTCGGGTGAGTGAGGACACTAAACATCACTAGTTCGTTTATGTGATTTATCTATGTGTATTAATTGTAGTCCTACAGTCACCTATTTAGCATACTATAACGAAAGGTTTGATAAGCACATACAAACCTTAGGCACATCTAAAGCTGAATTTGCATCACTTTGGCTACTATTGTCCTAGGACCGGCACCAATTTTGTTAGATTTACTTATCTTTTGTTTTGCCGGTTGTTTTAATATTTGTCAGTATAGGCACAGAATAGGTAATAGTATACAGAACGGCCACTCCCCGCCCCTCTCTGCCTTCAGATACCCCACCTCACCTCACACTTTCTGGGGACACTTTACGGGAGCTAACCAAGGGAATGTAGTTGGGCCCGCGTACCCGTAGTAGTTGACTAAGTACATAAATATATTTTAATTTATCCTCTCAGTAAAAATAAACGTTGGAAAATTACGCTAAATTCACATTATCAGTAATTCTTTAGCTTAAATACTATTTTTAATAACAGAATTAACTATAAAAGTAACTAAATTTAGATGATGTTCATACGATGCGTGGCAAGTCAACCCTACACTCATATGTCATGCACAATTTACTGAATACCACATACCACCTACTTACTGAAAATGGATTGCTCTTTCTTAACTACATTCAGGATCGTAGCCGATGGTGATCAATTATCTCTATCTACCCCAATGGAACACAGGCGTTAGTATATGTAAGTCATCGATCTTGAAGCTGAGAACAGTAGATGGCATGGATTCGATTTTTCAAGTATGCAAGGTCCTTCTTAATATGTTGACCCTTTTTAAGGACATGATCAAACCATCAAACTGAACAACTTTCTCTATGAGACCAACATCACAATCACGAGAAAAAAATCAGCTGTTCTATACAAAACTGCAAACCTACTTGAGCAGTTGTATGGGACAGTTTTTGTTTTTGCAATTTCGATATTGGTCCCACAGAGAAAGTTGTTCAGTTTAATGGTCTGTTCATCCCCTTACAAAAGTGTCAGCATATTAAGAAGGACCCTGTATACTGTAGGTGTATATGTATGTATGTATTTAATTACCTAATTACAATTAA
The DNA here is from genome assembly GCA_963924505.1 of Agonopterix alstromeriana. Classification (NCBI taxonomy): domain Eukaryota; kingdom Metazoa; phylum Arthropoda; class Insecta; order Lepidoptera; family Depressariidae; genus Agonopterix; species Agonopterix alstromeriana. Next base: position 8,327,220 of record OZ004670.1, read on the forward strand.
GTGTTTGACTGCAGGATACATAGGAGATTCGGAGTGTGTAGCGTTGGGTAACTATATGGTTTCACCGCCACAGTTTGCTAAACTTGTTAAGTAGGTACATCTTAGTAGACAATCGTCGTTGGTATAATTTTGCTATTGTGCACTAAATAACTAAATGTACCCTCGCGTAGGACGCAATGTCATATTATAAGCATTTTTATTAGTGCAAAAATGTTTTTGTTTTAAAAGAGTGCCGGTAACAAGAAGGGTAGGTAATTCTTGGATATAACGGTGTTTTTAGGGTTACGTACCCAAAGGGTGAAATCGGGGCCCTATTACTAAGCCTACGTTGTCCGTCCGTCCGTCCGTCCTACCTACCTATTTAGGGCTGTAACTTTCGAACCGTAATAGCTAGACAGTTGAAGTTTTCATAGAATATGCGTTATTACGGCGGATTTGTTAACAAATAATAAAAATGTCGAAAAGTTTAAATTTAAGGGGGTCTAACTAGTTTTTATCAACGTTTTTTCTTCTCGCTCTATCGTAAAAACGGTAATACATACAAGCGTCAAACTTGGTGTGGTAATAGAGCAAACTCTACAGTATGACAACAAATAATAAAAACCGGTCAAGTGTGAGTCGGTCTCGTGCTCGGCCTGCAGCTCGCTTGGCGGCAGATTGACCCCGGAGACCAGGTCCACCAGGTTCCAGGGGGGCCGCTTCAGAGCATCGCTCCTACGCGTAAGGTCCAGGACAAAATAAAGTTTTTATGTTGTGTGTTTTATGGGGGTGTGGTACGGAACCCTCGGTGCGCGAGTAGCCCGTTTTTATTACTATAGGTGCTTATTTCTGTGTTTTATTAGTCAGATCAGTTTTGAATTGAGGCATTATACCTACTTAGTAGTTTTCATAGTTATCATCACATTCGCTTATTGGATCAAACGTACGTCAATAAGGAATTATACTCCATTCAAAATAGCAACGAAATTTTAAGGCTATTTTGAATCACAGAAACAGAGATTTGAAACACTTCCTCTCACTTATTCTTAGAACAGCTTTAGTAACGTCCAAGATATGTCAGATAGTATATGTATCCAATAAATAAATTACATTTGGTAATCAGAATTGACCAGAAAGCGAAATAGGAATCGGAAAATCTCGTCATCCTTATTTGGAATGAAGTATAGGTACATTCGACATTAGGCATATTGTGTTAACATATGATATTAGGTAGAATATTTATTCTCATTAAATAAATTTTAACAGATGATTCATGTTACAGCGCAGGGGTCAGTAGAAGGTAGGAGGGACGATCTTGTCAATGCAAGGTTAACTGACGATCGCTTGGTTAACTTTAACCTCTGTTTTAGAGCATGAAATATTACACATTCGTATTAATAGTTCTAAAAAAAAAATATCGTGAGTACTGATGAATTTATATTTATACGTGTATGTACCCACATAGGTACCTGTACCTACCAATAATATTCACATATTATAGGAAAATTGAGCATGAAATTAGTTAAATTTTTATAAGATTGAATAAAAAATGTCGCTACCTATCTTCTTAACTATTATAAAACTGTAACAGAAGTGTGTCTGTACATTGAAGATATTTACATGAAAAAGATTACGATGAATATTACGATTAATATGTATATTTTAAGAAAAATTTGTAACCGTAAAAATAAGTTAATTACCAATAATTTGTGTCAACCGAGTTTGTATTTTGTATTCTGTGTACTAGTAATATCTATATCCTGTAAATCTGGGCCGCCACAAATCGGGCCTTTGCTGCCTTGTGCGGGGTCCGCCAGGAAACTTTTAATTTGTAACATTTTTATGGTAATAAACGAATTTATTATTATTTTTATTATATGGTTTTAGGTATCCCGGACACCAAATCAACCTTTTTTAAATTTGTGTCTGTCTGTTTGTTTGTATGTTTGTAACAGAATCACGCAAAAACTACTAAACCGATTTTGATTCAATTTTTTTGTTTGATAGCTTATGATCACACTTAAAATCTGGTATATTATTTGTGCGGACGAAGTCGCGGGTTAACTCTAGTATTGTAGTAAAAATCTTAATTTTAGTAGGCAGGATATAAACTATTACCTTATGTTATGCCATACTGTAACAGATAGGAAGATGGCATAGGTATTTGGCTTTGACAATTTATGTGTAATTCTACTAACAAAAATTTCTGCCACTTTTTGCGGGGGCGAGGTAACATGAAATCCGCCACTTTGGATTTTATTCCCCATTACTTTAGATTCTAATTTTGATTGTTAAAAATCATGAAAAGTAGTCGCGTGTGATGTGATGCCGCAAAAGAGATAAGTTCGAAGTTATTGTTTCGCAATTATAGGCTGTCTCGTTTAGTGATAAGGTATAAAATTGTATGTAAATGCACATGATCAATTGATCTTGTACCGTGGCAGAGGGGAAATGCATATACAGGGTACAACTTAATATGCTGACACTTTTTTAAGGGGATGATCAGACCATCAAACCGAACAACGTTCACTATGGGACCAACATCGAAATCGCGAAAAAAATCTGAAGTCTCATACAATTGGCTAAAGTAGGTTTGCGGTTTTGTATGGAGCAGTTGATTTTTTTTTCGCGATTTCGATGTTGGTCCCATAGAGAAAGTTGTTCAGTTTGATAGGATAGGTTGTTTAGGTTTTCTAGGTACCTAGTTGCAGAATGAGACGATTCATATTAATCAGTATCTTCAGATTTGGGTTTACGTACCTTATACTTAGCTATGGTTAGATTTCTACAAATAGGCTGGAATTGAAAGTGTTTTAGGCGTCGTATACATTTACATACTACGCACATATAATTGACAATACTGACAAATATTGTGTGATGTGAATATTTACGTCTAATCGAAAGACATTGCACCAATCCAAACGCGAAACATTACACTTGGCTCATAATATATCGACAATATTATGTGAGATGAGATGACTGATGAAGTAATTACCGGTCTGTGACCATTAGTGATCCGATCACGAATGATGATTGTCACGATAAAGTATAAAAGATCGATTTTAAATATCCATATTCGAGCATTCGATTCGTAAAATAGACTTCATTAATTCTGTTATCGAAATAATTTAATGCAGGAGAACGGCAGTCAAATCTGAGATAATGATGAGTAATCGGAAACGGTATTGAACAATTTGAACATAAACAAAATGTACCTACCGAAAGTCCATCAGATTACTGCTTTTCACAGATATGATCTTTATTGCAACAACATAAAGTGCACCATTCATCGCCTTTGTGGCTGACCGTACAAGAAGAATCTTGAAAGAAGGCCACAGAGGCGGGTAAATACTAATTACCTATTACGCGAGGTTCCCAAATAAAAGTGTGGCAAGTGGTAACTCTTCTGCACCTAATATGAGGTCACCGCTTTTGATTTTATTGTGGACAGTGGTTTGGTCCCATTTTGGCTTAGTAACCTTTTAACATTACTACACAAACCACAACACCATCCCGCAGCACCACTGCCAAACATGCAACGAACTGCAAGCCAACGAACGGTAAGGATAGACTTTAACGATAGGTTAATAATGGACAGTCTAAAGTCATCGCTGGTGCATTACCAGTCGGAGGTAAGAGGGCATTGTGTAACATAGGATTTGGACGTTAGATCAAGATGCTTTCATTTGTTCGAGACTAAATAAAGTTGTTGTTGTGCATATTATGTAGGTACCTATCTATACTAATATATTATATACCTAGTGGTCAGAGCTCTTCTAAATTATCAGCTGTTCTGTTGTATCTATACCTACTATTATAATACTGTAAATGTTTGTATGTAACAGCATCACGCAAAAACTACTGAACTGAACCCATTTTGATGAAACTTTTTTTGTTTGATAGCTTATGATTTGATTTAAATTCTGGTATATAATTTGACGAAGTCGCGGGTAAACTCTAGTTATTAGTTGTAGATGTAGATAGAGCTCGATCAATTTGTATGTAGGTATAATTTTTTTCAATTTTACTGGCTCTAGTAAAGTGGCGACCGGGACATTTGCCCTCCTAATAAACAGGGTCCATAATATGCTGACGGTTGGTTAAGGGGATGATCATCAGACCATCAAGCTGAAGTTTGATGGTCTGATCATCCCCTTAACAAACCGTCAGCATATTTAGATAAGGACTCTGTATAAAATAATAGCAGATAATTGAGAAATTGTCATTTTGAGCTGAGGCGAAATAAAAGATGGGCGCACCAGTCCCTAGTCCTATCTTCATTGAAAATTGTTTGGCAATACGGGCAATCAAGGTACAGTACGACCAGGAAAATAATTCCGCTCGTCAATCCTCATTTGCGCAGAGCAGACCCGAGACATACTAGATAACTCTTTCTTATAGTGCCCGAGTCCCGCCGCCGCCGCCAAAACCCAAAATCATTTAGTACTCAAAAGTTTAGCAGCGAAAAGGGCGTAAAAACAATTAGCGGTAAGGGATTGAAGGTGGTACATCCTGAATTCCTGATTGTTCAACAAAATTTCGCGCGCTATGAAAATTTGGTAACTATTTTGGTACAGGTCTGGCACTCTATAGAACGTTTTTGAGTTTCGAAATGGCAACTGCACATGTGCACTTTGTGCAAACTGTCCACGACATTGCGTGTAGGGTTGAAAGACTGCGCGTTGAATTACGTCTCATCTACCTACATTTCGATACCTTTTATTGTTTTTCTATTATTAAAAAAAAACATTTGAGTTAAAGAATTACTGAAAATGTGATTCCAACGTTTTTTTGCACTGAAAAGACACAATTTTATATAGTCAAATCCTACAGATGCGCGCGCCTGGATGCATTCCCTTGCTCGGCTCCCCTAAATTGTCCCCAGAAAGTGTGAGGTGAGGTGGGGTATCTGAATTCAGAGAGGGGCAAGGAGTGGCCGTTCTGTATATAGAACTATATACTATTACATCACACTGTCATCACATATACATACACTGTATCACACTGAACAGACTTTCGGTACTCATGGTGAAACGTGGATGTTCTGTGGTTTCAGAATATCTCTGACTACCCCCTCGGGGAATATAGTCGTGAGCATATGATAGTATTACCTATTCTGTGATCTTGGCGCAGGTATATCGGTAAGACTTATAAACCTGGTACTGGTACGGTAAACAATAGGCTTGTTGTGCGTCAGTTAACTAGCATAATCATACGCTCACGACTATATTCCCCGAGGGGGTAGTCAGAGATATTCTGAAACCACAGAACATCCACTAATACCGAAACTCTGGTGTAAATAAAGTATATTTCATTCATTCATTCATTTCATTCAACTCTGTCCAGTGTGACGGGGAGTGAGTCCGTCGCCACTTGTAATGGACAGTGGGTACAAGACATGCCTCGAAATTGAAGCATGCAGATTTCCTCACGATGTTTTCCTTCACCGAAAAGCCAGTGGTATTACAAATCGTACACAAATTCCGAAAAACTCATTGGTACGAGTCGGCTTGGATGGGGATCGGACCACCACGGCTTATTAGTCTAGGAAAAATAAGGTTTGAGATTGCATTAAAGACACTTTAGTAAATTGTGTTTGAAATAATATTACTGTTAGTTTATAACACTTTTGTCGAGATTTCGTGGTTATATAGTCTCAGGAACCTGAGAAATACCTTAAAATCGATATTAATGTACAAATGGCAAGCTTATTTCTAAAAATATTTCGACCAGCATACCAGCAATAGAGACAGTTAATTATCAAAAGGCAAATTTAATGTGTAAAAACAAACAGTAAATAATTTAGTTTTGAGGTTATAATTTTTGAAGACTTACAAAATATTAAATAACTACCCAAATTAACGATATTAACCGTGGATTATTATTGTTATAAGTAAAACGTATTGAACGAAGCCATCCTGTACAAAATCACCAGTTTTCCATTTTTTGTTCATACCTAAATTTAATGTTTTGTAAATGTCTTAATTATTCAATAATACAACATAAAAAATCGGGGATTATTGAGAATTTATGTTTTTCAGGTATGTATCTACTATATTCCAAATTTTCACCAAAAGTGCAATTAATGCAACCTACTCCATAAAAAATCCGTAGATTTCCCCGACTATATAAATAAATATATGTTTTTATAATTTGTTTTTTAGCAAAGCTGAAAACATAATAGACGATTTATTTTAGATAACTAAAGATATTACTAGGGAGTGCCGTACAAGCAGGTGCGCCCTGAATACTTGAGCATGGCTACTGTGCTGTGACTAAACAGTGGGTGCAACGGACGCAGGAGCACAGGTCATGGGCAATCGGACGCCGCTTGATGATGATGACACATGATTGAGATAAGCAGCTCTTATCCTTTTGAGCTTTGTTCTAAATTGTAAGGCAAACTCATTGGCGTTGTGGACGAAGGAGCAGTTTACGTAATAGCCCAGTCATTTTACGGAGTGTTGTTAGGAGGGGTGGGGAGTAATTATGAATGGTACTTTTAAACTGTAACCATTTAGTGACAAAAAGACTCTCTGAAAACATATTTTTAAAAAATCACTACGCGACATAGAAATCATAATTGTACCTCCCAGAAGGCTTTTAACTTAATAATTTTAATACCAATGCACTCATTTTAATTACATTCAAAAATATAAAAGACTTTTGAGCAATAAAATAGTTATCGAAATTTAAACAAAAAGTTATTTGAAAATAACTACAAATATATTTTTCGAAGCTTTCTAAGTAGACAAAAATATTTACACCGTGTTTGAAGGCTATATAATGGTAAATCATCAAACAAAGTAAAAAAAAAAAAATTTGAATTTTTGGTGATTTTCTCGGCCCGAATTGGCTCTTAAATTATAGCATGCATGCATAGCATATGCTCACGACTACATTCCCCGAGGGGATAGTCAGAGATATTCTGAAACCTCAGAACATCCACGTTTCACCAGTAGTACCGAAACTTAAATTATACACCGAAAAAAATATCAATTCTTAATTAATCCCGGCTCAAACCGTAAAATGACTTGGCTATAATTAAGCAGGAGGTCAGACTTAATCTAGTGGGCTCGAATTTTCAAAATGTTTTGTCATAATTTGTTTGGTAAATAAACTAATTGCAGGTGCTATCTATATTCGGTAGGTAGGTCTGTATTTCGTAGTTATTACCAGGGCTGCAATCGCGGTAAATATTCGGTGATTAAACTGTGACTGAACTACGTACGAAGCATAACTTTTGACACATTTGGTATTGCGCTAATCGCGGTATAGCTCATCTTCTTATCGTGTGGGCAAGCCCGGTGTCAGAGTTTTTTCAAACCGCCTTATGGCCTCTGACGTGGTTTTTATGTAACTACTACTATACCACTAGAGATAGTAGCCGGGACCAACGGCTTATCGTGCCATCCGAAGTACGGAATCATCTTTCTTTTCAGACAATCAGGTGATTCGGCCTGCAATGTCCTAACCAACTGGGGAAAAACGCACAAAGTGACATATCACTGGTCCCCCGTGTCCCCCGTGAGAATCGAACCCACAACCTCCGTGTCAAGAGCCCAATGCTCTTAACCATTAGACCACGGAGGCATGAGGTACAGCTCATGACAGCCGTTAGAGCCGTTTTGACAGATCGCGTTGAAAACATGATAATTCGATTCTAAACAAACTACACATAATTCAGTTTATGTCACTTTCCATTCGAATATGAATTAGGGTGTGTGTAATTTATAATTTAAAAGCGCGCTCCAGGCCAACATTAAATTTTACTGACGCTTTACTTACGAGCTGCAACACTAATCCTAAAATGTAAGCGCAGTTTATTCCGTTACACAACATACATTACAGAAGAACAAACACGGTGAATAGAAACACTATATTATTTGCGTTTTATTGTTCTAATGTCCCTGTATCAGATACAGTATTTCCTATGACTCAAGTACCTACCTACGTATACAGGGTCCTTCTCAATATGCTGACACTTTTTTATCTCCATGATGATCAGACGATCAAACTGAACCATTTTCTCTATGGGATCAACACTTGGAAACTCGTCCAAGGATGAACATCGAAATCGCCAAAAAAAAATCAGCTGTCCCATACATTTGGCTCGAGTAGGTTTTCATTTTTGTATGGGACAGATGATTTTGTTTGATTTCGATGTTGGTCCCGTAGAGAAAGTTGTTCAGTTTGAAGGTCTGACCATCACCTTAAAAAATTTCAGCATATTAGGAAGGACCCCGTATAGCGCCGGTCATAAACTATGACAAGATCAGGGCAGTTGTCATTCGTTATGGAACGTGCAACTATTCATCATCATCAGCCTATCGTCGTCCACTGAACATAGGCGCTTTCAAGGGGCGCCACAAAACTCTATCCTAGGCCGTCGTCATCTAGTCGCTCGCCGCTACCAAAGACTTCTATAAGTAAGTCTTTTTTTAGCCGTCGGTGTAGCGGGCCGCACGCAGGGCGTCCTACACTACGGTGGCTAGATCGTTTTCTCCATTCTAGAACTCCATCGGTTGTCAGTTCAATTCTTCGGAAGATATGATCAGCCCATTTCCACTTCAGCTTGCTTCACGTTGTACTTATGGCTGAATGAAATGTTAATCTAAATGACTGGAATAGAAGGTAAGATATCTAGGTATACAGGGTGTAAGGAAAAGTATCATTAACCTTTAAACCACAAACTCTACCTATCAAACCGAACTACTTCTACTATGGGAGCAAAATTGTCAGAACAAAAAAAAAGTCTGCTGTTCCATACTAAACTAACTAACCTACTCGACTCAAATGTATGCAACAGCAGATTTTTTTTTGCTCCGACCGGTTTGCTTTCATAGTAAAAGTTGTTCAGTTTGATGGGTAGAGTATTTGGTTTAAAGGTTAATGATACTTTTCCTTACACCCTGTATATTGTAATTGATGATGATAATTAACCTAGGTAGGTAGGTACAGATTTAGCATATGCTCACGACTATATTCCCGAGGGGGCAGTCAGAGATATTCTGAAACCTGAAGACTACAGACTTATATTATCTTTGTATTAATTACTTATAGAGAATAAGTAGGTAACAAGCTCATTTATTTTATTTTAGAATCATGAATACTTCATCCTTACCTATTGGTTCAGTAAGTAACTTTAGGCGTGCACAAACAAACAGACCAAAAATATCCTGTCAGAAACACCCTACACAATTTTTTTACAATTCTACGCATATCTCTGACTACCCCTTTGGGGAATATGGTCGTGATCACATGAAAACTTATGCATGTATAAAAATAATAATCTTTGAAAGTATTTATGTAACATTCGATAACTTTAATTTTGAAATCATCACAATGTCGTACAAGTAGGTATCGCCTTGTCATCGTTATGCGCGAGTCGTTTTGTTTTTATTTTATCGCAGTAAACGAACGCAAGCTTCTCTACCGATTGCAATCAAATGTAAGAGCTTGGTTCAACTACAAAAATATCATATTTCTTGTACAGCAAACTACATTTCACAACAGACATTAATTAAGCTTAATTTAACATTAACATTCTGTTTCTTTTACGTTAATCACATATTGCGAGATTTATGCAGTTTGCTTCTACTTGATTTTGATCAAAATCACAACCTAAACAAATGACCACAATGCTCATTATAGTCTACACTTCCATTAGGAAGTTTTATTGAAAATTATAGTCACATAATAAGATTTAATGCTTAGGTTTATGTGCCTACATACTATACGTGCCTAGTCACTATCAGGAGGTGCCTAATATGTGGTAGCAACTATTTAGGGTCCAACTTAATATGCTGACACTTTTTTAAGGAGATGATCAGACCATCAAGCTGAACAACTTTCTCTATGGGACCAACATCGAAATCGCGAAAAAAATATCAGCTGTCCCATACATTTGGCTCAAGTAGGTTTGCAGTTTTGTATGGAAAAACTGATTTTTTTTTCGCGATTTCGATATTGGTGCCATAGAGAATGTTGTTCAGTTTGATGCTCTGATCATCCCCTTAAAAAGTGTCAGCATATTAAGAAGGACCCTGTATAGCTGTCTATCTTACCAAAATCTACTAGGTTGGTCTAGCTAGAGGTAGGTACACACCGACATAAACTTAAATTCCAATCTTTTGGGGTTGACAGATACTTTAGATTTCAGAAGGTACCACACTATTTTTTTAATTCATTATATTAGGTATAATAGCTGCGCCCGCGACTTATAACTCTCAAATACGTACCACGGACGCGATATTATTGGACCACCCATTGTTTATCTATTGTTATCTTAAAGCCGGGTTGCGAGCGGTTTACCGGCACATAGCTGGCCGGTTCTCACCGATCCCCGCTTCCCAACCCGTCGCGTAATCCCAGCAACGCCCATTGCCGAGGTCCGTACCCCCCTGGGGTGCCCCTTGGGCAGGTTGCTTAAATCACTGGTTCGGTGACCTACCAGGGCGCTTCGCCGTCACTGGTAAGGCCACCCCCAAAAGCCCGCTGTAAAAAGCAGTAAATGCTCCCTGAGCAAACTGTATATGTCATTCAAAAAAAAAAAAAATGCGAGCGGTTAACATATCGTAAGGTCTCCGTACTGATGACGTATTTTTGACTTAGTCAATTTAGCAGTTCCAGGGGGTATCAGGACATTTGAGCGAATCCCTTTGCGCGAAAGACATTTGAGCGAAGGACATTTACGCGAAGAACATTTACGCGAAAAAAATTTGAGCGCAAAGACTTTTCCGCGAAAGGACACTTGCGCGAAAAAAAATTGAGCGAAGGACACTTGAGCGAATGGACATTAGCGCGAATGGACATTTGCGCGAACGGGACATTAGCGCGAATGGACATTTGCGCGAACGGGACATTTGCGCGAACGGGACATTTGCGCGAACGGGACATTTGCGCGAACGGGACATTTGCGCGAATGGGACATTTGCGCGAAAAACTTGGATTTTGACGTGCGAGGTGTCGTTGGATTCGTAAAAATTGTGGGAATAACATAGGGTATATTATTTTAATATGGCGTCTACGAATCTAAAAAGAGAGTGAGAATAAACAATTTTCTTTGTAAAAAATTACAAAATGGGTATTATACGAAAACTAGTGACGAGCAGATTTCAAATACATTCTCACAATTTTTACGAATCCAACGACACCTCACACGTCAAAATCCATCAAGCCGTTTGGGCTCTAGGGCGTTTTTCGCGCAAATGTCCCATTCGCGCAAATGTCCCGTTCGCGCAAATGTCCCGTTCGCGCAAATGTCCCGTTCGCGCAAATGTCCAGTTCGCGCAAATGTCCATTCGCGCTAATGTCCCGTTCGCGCAAATGTCCATTCGCGCTAATGTCCATTCGCGCTTATGTCCATTCGCGCAAATTTTCCTTCGCGCTAATGTCCATTCGCGCTAATGTCCATTCGCGCAAAAGTCTTTCGCTCAAATGTCCATTCGCGCAAAAGTTTTTCGCTCAATTGTCCTTCGCGCAAATGTCCTTCGCGCAAGTGTCTTTCGCTCAAATGTCCCAGATCCGTTCCAGGGATATAGTTACTTTTTATCCTGGACATCCTTTAATTTCCCGGCATATTAAAGTACGCCTTGATGATGTCCCACGATATAAGCAGCATACCAAGAAATTTTAAAATACATTTGGGCATCTCATTTCTTGGCTCCTGCACTGTTACATTCGCACTTATGCATAAGTGCCCCATTTGCCACACCCTTTCAATTACCCATGGAGTAAAAGTAATTCGCCATCTTACTTTGATAGCGTATCGGATTGAAATTAAATCTGACCCAATGTAGATCGAAATTCTAGCCCATTTACTGAACGGTGTTGCAAGCGAAAAGTCAGGCGATCATTTTACTGCCCAGAGAATGGATTGACTACCGATTGATCGCATAGCCCGATGTGGTATCTACTTGTATTACATTGCACAAACTAAAATTCGTCTAGCCTTACCTATTTTTAACGGCGTACATTACGAAATAGAGATAATCTAGGTATTTCGGTACTTATTTTGTCGCCGAGAAAAACAAAACAAAGAAAGAACATAAAGATATAAACTGAGTCGATCAATGTCGCAAATATTTTACGGATTCAGCATTCCAAAAACCCAATCGTATAAGTAGGTAAGTACTTTAAAATACTCCATAAAGAACTTCTTTATGACGACTCTGAAAATATTATTATACCGGCTCTTTCATCAGACCATCAAACTGAACAACTTTCTCTATAAGACAGTATGCATGGGCCTGCCTACTATTTGTTTTTCGCGGTTTCAATGATAACAGATCACAATCGAAATAACTGCCTCCGTGTTCTAATGGTTAAGAGCATTGGGCTCTTGACACGGAGGTCGTGGGTTCGAATCCCACGAGGGACACCTAGTGATATGTCACTTTGTGCGTTTTTCCTCAGTTGGTTAGGACATTGCAGGCCGAATCACATGATTGTCTGAAAATAAAGATGATTCGTACTTCGGATGGCACGTTAAGCTGTTGGTCCCGGCTACTATATCTCATGGCAGTAGTCGTTACACAAAAACCACGTCTGAGGCCGTAAGGCGGTCTGAAAAAACTCTGACACCAGCAGTGCTAGCATGATTACCCGCGTGACGCGCGCCTGCGGGTTTGAAAACCATACCCGCGCCTGTCATTTATCCCGCGATGCTGAGCATGATTTGACAGCGCGCCAGCCACTCTACCGAGAGAAAGCAAAGTCTCGGCGCGGGTTCGCTGGGTTACCATACGGTTAAAACTATCATTTTTAAATATGGCAACACCGACTCGGTAATTAGAGCTGCCCCAATATCATTCGTTCTTTTGCTTATTTCGTTGCGTGCTTTAAGTGCTTACGTTTCGAGTGAAGAGTAAGAAGATAATGTTGGCAATGTTGGTATAGCGATGTCTCGCTTACTCGTTATGTTTTATTCTTAAATTGAATCTATTGGTTTTTTCACTTGACATATGTTTGACATCGGAAAACTAAAATTTTATTTTGGAAAAATCGCAAATAAACAAAACTAAAATAGCTAATTATAGCTAGTTTTCAATAAAAAATCGTCATGTCAGCATGTTTGTTGAAGAAAACAATGTTATGTAAGTATTATTGGATGTCAAATATACATTTTTCTTCGACTTTCTACTTACTTGTATTTCACGTTAAACGTAATAAATTTACATTTTACTTTCAGAAATCTAAGCACAGTGAGAGCAAATAAACATTCTGACAATTTGAAGACTTCGCCATCGGCGGATATACGGGAATACTTGGCTATAACTGAAGGCATGAGATTAGACACTGATCCCGTTATGAAAAGCTTTTGGTGGATCCATGTTCCAACACAACGAGAAAGCAGTGGAAGAATCAGTCTGGCCTTAAGTCATACAAACTAGGAATAACCATGTAAGTACCTACTTCAGTTAGAAATGTCTTTAACATTAGGTTTAATGTGGTAAATCCTTTATATACAACAATACAACATAATAAACAAAAAGCAAATAAAAAAACCCACAGGTAAACTTAATCAAATAGCCCACCTCATATAGTCGTTAAGGGCGTGGTGACGAGGAAACCTTCCAGAACAACGATGGCATCTTAGTATATATTATAATATAATAATACAAGATATTAGTATCCAACATGGGTGACTTAGTGTCCACGAATGTGTTAATATAAGTGCAATCTCTTAAGAATAATAACCATGTGGCTCCGGCTTAGTAAGGATCACCCTATTTCTTCCCGTTGGTGTCGCATGAGTCACCTATGGTATAAGGTTTCTTTTTGTGAAGTGTTTCTGTGGGCGAATGGCTAGCCACTTATAACCACTTAACGTGTCATTTCAGTCTGAAACCTACAATATAATAAAAGTGAGCCTTGCTACAACTTTACGCTTCAAATGATGGTTGGTAGCTGTAACAAGGACTCTGACCACCCCGCAAGGGATAATGGTCGTGAGCTTATGTATGTATGTATGTATTCTCTTTAGAATGCATAGTTTTCTCTATGCTGCACTTCTAGTAAAATCTGTAAATTGAGGGTCCTAATGTTATAATCTCTAAACAGTATGAAAACAATGTCGCTCTCCGCATCATTTGTGTCTGTTTCTCCGCTTACTTCTTCTAAACCACGCAACTTGATTTATTTGTAATAATTATCTTGTATTTATTTGTAATAATTATAATCTTTCATTTGTTGCAGGAAGTTGTTGATCATCATTGTTCATCAGTGCATTTAGTTATTAATTATTGTGATGTTGTAGTTGCTCATCATTATAAGTTGTCATACCTATTTTCTTTATGTAATGTAAATAATTGTTGTATGTTTATTATACAGGCAGAAATTTATATCATTAGCATCCTTTTGAACTAAGAGTCTACCCATCAAACTGACCAACTTTGACTATGAGAGCAAACCGATCAGAGCAAAATAAAAATCTACTGTTGCATACATTTGAGTCGAGTAGGCGTTTTAGCAGTTTGCAGTTTGGTATGTGACAGCAGATTTTTTTAGCTCCGATCGGTTTGCTCCCATAGTAAAAGTTGTTCAGTTTGATGGGTAGACTCTTAGTTTAAAAGAGTGCTAATATCAATTAAAATTTTTAGCTATCGCAAGTTACAATGAAACTGTATAGATTTTACAAAGTATATTATGTATCTGTACCTAACTTTGCAATAAAGATACCTATTTGAAGTTTTTTTTTGTAATTTAGCCGGGATGTTAAAAATTTAAATAAATTGTGTTGATTTAAAAAGTGCATTTTTCTTTGACAATATTATTAGCTATATTATTAAATATAACAGTGATGGTAGAATTCTTTAAATTGTACACGATGAAGAACCAACTCCTTTTCTGACATTGTCCGCTGATGATGGAGCAAAACAACATCGTGGCCCGTGGGGAACTCTGTGAAGGCAATTAGCTAGTAGATTGTGTTTGGGCTCTTCTATTATTGTTTGGTGAGATGGTGAGTAGTTTCTGTAACTACATGAACTGCTGAATGTCTCATGATGGAGCAGAACAATACCGTGGGGAACTATGATAAGGCACATAGTCAGTAGACCGAGCTTGGGCTCTTTTGATAGTGTTTGGTGAGTAGCTTCTGTACATGAACTGCTGAGGGCCTGATGATGGATTAGAACAACGTCGTGGGGAACTCGGCGAAGGCACATAGCCAGTAGACCGTGCTAGGGCTCTTTACGCTTTAAGGGTGAGATGTTGTTTCTTTGTGTGTGTAAATGAATATTCTCATTTACCTCCAAACTGGCTTCTGCGAGGTGGCTTTTCCGATTTATGTAAGACTTCAAATATTCTGTATGTTTGATATCTTACTTAGGAAGATACCTAAAAATCGGAGAAGCCGTTTTGGAGACATAAAAATACACAGATATTTAAACGGTAAGTAACGTAGGAATTCACTAAAAAGTTTTAAAAATGCAAAAGGTTTTTTTCGAATCCCTAGGGTAACCCTAAACCTACCCTTCCGCATGCGAAAATAAAAAAAAAACATTTTGAAAAATTTTACAAGTCCAGCCCCCATACAAATTTCACCCGAAAATTCGTCTAAGTCGATGGCTCATACAAAATCGTTCAAAATTTTTCTAAGTCTCGGACCCTTCCGACACTACATAGAACAAGTTTTAAAAATTTTACAAGTTCAGCCCCCATACTAATATCACTCGAAAATTCGACTAAGTCGATGGCTCATACAAAATCGTTCAAAATTTTTCTAAGTCCCAGCTCCATATAAAATTGGCGTAAAATTTTTCTAAGTGTGGGACCCTCTTTGCGACACCCTAACCGTAGTTTCTGCACATGAACTGCTGAGGGTCTCATGATGGAGCAGGACAACACCGAGGGGAACTATAAGAAGGCACGTAGCTAATACACCGTGCTTGGGCTGTTTTGATAGTGTTTGTGGAGTAGCTTCTGTACATGAACTGCTGAGGGTCTCATGATGGAGCAGGACAACACCGAGGGGAACTATAAGAAGGCACGTAGCTAATACACCGTGCTTGGGCTGTTTTGATAGTGTTTGTGGAGTAGCTTCTGTACATGAACTGCTGAGGGTCTCATGATGGAGCAGGACAACACCGAGGGGAACTATAAGAAGGCACCTAGTTAATAGACCGTGCTTGGGCTCTTTTGATAGTGTTTGTGGAGTAGTTTCTGTACGTGAACTGCTGAGGGTCTCATGATGGAGCAGGACAACACCGAGGGGAACTATAAGAAGGCACGTAGCTAATAGACCGTGCTTGGGCTCTTTTGATAGTGTTTGTGGAGTAGCTTCTGTACATGAACTGCTGAGGGTCTCATGATGGAGCAGAATAGCACCGTGGGGAACTATGATAAGGCACGTAGTCAGTAGACCGAGCTTGGGCTCTTTTGATAGTGTTTGGTGAGTAGCTTCTGTACATGAACTGCTGAGGGCCTGATGATGGATTAGAACAACGTCGTGGGGAACTCGGCGAAGGCACATAGCCAGTAGACCGTGCTAGGGCTCTTTACGCTTTGAGGGTGAGATGTTGTTTCTTTGTGTGTGTAAATGAATATTCTCATTTACCTTCAAACTGGCTTCTGCGAGGTGGCTTTTCCGATTTATGTAAGACTTCAAATATTCTGTATGTTTGATATCTTACTTAGGAAGATACCTAAATCGGAGAAGCCGTTTTGGAGACATAAAAATACACAGATATTTAAACGGTAAGTAACGTAGGAATTCACTAAAAAGTTTTGAAAATGCAAAAGGTTTTTTTGTTTTATTTTTGATAATTTCTTTCGGAATGTTAATGTGTATATTTACTTATATTATAGATCCCACCCGGGCGAAGCTGGGGAGGGTTGCTAGTATTTCGGTAAAAAGTATACGAACATGTAGCTACCTACCTAATATTCTAAAATAATGAAAAGTTATTCTTTGAAAGAAAGGAAAATGGGGATTATAAATGTATTTGTTATCTTATGTAGAAAGAATACCACCTATGTTTTATTTCAAATCTTAGCTTGGCGGATTTTATCATTGTTTTAATATAATGCAATATTTTATATCTAATGTGTTTTTCAAGTCATTTGAGACGCCACCGCAACGAATACCATAAAAATATAATTGTCACTGCCAAATTATATCAATTATTACTGAAAATTCTACATAAAAATCGCAGTCGCGGACCCCAACAGTGCAAGACTTATAACTCTAAAGACAAACGTCAAACGTAGAGTCACAAACTCTACCGAACGGTGATCATGCTCGCATTTGTAGACTAGAGTCTACGAATGACAGTTGAACGCTCGCGTCATCGTAAGTCGCGGGCATCATGTTAGCTACTGTAGAGACAGAGGCGAAGGCGCGCTGATATAGAGATATGGTATAGAGAGACTCGAAGTCGCGGGGTATTATGCTAGCACTGCAGGGCTTTGCCCCCACTATAAGAAGAACAATCGAAATATCCTGGTGATAGATCATATACCAATTACCTCTACTACGTAAGTCTAAGTACTTAGTAGGTGATAACATCGACTGAAATATGTTTTTGGAAGCACCGACAAACAGAATAACAATAATTATAATGCGAGAGGCGAATGAAGGCCGCGCTAGCCATCCACCATGTCTGTTCGAACTTCATAAAACGTACACGTCTTACGCAATGCTGATGTGATGGCCTACCTAATAATTACAATTGCAAGTAAATAAAGAGACCACCTAAGAATCCTTCAACGGAGATTGTCTGATCAAGAACGCGGTACGTTCTGTAGGAGATCACGCGAGATAATTTTGCGATGCTTCCACTACTACAGTACACACGTGCCGCGCTAAATTCGTATGCGAAATGCGAGTCATTGTAGTACCGAGATAAATATTGTACTTATTTGTTAACAAGAACATTGTTTGGTAACTCAGATTTGAGTACACTTAACGCTCATTAATAAAATCTACATACTTAATGAAGAAGCTAAGCTCATTAAAATATGTTTACAAGCCTAGCCATGAAAATTTATACTCATTTATGTCACAATGGTAAAACTATGGCAATGGTACTACTTTTAATGTGTTTCGCAGTTTAGAATAGACCACAGAAGACCAGATGACCATCGTATTGCTTTTTATGGGTTTCGTAAATGTTTCTAACGAGGCGACTAAAGAGAAGGGATGATGTTTCTTTTGTTAAAGTTTTTGATTTGACAGGCCAATCACTGGCACCGAGATATAAAGTAAAGGTCCAGAAGCCTATTTCATAAACATGACGATTGTAATTTACAATGACAATTCAGGGTACATTGATGGTTACTTCATCCATCCATCTATCACAGCCCTTGATCAGTCCGTCTTCGGACATAGGCCTCCTCCATACTACTCCATGACGTTCTGTCCCTTGCCCTCTGAATCCAGTTGGGACCTGCGTGTCTCCTAATATCATTGACCTAACATTCTAGTGGGCGGCTTCTACCCCGCGTGGTTTCTCTTGGGTCTCCACTCCAGTGTTCTTCTAGTCCAGCAGTGCTAGCATGATTACCCGCGTGACGCGCGCCTGCGGGTTCGAAAACCATACCCGCGCCTGTCATTTATCCCGCGATGCTGAGCATGATTTGACAGCGCGCCAGCCACTCTACCGAGAGAAAGCAAAGTCTCGGCGCGGGTTCGCTGGGTTACCATACGGTTAAAACTATCATTTTTAAATATGGCAGCACCGAATCGGTAATTAGAGCTGCCCCAATATCATTCGTTCATCATTCGATCTTTTGCCCATTTCGTTGCGTGCTTTAAGTGCTTACGTTTCGAGTGAAGAGTAAGAAGATAATGTTGGCAATGTTGGTATAGCGATGTCTCGCTTACTCGTTATGTTTTATTCTTAAATTGAAGCTATTGGTTTTTTCACTTGACATATGTTTGACATCGGAAAACTAAAATTTTATTTTGGAAAAATCTCAAATAAACAAAACTAAAATAGCTAATTATAGCTAGTTTTCAATAAAAAATCGTCATGTCAGCATGTTTGACGATGAAAATAATGTTATGTAAGTATTATTGGATGTCAAATATACATTTTTCTTCGACTTTCTACTTACTTGTATTTCACGTTAAACATAATAAATTTACATTTTACTTTCAGAAATCTAAGCACAGTGAGAGCAAATAAACATTCTGATAATTTGAAGACTTCGCCATTGGCGGATATACGGGAATACTTGGCTATAACTGAAGGCATGAGATTAGACACTGATCCGGTTATAAAGAGCTTTTGATGGATCGATGTTCCAACACAACGATAAAGCAGTGGAAGAATCAGTCTGACCTTAAGTCATACAAACTAGGAATAACCATGTAAGTACCTACTTCAGTTAGAAATGTCTTTAACATTAGGTATGATGTGGTAAATCCTTTATATACAACAATACAACATAATAAACAAAAAGAAAATAAAAAACCCACAGCTAAACATAACCAAATAGCCCGCCTCATATAGTCGTTAAGGGCGTGGTGACGAGGAAACCTTCCAGAATACTATCATCCCGAGTTTTAACACATTCGGGGACATTAATACTATAGCATCCAAATCGTCTACCTCCTTTTTGTTTCACCGGACGCTTTAATAATGCCAATCACTGTCACATTACCATGCGCTGAGGATGCAATATGACAGAGCTGCTACAGCAGTCGACTGCCATAGCAATCGCTGCCACATACTTAATTTCTAATGTGCACCAATGATGTTATATGACAGACGCTGCTATAGTAGTTCCAAATTTTTATACAAGATATTAATATCCAACATGGGTGACTTAGTGTCCACGAATGTGTTAATATAAGTGCAATCTCTTAAGAATAATAACCGTGTGGCTCCGGCTTAGTAAGGATCAACCTATTTCTTCCCGTTGGTGTCGCATGAGTCACCTATGGGATAAGGTTTCTGTGGAGTGTTTCTGTGGGCGAATGGCTAGCCACTTATAACCACTTAACGTGTCATTTCAGTCTGAAACCTACAATATAATAAAAGTGAGCCTTGCTACATCTTTACGCTTCAAATGATGGTTGGTAGCTGTAACAATGATTCTGACCACCCCGCAAGTATTCTCTTTAGAATGCATAGTTTTCTCTACGCTACACTTCTAGTAAAATCTGTAAATTGAGGGTCCTAATGTTATAATCTCTAAACAGTATAAAACAATGTCGCTCTCCGCATCATTTGTGTCTGTTTCTCCGCTTACTTCTTCTAAACCACGCAACTTGATTTATTTGTAATAATTATCTTGTATTTATTTGTAATAATTATAATCTTTCATTTGTTGCAGGAAGTTGTTGATCTTCATTGTTCATCAGTGCATTTAGTTATTAATTATTGTGATGTTGTAGTTGCTCATCATTATAAGTTGTCATACCTATTTTCTTTATGTAATGTAAATAATTGTTGTATGTTTATTATACAGGCAGAAATTTATATCATTAGCATCCTTTTGAACTAAGAGTCTACCCATCAAAGTGACCAACTTTTACTATGAGAGCAAACCGATCAGAGCAAAATAAAAATCTACTGTTGCATACATTTGAGTCGAGTAGGCGTTTTAGCAGTTTGCAGTTTGGTATGTGACAGCAGATTTTTTTTGCTCCGATCGGTTTGCTCCCATAGTAAAAGTTGTTCAGTTTGATGGGTAAACTCTTAGTTTAAAAGAGTGCTAATATCAATTTTACAAAGTAACTACTTTACTTTATTGACTTAAAGATATCGATTAAATTGTATTTAAAATTAATTATTGTAAAATTATTAGCTATTGCAAGTTACAATGAAACTGTATAGATTTAACAAAGTATATTATGTATCTGTACCTAACTTTGCAATAAAGATACCTATTTGAAGTTTTTTTGTAATTTAGCCGGGTGTTAAAAATTTAAATAAATTGCGTTGATTTAAAAAGTGAATTTTTCTTTGACAATAGTATTAGTTATATTATTAAATATAACAGTGATGGTAGAATTCTTTAAGTTGTTCACGGTGAAGAACCAACTCCTTTTCTGACATTGTCCGCTGATGATGGAGCAAAACAACATCGTGGCCCGTGGGGAACTCTATGAAGGCAATTAGCTAGTAGATTGTGTTTGGGCTCTTTTATTATTGTTTGGTGAGATGGTGAGTAGTTTCTGTAACTACATGAACTGCTGAAGGTCTCATGATGGAGCGGAACAATACCGTGGGGAACTATGAGAAGGCACATAGCTAGTAGACCGAGCTTGGGCTCTTTTGATAGTGTTTGGTGAGTAGCTTCTGTACATGAACTGCTGAGGGTCTCATGATGGAGCAGGAACACACCGAGGGGAACTATAAGAAGGCACGTAGCTAATACGCTCGCTCGGCTCGTGCACTGTGGTCGCAAGAAACTTAACATGCTCGTCGCTTCGCTCCTCGCTAACCTAACCGACTGAGTTGGATCGCGCCCCCTTCCCACGCTCTCTACCATCTATTTATGGACTGCAGGATACTGCGACGTTTAATTCCTAAAATTATTAAAAAACATAATTTAATAAATATCTCGATAACGGTGCATCCTAGCGAAAAAATAGTTAATTTTTCGAACCCCTGGGGTAACCCTAAACCTACCCTTCCGCATGCGAAAATAAAAATTTTACAAGTCCAGCCCCCATACAAATTTCACCCGAAATTTCGTCTAAGTCGATGGCTCATACAAAATCGTTCAAAATTTTTTTAAGTCTCGGACCCTTCCGACACTACATAGAACAAGTTTTAAAAATTTTACAAGTCCAGCCCCCATACTAATTTCACTCGAAAATTCGACTAAGTCGATGGCTCATACAAAATCGTTCAAAATTTTTCTAAGTCCCAGCTCCATATAAAATTGGCGTAAAATTTTTCTAAGTGTGGGAGTTTCTGCACATGAACTGCTGAGGGTCTCATAATGAAGCAGGACAACACCGAGGGGAACTATAAGAAGGCACGTAGCTAATAGACCGTGCTTGGGCTGTTTTGATAGTGTTTGTGGAGTAGCTTCTGTACATGAACTGCTGAGGGTCTCATGATGGAGCAGGACAACACCGAGGGGAACTATAAGAAGGCACGTAGCTAATAGACCGTGCTTGGGCTGTTTTGATAGTGTTTGTGGAGTAGCTTCTGTACATGAACTGCTGAGGGTCTCATGATGGAGCAGGACAACACCGAGGGGAACTATAAGAAGGCACCTAGTTAATAGACCGTGCTTTGGCTCTTTTGATAGTGTTTGTGGAGTAGTTTCTGTACGTGAACTGCTGAGGGTCTCATGATGGAGCAGGACAACACCGAGGGGAACTATAAGAAGGCACGTAGCTAATAGACCGTGCTTGGGCTCTTTTGATAGTGTTTGGGTGAGTAGCTTCTGTACATGAACTGCTGAGGGTCTCATGATGGAGCAGGACAACACCGAGGGGAACTATAAGAAGGCACGTAGCTAATACACCATGCTTGGGCTCTTTTGATAGAATTTATGGAGTAGCTTCTGCACATGAACTGCTGAGGGTCTCATGATGGAGCAGGACAACACCGAGGGGAACTATAAGAAGGCACGTAGCTAATAGACCGTGCTTGGGCTGTTTTGATAGTGTTTGTGGAGTAGCTTCTGTACATGAACTGCTGAGGGTCTCATAATGAAGCAGGACAACACCGAGGGGAACTATAAGAAGGCACGTAGCTAATACACCGTGCTTGGGCTGTTTTGATAGTGTTTGTGGAGTAGCTTCTGCACATGAACTGCTGAGGGTCTCATAATGAAGCAGGACAACACCGAGGGGAACTATAAGAAGGCACGTAGC
This sequence comes from Agonopterix alstromeriana, assembly GCA_963924505.1. Taxonomy (NCBI): domain Eukaryota; kingdom Metazoa; phylum Arthropoda; class Insecta; order Lepidoptera; family Depressariidae; genus Agonopterix; species Agonopterix alstromeriana. Next base: position 8,349,988 of record OZ004670.1, read on the forward strand.
TAATACACCGTGCTTGGGCTGTTTTGATAGTGTTTGTGGAGTAGCTTCTGTACATGAACTGCTGAGGGTCTCATGATGGAGCAGGACAACACCGAGGGGAACTATAAGAAGGCACGTAGCTAATAGACCGTGCTTGGGCTGTTTTGATAGTGTTTGTGGAGTAGCTTCTGTACATGAACTGCTGAGGGTCTCATAATGAAGCAGGACAACACCGAGGGGAACTATAAGAAGGCACGTAGCTAATACACCGTGCTTGGGCTGTTTTGATAGTGTTTGTGGAGTAGCTTCTGTACATGAACTGCTGAGGGTCTCATGATGGAGCAGGACAACACCGAGGGGAACTATAAGAAGGCACCTAGTTAATAGACCGTGCTTTGGCTCTTTTGATAGTGTTTGTGGAGTAGTTTCTGTACGTGAACTGCTGAGGGTCTCATGATGGAGCAGGACAACACCGAGGGGAACTATAAGAAGGCACGTAGCTAATACACCATGCTTGGGCTCTTTTGATAGAATTTATGGAGTAGCTTCTGTACATGAACTGCGGAGGGTCTCATGATGGAGCAGGACAACACCGAGGGGAACTATAAGAAGGCACGTAGCTAATAGACCGTGCTTGGGCTCTTTTGATAGTGTTTGTGGAGTAGCTTCTGCACATGAACTGCTGAGGGTCTCATGATGGAGCAGGACAACACCGAGGGGAACTATAAGAAGGCACGTAGCTAATAGACCGTGCTTGGGCTCTTTTGATAGTGTTTGTGGAGTAGCTTCTGTACATGAACTGCTGAGGGTCTCATGATGGAGCAGGACAACACCGAGGGGAACTATAAGAAGGCACGTAGCTAATACACCATGCTTGGGCTCTTTTGATAGAATTTATGGAGTAGCTTCTGTACATGAACTGCGGAGGGTCTCATGATGGAGCAGGACAACACCGAGGGGAACTATAAGAAGGCACGTAGCTAATAGACCGTGCTTGGGCTCTTTTGATAGTGTTTGTGGAGTAGCTTCTGCACATGAACTGCTGAGGGTCTCATGATGGAGCAGGACAACACCGAGGGGAACTATAAGAAGGCACGTAGCTAATAGACCGTGCTTGGGCTCTTTTGATAGTGTTTGGGTGAGTAGCTTCTGTACATGAACTGCTGAGGGCCTGATGATGGATTAGAACAACGTCGTGGGGAACTCGGCGAAGGCACATGGCCAGTAGACCGTGCTAGGGCTCTTTACGCTTTGAGGGTGAGATGTTGTTTCTTTGTGTGTGTAAATGAATATTCTCATTTACCTCCAAACTGGCTTCTGCAAGGTGGCTTTTCCGATTTATGTAAGACTTCAAACATTCTGTATGTTTGATATCTTACTTAGGAAGATATCTAAATCGGAGAAGCCGTTTTGGAGACATAAAAATACACAGATATTTAAACGGTAAGTAACGTAGGAATTCACTAAAAAGTTTTGAAAATGCAAAAGGTTTTTTTGTTTTTTTCTTTGATAATTTCTTTCGGAAGGTTAATGTGTATATTTACTTATATTATAGATCCCACCCGGGCGAAGCTGGGGAGGGTTGCTAGTATTTCGGTAAAAAGTATACGAACATGTAGCTACCTACCTAATATTCCAAAATAATGAAAAGTTATTCTTTGAAAGAAAGGAAAATGGGGATTATAAATGTATTTATTATCTTATGTAGAAATAATACCACCTATGTTTTATTTCAAATCTCAGCTTGGCGGATTTTATCATTGTTTTAATATAATGCAATATTTATATCTAATGTGTTTTTCAAGTCATTTGAGACGCCACCGCAACGAATACCATAAAAATATAATTGTCACTGCCAAATTATATCAATTATTACTGAAAATTCTACATAAAAACCGCAGTCGCGGACCCCAACAGTGCAAGACTTATAACTCTAAAGACAAACGTCAAACGTAGAGTCACAAACTCTACCGAACGGTGATCATGCTCGCATTTGTAGACTAGAGTCTACGAATGACAGTTGAACGCTCGCGTCATCGTAAGTCGCGGGCATCATGTTAGCTACTGTAGAGACAGAGGCGAAGGCGCGCCGATATAGAGATATGGTATAGAGAGACTCGAAGTCGCGGGGTATTATGCTAGCACTGCAGCGCTCAGTATCTAAACGTGCAACGTGGCCCGCCCATCTCCACTTCCGGCGTTCTATAGTGGCTACCATGTCCACGACCTATGTATTTCGCCTCGTATGGTTACTTATGGCGTTAAATAACATTGTTTTCCAATATTCTCAGAAATGTATGTCAAATTGTCATTGTAAATTATTATTGTCATGTTTATGAAATACATATTATTTTAAATTTCACTTATACTGATTTGTATACAATAATGAATAGAAATCCATACAGTTTATGTAAATTTCTGGAAACTAGTACCTCTAGGAACACCTAATGGGGTGAGTGGAAGGCGACGGATGACATTACTAATGTTATTTCACTGTTTGTAATATAGTAATGTAAGTAGGTGAAGTGAAGATGTGACATTTGAAATTAAATAAAATGAAAATACTTACCTACCGTACTGCCGACCCTAAATGCTATAAGGGCAAGGAATAATTACCTAACATTGTTCTCTGTGGACTAGATTTTAATCGTACTACGAAAACTAAGCAGAGAAATAGGCACGAGTCTTTACAGTTTTAAGTACCACAGCTAATTCAATTTACTATCATCAATTTATGAGTTCCATAAATTGTGAACATTATCAGCATTTATGAATAAGTCATGCATACAATTACAACCGCTATTGGCTAATACTTAGTTGAATAGAAGGGCCCAAATATAATTAAACTCAAGAAATACTTGCAAAACAACTATTATTTATTATAACTACTTAACAAACGTCTACCAAACTACTTATAAGTAAACACCATAAATACGTTTACTAACCATTTAATGAATTTATAGTTTAGGCATAAACGATTATAATTCATTCCACATGCAAGTTTTGTGAAAATTTATATTTTCAAACTATGGCATTGGTGTTATAAATCTGTCAGGTCTCTTCTCGTACGCACTAATAAGGGCCCTGTTTCACTGAATACGTTTTTTTGCTTATCTGACAGATCGTTTGACATTTTTCGTATTAAAGATTACATTTATATTCTCTTCTTTCTTTAATTTCACTTTCTTTTCTTTGATCTGTCAGCTTAGCCAGAAGTGGTGAAACAGGCCCTTAGTGTACTATTTAGACCCAAAATGTTAATAAACTGAACTCAAGTGCTCGCGCACGCAGATTCGTTAATAAATACGGGCCTAAGGTCGCACTTGCACCACACCATATCTAAACACAAATTGGGCTTAAACATATTTAAATATGACGCTGTCACCGCCATGAAGCAGTGTGAGAGATACGTGTATACAGGGTGTAAACTTAAATACGTTACACACTTAAGGGGGTGTTTCAGACCATCACTGAAAATTTTTTATTATGGGACCAACATTGAAATCGCGAAAAAATATCAGCTGTTTCATACATTTCGGTTGAGTGTGTATTGACATTTTCTATTATGTTTTATTCGCGATTTCAAAGTTGGTGGTGGGTTGGTTGGTTTGTTGATTGGTTGGTGGTTGGTTTCTGAGTTTTCAGAATATCTCTGACTACTCCTTCGGGGAACATATTCGTGAGCATATGCTTATGCTTCAAAGTTGGTTCCATATTAAAAATTGTTCAGTTTGATGTTCTGAACCACCTCTTAACGATGCAATAAATTTTACCCTGTTTACACCCTGTATACCTTTAAATCAAAACATGGCGTGATGCAAGACCATAGTGTGGGAACAATTCATTGTAACTGCATATTATGGTAGTTACCTATGTCAAATAAATAAGTAACAAAGTCTATTTCCGTTTTCTCTTCTCAGCGCGACTACCACCCATGTCTTGTAGTTGTTGTTTGAGGTCGATCAGCTGGTTGTCGGGCACGTAGCGGACCTCCTCGTGGTCGGCGATGTGCTCGAGCACACGTAGCGAGCAACCCTCGGGTAGTGCCGAGCGGGACATACGCAGCAACGTGCCGAGAGCCCACGCGGGCACGTCCGTCACCTGCGGGTAGATGATATGTGTAATTTGTGTTTCTGGCCGCATCTTCTCTACAGCGACAGCACGTTCCGACGCGGTGGTAGCTTTAAAAAAGATTTGACGTTTGATAAGTGTGCTGCAAGCTCCTATATTGAATAAATTATATTGACTTTTGACTTTGACTTTGCTATGGCGGCTCCAGAGTGGCGAAGCAAACTTACAAACACGAGATCAAGAATAAGCTAAATGGGATGACGTTCGGATCCCTTCGCATCTGCATGTTAGGATCGCATCCTATTGCGCTTTTTGTATGGACAAACCGTTAATAAGTCTGTTTTGACTTTTGTCCATAAACCAAAATATCGTGAGCGCATTACTACTTGCTACGATCAACTTCCTACCTATACAAGCATAGGCAAACATAAGCCAACCAAACCTTTTACGACCAATTTCTTTTAAACAGCATTTATGATTGTAATGGCACTGAGTATTTATTTTGATCAAAGTAAATTTCTATGAGTTATAGGATTTATACTTTTGAAGTAAACTAGGTATTTGTATCTTATTTAATTTAAAAAGTGATTTACTTAAACAAAAAAATACTAGCTGCATCAGAACATTTCAAAATGTAGTTTAATTTTAGATGGATCAATATTATAAGATCAAATCTTTTTTGATCCGATATACAACGTGTTAATGAATTAACGCAAAACTAGAAAGTAGTTTGTTTAGAATCGAGAGCCGAATCGAATTATCATGGTTTCAACATATGTCATTTTTTTCAAATTATTAAATAATATGTTCGTAAATTTTAAAATTTACGGAACTCGATCTCAACCCACCGCACGGGCACTCTCACCCTACTTACTACCAAAACAAGATTCTTAAAATGTATCCATGAGCACGTTAGCGCATTCATTCATTACTGAAATAACAACAAATCATTTTTGCCTAAAAACTTAAATGCGAATAACTTTAAATTGTAACTATCAAAATAATGAAATTATTGTTTCAATCTAATTATTTTGTTATAAATCAGTTGGGGTGTATGAGGTTTTGCGCTTATTCATTAACACGTTATATAAAAAAATCACATTGATGCGTTAAGTTTTTATCAATACCAAATTAATGTCTGTGAATAATCCAAGTGTAATGAATGATTATTGATGAATGTACCTGAACATTTCGCTCGTAGACATTGAGATGGTACTCGGCGTCAACCGCCGTGCCGCCGGGCTTGAATCTCTGCACCTTCATCTGGTGCGCTGGTGTCGCCCAACTGAACACAATAGATAAACATGTTATTTGATTATGCATTAATGAATTACATTCAATGAAATCTGACATGGAAGTTAATGTCCAAAAAGGCCGTGGCCGCCTTAGGGTCACATAACAGGAGCTATATTTAAGCGTAGGCATTAACGGAACGATACCGTCGCGACATCGCCGCTATATTTCTGAGATTAAGACTGCTTTTCCACCAGAGATGTGCAAGGTAGCGAGGCGGTGAGTGAGGAAGCAATCCACCAATAGCGCGATCGCTCGATCACGTCATTGGGAAATTGAAGCACTCTCATTGGCCGATTTTTTCCTTGCTCGCCGCCTCGCTACCTCGCACATCTCTTGTGGAAAAGCAGCCTAATCAGGGTCGCGGCGCAACCGCGGCGATAACGCTCAGTAAAAAAATCGTTGCGACGTCGCGGTGGTGCAGATTCTACAATACCTATGCTCAAAAATTCCTTGTATGATAGATTTCTTATTGGTTCAATGGTTTCTGTGCAGTTTGGTGCTGGTGGTGTTTCGAAAACAGCCTCGATATTATAACTCGTAGCAATGAGATTTTACATTTTAGGAACTTCTGTACCTACTACTTATGTACTCTGAAGGAAAATAGTATGAGAAAACCTGCATATTTTATGCTAAGGAAGACATTCTGATGTGTATGTGATGACAATCATATTGTTAAAACGTAACAGTTTTATCAATGTACCTATACAGACCAACCATCTAAGTCTGAACTATTTAACATTGAATACCATACAGTAGTCTCTATGCAAGTCTGGTCACGAGCGGTTGTGTCGTTCGCGCAGTTCGCAGTCGAGCTTGCCATGAGCCTCCAGCATTACTCCTCAAATGCATATTTATTCGTAAATAACCCTTGAGATTAAGAGATACTCCCACAACCTACTTGATATTTGCAGAAATGCAGTGCTAAGCATAATTAGCTATTAATATTTTAAAAGAAAGTATACCATTCATCAACCTGAAGGCCCATAATTTCAGCATATTTGTGTATCTGACTCTGGCAGGCCTCGAGAAGAGCGAAGTCATATCCCGTCAGTTGTAGGTTCAGACAGTCGTACACTGGCTCGTCGGGCTCCATGCTCTGAAACAATTGACTGTGATTATCATGTTCAGTTTCAAAATGTAGGGGTAAACCATAAAATACCTAACCACGAATACAGAAACAGACATGAGCTGTAAAATTGCCAAAAATTTAGAATCTAACATTAAATCATGGATAATTTTCTATTTTGCAAAAAGTGTTGGCATAATTTTTAAAAATTATTCTCAATTTCACATTAGATTCACAATTATTCACAGAGCTCAAAGTTTCACCGTACCTGTCAAACAGTACTATTGCCTCGCCACATATCTCTCTATTATACAGTGGTGCAGCTAGGAACATCTCACTCTCTCGCTCGTCTGTTTCTCTATTCCTGGTATAGTGACTTTATGGGGTCAACACAAAAAGTCCCATTGGGTCAAAGTATTGCTGGTTTGTTAGCCCCCATAATAATGGGTACAATCAACCTTTAAAGTAATGCAACTGTCTACCCTAATACCCCATTATTTATTATTCAATTACATTAAGCGAGTAAGTCTGGACTTTTACCCATGGCCTACCGCACAAGTCATCGAAAACCATACGCCTACATGGCTGACCCATGACGGAGCCACATTTATTGTTTCAACGTTACAGTGGTGCGTACGATCTAGTGGGGGTCAAATTCTATTGCATTCACCTGTGCTCTTAACCTACAGTATGAGTCACCTTAACCTTAACCTTACGCCTATGCGGGTGACCCACAAGGTAAGTCATTTTGATTGTTTCACCGTTACGACTGTGCGCACAATCTATGAGGGGGTCAACTTTAGCACTGTACGAGGATCATGATTTAGAGCTTAGCAGCTAAAGTGTTAAGGGATCGGCTTTACGTGAACATATAACCAGAAAAATAAGTCCAAACAAATGACAGGTATACTTCAAATATGTACCGAGATGACAGACAAGTGTACTAGTTGCATGCTTCAACTAAACGCGCTTTGGGCATATCCATTTATTTCACTTTGATTTAAGGTTACGAAGATAACATAATAGTCTAAGTACTTACAATAAGATAATCCGGTTCGTACAGATCACTTCTCAGCCTGGTTTGTTGGCATTGTGTGCCCGCGGTTGAGCCAACCTGATTCACCACATTTTTTCCAAAGAATTGGTTAACTCTTGCCTAAAACAATGAAAATGGAATCAAATAAATAATTCTACGTTCGTAAGGTTTAGAAAAAATTCGAATAACTAAGTACTCACAAACTTTATGAGCCTAGTCCCAAACATTTTAATAAATTATCAGCTGTATCCCAATAATTATATTCTTGGCGACATAACCTCAAACCGTATTTTTTTTTACGTATGTTGCTTCACTAAGCAACAAATTAAAGTGATTATTTAGTTACACTTTTTATGGATGAATGATTTTAAATATTTTTGAATTATCTTCAGATTCTAAACATTTCTCAAAACATTAAATTTTTCCTTTTTTTGCCGACTGACAGTGACATTGTTTTTTTTTCTAATGTCTTTAACGGCTCTGGATACTAGTCCTTTTGAGCCATTCGTTATTTTTTTTCTTTATATTCTTTATTTTGATGATGGGATAATAGATGACGATGAATCTATGGTCGATTTGTAAGCTCGCGTGTTGCCGCCAAAATGACCATGTACGAGTTAACTTGAACCAAAACTTATGTTCTGTTATCGTATTTATTTGAGTTTCCTGTTACGTCGGTCGCTTTACGCAACTGTTTGGTACACAATCCGCACGAAATTATGTCACAAATATAACTAAAACCAACTTTTTACTAATTTCAAATAACACGAAACACAACAAGAGCAATGGCGCCAAGCAAACTCCCACTGACATTTTTTTTTTTTAATAATGTCTTTAACGGCTCTGGATACTAGTCCTTTTGAGCCATTCGTTATTTTTTTCTTTAGATTCTTTATTTTGATGATGGGATGATAGATGACGATGAATCTGTGGTCGATTTGTAAGCTCGCGCGTTGCCGCCAAAATGACCATGTACGAATTAACTTGAACCAAAACGTATGTTCTGTTATAGTATTTATTTGAGATTCCTGTTACGTCGGCCGCTTTACGCAACTGTTTGGTACACAATCCGCACGAAATTATGTCACAAATATCACTAAAACCAACTTTTTACGAATTTCAAATAACACGAAACACCACAAGAGCAATGGCGCCAAGCAAACTTCCACTGACATTGACAATAGCAGGGCTGCCACCTCAAAAATTCGATTGGGCTTAGCGCCCATCGAACTGTGAAAAAACGCTAGATTCCAAAATTTCCGCGATTCAATAAAGCGCTAGATTCAGTGCTAAATGCTTATCACAGTTATCTGTATATAGTCTTATCAGCCTTTCCGAAACCCATTCTAAAGTCGATTTAAGGCGATAAATTCGTAGGTCCCTTGTAAAATTAATGATAACACTTCAGATAAGCGTTTTTATTTGAATCTCCCGAACAATGCACAGTCTACGGACATGTTTTCACCACAATATGCTATCCATATTTATCATATTCCAATCAAAAAACACAAAATATAGCATATAAAAACACAAATCATGTTGCTTTATTAAAAGTTACAAAAGCGCTAGATTTTCCGCTAGGTGCTAAATTCTGAGATACGGCGCTAGGCATGTCAAAAAAGCGCTAGATCTAGCGCCGAAAGCGCTAAGGTGGCTGCACTGGACAATAGTGACGTATTGAAATCGAAATCGAATCGATAGATTGCGCCCGGCTCCCGAGTGATTTTTACAGGTTTTGAAACTGACTCCAATTAGGTCCACGATACACGCGATTGGTTGCTTAAAGGGGCACATTCACTGCAGTCCGATATGTATTCATCCGTCCGATTGTATTAATTGATCTGAGGTATTCATATTCATACATTTTGTTCAAGGTTGTCGCACGAGAACATTCACCGCACCGCATCCCCGCATCGTCCGTCTCACGATTTTGGAACCAAAGACAACGCGGGTACAAATATAAAAAGTGAACTGTCAACATTTTGTCTATTCATTGTCAGTGATGACTTTTATTGCCCGTTTCAGGTGCATATCAATGGATGGAGCGGATTTTATTCACAAAAATTAGGGATTTTTGCTAATATTTTGGTGAATTTGGTAAATGGTGAAGTGTTTTGAAGACTTAATCCGCAAAGAAATATCTTTGATGACATGGCATCGACGGGCAGCACACCTTTTCCTAAATGGCAACTGGCCATCCTCCTCGGAGCGCCTTTGGCCATCGGTTTAGGTTACCTTTATCTAAGGAACAGATTAGAAGATCCCGAAAAGAAGAAAGTAGCGGAGTTGAAGGCAAAAACAACGATTTCTTTGGACAACGAAGAAAATAATGCCAAGGCCACCGAAAGCGCTATCGACCGCGCCATGAAGTTGAAGGGAGCCGGGAACCGCGCGTTCCATGCAGGCGAGTACGACAAGGCGATCACTCTGTACAACGAGGCGATCGAGGCCTGCCCTGCGGATCGCTCAATCGACCTCGCCACTTTCTACCAGAACCGGTCTGCTTGCTATGAAAAACGCGAGATGTGGGACCAGGTGAAAGAAGATTGTACTTTTGCGCTCAAACTGAATGAAAAGTACGTGAAAGCCTTCCTGAGGCGCTCTCGTGCGGCTGAAAAAAGTGGTGACCTTGTACTGGCTCTTGAAGATGTTACTTCAGCGTGCATTCTCGAAAGATTCCAAGTACAGAGTTCTCTAGTCAATGCCGACCGTATCTTGAAGGCGCTCGGCAGGCAGCACGCCCGCGAGGCCCTCGCCAAGAGGTGTCCTGTTATGCCCTCTAAGCACTTCATCAGAACATACTTCTCTGCTTTCTCAGAGGACCCCATAGGCAAGATTCAACTTGAGGACACAGCTACCGGCGGCTTCGCTAAAGCTAAGCGTGCTCTCGATACTCAAGATTATGAATCCATTGTAACCTTTTGCACCGAGGAGCTGGAAGCTAATGGAAAGTATAAGAATGAGGCCCTTCTGCTGCGTGCAACGTTCTACTTGCTTCTCGGCCGACACGAGGAAGCCCAGGCTGATCTTGGAAATGCAATTGACAGTGATGCCTCTAGTAAAGTAAAAGTTAACGCTCTGATAAAGCGTGCATCACTATACACACAGCTGGAGGAGACCGGACTCTGCCTAGAGGACTTTGCACGTGCTGCAGAGTTGGATCCTAACAATTCAGACATCTATCATCATCGTGGACAAGTTTATTTGCTGTTGGAGCGCATGGATGCTGCTACTACCGAGTTTGCAAAGGCCGTGGAACTTAACCCTGACTTCTCTATTGCTTACATCCAGAAATGTTATGCAGACTACAGGCATGCACAGATAAATAAGAATGTAGGAGCACTGGCTCAGGTGCGAGCTGACTTTGAGCGTGCGTTGGAGAGGTTCCCTAGATGTGCAGAGGCATACATACTATTTGCTCAAGTCCTATCAGATCAGCAAGAGTGGGGCCGTGCCGAGTCTCTGTTTGACTCCGCTCTGTCCGTGGACCCCAATAATGCAACGCTGTATGTACACAAAGGCCTGGTACAGCTGCAAAAGAGTACAGACTTTGAAAAAGCTGTCAAATTGATAAACAAAGCCATTGATATGGATGAAAAGTGTGACTTTGCCTACGAAACTCTTGGGACCATTGAAGTGCAGAGGTGAGATATTAGTTTTAGTTCATACTTTATTACCTAACCTGCCTGCTGTGGCAAGGATCGCCAGTTCTAATCTATAAAAAGGGGTAAATATTTGTATGATGAATGTGAATATTTTTGTCTAAACATCATAATACAAAATTCTTAGCTAGATTCTGATACTTTCAAAAGAACTGGATAGTCTGTGTGAGAATGTCCTAGATATTTGGAATTATTAGGCTTTTCATTAAAGTAAGGGCAAAGATCTCTCACGACGAAGGATGAAATGGAGTAGGTCATACTCCACCACATATCCAGTTAAGATTGGTGGCAGCAAGTTAGTGCTCAACTTGCTGTTAGAGGATTCTCATAGGCCTCTGGTAATTAGGCTTTCTCTTTGTCTTTAATTAAACATGTTACTTGTGTTTTCTACTATACAATAGCTGTTGTGGCCCTGAGCCAATCTTAATTTAAGACATGACTGACAACATTAGTTAATCAGTGTTTGTCTTTGAGTCATTTAACTGTATTTATCAGCAGAGTTTCTTTTATCATAACTATGTTTGACTACTAGCCTCAATCAATAGTGCTCTTCAGATTAGCCTTATCTTTTTGATCTTATTCAATTTCATGAAAAACCATTATATAATTCACTAAAAAAGAGATTTGCTTAGTTAAAATAGTTAAAAAAGGAGATTGCTACCTTATTGCTGTCCTCATCGTCGTAACACGAAACAAGAACCTCAAATTGTATGTAAATTGCATATCTTCCACTCTATGTCGCTACCTCTTAAACAGTTACACTGACTTTCTGTAAGCGAAACTTCTCGGTCAATGCTTAATTTGTATTATTATCATTTTCAGAGGCAACCTGAGGCGTTCATTAGAGCTGTTTGAAAAGGCCATAGCACTATCCAAGACAGAACTAGAGATGACACACTTATTCTCACTGAAGGACGCAGCGGCAGCCCAACTGAAGGTGTCAGAGCGCTGGGGGCTCGACTGGACCGTAAGCTAGGTGATCCCGGTATCCGCCGCTCGTCTCACCAACATGCAACGAGAATAGCACCTGGTAATTACTTGTAGTATGTCCACATAAACAACACAAGGCATATTCCATTTTCTAAATTCATTGTAAATGTCTTGTGGATTCACAAATAAAATTTGTTGTTACCGTTTTTAACATCTGGGCTATTAATGTATGTATCAAAGACTATGTCCATTTTATTCACAAATTAGCTCCAGATACTATTCTCGATGTTAATGAACGGCATCCAGCCGCCGCCGACTCTATTGCTTTATTATTCCTGTAATGTTTAGCTGCTACGGCATCCAACTTTGTGGAACTTGTTTGCATATAATATGCAACTTTAGGTGCACCAAATGTACATACAAACGTAAATCACACTTCAGATAATACACACAAAGCTTAAACTAGACTGTTATGTATCTAACTAATTACATTCTCTGTCTTTACATTTCTAACAGAAAATTACAGAGAATGTTGTTAGTTCAAAATTTAGCCTGTTGTAAATAATTCTTCTTAATATTTTCAGAACAAAATATTATTTAGAAGATTCAAAAACTAAGTTGTTTACATTAACATTGATCTACATTTAGTAGATGACTACTTCATATTGAAGTTTGGCTTGTCTGTTAAAATTCCAGTTTAAAAATTTATTTATTTGTATTTTTGCATTTAAAACAAACAAAGAAATTGTTTTGTTGCTAAATTTGATGGTTGACAACCATATAGTTAAATGGTAAAGTGAAAAATAATATAATTAGAGACTGAGCGAAGTATAATTTTGGAGAGTAGAAATAAATGAGTTATTAGTTGAATTCTTTTTGGATTATATCAATGTAAAGTCACACTAGTACTATTGTTTTTATGTATAATGCCTATGTTAAACACTGCCATTTTAACTTGTCCATGCCTTGATAAGAAAAGTAGTATGAAATTATTAACTGAACACGTCACTTGCTATTAGTCAGGCTATAATATTTGGAAACTTGGGCAACACACTACAAATGGGCTATGATAGTTATTCGAAGCGTTAAGTATCTTGGTGAAAATGTATGTATCGCTCAGTCAGCTGCTGCATATCTTTATTCAGAATTTAATTTTTCACAATTTACTTGACATTATAAAATTAATATGTTGTTATCATCTTTCTACTGTAGGTAGGTAATATAATTAATTAATTATGTTTGTTTAGTGGCGTCGGCGATCCACTATTGGGTGTATGTAGATGAAATGTTTTAGAGAAGCGGCTTGAGGCTCTTGAATAAACGTCGTTGATATGTGTAATAGAAAACGACACCAAATGTATTCGTTTTGTATAAAATGTTGAATTTAAATGCTTATTCAAAAGACCTAAGAGTCATAATTGTGTATTTCACATTGCCGCAAAATAATTGCCTACTTTAATAAATTTTTGTGGAGCTTTGTTGTGTCTGCTAAGTAAGATTTTTCTTATGTTATATTTTTGGGTCCAAAAATGGGAACGTTTACTATTGTAGATGTTATTTGTTTATATACGAAGTGTGCGCCTGAGTCTGCGGCGGCAATGCGCGCGCGCCGGGTGCATCTAATTCATACAGGCTTTTAATCAATTTAGCGAGCATAAATGTAATTTAATACTCCGCTCTGGCATTTTAGTTTTAGAATTTTAACCTAGCGCAGATATTGTTCAATGCCTCCGAATTATGTTTTGGATGCACCCAAAATTATCAGTTAGATTGTGAATTAGAAATATAGCTCGCCGAGACGGTTCTGCAAGAGTTGTTACCTCACCGATAGTGGATAGTTATCAATTTATGAAAACTACTAAATACATTATTGAACGTATTATATTTTTTAATTTACTCTAAATTTGCGATGTCTGTGTTCGCAACTAAAAGTAACAGATTAGAATTCTGGACATTATTTCTCTGAAAATAATACATAAAAAGGTATGTATGTTGCATGCTAGTATCAGTTTCTTTTGTGGTGCTGTGCTGCGTACTACGTAGGGTTTTTAAACTATAGCTTTATGAAAAAATTGGATAAAATTCAAGCATTATACAACAATTATGGCCTGTTTCACCACTTCTGGATAAGTCATTGTTAGCTTATAGGACGGATAATTTGACATATGTCGTATGAAAGATATGTCAAATTATCTGTCCTATACCTGGAAACCTGCATGCTTCAATTTCGAGGCATGTATTGTACCCACTGTCCATTATAAGTGGCGACGGGCTCACCCCCCGTCACACTGGACAGAGTTTCGGTACTACTGGTGAAACGTGGATGCTCTGAGATTTCAGAACATCTCTGACTACCCCTTCGGGGAATATAGTCGTGAGCATATACATACATCTGTCCTATAAGCTAACAATGATTTATCCAGAAGTGGTGAAACAGGTCCTTAAACTTATATACAGGCGATGATTAGACTATCAAACTGAACAACTTTCTCTATGGGACTAACACATAAAGTTATTATACCTTGACTAACATGGAAATCGCAAAAAAGAATTCAACTGCACTGAACTGTTTCGAACAGAACTGCAAACCTAATCAAAACAATGTATGGAATACTTAACCTTTTTTAACGATAGCTATGTTAATTCCATAGAAAAAGTGAACAACTTTTTGTTTGATGGTCTGATGTGTCTGCTCTGCACCGTCAGCATATTAAGAAAGACCCTATACAGTGAAAGTGATGATACTGTACTGATTCTATATTCTATAGTAAATAAGGCTCGGCGCAAACGAGGCACCGGTGGCTGTCGCGGTCGCGAACACTGCTGTCGCGAGTGGCGGCTACCGGCCACATATGTGCGGCGAGTCCCAACAAAATGTATGAAAAAGCGTGTGAACTGCTTGTTCCTGGCCACCCCACCGGTGGCAGCGGCCGGTGGCTCGTTAGCGCATAGCCTAAGTGTCGAGATTACACCATATTTGGACAACTATTTTTGTACTTACTGTACCTGCTCGGTGCTAGTAGGTCATGAATCTGTCACAGCGGCATGTCTATAATACAAATTGTTTTAATTTTATTGTACATGACAACAATAGACGCTTTGCTCTGCTACAACGGCACGTTCTCCTACAAGGACGTAGGGGATGATCCGGTGACAACCAGAGGGTGGTTTAGTCCTAGTCGTAGAACGATCTCGAGGATGCGCTGCGCTTTGACGATTCTTTGTCCAGGTTAGTTCATTTGCTACTAGTGTTACCCGCGACTTCTGCGTAGAACTTTCGTCGTCAGTATGCAAGCGCCCTGCCCTCCATGAATATTAGTGGTTTAGCCGTGAAAAGATTAACAAACATACACTCAGACACACTTTCGCATTTATAATAACAGTGTGAAATGGTTTTATTATACAAGGTGTAACATAACACCCTAATAATATATTTAATGGGGTGATTTAGTTTTAGACTATCAAACGAAACAATTTTCAGTTTGGAGACAACGTAGAAAAAAATCAGCTGCACCATACATTTGAGTCATGTAATGCAGTTTTGTATGAAAACCAACGCGCTCCGATCACCCCGGAAGCCGGGCGTTGCTTTAAGGGCCGGCACTACCTAAATCGGGCAAAACAGGGTTCAGCGTTCCGACTTTTGAGGATAGCAGATTTTTTTGACCAAACATTCAACGCGACTCAGTGGTTATCAGTCCATAAAGGTTCTAGTCGCAAATAGAATTATTGATTACTAGCAGCCCGTCCCGGCTTCGCACGGGGTAGACAAATAAATTTTAAGACTCATTTTTCTACACCTTCGGTTACATTGTACAAATTTTACCAAGGATCCCTAATTTTTTTCAAAATGAAATGTAGCCTATGTCAAATTGGAAGAATGTAGCATTCTATTGGTGAAAGAATTTTTTAAATCGGCCCAGTACTTTTTGAGCCTATTCATTACAAATATACAAAAATAGGTACAAATCTTTCCTCTTTATAATATTAGTGTAGAAGTGTAGATGTAGATGTAGATTTTCCATGATAATTGACAGTTGATTGACAATTTCGATCATATCTCAATTCTTAACTGTACAATAATTATTTATTATTATTTAAAGAAATTGAAAATATTGTGGGAAAATGATATGCATTAAACAAACCAGTACCATTATTCCAGTCCGTAGAGTATGAATAAGGACACAAATGTCTTGGAAATTGCATTGGTTTATGCTAATTTATTGTGTTGATTCGACGTTGGGTTTGTTCTGCTATAACTGCTCATCGACGCAGACACTCAAGCAGAATTGCGCCGGTGACTTCGCTCCTCCTTATCTCCCTTTCAATACTACCAGGAATTTTCTAGTCAATTGTACTGGAGGTGCTTGTTTGTACTAATTTACATATACACACGGCATATACAAACATTTGAAGTCACCAATCCGCATTGGACACGCGTGGAGGGAAGGCCTGTGACTCGCAGTGGGACTTATATAGTGCTGATGATTCATACATTTGTGTGCTATGCTCCAGCACACTCATAGCACCAGGACACACCCTAAACACCATAATTATTACATTTAATTTAAGTAGTAAGTAACTAATAATAAAAATGAGAACAAGTAAATCTCGAATGTGTCTCAAAACGCCTTTAGAATAGTTTTTAGCAAAAGAGACGATATCTTTGAAAATAGGTATTTTTAAAAGATGCAGTACAAAGTTGGACTTACCTATATTGGGTGAATTATATTGGATATTTTGAACTGCTTGAACCCTCAGCAACTTTTTTCAATCACCCTGATATGTTTCAGAGAACGCAATGTGTTTCGTGCGGTCATGGAGGGCGCGTGCCAAGCACGCCTGGATCGTGCAGCGTGGCTGCTACCACGCGGACAAAGACGATCCCATTCCTCACAGTATGAACAACCCCACCAGAGCCATGACTTGCAAATCGCAAAGGTAGGTCAGACAAAAAGCCATATGAGAGGCTCGTGACTTTTAAGCAATACTCATACTCACGTTGATCGTTGAGCAACCAAATCCTCTGATATATACAGAGTGTAACAACACACCCTAGTAATATTAAAGGGGTGGTTTAGAGAGTTTAGACAATCGAATTTTATCATAATTATTATTTTATTAATCACGAGCGTTAACCCGCGACTTCGTCCGCACAAATTATATACCAGATTTTAAGTCAGATCATAAGCTATCAAACAAAAAAAGTTTCATCAAAATCGGTTCAGTAGTTTTCGCGTGATGCTCGCACAAACAAACACACAAACAGACCGACAAGAATTCTAAAAAAGGTTGATTTAGAGTCAGGGACACCTAAAAACCATATCGTCATTTTTTTTTGTAAATATCTTCAATGTACAGTTACATTTCTGTTATAGTTTTGTAATAGTTCAGATGTTTACTATTTTAGGGAAACGATACAGGGTGTAAACTTAAATGCGTTACTTACTTTAGAGGGTGCTTTAGAGTGGTTGACCATCAAACTGAACTACTTTTACTATGGGACCAACATTGAAATCGAGGAAATAAAATCAGCTAAGTATTTCATACATTTGGGTCGAGTCACCGGTAGACCTATAACGTTTTTAAGTTAACATCCTGTATAGGATCCTTCTTAATATGCTGACGGATTTATGGGGATGATGTCTGATCATTCCTTTATTAAATTGAAAAACGTTCTCTACGGGACCAAGGATGAAATCGCGAAAAAAAAAACCACTTCTTCCATACAAAACTGCACTCCTACTCGACCCAAATGTATTGGATTTTTTTTTTGGTATTTCGATGTTGGTTCCATTGAGAAAATTCTTAAGAGAAGTTTATTCTGAATGCGTAAATGCGCTCTGTGTATAAACGAAGACTGGTAATATTTTCAACACTAACCAATTCAAGTCAGTGAAATTTTTCAGAAACAAATCTCTATGCTTGTATGTTGTCCGATTTTCGTTAAAATATACAGTTTCAGTGCTAGGATTAATTTTAAATTTGTATGGAAATCTTTGAGGCACTGTAACTTTAATGCTATACATTTACCGAAAATCTGCCTTCATACATGCATAGAGATTAGTTTCTGGATTGTTTCTGAAAAATTACAATTAAATTCAATACAATTATACTTTATTGCACACCAAAACAGAACATACATTTGAATACAGAATTTGAATAGAATATTGAAATTTCATTGACCTTAATTGGTTAGTATTGAAAATATCACCAGACTTCGTATGTAAGGAGCGCGCTCCGAATTATATTCCCTTAATAAAAACAGTCGGCATATTAAGTTGGACTCTGTATAATTTATTTCAGATTTATTGAAGCGGAGTACAAGGTGTGCCTTTGTCAATCAGACTGGTGTAACTCTGCATATATAATCATTATTTCCCACACGCAGTTCTTCGTATACAGTGCTATAGTAATGCTGGTTAACGCGCTCAATACATGCAGTCATATTTTGTAACCAGTTTATAAATTTTCATCTATTCTCACCGTACTTGTATTTTTGACATCGACCCTTCATTATCATGTTTCCCTATAAGCTGCGGTGGATCTCAATAAATGTTACTTTATCGGTTTATAAGCAGCTTTCACTTTGTCTAAGGTGCCTGTGTCTATTTCTACGAAAAGGATGGTAAGAAATGTGTATGTCAGTGGGCCGCGTCCGCTGCCTCGATCGCGTCTTTTTTGTAGACATGCTTCAATCTAAACCTACATAATTAGAAAAATAGAAAATTTTCCCTTTACCATAATATTTTCTCGTAAGGAGTGAAGGAAAATTTTATAAATGTACGTAGGCACCTTTCCTTTAGAGTCGATGGCATGTCATAGACTTTGAATTTCCATCGTGGTAAGGAAATTTGCCAATCATTCTACGTTACCTATAAAAAACCTCCACAATCAAACAAATTTACTTAGTGTTGGACACGCCCAGGAATCCCATGATAGGGTTCCGTAACCGTAGCCACAGCCTAAAAAAAATTTGGACCATACAAAAGTGCGGATCAGCTGATCGATTTTCTATGGGAGGTCCAGAATATTTTGTCGTTTTTCAACCCATATTCCACAAGGAAAGTTGTTTACTTTCATTATCTGTAAGATACACTTAATTTTTTTTAGTTTAATTCCAAAATAGGGGTGTGTGTATGAGATTAAATATATTGCTTTGATCGTTTATCAATCCGTCGCCATTGCAGGCTACGGAACCCTAACATGGGTATGTACGACGCGCTCTTAACCGTTTTTTTTACATTTCGGCATTTTAAAAAGACTTAAGTAAATGCACTCTTAATTTCGACTGGTCCTTATAGATTTAATTCGATAGTCGGCTCTCATTCTTGAATAAGAGGGCAGACTAATAGTTACGTTCTTACATACAATGACCGAAAACCGACCAAAAAATGGTGAGTTTACTTATTTAATCCATATTATCACTGGATGGATCATATTTCAGAATACTTTTTTATGTCTTAGATTGCATAGAAGCGAGAGCGACACTTTTATTATCATGTAGGTACTTACCCATGATTACAGTATTACTATGTGGTACACACACACGGCGACACATCAAGCTACGCAAAACAAACATAATCTGGCCGCGCGACGTTATACATTACTCTACCTACGCGTGGCCAACTTATTTTGGTTTTGTGTAGCTTGATGTGTCGCCGTGTGTACTATATAAATTTGTGCTCATAATCGACAGCCACCAAGCAACATGGGGTTAGGACGTAGGTAACTATATTAAATTATAAAAATATGATCACTTTATAATTTACAAAAATTATTTATTTCCAAACTTATCCTAAAATAAATAAGTTTATTGTTTCACGTTTACTTTAAATGAAGATTCAACGAAGGTACATACCATAAATAAAATGCTGCGATCATTCGGAGACGAAATGCTTTTTCATTGTTCATCTCATATTATAACGCAATAAGTGAAACAATAATGTACCTATTGTATGGTATTTTACAGTTTTAGTAAAATACGGAAATGTTCATGTAAGAAACAAATATACGACTCACGGGAAAATTAAGACTAATCCAGAGAATACAAATTTTCAAAAATAATATAAGTATGCAATATTATTGTACTTGAATATGATAGGAGTCTAAAGAAGTACTATTAAGTATTCGTGGTCTAAACACCACTGGTTATTTTCGACTGCGTCCAAGCCAAGATCATGATAACGAATTAAGACATCTTTAAGGTAACTACGAACTTGCACAAAAAACCGGGTTTTGGTATTTTGTTACGCAAATTATACTAAAGTCTCTGAAACAACAGTCACGTTGATTATCACATCATCTGTCTTCTTCTTCATCATCATCGTCATCGTCGAGATCACCGATGACAGCGTTGGCTGCGTTACCAGTCACCGCCTGCGCTATCCAACCAGTAATTCCAGTCTCGTTTTGTCGTCCTTTGAGGAAATCAAAGACGTACTTCTCTATTGTGTCCTCGTCGAATGGAATAAGATCTTCTAGACCAATTTGCCTCTTCGTTCGATTATCTCTCTTTATGGTTTTCTTTGAAGATGTATAGTCATTTTCATCGTTATCTACAATACCTTTTCTATAAATCTCTACTGGTACATTGCTACCGTCACTCACGTCATATTTAATTCCAACATCTGTTTCTAGAATTTCGATCGATCCATGGCCTTCGTTTATCAACGATTTTAAATTTTGGGCTCTGCTTCTTCTAATCGACTCTTTTTTTTCAATTTTCTGTGAATATTTATCTTTTATCGGATGCAAATGTTTCACTTCATTAGTTTCGTTTGGTTTCGGAATTTCATTGTTAATGGTATCATTGTCATCCGTAACTTTAGGTTTGGAACCGTAAGTTTTAACTTTTGAATGGCCTTGTATGATCAGGTACATGGGTACGGTGGCACCTTCTGTGGTAGATTTGGTGTTTTCAATAGAGTCGACCGATGAAGCTATAGTCGGCATCGGCGTTGTAAAACGCATGTGAAGATAGGGATCGTGAGTGTGTAAAGATGGTTTTTTATGCAGGAAGTTATTGTGAAAAAGTGAATTTACATGGAATGGTTGTTTATGAGATGTTGTTGTACTCTCAGTTTCTGTGACGGGCGGGGGCTGCATAGTTTGCATCGTCTCAAGTTGCTTAGAGTCCTCTGTTGGATGTTCTTTATAAACCTGTTGGTTTTCTGATGCATGAGCGTAAAGATTGTCTTCCAATCTCTCTGGACCGTTAACTAAGGGCATGGACATCATGGGATTTAGCATATCAAATATTGTTTTTTCTGGAATTGGTCTTGAATGAGATGAACTTTGGATGGAATGAAATGTGTTGATAAAGTTCTTCTCAGTTGTTGTTTCTTCATTATAATCTTGGCTTTCGGTATATGTTTCTGTTGTAGTTCGTTCTGGAGGCCACGTTACTTTAGTGATGCTTACTGTATTCGGTTGGGCCGACGGTAAGGGTGGTAGTGCAGTAGGTACAAACGTCGGCAGCATCAATGGATTAGGCGTATTTTTAGGTGGAGGCGGTGCTTCGGATAGCATCGGTTTATAGAACGAGTATGGATGATTGGAGAATTCCAAATGGTCGTTGGAAATTAAATTATGGGTGTCATTAGCGACATCGTCTAATGGTGTCGTGGGCCCCCACCCTGCGTAGTCACTGCTCACAGCGTTGTTCGGTAAAGATTTTGTCTGATTCAAATCTAGAATCCAGTTTTGGCTGGTAGTCGATGACTGGTAAATTAAGTTGGCTTCCTGTAGAGCATACAAGGAAGTAAGATGTTCTGGAGAACTAGTAGTCTCTCTAATAATCTTTGGAGGCTCGGTGATTTTTATTTCAGGATTGGTTGATGGTTGTTTTTCATCTGTGAGAAGATATAGCGAAGGCTTATGCCCTGGTGGAGGTGGTGGTGGCGGCACAAGTATGGTCATAGGATAATGGTCGCTGAGTTTGTAAGAATAATCTTCGTATTTTGGGGGTGCGGGTCTGTGGTGCCTCCGGGGCGGTAGGGGCTGTCGAGGGGCGACGCTAGGTTTGCGGGAGGAGACTCCCAGCATGAGGACCTCAGACTTCCTCTCGGGGTAGTGCTCATGCTCGAGACGCGTATCGTCGACCCAGTAGTGGACGCGCTCGAGCACGGGGGGCTCGTAGTCGTACGTGGGGTCGTTGCGGAGCGGGTCTCCGCGTCCCGTCAGAGGCTTCCATTGCTCAAAGTCCATGCGCGGAGAGAATATTGACGCAAGCCCGCTCAGATTTGAGTTCTCTGCTGCATCTGGAAGTATTAGACGAAAAAAAATTTACAGGGGCAGGGGATTGGTTTAATGTCAAATTCAGCATTATTTTGAGCTATTAAAACTTACACGTAACATTAGCGATCTGTTTAAGTGATGTGGTGTCCACAAAGCCAGGCTCCGGAGCAGCTGAGGCGAGCAGCCATGTTAACACCAGAGGTATCGTTCCAATTGCCCCCTGTTAATAATCAACATTTATTTTAGATTATAATTAAGAAACATTTATTTGGCTGCTTTTATATCCCTCTTTTCAACATCTTATAAATTTTTGTAGAGTTGGTTAAGAAAGTATGTCACCAACGATCGACGTAATGCAATTAAAGTTATGATTAATGTTTTGTTTCCATATAAAGGTGGTATTCAATCAAATCAGTCCCCAAAGCCCCTAATTGCTTCGTAAATAATCAGCACGTGTTAACTTATCCACAAGACGGTTTCCATGCAATTAGAGCGGTGGTGGATTGTCCGTTTTTTGGTTGGTTTTCTGCGCGAGAGCAGCTCGTTAAAATGCCAGGCGGCGCGGCGGGAAGAAAGACGAGCTAATTTAATATTTTAACCATCCTCCTTATTTATGTAGGTACCATGAAATGCTTGACCCCGATCGCTCGTTTTGGAAAAATGGTTGGAAATGTGTGTTAACGAGCACTTGTTATTAATATTGGTGCTTATAGTTATTGTTATAAAATGTCGGCACCACAGCGGCACAAAGTGGGCCAGACATAATTGTGTGTCCCTTCCTACGCTAAATTAATTATTAAAAGATAAACACTTCTACGATGCGACCGTCATGTGACTTAACATAGTTAACAAAGTTGTTTGGTACAAGTTTAAATGTATGGTTTATTGCTGATTCCGATGTGAACATGAAGTTTAGTATTTAAAGTAAACAACGTGCTACATACCTCAACGTCCGTAAAGTTTGGAATTTATTACAAAGAAAACCAGCCATGGCATTCGGTTCATAGTGATAGCTGAGTTTGCGCCTTTCTTTACGTCTCAAGATATGTTTGCGACGATTTAGTAATGGGCGGTCTACAATATAACTATGGACAAGTTACGAGTGTAATTCTACTAACAAACTTTCTGACACTATTTTCGGGGGACGAGGAAGCATGATCTTTGGATTTTATTCGAATAATTCAGATTCGAATTTTGATTCTTAGAAATAGTCTCGTGTGAACCCCAAACGCGACTAGTTTGAAGTTATTGTTCCGCAACTATAGGCTGTCTCTTTTACTGATGGATATAAATGCACATGATTTATTGATCTTGTAACGTGGCAGAGTGGAAATGCTACCGCAAGGCTGGTCCCCAGTTATATTGTCTAAGGCGTTATTAGAAGTACGGAACATAACATAACATATAAATATAATATACGCATGATACTTATTTTATACAATACCAAATTATATTTTTCCCTTGTGCTTCTTCATAGATAAGTACCACATATTCGCTCCTTGGGCTCAGGCATATATATTAGGAGCTAGGGTTTTCAATGATTTGTTCTTATTGAGATTTAATGAAGCAAATTCAATTTAATTTAATTACCAAATTAAGAATTGTGCTTCTTCATAGATAAGTACCACATATTCGCTCCTAGGGTTCAGGCATCTATATTGGGAGCTAGGGTTTTCAGTAATTTGTTCTTATTGAGATTTAAGGAAGCAAATTCAATTTAATTGAATTACCAAATTAAGAGCTGACCCTGTTCACATGTAGGTTTGGCATTTTAGAACATTCGTTATCTTGTAGGTATAGCTAGTACCTAAAATAAACGGCCAGAGTGACTGTTAACTTTTATTGACACAGATTGACGAGATAGTAATTGGCTATTTGCCAGTTTTCGGAAAGATATTTTAAATTATACGTAGGTTTATTCTATACCTCTTACAATTATGTTTTTCTTAAAAAGCGTTATTTATTCGAAAAAACAATATTTTCATTCCGTAATTTGAGATTCGCGCGAAAACAGCCGATCACGTGACACATGACACTGTGACGTCATATTTCAATAAACAAAGTAAAACTAACTACGACGCTTCAACTCACATGACGTTTTATTGTTTAAAATGTGACGTCACACGATGCTCAATCATGGCCGCCCGCGTTTCAATTTTTGAAAGCCACAGATAAAAAACTTTATTTTTGAAAAATAAAATATTTACAAGTTACTTTAATGCAAAAAACATATTGTATTATTATTGTGATCCTGTAAGCTACTAATTCTATTGTATTTAATATTTTACCGTTACAATTGTCTAATAGCCAATTATGAAGACTTTTAGAAAACTAATAGATAGTATTTAGAAGCCGTTTCTGTTCGAACGCTTAATTATTCGATCCTAAAACCAACATATTACAGATTTTAGGAAGTAGAGTCTATAAATTGTAACGCCCACTTTGATTTCGATGCTAGTATCAGAGAAATTTAACAACTGCAATTTATTTTTTTGATATTAATGTTTTATTCGCATCGCATATTCATGAACCGTTCGACCAATGACAGGATACTTCTAGTTATCTTAATTAAGAGTGCTTTTATGAGTGTATGATTAAGTTAAGGTCAGTTGGACTGATACGCCACTGGCACTGGTGCCTAGATAAGAAACCAGGATACGATGGATGCCGCAGTGAAAGCGACGCGTGTGTCGTGCGCGGAATCACTAACTCTGCCATTACACGTCGGGAATCGGACTGAGGTGTTTTGCATCTGATTTACCCTCTTCCAATCGTCCTTTCACTCTCTTATATCATATAGAGAAATTGGATTATAAAGACCAACTGATTTTAACAACGGTTTTTGTTAACGATTGCACTGAAACATGCAACGATTACCTAAAGTTATGGAAAGATGTAACTGTACATAATCGTGTTTCGTGTTTTGCGCTCGTCTAACTATTAAATGTTTACAGGGTCCAACTTAATATGCTGACAGTTTTAGTCTATGGGACCAACATCGAAATCGCGAAAAAAAAGTCAGCCGTCCCATACATTTGGCTCGAGTAGGTTTGCACTTTTGTATGGGACAGCTGATTTTTTTTTCGCGATTTCGATTTTGGTGCCTTGGAGAAAGTTGTTCAGTTTGACGGTTTGACCATCTCCTTAAAATAGTGTACATGTGTGCATATTTAAAATGTGTGCATATTAAGAAGGACCCTATATAAAGTGCCTATTAAATCTCTTGCTGTCACTTTTTCTCTTGTTGACGTAGTAAAAGCTAACAAGAGATTTAATAGAGGATTAATTTCAATGAGCGTTTCTGCAACTGACCGCTGGTGCCTACCTAACATGCTAAGATAGATAGAAAACTTGATCACTTCTTTCTACGTTACAAATGCCTCGAGGAACAAGGGTTTTTGCCGTCATCTGCATAACATTGCAATTGAAGTTCTAATACATACCGCATACTTTAAAACCAATCTACACTTATAAAAGTCTTCCGTGACTGACTGGCTGACTGACAGATGCCAGCCTGTACCGCTAAAGATAGAAACATTAAATTTTGAATCCTACAAACGATGGTACTAAGAAAGGGTTTTTCGAAAATCGCCCCCTAAAACCGGTCGAAGTCGGGGCAAAAGCTAGTAGGTACCTAGTAAGGGTGTACTAAGAAAGGGTTTTTCGAAAATCGTCCCCTAAAACCGGCTGAAGTCGAGACAAAACCTAGTAGGTACCTATCCTATATCCCTTTCTCTAAATTCTCATATACCTAATAATAGGTTTGAAAGTTATTTCAAGGTGCATTGCACGCGATGCACATGATGAGCCGAGGGGTCGGGTAGGTACTGCACCTGCAGGCCTAAAGCCTCCAACAGGCCCCTTCTCGTCAGCACGTTCCGCAAACATTTGCTCTTGCCGAGGCCGCCTCGACTTTCCATTTCTAATTTTATCAGCCATTGTGGTTAACCCAATCCTCTAGTTTTACTAACTGAATGAAACTTATACGTATTCACTGACCACGTGCGCTAGACAGTGAAAACTTATGGCTGTGGTGAGTTTGAAACTTGACGTAGACCATTATACTCTTTAAAGATTGACTTCTAGAAAAACTTTACGATGATCATCTATGTATTTCTATGTGGATTGTTTGAAATATGTCAAACCCCGGACAAATTACAAGCTTTAATTCTTGCAAAAACTTGCAAGTCGTACAATTCCTAATAGGTGGTTTACAACTTTACATTCGTGCGTCAGACCCGGCCGAATTGAGTCCACGCTGCACGCCGATTTGTTGTTGTGATATAATAAATTGCTGGCCATCCATTTTAGTCGGTTAAGTCTTGTAAAATTTATGCTAAGATTGAATTATGTGGCTCGAATATGAAATTTATACTATTTAGCTCATTGTCTCGCATATACAGGGTCCTTTTTAATATGCTGACACTTTTTAAGGGGATCATCAGACCATCAAACTGAATAACTTTCTCTATGGCACCAACATCGAAGTCGCGAAAAAAATCTTTTGTAGTTTATTGGAGTAGCACTTTTTTAATTTAGGCTTTCTTTATTGAGAAATCTTTATTATTGTGATGAGGATGAAGGAAGGGCAAGAAGGACCCTTTATAAATTTGAGCGCAATCATTTTACTAATGCCTTAATAGGTTGTACGTATAATCAATAATGTAATTATTGTTAAAAATTCACTCTCCCAAAACGAATCTACAAGACAGTAAAAATATGCATTCTTTGGAATCAAAACACGTATACGGCGGATATTTCTAGGTAAGAAGCGATAATATTATAATTTTTATGAAGCATAATAATTTTGAACACGACCATGAAGTGATATTATAAGCCATTACCCTTTACATACTGGAACATTCAAACAACACGACTGAAGGTTACTAGGTGGATAGGATAGTGGGAATAGTGGGAAATCCATACTCACTCAAAAATGTACTCCGGAAAGTACAAGGTGTTACAAAAATACAATTGAACATTTAACCGAGGTGGTTTAGACCATCAAACTGAACAACTTTCACTATGGGACCAATATCGAAATCGCGAAAAAAAAATCGGATGTTCCATACTATACTACAAATCTACTCGAACTAAATGTATGGGACAACTGTTTTTTTTCGCGATGTCTTATCCCTGACTCCAAATCAACCTTTTTAGAATTTTTGTCTGTCTGTTTGTTTGTTTGTATGTTTGTAACAGAATCACGCAAAAGCTACTGAACCGATTTTGATGAAACTTTTTTGTTTGATAGCATATGATCTGACTTAAAATCTGGTATATAATTTGTGCGGATGAAGTCGCGGTTACACGCTAATGTTATAGGTTTGTGTACGTTAGTCTCGAACACTTTTTTCGAGAATTTTATACTAGACTATTATTTTGTAAATCAATGGGCACAGCTAATATTTTTTTAGCGATTTCAATGTTGGCGTTATATTAAAAGTGGTTCAGTTTGATGGTCTGAAGCACCCCTTTTAGTAAGTAACGCATTTAATTTTACACCCTGTATACAAGCACAATTTCAACAAGGTTATGAACATTCCTCTCTAGATAGGAAACTAGTAAAAAATTAATCGTTCTCAATTTTTTTTAGAAGATTTCTTACGATTTCTTATGTAAAAAATCGGAAAGTTTCATGTTTTTCCATACACAAATTATTCTGAGACTCTAGCAGGTTAGGTATACGATAACTGCAATTCTATTACATACCTACTTAAACGGAGAACAATGCTAGGTATAAGAATGTTAGCTATGTGTGTTTATAGGCGTACAACACAACACAACACAAGTAACACGCTAAAAGTAGCATGGACATGACAATATACCCAAGCTTACGAACCAGCCCCGGCGGTAATTCCGTTAGGCCTTACAGAGGTGAAATGTAACCATAGAATGTAGCAGAATAACACGTAGCTTGGCCATTAATGTTAGGCTGTCTAACTGTCTACAACCAGTTGCAGAAACGCTCCTTAGAGTTAATCCTCCATTAAATCTCTTGCTTGCTTTTTTTACGTCAACAAGACAAAAAGTGCAACTTAGTGTAGACAGTTAGACAGCCTATCATTAATGGCCAAGCTAGCGTACAACTTTGGTTTAATGTTTGTAAAATTATGAACTATGTCGTTATATGTTTATGTCGAAATCGCGAAAAAAAAATCTGATGTCCTATATATTTGGCTCGAGTAAGTTTCCAGTTTTGTATAGAACAGCTGATTTTTTTCGCGGTTTAGATGTTGGTGCCATAGATAAAGTTGTTCAGTTTGATGGTCTGATCATCCCCTTAAAAACGTGTCAGCATATTAAGAAGGACCCTATATAGGGAGGGAGCTTCACTTATTGCAAGGATGCCCACTTTTTTTTGCAATGCTAGGTGAGTTACTGACATTACCAATTACCAAACTATTATGCTATAGATAGTGACAATTTTTAAAGGTTATAGGAAATGAATTTGTGCAAATAAAAATAAGTTAAAACAAATTAGTGTATTTATTTTCATATGATAAATTAACCAACTTATTTAACCATGCAGTAGAACTCTCAATTTTTCAATATATTGTTATACAGGGTCCTTCTTAATATGCTGACACATTTTTAAGGGGATGACCAGACCATCAAACTGAACAACTTTCTCTATGGGACCAACATCGAAAGCACGAAAAAAAATCAGCTGTACCGTACATTTGCCTCGAGTAGGTTTGCAGTTTTGTATGGAAGAGCAAATTTTTTTTTTGCGATTTCGATAATGGTTCCATAGTTGTTCAGTTTGACGGTCTGAACATCCCCTTAAAAAGTGCCAGCATATTAAGAAGGACTCTGTATATCCAGCGAAGCAAGTTCGAAATTTTTAACACCACGTCTTAGTGTGGTCAGAACTCCACAGAGCGACATGGCCCTGAGGCCAGGCTCTTTAATGAAAATTAAAAAAAAAAACTTTTTAGGATTATGAGTGAGCTAGAGCGAACTGCTCTACCAATGAGTTTGCCGCCCCTAGTAAAGTGCTCCCCCCCTCGAAGACACTTAATTAACGGTTTCACAAACGTTTCATTCGGCAACAAATATTATTGGCGATGTATTTTCACATGCTATATACTAAGTACTTATTAGTTAGTGGTGAGTAGAGAATCCTACTCGTTGAGGACTATTTTTTATTTCTATTATGCCCTAACTCTCACAAATCAGAAGCTTTAGTGACTTTCGAATTTTCGATGCAGCAAATTACCTACCTACATGTTTCATATTGATTTAGGATTGCTGGATATGGTTAATAACAAAATAGAACAGCTATGTTCTCCATCTTCTCCACGCCATGTGTCAAAAATAGTTTTAAAAGTGATCAATAAAAAGTTTAAAGTGCACCAAGTGGGTGCGGATAATGACAATGCTAGCAATGCCCCTACCTTAGATTTATCTCCGTCTGATACATAAACAGGTTTTTTGCAAGTATGAATAATTATTCACGCACTTCCGTAAAACTTGTATTTATTTGGCAGTGAAAGTTTTTGGGCATTTATTTATAAAAGTTCATATTGATAGGAGTGAGGTGTATGGTGGGGTGGTGCGGGGCGGAGGCGTGGGAACGAATCGCGTCGCGCGCAGACCGAGCGGCGCCACGGCCGCGGCGGTGCTTTGCCGGAGACGTGCTGCCACTGTCGCGCTCTGCCTCCGCTCCGCCTACGACCAGTTCAGGGGCTGATCATGCGGGGAGGTCATGTCAAGACGTTCATTTGTGTCGCCTATTGATATAATACACACTGGATATACAGGGTCCTGTCCTTCTTAATATGCTGACACTTTTTAAGAGGATGACCAGACCCTTTGATAAATTATATGTCAAGATTGACAGTCGAAGCTACGAATGCTTTGAAAAAAATATCAGTGTACTCTGGAGTGATAAACCTGTGTCGGTATACGTGCACACAGATATAAGTTGTATGGCGCCTCACGCACACCATCCTAAGAAAGTTGGCCACTTTTGTTTTATACGGTAGAAGCGTGAGGCTCTATCTACATATACTTTATCTAAGATCAGACCATCAAACTGAACAACTTTCTCTAAGTGACCAACGTCGAAATCGCGAATCATTTGGCTCGAGTAGGTTTGCAGTCTTGTATAGAACAGCAGATTTTTTTTTGCGTTTACGATGTTGGTGCCATGGAGAAAGTAGTTCAGTTTGACAGTCTAATCATCCCCCTGAAAAAGTGTCAGCATGGACTTATTAATTCAGTACCGACTGAGCCTTTTAGACAAATTAGATTACAAGATGATCATAATGATATTTTTAGCCTCCAAATCAGTTCAGCAGTTTATGCGTACACAAACAAGCAGACAAAGACGCGAAAAATTGTGTAAATGCATTCTATTACGCATCCTAAACGCTCTCAAATGGCCCTCAATTAATATTAAATTTTTGCAACTATCTTCAATATACCTACATCCACGCCAAGTTTACAATATTATTATAAAGATATCGATTGTTATTGAATGGCTGAATCACCTAATTTACAGCTATTTGAATATTGGTCCCATAGTAAAAGCTGTTCAGTTTGATGGTCTAAAGCACCATCGTAAAATATTGTAACGCAATTAAGTTTACACTCTGTATAACACCTAGGGTTGCCAGATGGTCGGGATTCCTCTGAATTGTCCCGACATTTCATATGATGTTCCCGAAAAAATACAAAATGTCCAGACAAACAACCAAACCGCGCGGTTTCAAAATTAGTTAACTCAAGCCGAGTTAATAATTATATTGATATTTGATGTAACTTGTTTCGTTATTGTGTAGTTACGAGTACTTCTCAAGCCGAGTTAATAATTATATTGATATTTGATGTAACTTGTTTCGTTATTGTGTAGTTACGAGTACTTCTCAAGGATCAAAATTAGTGGATTCAGTGAAATCTTATGCCAAGTACATGTGGCAAACTTAAAAAATAAGTGTATATTAGGTTGCAAACTAAGATAACTACCTATGGTATGCATGTTTCTCTTAATAATGTGCCAAAAAAATTAAGTTTTTTTGTCATTATTTTAATAAAAAGTATCATTTTGATTTGTCCCGACAGTAATCCCAGAACCCAGATTTTTTGAAATTTTTACCCTTTATTTTAGCCTTCCCATCTGGCAACCCTAATTACACCTACAGAATTTGTTTGGTTTGACACTTGACACAGATTCTGCATCTTAAAGGGATGACAGTGTTCATGGATTTACCTAACTGTGGTCAGTGATGAGACCATGTGGGTGTAAGGAAAGAAATATTAACACTTTCACATGGTTTATGTGTCGATGACCCGGCGCGGGCGCAGGCGCTCCGCCATCGACACCGAGCTGAGCTCAGGATGAACCCACGCACCCATCGCCGGGCCATCGGTCGTTCGATCGACGCGACGGTCGGTCGACGGTCACCATCAAGATTAGTTAAGATGCTCCCATTAGGTAAACGCTGGGCCGGGCCATATTTTCCTGGTTTTTAGAAGCTGTCTTCTCGTTATTTGAAAGAAATACAAATTAATGAAAAATATAGCAATGATCTTCAACATCTCGGCTTTACTTGCTATGAAGTATATTTCTTATTTTTCTATGAAATACATTATGAAACCTGTGTTCAAAGGAAAGCCTAAATATTGGAAAAAATTTGTATTATGTGCATCTACTTTATAAGTTGCAAGTCACTTTTACTTGCAACACACACCATTGTGTAGACAATATTGAGATCTAAAAATGCAATACAGTAAAATTTTTTTCAAGACCAATATTTAATTTGTTAGTAACGTCACGAGTAATTGTCAAATTTTGTGCCAATTCTTATGATTAGTGAAAAAATTAAGTACAAGCCAGAAAATAGGTGTAACTACTAAAATGACGTAGTTTAGTAGAGATTACAAGGCGGCTCTGAAAGGGTCAAGGTCGTTCGGTTAGGGAAACCTCTTAAGGTACGAGAACTCGAGATAAGATTTCTTTCTCTAATATCGAAGAACACTGTGACAAGGCTGGCTTCGATGGACTATCGGTTTTGTGGTTATTTCGATGTGCAAATTGAATGAAATTTACAAAACAGTATAGGTACCTAAGTAATGTTTAATGTACCTATATCTCTTTGTTGTATTTTAATAACTAGCTTATCGATTTACTAGACATGATTGGAAACGCAAGCCCGTTTTTATTGTAAAAAATGCAGATTAAGGAATAATCCTACGTTTTCTAAGATGTTACTGATCGTAGAAGACGTTACTATTTATTTCCTTTGTTGCATAGTGTAACTGAACAGCACTTGCGCTGGCTGATAATATGTTTTCATTTTTACCGAATATAATGGTTACCTACCTATACCGGGTCCTTTTTAATATGCTGACACTTTTTTAAGGGGATGATCAGACCGTCAAACTGAACAACTTTCTCTATGGCACAAACGTTAAACTCGCGAAAATCAGCTGTCCCATACATTTGGCTCGAGTGGTTTGCAGATTTGTATGGAACAGCAGATTTTTTTTCGTTATATCCATGTTGGTGCCATAGAGAAAGTTGTTCCGTTTGACGGTCTGATCATCCCCTTAAAAAGGTGTCAGCATATTAAGAAGGACCCTGTATACATTAAATACTGTATTCTTAAAGTACGATGCTCGACATAAAACTATTAGTTAGGTACACACGGCGACACATCAAGCTACGCAAAACCAACATAAGCTGGCCGCGCGACGTTATACATTACTCTGCCTAAGCGCGACCACATTATTTTGGTTTTGCGTAGCTTGACGTGTCGCCGTGTGTACATGGCAGGTTCATCAACAATTATTTTAGTTACATCTTCTGTATGACCCATATACGAACCGGCGCGGCCGGCGCTGCGTCGTGGAGGGCTTAGTAGAGTAATCACATTAAAGTCAAAATGATATGTTTTATAAGTAATAGAGTTAACCCGCGACTTCGTTCGCACAAATTATACACCAGATTTTAAGTCACATCATAAGCTATCAATCAAAAAAAGTTTCATCAAATTCGGTTCAGTAGTTTTTGCGTGATGCTCGCACAAACAAACAGACAGACAAATTCTAAAAAAGGTTGATTTGGAGTCAGGGCCATCTAAAAACCATATCGTAATTTTTTTTTGTAAATATCTTCAATGTACAGACACACTTCTGTTACAGTATTATAATAAATATTAAGATTGATGTATACATTGAATTAAACAAATTGTTTGACTTTGATTGCACATGTCAATAATAATTGAATGTTATGCATAAGTATGAGAATCCTAATCAGGTTCACACGAAAAAACCAAAATAAGGTGAATAATATAGTTACAAACGGTACCAACTGTATTTCCAAGTTCCACGCCTTTTGTCAGCTAGGCATATAAGCCAAGCAATCAGAATCATCACAAACATTTTCAGCAACATGTGTAACACGCGTTTATGTCTTTTGTATGAACACAAGATTGTCTACGAGGCTTGCTACGAATACTACACGACCCGGTTTTGATAATGATAACATCTAATGAATTATGGTAATAAAGTGCTCTATTATTTTGCGATTTTTGGTAGGTAGGTATGCTAATTAATTGTATTGTTTATTTGTTAGTGTTATAATATTCTGAAAAACGTTATCGCTCTTTTAACATTTTCATTACGTTTTTACCATGAATTGGATAACAATTGTAATTGTTACTAGAATCAAGTTGTGTTAAATTGGAATCTGATAAGATTCCAAAAATTATGACCGTTTTAAAAGATAAGTGGACAAATTATACATCTTATAATTGACAAATTGGTAAGATTAAGACAATTTAAAATTGTGAAGAGATTGAAACAATAATTTATTGTTGACCTTACTTAATTGGTCATACATTAAAACTAATAAAATAAATAGTTGCATAACATACCAGATACATATTTCCAGCATAGGCGTAAAGCACTAAAAGCACGGTAAGTCACGAGCGCGAGTGCGGTGCGGTGCGGTGCGGTGCCGTCGTGCGGAACGCGTGGTGCGCGCGGTGTCTGCGCCGCGTCTGGCATGCCCTACCGGGCTGCGGGCTGCCATAGCGCACGCTGCGCGCACGCGCATGCCACCCGTGAAGCCTGTACACTTGCTCATCCATTCATTTGTATACTTACCTATCATACATTTCCAGTAAGCTTTCTTTAAGGTGGACGCATAAATTTATCCGCGGCGAACGAGCCGCAGGCGGCGAAATAATCGAGTTTTAGAATTCTTTGTATAAAATTCTACGGACAAATCGTCAGAAGAATTTTAAATTAAAAGCAAATTCGTTTGCTTCGGCTCCTTCGCCTATCACATTCATGACCATTGACTTTTGGTTCATCATCAAAAGTCATTGGCTGGCAGGACTGGCAAAATGCAAAGGGGCCCCGCGAACCTAACAGTATTACAATGAGCGATTTTACACGCATTTAACAAATTCTTTACTTTGAGGAGGAGTCCGAAGTCCCCACTTTAAGATTTTGCCAGGGGTCTCATCCGATTTAGTTGCTCAGCTGATCAAACTCTCATAAAAGTTATAGCTTGAAGCCTACGATGATCTTATAACACTTTTCAAGCAGCAGCAGCTACTTGAGGTCACAGCTACTGAGAATAGACGCAGAACTGCTAACTAATAGGAAAAAGATGATATATAGGAATCTTACTAGGATAACATATAACAGTCTCAATTTATTTTTCGGAGTATATCCTTATCGATTACCAGCGTAATAAAGCGTAATAAAACCTACATTATTTTATTAAAAGCTTGTCCCAACTTTAAAGGAAACTTACAATTTAAACAAGTGTTAAAGCTCAGAATGAATGATAGTCAAACAGAAGAGCGTGGGTGTAAATGGATAGATAAAATTATGTTCTAGACACGTAAATCTTGTTGAATACCTATCACTATGATACCTAGTTTATAGAATAGATACATAATTTGTATGATTTCCAGTTTTTGTAAATTCGCCATTGATCAACTTCATCTCTACACAACGATATTAATTTTTAAAGCAGACAGGAAGCGGCTAACTATTGAAAAGAAAGAGACGTTAATTTAATTTACATCACACATGGCCTACTTTGATGGATTTCGATAAATTGTTGTTAGTGTTTTTGGGTTTTTGGTTATGATTTCGCGGGCGCTAGTTTAGCAGGCATTGTATGTTAATTTTGCGATGGAGGCTCCACTAGAATCCGTAATAACTATGGGCCTCCGTTGACCCCGCGCCGAGGGTAGGTAGGTATACAGCTCTGTTGTTTTTGGATCATTTATCTTACTTACAGTTTAGGTAGTTAGGTACGCTAGCCTTAAGATCAATCTATCACCCGTTGCAAAGATTATGGCAATAGTTTGGTAGAATATAGCACATTATTTGTGACGTTCTCAGGTTCTTGATTTCGGTTTTACTTTTCAAGATATCTATACATATTTATTTACATTTTGGATCCATTAATAACTCCATACCGACAACATCCCTATAGGGTCGAGATTGAGAGACGTCTTTTGAGCGTGAGATTAGTCTAAAGCAAGGAATATACTACTCTCTACCGAGAGGTCTAAAGTCTTGTCCAAGTAATGTCGAAAGTGTATAGATTTTGACATACCGGAGAAAAGAAGCGTCTCTGAATCTCAGCATATAGTCTAATAGACAAACGCGCCTAAATTATTTCGAGAAGAGTAAGTTTTTAGGCGATAGCCACTTTTTCATAGGTGAAACAACTTTTACGACGAAAGCAATACTGAAACTGTGAAAAATAGGTGGTTTGTTCCGTATATTGGGTAGGTCGCGTAGAAAATAATACTTAGGTTTAGCTATATGGAACTGCGGATTCTTTTGTTCGAGATTTCAATATTACTCCCGTACTAAAAGTCTTTTAGTTTGATCATCTGTACCACCCCGGAAGTGAATCAAGAATTAGGTATTACCTTTGAATAAGTAGAAACGAGGTATTAAATAAAGCTGTATAGGAACGAAATACCTAAACACATTGGAATCGTAATAAAGCTAGTTATGCAGCGATGTGAAATTTCGCTCTGCGCTCGTATGCGCACCACGTATGACATTGCCTTTTGAGGCGACAAACAACAACAGCGGCTGTGAAACGCTCGTGGTATACTTATGAGCTATTAGATACCATATAGATAGGGTTAATGCAGAAGTTAAGTTGTGCAACATCGTACGATAGCTTAGGGCTTCTAATTGTTTTATAACTGCATGTAATAGTTACGTAAAATGTTACCTACGTATAGAAAGTTATGTAAGGCGCTGAAATACTTATAAGTTCAATTTAAGTATAATTTTAGTAGTTGAAGGTCCCTGAAGGGCTAGCATGCCGCGCACGACAAAGCAACAAGAAAATATTCATGCGCGCGTAACAAAGACAGAGGCACATCTCGATTTTTCTCGACTTCTCGGGAGTGTCATGCTCACTGTTACCTATTTAAGGACCACTTAAACGACGGGTAATATAGTAATAAGGATAAACTTAATGCGTCACATATATAAGTGGGTGCTTCAGGCAATCAAACTGAACAACAAGAAAAAGATGTGTGTTGTAGAGTTTCTGTTATAGAGAACTAACATTGAACTAGCGAAAGAAAAATCAGCTGTTCCATAGAAAACTGGAATGGTGACTCGTGACCCAAATGTCTGACAGAAGATAATTTCGCGATTTGAAGTTTGGTCCCATCAGTAGCGTAGCGAGGGGGGCAGGGCCCAGGGCAAATGACCCGGCGAATTCAATATTCGTCCCATTGTGAAAGTTGTTCAGTTTGATGGTCTATAATTAAATTTCTTTGGATGTTCTGAAGCACGCATATAAGTTTCAGACCATCAATCTGAACAACTTTTACAATGGGACGAATATTGAAATCGCGAAAATAAATCTGCTGATCCATAAAAATAATGATATTACATAGTTCTTCTTAATACACTGACACTATTTTAAGGGGATGATCAGACCAACAACGTTCTCTATGTGACCAAAATCGAAAAGGCAAAAAATAACTGTTGTCTGCTAAGCAGGTATGCAGTTTTGTATGGAACAGCTTAATTTTTTTGGGACTTCTATTTAGGTGCCCTAGAGAAATTTGTTCAGTTTGACGGTCTGATCATCCCCTTAAAAAAGTGTCAGCATATTAAGAAGGACCCTGTATACAACAATGGATACTCAACCACAATGTATGGGACAGCTTCTTTTCCTCAATTTCAATGGTGGTCCCATAGTGAAAGTTATTCAGTTTGATGGTCTGAAACAACCTATTTGATA
The DNA here is from genome assembly GCA_963924505.1 of Agonopterix alstromeriana. Taxonomy (NCBI): domain Eukaryota; kingdom Metazoa; phylum Arthropoda; class Insecta; order Lepidoptera; family Depressariidae; genus Agonopterix; species Agonopterix alstromeriana. Next base: position 8,387,523 of record OZ004670.1, read on the forward strand.
TGTAACACATTTAATTTGACACCCTGCATGAAATATAAAGAAAACATAATTTTTAATGATTTTTTTTTATTGTAATATGTTTCATAAAAACATCCAATGGATCGTCATCTACGCTATAGGTACTAGATTTCTGCCTTCCATATTCTTCCCTGAGATCCATGTGCTCTTCTAAGTTCTCCACATCATTTGTTTCAGAGTCGAAATACCTATCCTCAGCATCCTGACACACTTGCTGCAAATCATCATACTGTTCATCATTATCAATACCATTATAATCCACTTCTATGTCTCTACCGTCTATGAAACTACTGTACATCTCTTGAAGGAACTCCTTTCGCAATAGTTCCCTTTCTGGACCATTTATCATCGCCTGCTTCCGTTTTTCAGGTGTAAAACTGGGTACTGTGTCAGGAGTATCAAAATCCCCCCATTGCTTTTTGGTTTTGTATCTACTTTCATTATCACTGTCTTCGTCAGACAAGTTGGTTTCTTCGTCCTCTTGGACCATTTGTACGTTCTTCGTTTCTCTCATTTGGTTTCTGTCCACAGTTTCTAGGATCATATTGAGGAATGTAAGGTTCTCATTGTCAACTCCGTCTCGTTGTCTAATCTCATCGTCAGTCAGATATTGCCCAACTAGCTGTTCATATAGGAGAGGGTTTCTAAACATCATTTGTTTTTCAGAAAAGTAGTCACTTTCTTCTTGTAGTTTCTGCAGGGCTTTGTACCGTCTGTTTCTAACCCTCTTATGTCTGCAGTCATCCGAGTGGTACCTCTTCAACTTGGCAACACATTCCTGATAACAAACTCTTTCGTCACTTTCTGGTTGAAGCTTTTCAAAATATTCCATGTGATATGGAGCCAAATACTTTCCAAATTGCATGAGGAAATCTGTGGGGGATCTCTTGAAAAGATCACAAGCCATTTGGATTTTTTCTTTGGTTCGTATCTCTCTTTCATCCATGTGTGCGTTTTTGAAGGAGATTTTGGCGCAGCGCACCAAATAGTCAACGATGTCGTTGATGGGGTCTACGGGATCCTCGTTTCCTTGCTCTGAATTATCTACAAAATCTACTGATTTACCTTCATCCTTACCAGTTTCCATGGCCGATAGGTCCGAGATAGATTAATGTCTCCAATGTGAACCAAGGATCTTGGTAAGATTAGGTTAGTATAGTCGAAAAACAATAATTTCTATTTGTATAGGTATTCCCTTGTTAGATAACTTGTTTTTTGAAAACAGGGCTTATTTTCAATTTACTATTACGTTATCATTCTGTACCTAATAGGCTATTTCTAGTTTTTTTTAATTTATTTACAAAATTATATTCTCAATTTTTTCGCGTTTTTTTTATGAATTTTGTTGTTGTTCTATGTTCGATTGCGGAGGCAAAAGGTACATGGGTACATGCCCATTCTTCCAAATTGGTTTTGGTAAAATGGAGGATATTGTGACAGCCGATTAAAACAAGTTCCAAAATTCAAAGTCTGGTTCGTCTTGTTGATTGACGTTGACAAGAGATGGCTTGGAAAAGCGAAAAAAGTAGCAAGCAATTTGAAGTACATTGCTGCATGATCGTGTTATGTTTTATTTTTTCCGGTCGAAGATGCATGCTACGTTTAAGGCCGAGATTCAGAGATGATTTTTTTAGTCTTTGCTCGAGCTAAGCCGGGCGAAAATATATGGATTTTGACATACGGGAGTTCGAACTATGACTTAAAAATCGTCTCTGAATCTCGGCCTAAGTAATCTGTGCAGTCGATATACTTCAAATTGCATGCGATCGGTCACTTAATGTAAAGCGAGCGTTAGGCTGAGATTCAGAGACGATTTTTTTTATGGATTTTGACATACGGGATTTCGAACTATGACTTAAAAATTGTCTCTGAATCTCGGCCTTAGTGACTTGCATTTCTTTTTTTGTTTTTTAGCCATAGCTTTCATAGCCATATCACGTCAATGCCATCTATTGAGGCATGTTGAACTATGTTTTTTTTTCTTTGAAACTAACTAGCTGTTAGAAAATCCCTCAAAATTTAGCTTTATGGGATTTGTACCCTTTGACTTTCCGCAAGGAAAAATTTTTAAATTAACAACAACTGTCATCTGTTGACGTTTGACGACTTGACGTTGCGAATGCGAAATGTAATTTGCGGTTGTAGTAATTTTGCGATTTGTTGTGAATCAAGATCAAATAATTTTGTATAATGTAGGTTCCTCATAACGGATTAATTGATTGATTCGTTTACTGTTTTGTGTTGTTCAACGTGACTAGTGCAACTCTGTGCAACAATACAATACAAATAGGTACCGCGAATAGTCCGGTACGCAATCAGTGATCGTGAATTTACAATTTTTCGAACATAATCCTGACTTTTGTTACACAATTTAAAATCTATCGAATTAGGCTAATCGTGAAGATAACAGGAAAATGATAACAAAGCAAACATCGCTGTAGTATTTGTGTAATGCTTTGTTTGTAAACACAAAGTTCACATTTTTGGTATGGAATACTTGATCAACATAACATGGAAATGGGAGGATATGTGTGGGCCAGGCGGCCTGCAACCATGGGACGATTCGACGAAAGACTTCGGGCAGTGTTTCCAAGAGTTATTCCTCCAAATACCAGTATATTTCATAATAGCCGTAGTTTCTGGTTATTATGTTGGATACAGAAAGGACTGGGTTATAAGGGAGAAGACGCAAGAGAGGGCGATAGGTGTCCGTAGCTTCGTTGTGTTAGCGCTAGTATTTATTCCTATTATTGAGTTGTATATTTTGATAACAAATGGTAAATTTGTTTTGTATCCTGTCAATTATTTTGCGGCGGGAGCGTCATGTTTGTCGTGGTTAGTGCACTTTGGGTATGTGCTGGCGCTGAAGCACCGGCTGGGACCGAGTTCGAGAGGACCACTGCTGCAGTTGTTGCTCTGGGGAGCAGCAGCGTTCCTAAACATGGTCGCACTTCGCACGAGTATAAGGTCTGGTGGGGTGATAGGGTTTGACATCGCTGTTCTGTGCTGCGACGCGGTGTACCTCCTCACTCTTATACCATCGAGCAATTCAAGACCTACTTATTATTCTCCTTGTCTTGTTGGATCTCAGCATTCTCATGTAAGTTTTGTTTTTTGTATTATGACATTTTTTTTTATTAACTAAGCAATTGCAAAAGGCATGCATATAGTAGTAGAAGTCAGAGATATTATGAAACCCCAAAAAACCACATCACATACAACATCACCATGTCACATAGTCGTTACATACCACGTCAGAGGCCATAAGGCGGTCTGAAAAAACTCTGACTCCAGGGCTTTGCCCATACGATAAGAAGAAGAGACCTCGAAAAATCCATGTTTCACTATACTTCATTCCAAATAACGACGACAAGATTTTACGATTCCTATTTAGCTTTCTGGCTAATTCTGATTACCAAATGTAATTAATTTATTGGATACATATACTATCCAACATATCTTGGACGTTACTAAAGCTGTTCTAAGAATAAGTGAGAGGAAGTGTTTCAAATCTCTGTTTCTGTAATGCAAAATAGCCTTAAAATGTCGTTGCTATTTTGAATGGAATATAGTAGAACTGAAACTGTCCAATGTGACAAAAAGAAGTATAACCTAAATATCATAAAAATTCACAATCTGCTTACCATGCTACTATTGTAAATATTTAGGTATATGTGTAGTGGTTTATTATCAGATGTTGTTACAATATGTAGCATGACAGACAGTTGAGTGAGAAAACACTATCATTCTTTGTTCTTGAAAACTCTGTTCCATACAAGAACTGAAAGAAATTCCAATTGCTATTTAGTTTTTGTCCAAATGCAATTTATTTCTGAGAATACTTACTTATACTATTCGACATATCTTGATTTGAACATTACTAACTTATAACTACTTAACTTTCAGACTAATTTGTTGTGTTTGTTTTTTAGAATGAATATACTCCATTACTTCCTCATATGGATGAAGGTATACTGGGTACAGCAATGCAAGGCACTAACTGTTTTTCTATGTTGATGTTTTCATGGGTGAATCCACTTCTGCAAAGAGGTATAAAACGCACTGTTTATGTTTTTATTGTTGTATGATTCATGCTTCTTTAGGGTGTGTCCACATCTGGCTAACGCGCCGCGAATGTGCAGCTCGCGAGCCGCTCAGCCGCGAAATTGTAATGAATTTAACATTAAATTCTATTTCTCCTTCAGTTCCTATTTATTCATAATTATAAGGAAAACAATTCACCTCAGTAAACAGAGCAGCAGTGAAAAGTGATTTAATATATTTTAGGAATGGAAAATAAGTTGCATGATCCAGAAGAACTATTTGATCTGCCCACAAAATACAGATGTTCGTATATTGGTGCCAGGATGGACCGGGCCCTGATCGGCAACATTGACCATTACCAACAGTTTGAAGAAGTACCTCATGAACCTTTTATTAGTTCTGGTAAGTACTAGGATCTTATCTAATACCAACAATATTAATTAATTAACATTTTCACAAGCAGGGAGACGCGGAGCGGCATGTGGCGCGTTGGGCGGACAATAAATCTATAACAATTTGAGGCGTGCAAAAACGCTTCTCCGTGAACGCTCTATACATCGCCGTATGTTTGTGTTTCCGGCAGCCCGCTCCGCACACAGCGGCGCCTGATGCCCCGCGTCTCCTTGAACGAGGCCTTATTGTTATCAATTCACTGCTATAGACATTCACCGTCCATGAATGTGATAAGATTGATTTTGGATACAATAAAGTATGAATTTTATTTATTATACCCATTGATCTCTAAATGATTATTCCCATATGGCTAAACGAATAACATGTTATCCATATGCAGACCTTAAGTACTTTTGAATAGGTTTTTAAGTATGCAGGCATATCCCAGTTTCCCACAGTTATCAAATTATGGACAAAAAAGAGATACATGTCATAATAAGTATGTTCCATATTCTGACTAATAACAATACATATCAGATAATCTTGTGCATTTCATGGTAGACCAAGGTTACAAAATATGTTTAATATAAGCTGAATGTTTCAAGAAGTGTGTCTTTGTCTTTGGTCTCCAAATGTTTTTCCATCTCGTTTTGTCTGTGGCAACTGGCAACATACTTAGTTTAGCTCTAGATAAAGCAAATGATTGCCTGACACCTTCACCATTTGATCCTTATCCTAATAATCCTTATTAGCAGTAAAATGCTTTGTTTAAAGTGATGCCAATTTCAGGTTACGGTGCTGTGGGTGAGAGCGTGCCCCAAGCATCGACCCCAGTGACGCCAACGTCACGAGTGCGAGTCCGCACACCGCGGCGGCAGAATGTCTCTCTACTCCGAGCCTTACACTACTGTTTTGCTGCTCAGTTCTATAGCATAGGAATATTGAAATTTGTAGCAGATATGGCAGGCTTCGCGGGCCCTTTGTTGCTTAATAAGCTAGTCTCTTTTGTGCAAGATGAAACCATTGATCAACATCTGGGGTATGTTCGGATATTTTACCTAGTTTTTAGAAGTTTTAATTTCGTTCTTTAAGTAATTTTGTTACTATTGTCTGACTAGTTAACAAAGAGTGTGCAAGTATTGAAAATGCAACATCATCATTGGCCTTTTCCCTTTTCTAGAATTATACATTTTAACGGGTTTTTCCCTTTTCACCTATACTTTTTTATTTAGGAAGCGTCTTTACGGCATTTACTTTCAAAACGACTAGCGATAAAGCCATATGAGAGGCTTGTGAATTTGAAGCCCAATACACACACACACACACGTTGATCTTTGTAGAGCAACAGAATCCTCTGTTATATACAGTGTAACAAAACCCGATTAATATTTAAAGGGGTGATTTAGAGAGTTTAGACCATCAAACTGAATTTCCATTTCCACTATGGAGCCAACACCGAGAAAAAATTCAAAAATAAGCTGTTTTATATAAAACTGCAGTACATACTCGTCTCAATGTACGGGACAGCTGATTCTTTTTATTTTGTTTACGATTTTGTCTCCATATTGAAAGTTGTTCAGTGTGATGGTCTAAAACACCTTGTATTTATAATCATAACTACTTATAGACTATTTTATGACCTCACCTGAACATAAATTGCAGGTACTCATACGCGGCGGGCCTTCTGACGGCAACTCTAGTTGTTGCTCTATTCAACGTGCACTTCAACTGGCTGATGTCCCTCATCGGGCTCAAGATGCGAGGTGCCATAGTCGCTACGATCCTGAGGAAGACGCTCAGCGTCACCTCCACTGAGCTGACTAAGGCATTCTCCGTCGGGGAGATAACTAACTTTATGTCCACCGACACGGATAGAATTGTTAATTCGTGTCCCAGTTTTCATGCATTGTGGAGTATTCCTTTGCAGGTTTGTAATATTTCGTTGGTTATCTTATGTTATTCGTATCCAATATTAGGAATCTAGGTCATGAGGCATGAATTATTTCTATGCCAAGATTAATCATAATAGTCTGTTGGAGTGATTGAGTAATTAAATATAAAATTTGTCAAATTCCTAATATTCTTTATGGAGCGGTGATATGACATGGAAGAGAGATAACAACTCAATAATAAGATCTACGGAATTTATGTACGGTATTTGTCATTATCACTAGCTAGGCGGTGAAGGAAAACATCCTGAGGAAACCTGCTTACACCAGAATGAAAAGAGAGTTCGGAGTTACGTGTAACGTGGGTTGCAGTGTTACATACGACAGAAACAAAATATTTTCCTTAATCTAGAGTCTAAATTAGTGATAGATGGATATAGCCATATTATAGATTATATAAAAAAAATTATAGTGAAAAAAAATAATGTTTAACTAGAAACATCTTTAACACACTACTTTTTACAGTTATTCATCACACTATTCCTGCTCTACCAACAAGTGGGCATATCGTTCCTCGCTGGGCTGGCGTTCTCTATCGTCCTAATACCAATAAACAAAGTGATCGCGAACAAGATAGGCAAACTGAGCACCGAGTTGATGAGACACAAGGACTCGAGGGTTAGCCTGATCAGTGACCTGCTGAGGGGAATCAGGACTGTGAAGGTGCATGTTTGGGAGGACTATTTTATAAAGAGAGTGACTGGTGAGCTTCTTTGATTGCAAATAATTGTTTCAGTTAGGGCCACTGGGCCGCCATACTAACTGGTCTTTTTTGACGTAAGAAAGAGCCGAGGACTGTCTAGTCTTGTGTCCGCTCAACGTTAAGGTTGATTAAACGAAATTCTTCTCGGATAGTTCCTTGTTAAGCCAGGTTAGAGCCCTATTAAGGTGGCTTGAAAATTCTCTGACAACTAGTTGACTACTAACTTGCCTCCACCAATCTGCACTGGGCCCGCGTGGTGGAGTACGGCTAACTTCCTCTCACCATAAATCGTGAGAATCCGTTGTCCATCCGTGGATCTTACAACTTACTTTTTAATCTACATATACACTCGGAGACACATCTAACCGCCCACGCTTCTCAAATGACACTTGTAAAACAACAGAAAATTCACAAATATTTATATTTTGCCTTAAATATAACATTTCATACTTGATTCATGATACCTTTATTTTCGAATAGGCTCACCTACTTCAATATTTTAACAAACATTCAATTAAAAAATGTATTTTGAAGAAATTGAGTAAATGTAAGTTATGCCTCTGTGTGTAATTCTTCAACATCTAAGTGAAAGCAATTCATGATCAAGATTATTACTAACACATTGTTTAGGCTCGGCCGGAGTGATCTATGATGATAATGTGAATAATGTAACGTGAATCTTACAGAGTCTCGTGTGGAGGAGTTGCGTTACTTGCGCGGCAGGAAGTATCTGGACGCCATCTGCGTCGTGCTGTGGGCGACCACGCCGGTCCTCGTCGCCGCACTAACTCTCGGCACGCATGCGCTACGCAAACAGCCGCTAGATGCACCTACTGTGAATATTCTTATGATCACACTTTATGTTCTCTGATGAGCTATGTGATAGACTGTACAGGGTGTAAACTTAAATGCGGTACATATGGAACAGGGTGCTTCAGACCATCAAACTGAAAAACTCTCACTATGGGACCAACATTGATAATAAATCTGCTGTTTCATACATTTTGGTGACATTTTCTATGGTTTTTTGTTGCGATTTCATTGTTGGCTATATGGAGTAAAAGTTGTCGTTTGATATGTAACGCATTTAATTTTACACCCTGTATATTGCCATAGAACTGGCTATACTTGTGAAAAAAAATCTTTCAACACACAATTTTTTTGAGTTACTTCGCCACTCTAAATTTAAAATTGAATCATTGGCATGACATGTAAAAAAATTGCTTATTATCTTCTCTATATTTAGAAACTTATTTTGCTTACTCCAAGATCCGGCCCGGAACAGCCGAATTGCTAAATTTTCCTCGCTTTTCAGAATAAATATATTTTATTAGTTGAATTTACAAATCTACGCTCGTTTGCGATTTGGTGAGTTCCGGGCCTAAGAACGTCATCCAGTTCCAAAACGTTTAAGTCCGGAATTAGACCATATCCGTCATATAACGTGAACAATGTTTGCAGGTCTTCACGACAGTGGCTTTAATAAACATGCTAATAGCTCCGCTGAACGCCTTCCCTTGGGTACTGAATGGACTGACGGAGGCCTGGGTGTCCATCAAGCGCATACAAAAACTTTTAGATGTAAGTATACAACTTCTCTAACAGGTCACTATGGGTAGTTACAATTCATTGCAAAATTTTCGTTCTTAATCATTAGCTAGTGATTTTCAGGGGTGGTTAATATGAACTACCTAGATAATGCTAATCATATAAAGCCTGGCCTGAAAAGTATAATAGCTAGCCATTGCGGATAATCATTGGAACTCATTTTTGTACTTGAAATATTGTCCTTAAGGGTATATTTTCATCGCTTCACGTACTATGGAAAAAATCAGAGACAAGAAGAGTTTTTCAGTTGTCAGAGGATGTCATGAGATTGAATTTGTTCGCCATTTTGTATGGTAATCAGACTGTTAGATTTTTAATAAAATGTTTTCAAGAATATTTTGCGTTTCCGACTAATATTTCAAAAAGTAGATTTCTTGTTTTTTTTACATTTGTATACACTTTATTTTACGTAAGCTGTATTTTCAACCGTGTAACGTCACCCTTCTAAAAATTCTCCTAAAGTAACCCCATTTTTAGAAATTTTTCGACAATCAGTGTCTGGATTTTACGCGATTGCTAAAATAAATTATATGAAACATACACAAAAACGATTCATTTGATTTTTAAGTAAAGGCAGGTCTTTTATAATAAGTATAATACACTGGATAGGCAATAGCATATCACTAAAAACAATGTCCCTGAAAGTTGGGGTTTTAGAAAATATATCCTTAAAGGTTACAATTAATCGTAGCGCCGAAGCAGGTTTTTATTTTTCTTGTCAGGATTTTCTTATGAAATTGCGAAAAAACAATTTTCTTCTGTATTATTTGGATCTGTCGTTTTCTGCACATGTTCTAGGGAACATGATTTTTCCCTATTTTCAATGATGCTTCCAATTCAAAATATAGTTGTTCGTTTTAATCATCCGTACCCTGAACCGACGACCAACTACTTTCATACTGCTTTGTCTCACCCTTAGTGGTCTCACCAGTGTGAAGGTCAGGAAATATTGTTCCTACATACACATGGAGCCGAACTTACTATCTACCTATCCTAGGTAGAAAATTTGGCTCAAATAATCCTGGGCCCCTACACAAAGTATCTTTCGATTAGTGTTAACGACAGTAGTAAACATAAAAATGTATGAACTTTACGTATGGTGACGAAAGCAAACGTCAAAATATGTCGATCGCTAATGTCAAATCCATACATTCTGTCATTTTCTACTAGCGTCAACGCCAATAGAATGTCACTTCGTTTAGGGGGGCTATTTTAAAACAGTTTGATTTTCATGTTCTCTAAAGAATTAAAAATATAATTCATAAATAATACTTATTTAGCTTCCAGATATGGATTCAGATAATTATTACGACCGAGTAAACACTAATCGGGACGAAGATAAGATAATAATATTCAAAAAAGCATCCTTTGCGTGGGCTAAACCCAGTACAAGACGAAAATCTAAGCAGAAATCAAAGAAAAACAAAGGAAAGTCCAAAAAGAGATTGTCTGTACAAAGACACGATTCTGATTCTTCCACTGAAGCGCTCATACAAAATGAACCTTTCACACTAAAAGATATTTCTCTTGAGATCGGTAAAGGCGAGCTGCTGGGTATAGCCGGAGCGGTAGGCAGTGGAAAGACCTCACTATTACTGGCTATCATTGGGGATATGGTGAAGAAAGATGGCGACATCCAAATACCTGACAATTTGAACGGTATTGACTTCATTTTATTATTCATTTATTATAAAAGCTCTAACAATACACAAAGTGGACTCAGTCATAAAAATATGTTTTTATTTGTTTCTAGGCTTCGGCTACGTGTCCCAGAAACCCTGGTTGATTCGCGGTACGATTCGCGACAACATACTGTTTGGAAAGCCGTACGATGAGACCAAATTTAGAAATGTGGTCGAAGCATGCGCTCTTACTGGTAAGGAAACTAACATTTTTAATATGTACTATGTTTTGTTTTAAGTTTACAGGGTGTTAGATGGAACAATGACTATACAAAAGCTACATGGTTTTGGAAAAAATATTCTCTATTTTCGATATTTTTGAAAAAATATCATACCTTCTGTCTCATTATCGACCAGATAAACGGCAATAAGACAATAAATAGACAACTTGCATACTCTCCTGTAAATTTCACGGAGATCGGTTCAATACGTACCTAACGTACTTCGAGACAACAAACAGACAAGTGAAGATATCCGTGTAAAAATGTGGATGGGCATAAGTTTGGTTGCATGTTGTGAGTTTTAAGTTGTGAATATTATTTTAATAATTTTGTAGAGGACTTGAACACCCTCGGCTGGAACGCGTACGTGGGTGAAGGCGGGTGCACGCTGAGCGGCGGTCAGCGCGCGCGCATCGCCCTCGCGCGCGCAGTCTACCAGGACAAGCAAGGTACTATTATTTTTTAGCATGGAGATAGATAAAGAACGTCGGTCACGCATTGCGGAGAGGTATGGATACTCAATCATGATGGTCCGGGTTTGAATCCGCACGGACGACATGCCATGTACCAATGAGTTTTTCTAACTTATGTAATACCGACTGCTCTCAAGGTGAAGGAAAACATCTTGAGGAAACCTTTATACGCTGAAGAAGCAATTCTGATGGGTATGTGAACTCTATCAATCCGCATTGGGCACGCGTTTTGCAATGACGCCCATACACCCTCCCTAGCCGGCCTGTGCGCTGCAGTGGGACGTATATATAGGCTGATGAAGATGGGAGATGGGAGCTGATGGGACCAAGTACTGTCAGTCCTCTATCACTTGGTCGTAGGTACTGAACTAAGTACCTACACTTTGACGCATCGTAAGCGATGCGCTTGCTAGATTTCTGCCACCCGCTCCAGACGGCAACGTCGCATAATGTCGCGCGCTATGCGAAGTGATAACAACGCTGAGTCAAGCTTCAATAGATACATTTTTGCTCGTACCGTCTGGAAGTAGGTAATTAAAGCGTGGGAATTTATCGTTTTCTAAGGAATTGATATCTGTTACGTAATTCTAACTCAGTCACGTGAACCATACTTTAATATTAAATAAAACGCGAAACAATTCACGATATTTATGTTAAATTAAATTGTTGGCAGTGTATTTACTGGACGATATATTCTCGGGCCTGGACGGCGTCGTCGCTCAGCACATAATGCAGCGGTGCGTGCTAGGCCTGCTGCGTGACTCAACGCGCGTTCTAGTCGCTCACTCGCCGAGATATCTAGCGAGGGCTAACACTGTCATACTGCTGCAAGACGGACGACTTATCAAGCAAGGTATGGTGTATTACAATAAGGGTTCATAAATTTCTCGACATTGTGCATTATTATGGTTTTCCCTTCTTTTTTTACCAAAAGACCGACTCAAATTTATTTACACTTGAGTAAACAATTTTTGTTATGGAACCAAATTTTTAATCACGAATGACTGCACTGGACATGGTGGAAATTTTGACCCAATTTCCATTTGAAATTTACCAGATGACAGCACATGCGAAACGGAGGGCTGCAATAATTTAAGCTGCGTGCGGTACATGACTGTTTCGTAAATAAAATGCATTGACAATCGTCTATTCAAAAAGAGTTTTTATCCTTCGTTCTGAGATTATATTCTCTTTGATTCGAAAACATAAATTCTAGCGTGTCATTGTGGTGTCAGTCTAGGCTACAGGTAACCGCCGAGGTAACCAGAGGGCCTACCATGAGTTTTTACTGTACTTTACTACCGTAGTAACGTCACCAATTTTGTATTGAATTTCGTACAGAGCTCCTAGTGATTCGTCGAGAACTAATTTCTGCCATAAAAAATTGGCGACGTAACTACAGTAGTACTACTAGTACTTTAGTACTGTGAAAACTCATGGTAGAGGTATGGTAGAGGGCAATAGAAGGGGTGAGGTAAAAAGTTGGTGAGAGGCAGGGAGTGTCCATACTGTATGTAGTAATACATACTCTTTCTTATACTGTGCCTCGGTTAAGGTAGACTACAGAACACTGCCTGCAGCACAAAACAAATAGAACCAGAAGGCCGGCTCCATATAATGTGTGCGTGCGTCTGTATTGCTCTTATGGATGGAGCCGTCTGGGTCTACCTTTAGATAAAAATCCGTATTAAGTACTTATTTTTGAACAGGAGCCCCGGAGATGGTACTGAACGATATAGAGGAGTACCTGCCTAGCGAGTCGGAGTCTATAGGTGAGGAGCCGGCGCGGCCCGCGGAGACGCCAGGCGACGTGCACGCGCAGGACAATGTCAGCAGGAGTAGTTTAGAAGACGAGGTGAGCGATGGTATTTGGCTTACATTCGTGGACGGCTGAGACTGTAGACGAGTACCTGCCTAACGAATTTGAGTCTATCGGCGAGGAGTCGCCAGGCGACGTGCACGCGCAGGACAATGTCAGCAGGAGTAGATTGGAGGACAAGGTGAGCGATGGTATTCGGCTTACATTGTTCGACTGCTGAGACTTTCTTGCAAGGTGAAGTAGGAATTTCCAGATACAATTTTAGGTATTGTTATTAACAGTATTGGGTTAATGTATATTGAATCGAGATCCTTGGGGGAGGCCTATGTCCAGCAGTGGACGTCCGTGGATCGGCTATGATAATGATATTGAATTGCATTATGTCACGTGACATTTGTTCAAAACCCTCTTTCCCCTGAACACCTGGGTACGGAAAAGCCTGTATTCCCTGTTCTTAGCCCTAGAAAACATGGTGAAAGTTGATGATCTGAACCACCCCTTTAAATATTACTAGGTTGTTAGTACACCCCGTAAACTTTCTTCTTTAACCTGTAGTTCTAATCATTGCAGGAAGCGATGTCGCAAGGAACCGTCGGCTGGTGGGTGATCGGCTTGTACCTCCGAGCTGTGGGAGGCTTCATGACCCTCGCAATCCTCCTCTCTCTAGTCCTCATGCAGCTGTCACAGAACTTCACATTCCTCTGGCTAACATTCTGGCTCAAGAACAGAACTAAAAACTCGACTTCTGTCTCTCAAGATACACATGAAACAACATCACTTATGGATCACGGATTTAATGCTGTTGATAGTGTTGTTCATTCGATTATCAATGGCACGATGTCATTGTTTGGAAACAAAAATGTTACAGAAACTGACAAGCCCAATGTTGTGACTTTGGAGGACCCAGCAGTAATCAATGACAATTACTATTTGGAGATATACTTCGCTCTGGCTGCTTTGAATCTGGTGTTTACGATAATGAGAGCTTTTCTCTTCGCTTACGGCGGGGTTAAAGCCGCTGCAAAAATACACAAGATTCTGCTGAAAGTTATCGTGACGGTAAGCTATTTTGTTTATTAATGAGAGATAGCTTCTACGGCTAGATCACTGCATAGTGTCACTGACACAAGGTGTATTTATACTTATACCGTTCCGATAGAAATTAATGCCTTCAAAAACTATAAGAATTACGATGATTGTACATTCCGGATACCCAGCAGTGGACGTGTATCGGCTGAGATAATGATTAAAAACAAAAGCTACCTCACATTCCAGTGCCTCTGCCAGTGTCGCGTTGATGCCCTTATTATCTTGATATCTAAATTACTGTATGTTCTCTTTCGAATCAAATTAAAGATTGAAAAATTAAGTCTCGGGCGGGACTTGAACCCGCACTCTTCCAAACCGGGGAATTGCGTTTTCCACTTTCGCCACCGAGCCCACTACCCAGGTTCAAGTCACGCCCGAAACTTATTTTTCAATCTTTAATTTGATTCGAAATAGCACAACATGGCTGTAACATGTATAAAATCAATAATATTTGAAACTGTATCTTCTGGTTTCAGGCGAAGGTGAAATTTTTCGACGTAACGCCGACGGGTCGTATTCTCAACAGGTTCTCGTCCGACACGTACACAGTCGATGACTCGTTGCCGTTCATATTGAACATATTATTTGCACAATTTTTCGGATTAATTGGTAAGTGGTATATAGTCGAAGAAAAAAGTTGGATCTCAATTAGTGCTTACTTTACAAAAGAACAGAATGCAATTTTTTATATCATGCGTTACGTCATGTCTATTATACCTATAGAGTCCTTCTTAATATATTGTCATTTTTTTAAGGGGATGATCAGACCACAGAGTACTATAATTACCACAGAACATTATAAGAGGGGTTAGAAGTGCAAAGTGTAACGGTAGAAGTGTAACGTGTCGACACAGGATATGCAATGATTTGCATAACACCATAAGGCGCGCGGCGTGGTGCGAGCGAGAGGGCATGAGTAATTGTAGCAGCGTGAGCGGGAAGACAAGTAGCGACTGTCGTCTCCGAAGCAAAAGCGATACTTTGCATTTCTAACCCCTCTTATAATGTTTTGTGATAATTAAATCTGACCATCGAACTGAAAAAATTTCTATATTGGGACCAACATCGAAAACGTGAAAAAAAAATCTGTTGTCCCTTACATTTGGGTCGAGTAGGATTATAATGTTGTATGAAACAGCTATTTTTTTTCGCGTTTTACAGGTTGGTCCAAAATATAAAAATAGTTCAGTTTGTTGGTCTGGACGTCCCTCTAAAAACCGTCGCCATATTAAGAAGGACCCTTATAAAATTGCAAGAGCTGAGTCCGTTAGAGATTTTCCAGTAAAAAATACTAAGAATAAATCTTGACTACTCAGAATAAATTCTGATTATGTGAAGTCTACCAATTACGCGTGTGGGTAGCCTAACGTAGTGGGTAGACTAACGCCCATACACCCTCCCTGAGGGTAGGCCTTTGCCCTGCAGTGAGACGTTTTTTTTAAAATTATTTTCTAATTATCCTTTTGGAAAGGCAATGGGAACTAACCCTTACAGCCGTTGTCTTTAGTTATATTTTTCTTTGGACCTAACCTATACCTATCTCTAGGAATGCGAGGGTGGTTCCCACATTCCAATGTTCAAGGGAGTTTTACGTGAGAATATCTTTATTTCTCACTTTTCCTATATTGTTCTCCATTGATGGCACATTATTAAACTAATTTCACCACATTAACACAATAATAGCGACGAAAAACGAATTTAGAAAATAAAGAAACAAAGCCCGTCCTTTTCTTATGGGTTCCCGCGCAAAACTCGTGGGACGAGTCTAGGCTGATGATGATGATGACTCTAATGTATCGATTGTACCAGGTGCGATAGTAGTGACGGTGTATGGACTGCCGTGGCTACTGGTGGCGGTTCTGCCGCTGGGTTTCGTCTACTACCGGCTGCAGCGGCTCTACCGCGTCACCTCGCGCCAACTGAAGCGGCTGCAGAGTGTCACACTATCACCTGTGTACGCACACTTCAACGACACGCTCGAAGGTTCGCTTGTTTTACATTTGTTTAATGGGATGACGGCTTAGATAATTAATTTCTATTATTATAAGTGACGATGCCCGTTAATCTATTTTAAAAACATTAGCTAGCATTTAATTTAAACGTCCTGACTTGACTGACTGACATGACTTTTCTTTTGAAATTAGATAAACGCTTCATAAGCACGCTTGTTGCTTGATGTGGAGATATTTAATTGGCGTTTAGGATTATAGTATAAAATACAAATAGGCGTTATTGACACCAAATCAGACACAAAAAGTACACATAACAATTAGCTGATATTGGGATATAAGCCAGGCTGTCTTATCGATAAAAAGCTATTTCTTAAACACACCCTTAGAGTAATTATCTATACTTTAAACAGTTCTGTGGCTGACTGACAGACAACGCACAGCCTAAACCGCTGAAGAAAGATTTTTTTGAAATTTGTATTGAAAATCATATTCCATGCTTGTACCCGAAGTCCACGCGCACAAAGTCGCGGGTAAGCTAGTAATATAATAAGATTTGAATCCTGTAAATCATTCGGAAATTGAAATAACACAAACAATGTAGTCCTGACGGAAAGAAACTCACCCAGTCGTCTTGCGACGTCTCAGTGTATGAGTGGTGTATTGTATCGTACTAACGATGATTGTCGGCGGTCAGGTCTGACGACGGTGCGGGGGCTGGGAGCGGGCGCGCGCTGGGCGGAGCGCGGCGACGAGCTGGTGGAGGCGTGGCAGCGCGCCGCCCTCTGCGCCGCCGCCGCCGGCGTGTGGCTCGCGCTGCGCCTGCAGGCCGCCGCCGGCGCCGTCGTCGCCGCCGCCGCGCTGCTCGCCGTGCTCCAGCGCAGCCTGCACGCCACCGACCCCGGTAACTATTCTACTGAAACTACACTATTGTACTGTACGAGCCGAGGCGTGCCAGTGTAAGGGCGTGTGGCTCGCGCTGCGCTAGCAGGCCGCCGTCGTCGCTGCCGCCGCGCTGCTCGCCGTGCTCCAGCGCAGCCTGCACGCCATCGACCCCGGTAACTATCATATTGTCACTACACTATACTTTATGTCAAATAAAGACGAAAAAAGATCACAGAAGCAGGGCCACGAAACCCTTTATCATCTAACGATCACGGTCTGAAATGGTTTTTATAAAAAATCTAAACACTTATACAATCAGGGTTGATGGCACATTTTCATAACAGTCTTTATAAAAAGCTTCATTAAAACAAAGACGAACCACATGTGCGCACCACCGCTCCTTTAGGTCTTTCAACATCGCCATTTTGTTGTTTGTTACAATATTCATATTTCTTTAAATTGTGTATTATAAAGAATCTTTTTTACCTTCTTTTCGCCCCTATTTGGAATGGAGTATAGTGTACTGTACGAGCCGAAACGTGCCAGTGTAAGGGCGTCTGGCCCTTGCTGCGCCTGCAGGCCGCCGCTGGCGAATAGATATCCAATCAGAAAAACAGCTACATACAAGCTCGCAGCGGCCGGTACACCACTACATGCGCTGCATGCGGCAATACGTGAACGTTCACGAACGAGGATGAGAGGCAGTTTGGTGGAAACATTGCCTCGAATGTAGGGGTGTACTGCCCGCCGCGAGCATGTACGAAGCTGTTTTTTTGGATTTTAAAAACATTTTTAGAGAATAGAAAATAGAAGTTATTTATATAAACAGGTCTGGTGGGTCTCGCGATATCGTACGCGCTGTCCATGACGTCGATGCTCAGCAGCGTGCTCAGCTCCTTCACCGAGACCGAGAGGGAGATGATCGCCGTCGAGCGAGTCGGCGAATATATCAATCAGGTTTGTTCACATCACTTCAATATCCAGCCATGTCAATAAATTAGGCCGTCCGCTGCGTTATACAGTCACGACACGCCAACACAAACTCACCCAACACGACAACGGCCGCTTTCGTTCTGTAGAGATATTTATTCATGTGCCTGTTTTTGGAAAATCAAAGAGCACCGCTACGCGAGCTCGTATCCAGGGAGGACGTAGGTGGGATTTGTCAGTGTTCAAATCCCTGAGTTCACTGGCCTTGTCAGCTAGGTTACCCAGTGATAGGTGGTCGAAAAAAATACGAACCAGTTTTTAGGTCATTAATATTGGATTTTAATTTTATTTCTTGAATTTAAATTACAGGTAGAAAGTGAGAAGTTTGACGGTGAGACGCCGCCTTACGGATGGCCATCACAAGGCGTTATTACTTTCGAGAATGTATATCTCAAATACAGGTTTGTTTCTCCTTTAAAATGTTATACCAATCTAGCAACTATCATCACCATCAGCCTATATGTCCCACCCACTGCTGGGCACGGGCCTCAACGAAACCGATAGGCTCATAGGTGGAGTCTGATGCAGTGGCTATATCCGCTAGAAAGTTATAATTTTATATTTTACAGTGGTAGAGAAAACGGTGCAATGGCACTCGATGGCGTGTCATTCTCAACGTTCCCCGGCGAGAAGTTGGGCGTGGTGGGGCGCACGGGCGCCGGCAAGAGTTCCATCCTGCACGCGCTGCTGCGGCTCGCGCCGGCGTGCGGCGGCCGCGTGCTGATCGACGGCGTCGACCTCTCCACCGTGTACCTGAGGTCGCTCAGGTGAGTGCACTGAATAAAAAGAACCACAGTTTTTCAATTCGATGATAGACTTTCGAACTCTGAACAACCGTTAAGGACCCATACTCAAAATAATTTTCCTTCTATGTCAGTTTACAGATACGCGATTTAATATAGTAATGTTAATTGCAGGACCCGTATCGGCATGATACCGCAGGAGCCGTTCATATTCACGGGCAGCATCCGCGACAACATAGACCCGCTGAAGCAGTACCTGGACGCGGAGGTGTGGCGCGCGGTGGAGGCGTGCGGGCTGCGCGGGGAGGTGCGCGCGCGCGGGGGGCTGCCCGGCCCCGCCGCCGGCCTGTGCCGCGGCAACGCGCAGCTGCTGTGCCTGACCCGCGCCGTGCTGCAGCGCGCCAGGGTGAGATAGCTTCATACTCACGGACAGCAGCACCTGGACGCGGAGGTGTGGCGCGCGGTGGAGGCGTGCGGGCTGCGCGGGGAGGTGCGCGCGCTGGTATAATATCTGAACGAGACACAATTCTCTGATTCGTTTGCTAGTAGTTCTAGTCTGTCCCGAAACCTTTTTCATGAAGTAATACGGTGTATTTTTTTCTCTGGTAACATTCTATCAGTACTTCTTTCGGTATTTTTTCTAATTTCATGGAAGCGACTTATACAATGTAGAGGAGACGAGATGTGTCAGAATTGTAGGTTTGTAGTGTCAGTTCCTGATGTGACAGTTAAATGTAGTAATTATAGTACTCTGTGGTTATATGTTAGTTGTTTTCCGCGACTTCGTCTGCGCAGTATTTTTATGCCTATGTCCTTATGGTTCAAGCTATCTACATACCAAATTTCATCGAAACCGGCTCGGCGGTTTAGCCGTGAAACTTAACAGACAGATAGATACTTTCACATGTATAATATTATCAAATTAGTATGGATTAATTTATTTTAGTATCATTACCACTTTTCACATTCAAAAATACTGCTACCGCGAAAAGAAATTTTTAAGCCGAAATTCAAACATCATTTATTACCTACAATGTTATAAAATCGCACAAATAATTTACAGATACTCCTAGTAGACGAAGCGACGGCGAACCTCGATCAAGAAACCGAGCGTTCGATCCTCGACACGATCCGCAGCGTGTTCGGGGGTGCGAGCGTCGTGTTCGTGGCGCACCGCGTGGCCGGCGTGCTCGAGTGCGCTCGCGTGCTCGTCATGGGCGCGGGGAAGGTGCTCGAGCTACGAGCACCCGACGACGCGCTTGAAGACCCCACCTCACACTTATACAAGCTAGTTCATCCTGATGCTAGTTATGACAGCTCCGGATGATTTTGTGAGTTTGATTTTGCAGTAAACGAAGAATGAAAATTGGTTTAGTTAATGTGCGGTTGATTGAAATATCCAATGGGCAAAGGAATTAAATATGACAGTGAGTTATAAGAAAATCATTCTATTTTATAGAGTAAAATCTTTATAAGGCGTCGTCCTAATTGGACATCGCTCGAGCAAGCCTGCGATGCGACCATCGCACTGCTCGCATGACTCTGCGTTTAAACTTATTTATCACTATTGAATGTCCTAATCGATGTTCGACTTTGTCTTCGTCAGTGGATGTTAATAAGTAAATAAATGAAATGCAGTTTAGTTACATCAACAAATACAGTAAAACAAAACAGATATTGGGAGGAATAAGTGCAAGAACTGTATTGGCGTTATGCATTATGAAGAAACATGGAATAAACGGAATATGACAACCAATCCGCTTTGGCAGATTGTGGCCGATTTCCCGTCTCCTCTTTTAGTGGGTGGAGGTATTGCACAGCAGTAAAATTCTGTAGACAATTAATTACATGAAGCTATTGGGAGTCCGCAATACGATCTACAGCGTGTTCGAGAAACAGCCTTACTATTTTCTCCCTTCGCTTTTATACTATTTATTAATAAGAGCTCATTATTGAAAAAAGTGAGTGATGTGAATGTATTGGCCAAAGTTACTTGTGATTAATATGAAACGGGATGACAAAGAGATTTTTTATTCGATTTAGTGTGACATGATTGCTTGATTCAGTGCACTAGTCAATGCCGTCCTAAGCCATTCTAAGGGTCATTTACCACTGAAAGAGCAGCGGCTGACAGCGCGCGGCGTTTTGCCTGGCGTACTGAACGTTATCTACAGTGAGAGAAGGCAACATTCCAATTGACGGGGTAGAACTGGGTAGAATGACAGTTCAACCGCGCCTCGGCGTCTAATGTTAAACTAGATAAAGTTAAATACGCTAGGTGCTGGCCGCTGGTCTATCAGTGGGAATTGACCCTACGGAGTTCTTATGATATAATAAATGACGAAGCATAATGCTTAGAGTGATTATTAGCAATAAAAGAAAATAAGAATGTTGGTGATACGATGAGACTGATTGGTCGATGGATAATTAATGACGCTTCAAATTAATTTAAACTCTCTTGATCTCCAGTCTCTTGAACCACAGATTCCATTGATTAATTATTAAGTAATGTTGAAATTGTTCCTTCCTTTTATTTATAGTTTATTTAATAAAGAAATAGGTATCTATTGTATAGTTAAGAAATTGTGGTAACTGAGTATTCGATGCGACTAGTCGTAAATAAAAGTCGGATAAAAATATGGTTAAAGTCAATTGCAAAGTATTTTTATATGAATAGTCGTTCAAATAAGAATTTTGTCGTTATTTCGTAGTTTGTATCAACGATAATATAATAGTAATAATTTAATTTCCTATAATATCCCTTTGTTCATATTTCTATGTATATTGGAGTCTATCGAAACCATGTGATATTCTTATGTTTTTTATTTTGGCTGTAATAAACAAATCAAAAAATCAATGCATGTCTTTTTTCGATATTTCTTGGACTGAGATTCACATGTTTCTTTCTTCTGGTTTCTTGTAAGGATAATCGATGTAGTCAAAAATGTCTTCTTCAGACGAAATAGGCACCGGTTCTCCCGGTACACCTAGAAAGAAGGAAACCAGTTTTATAGAATCCTAGCGATAGCGACTCGCCCAGCTTCGCCCGGGTGGCGCCATCTATCGGGTCCAAAACTATCTTATCTTTCAAGCTGGAACCAACCATACACATTCACAAAAGGCAGGTGTCGGATTTAGGTCCAGGAGTGCACATCCAATTCGATTTAGTAAGAATTGTTAAAATATTCATAAATAGGAACTACATATAAAATATATTTATAATTCATTCCAAATAAGGACGAAACGATTTACCGATTCCTATATAGCTTTTTGGCCAATTCTGATTAGCAAAAACCATTTATTTATCAGATAGATATACTATCCGACATATCTTGGACGTTACTAAAGTTTTTCTAAGAATAAGTGAAAGGAAGTGTTTCAAATCTCCGTTTCTATAATTCAAAATAGCCTTTGAATTTCGTTGCTATTTGGAATGGAGTATAGGTAATATTGCAAACCACGAACTGTCTATAAACCTTTACCATTGGTAATTTCTTAGCCGGTAATTTAATAAGTGGCATAACACACTATTATTTCACTGGAGGCCTAAGTTAATTTGATTTCGTACCTGGCTTACCCCTTTCATTGAAATCGGTTGGGTGGTTTCGGAGATTAGCGTCATCAGAATGAACAAGCATTTTAATAAAAAGTGCGAATGAGAGAGGGTTCCGTAGAACTACACAATTTACTAGATATTCCAAAAAATATATGTTTTTTCCGGGATCCTTAGCGCAAACCCGAGTCGCACTTGGCCGGTTTTTATTTGTTGTTTTTGTTTATCTATACAAAAATTAGTTCCAATGATTTTCCGCAACATGGCGAGGTTTTTATTTTCCTGTTCAGGCTTTGTGTATGTAGTGTATCATATCTTACCCGTTACACCGACTGGTCTCAAAGAGTACTCGTTTAGGGTGAAGCCGTGCTCGAGAGCGTGCGCGCGCATCGTCTTGTTGAACACGTCGCTCCCGGTGAAGTACAGCACCGCGCAGAAGTACTGCTCGCACGGAATCAGCCGAATGTCGAGCCGGCGCGAAGGAAGGTCGGAGGACAGTCTGCATACACCCTAGTGTAGAATGTTGTCGTATTAGGGTTGAGACACATTTACCGACGGCGGGCCCATACAAAAATTTTATTTAGTATGGGAAGCCGTCCGCCGCCGACGCGGCGCGGCTACGACGGCGGACGGCTGCCCATACTAAATTACATTTTTGTATGGGCCCGCTTTGTCTTGTCAATATGGGTACATACAAATATGAAGAATGTTTAAGGGGATAATCAGACCATCAAACTGAATAACACTTTTGTATGGATAGGAGATTCTTTTTTTCGTGATTCCGATGTTGGTCGCATAGATAAAGTTGATGGTCTGATTATCCCCTTAAAACTGTCAGTACATTAAGAAGGACTCTGTGTAGTAGTTATAGTCAAGTCTCTGATCAACCTGTAGGTAGTTTAGAAACAAATCTAAATTGTAATCATTTATATCGACTTACATGGGTTAAAAAAAATGCGGCAAAATTTGGAACTAATTTCTCTCAAATAGCTGACTGAAATGTTATGGGTCGCTATTGTAATCTGATTCTAAAACATTTGTTATGGAGTACATAAATGAGATGCCATAGTCGTACCATAAACTTTGTATCTCCGATGGAAATGGTATCAGTGACGAGGCGGTCCAGCCCAGCTACCAGGTTCTTCAGCAGTTGTTCTCCGTGCTTCTTCTTGCCCTCCACTGCTTTTAACGAGGGGTGCGTGACTAGGACGTCTATATCACCGCTCTCTGTCTTACCGCGCCTTTTAACATTAATTACAAGTTACAACCGTTGAAAATATACGAGGGTTTACGTCACAGAGAAAAATGATCGATTTCTCAATCAGGGAAAGGGATTTGCGTGACTAGAGCATTCACGAGCCAATGTTTCGCTCTTTTCGCCCGTGTGCGGGTTAGGTGGTCACGTGGCTCCGCCATTTTATGGTGGCTCAAGTGTTTTCTTAATTCAGAAATATTACGAAAACGAGAAGATGGCTTCTAAAAACCAGGAAAATATTGAGGGCGCCACTGAACGGCGGCATAATACAATGTTTGGTTTATAATTGTCATATATTCTACACGCTCGCTATAAATAGGTTTCTTATTACAAATAGGACTTGCGTAGGTATAAAAATAAAATGCGAACCTGTAACTTCCACAAATAGTAACGGTGAACTCGGGATCTAAATCTTTGACCAATTTATTGAGTTTCTTTTCAATGTTTTGTATTTCCGCTCGAGGTATCTTCTTTTCAAAGTCATCGAAATACCTAAAATAATGTATTTAAGATATTTTTTATTAAATTTGCTGATAAATGTAGTTTAGTATAACAGCATTATGTGGATACAAATGTTTTTTCTAACTTATGTACGTAATAAACGCTCTCAAACAGGAAAACATCGTGAGGAAACCTGCATATGTTACAGACAAAACTCATAACCGGTCAAAACCACTTTTGACTGCAAAAAACTTTTGATTGAGCTCTGTACCAATTCGTACAGCAGAGAAAATAAGGCAGAGATTCAGAGACGATTTTTTTAGTCTTAGCTCGAGCTAAGCGTGGCAAAAATGTATGGATTTTGACATACGGGAGTTCAAACTATGACTTAATAAACGTCTCTGAATCTCGGCCTTAGTTTCTGTTTTATTTACTGTGCCTACACATGATCCTAAAGAATTCTGACCACAGCTGACGTGGTGCTCAACATTTCAGGCTTGCTTCGCTCCATCGCCATATCGCTGCGTTACTAGAGTATTTTATTACTCTGCAGTACCAGATACTTACTTCAAGCCAAGAATTTGATGATGAGTTAATTTACTTTCATTCTTTTTTAGGTCTTCTATAGTTTTGATGCCAGATTTAACCAGTTCAGCCGCTTTAACTGGTCCTATACCTGAGACCCGGGTGAGTAGACTTATAGCTTGCGCGTCTTCATCTTGGTGAATATTTTCAAGTTTCCTCAATTTACCGGTTTGTAGGAACTCGTCAATCTTCTTGGAAATTTTTTCGCCTATCCCACTGAGCTTCTTGGCCTCATCGCCGGACTGAATTCTTTTACCGTGTGAAGCTAAAACACTAGCCGCTTTTCTGTAGGCGTTATACTTGTGAATGTTGCGGCTTACGTTCTTTTCGTAATCAGCTAGTTCCATGAGAAAGTCACAGAAATCCGCATTGAAGTTGTCTGATCCTGAAGGGTTTTTTCGTTTACTCATTGCAAGGAAGGTATTCTGTAAAATTTTTAATTTAAAGATTTTAAGTAGAAACTAAAGAACAAAACTTTTAAGAGCACTTTATAATGTTTGGTTATGACTTTAGGTAAATTTAGGAGAGAAATCAGTATTCTATATGACTGTGTTCTTTGCTCAAAAACAGCCCAAGAATAATCCGTACCTCAAGGAAGAACTCAAGGACTAAAGAAAAAGAATCATAATCTTTTCTGCAGACCATTTCAAAAAGTAGCGGGTAAGCTTTTTTCTATGTTTCATGTTGGTACAATTGATCGAAAGCAAGCGAGTACATTCCGTTTATCGTTTTCGATTTGACGTCCATTGAGGAAAATTTTGGTAGTTCGTGGCTTTCTACTAGCTTATTGGCCATTTAAATAGCTATCAATAACTTTTAAATCAGTGACTGTGAATTTCTAATATATTATTATTGCCCGAGGACTGTAAGTTTACAAATATTTTTCAACATTCGTTGACATGCATACTGCATGCAAAGAAGCGTTCGCAAGCAACCAATGTCAAAGTTGCGTTTATGGTGATAGCTATTTTGCGCATAATCCACAATTATTCCAATAGGTTATGTTTTGTCTTTTTTAGTGCGTATCGGGAGAAAAAGACGGAATGAGAGCATGACGTAGTATTTGCGGTTACCAGGTAAAGCTAAGCCGCCAAAAGCTCGTCTGTCACTGCTGTTATTTATGTTTTGGATTTTACTATTTTAGGAGTGATTTGTGATAAAATATGATTGTTGATTTATGTTTAATTCGTGCAGTTTTATGTTATAATGTAAGTGTAATACCTGTGGTTACTGTGCGACTGAAATAAAGTCCTCGATATGGATAACGTAACAGAAAAACTATTGGAATGTTTCGGACACAGAAAGTTCAAGAGTGAATTGCAAGAACGTGCTGTTAGAGCTATTGCTAGAGGTAAGAAATTGAGATTCTTGTACACATTATGACTGAAATTAAAATATTTTATTCACACGCAATAACTTTACACTGCTAAATGTAGGTTGTTAAGGTTAGATCGAAATTTTACTTGCAATGTGACGTATCGAAATGAGTCGCGTTATGTCAGGGGTACCAAAATAAGAGGTGAAAATAATATCTGGCTGGCTACTCTCACACGATAGGAAAATAAATAAAACATACTTTTTAAAATGACTGTAATAATTTTTGGACTAAAACTTTTTTTACAGATGAAATTACATTGATTTAGTACTGAAAAGAAAGCAGATTTTTTTTTTATCTAACTGTACCTAATATTACAATAATTTCTTTATTTACAAATTTAACAATAACTGTTATTTTCTAAAGACTAAAGATCAATGCTAATCATGCTCGAGCTTAATCTGCGTACTCTATCAGCCATTGATTGTTGCACAGTTGCAAGTGTAAAGACACCCTAAAGAAAGTTTCACATTTTCACACTTGCTTTACTGCTGTAATTAACAAACTGTTTTAATTTTACCGAAGCAAAAATTTCTGATCAGTCCATTATTTACTAATTATGTGAGAAATAAATGTTTTTTTATTTAAAACGCCGTGGTGGTTCAGTGGCGAGTAACCTAACCTGCCGTACAGGAGGCGATGGTTCAATCCCCGTCCAGGCCGACTTATACCAATAAGTTTTTTGGAATTTATGTACAATTTGTAACACCACTGGCATTTCGGTGAAGGAAAACATAGTGAGGAAACCTGCATGCTTTAATTTCGAGGCATGTATTGTACGCACTGTCCATTCCAAGTGGCAATGGGCTAACTCCCCGTCACACTGGACAGAAGTTTCGGTGCTACTAGTGAAACGTGGATGTTCTGAGTTTTAATATAATCTATACTATGCTAAAAGTTCAATTCAATTCAATTTTTGTTTAGTGGCATCCAATGTGTTATCACAATTCAGCCAATGTCTCGTTATGTGGAGAGTATATGAAGGAAAATTATCAGTAGTATTAATTAAGTCTAGCGTGGCAGTTTTGCCAATGTAAGTAGTTTATAATCTCAAGTGATTGTTGTCAGGTTAAAACACAAAAGAGTTCACAAAATGGTGGAGCCACGTGCAAGCCCCACGCGCCGATACGCACGCGTCCGTACTCCGCCAGACTTGCAGTGTGACTCTATGCTAAAAGTTTACTTTGTTCACAGATGTGCATGATGTTTACGTTTCTATGCCAACGGGTTCGGGAAAGTCTCTGTGCTTTCAATTACCAGCCATGTTACATGACAATAAGGTTGCTATTGTCTTTTCACCATTGCTGGCCCTCATAAAAGACCAAATAGACCACCTTATGAAGTTAAAAATTGCAGCTGAATCGATAAACTCTAAAATGACAACAAAAGACAGAGAACGGGTGCTCAATGATTTACGTAGTATGAAACCTGCGACAAGGTTCCTGTATGTAACCCCCGAACAAGCAGCTACAAGTACATTTAGATCTCTCTTAGAGCACCTCGTCAAATACAGGAAAGTTTCATACATAGTCGTAGACGAAGCTCATTGTGTAAGTGAGTGGGGACATGATTTTCGGCCGGACTATTTGAAATTGGGTGAATTGAGAGAGAGATACAAAGGTGTAACATGGGTGGCGCTCACGGCAACGGCAAGTACCGATGTGGCTAAAGACATACAGGAGAATTTGAAACTAAGACAGCCCGTAGCTCAGTTCAAGACGCCGAGCTTCAGAAAGAATCTATACTATGACGTGGTCTACCAGAATTGCATAGAGGATGAAGTCGGACATTTGTTGGAATTTTTGCAGAAATCTTTGAAGGAAGATGAAAATGTTAAACCAGTTAGTATCTTTTATTGCATTGACTTACAACTATTTTCATTAATATTTACATCAGATACCCCAGCTTACCTAACACTTTCTGGGGACACTTTAGGAGAGTCGGGCAAGGAAGTGGAGCCGGAGTGAATGTGCACGATCTATACAACGGACCAACTTGCCTTACAAGTGCAACTCTCCGATTTATAATATCAGAATTGTTACTTGACAGTTTTATTTTAATAAAATTTACATTTAAACTTCTAGAAATGAATAGGTATTATGCTATTTTCAGAAAGAGAAAAATGCAGTAATAGTGTACTGTCGTACGCGAGAACACACTGAGGATGTCGCAAACATGCTCACTAAGAAAGGTCTAAAGTCACTTGCATATCATGGAGGTAATTTATTTTTCTTTAAACTAGAGTAAAAATGGGAATAAATAGCATGTAAGGTTTTTTAATATTGTATGCAGACTATGAATGTTTACTAAAATGTGATAATGTCCTTATCAAACTATACTCCATTTCAAATGGCAAACGAAATTTTAAGGCTATTTTGAATTACAGAAACAGAGATTTGAAACACTTTCTCTCACTTATTCTTAGAACAGCTTTAGTAATGTCCAAGATATGTCGGATAGTATAATATCTTTCTCATAAATAAATTATATT
The DNA here is from genome assembly GCA_963924505.1 of Agonopterix alstromeriana. Lineage (NCBI taxonomy): Eukaryota > Metazoa > Arthropoda > Insecta > Lepidoptera > Depressariidae > Agonopterix > Agonopterix alstromeriana. The sequence continues at coordinate 8,415,789 of OZ004670.1, forward strand.
TGCAAATCATAATTGGCCAGAACGCTTTATAGGAATCGGAAAATCTTATTTGAAAAAAAGTTTTGTAAATTTTACTAGTGCTTTTTATTGAACTATTTTAATTTCGAAATCTGGTGTGGTTACAAGCAAGTTTATACTGGGTGTTACAAAAGTAAAAATAAACATTTAAAACTTTTAAGAGGGCTTTTTAGATCATCAAACTGAACAACTTTCACTATGGGACTAACATCGAAATCGCGAAAAAAGTAATCAGCTGTTCCATACACAGGGTCCTTCTTAATATGCTGACCCTTTTTTAAGGGGATCACCAGACCATCAAACTGAACAACTTTCTCTATGGGACCGAAATCGAAATCGCGAAAAAAAAACAGCTTTTCTGTGTTGGTGCCATAGAGAAAGTTGTTTAGTTTGACGGTCTGATCTACCGCTTAAAAAGTGTCAGTATATTAAGAAGGACACTGTATTTAGCTAGAGTAGATTTGTAGTTTAGTATGGAACATCAGTTTTTTTTTTCGCTATTTCAATGTTGGTCCCATAGTGAAAGTTAAATGTTTATTTGTAACACCTTGTATAGCATTACTATTGCAATATACTCATCTCATACAATAAATATTATTTCATCATGATCAGTCTATTTACGTTCCACTGCAGTGTACAAGCCTACCCTCAGGGAAGGTATGGGCGCCAGTCCATCCAGACTACACATACACATCAGAATTTCTTTTTCAGCATATGCTGGTTTCTTCTCTATTTTCCTTCACCGTTTAAGAGCAGTTTGTATTACATACATAAGTTTGAATAACCCGTTAGTACATGGCATGTCATTAGATTCGAACCCAGACCCCATGATTAGGTGTCCATACCTCTCCACTCAGGTCGCACTTTACAAGCGAACTCTTACGTTTCAGGTCTAAAGGCTTCGGACAGGATATCAATACAGGAGCAGTGGTCGCGCGGCGAGTGCCCGTGCGTCTGTGCCACCGTGTCGTTCGGCATGGGCGTCGACAAGGCGACCGTGCGCGCTGTAGCTCACTGGGGCCTTGCGCAGAACGTCGCCGCGTATTATCAGGTACAATACAGAAGCAGTGGTCGATCGGCGAGTGCCCATGAGTGTGGGCAAATATCTGTTAGTTTGGGAGTGGAATGGCATATCTTGCGTCTCTTACTGTTTGTAATATGCCTTTTAATAAATTTAAATAAAACGTCTTGCGACGCGACTCCCGCAATAAATTTAGTTACAGAAGATAGAAGTACGAAAAATTTAATATCTGACCCTTTTCCTCCATTGGAAAAGCATGGGTATTAGTAACTCCAGGGATAAAAGTGATATGACTTGTTTATCCTCTTGAAAGTACTTTTATATCGTCCAACAGGAGTCTGGCAGAGCAGGGCGTGATGGTAAACCGGCGTTCTGTCGCATATACTACTGCCGGTCGGAGCGCAACGCCGTCGATTTCCTGCTGAAGAAGGAGCTGGCTATGGCGCGCACGCCCGAGCAGAAGCAGAGGTGCAAGAACGCCTACAAGAGCTTCGAGATCATGGTCAAATACTGCGAGGATGTTAGGTGAGGTGCTGGTACACTTCCTCGCACCCTTATTTGCGAGAGGCCTTTGCACTACAGTGGAATCATACTGATCGTAATCAAATACTAATCACCCCATGCGCGCCATAGAACGAGATCACAAATACTACTACATAAACAGGATGGCGTATGTACACACCTTCACATCACAGCTCGCAGCTGTAAGACAATAATTTATTCACTGTGTTGCTCGGCTCCTTTAAAATCTCCCCTGAAGTGCGGATATGAGGTGCGCTATCTGAAGTTAGTGAGGAAGTGGCCATTCATGTCCTAATATAAAATCATTGAATTTGAATAGTATGGGAAGAAGTATTCCGTAGTTACTTATGGAATCAAAGTTACTGGCGCTAGCGTCGCACAGTTTTCAAGCTGTGGTTGTTGTTCACACTCCGTTATTTGTTCAAATAGACAAAAAGCAATAGCTTTTGCTAGAACAGTTTTTTTCGTGTTTATAAATTTGTACTTATTCAAAGTATTACATTGAAATCTTAGTGCGAAAATCATAATTTTACGTCCACAATTTTAAGAAATTCACAACACCTGCTTCTCGCTTGAATACATTTATTACCTATATTAGATGTCACCCTAATGCCTATGAAGCTTGTCGCTAAATTTTATCTGTCGCCGGCGGCGCCCTCTGCGCTTCGGCCACCACTAGTTTGATTGTCGCAGTGGCGCTGCTCTGGCGCTGGGCCACTTTCTTTGTCGCCTCTTCTCTAGTATGGTAGGTTTCTTCCCTACTATTCAATTTCAATGCTATAATAAATTGTGTGCCGGTGCCATTGACTGAATAATATCTAGACAAGCTGAGCACGTACACTGGAAAGGTATGGAGATATGACAAAAATGTATGAAAAATCGTTCCGTTTCCGTTTGTAGATGTCGTCACAAGACGTTCGCGGAGTACTTCGGTGAGGAGCCGCCGGTGTGCCAGATGCGGTGCGACGCGTGCGCGGACGAGCGCGCCGTGCGCCGCGCGCTGGACCAGCACCAGCGCCGCGCCATGAGCGCCAGGCTCGACCGCGGCGGATTCCTCTCACACGACGACGTGTCTGACCTCTACGGTGAGGGACGGTGTGGACAGAAGAAGTTAGTATATCATCACAATTTGTTTTAAACTCTCACAGGCATGTCGTTGATGTAGGCATCACATACAACAACGACACAAGCATGTAACATCTACCATGGTCGGGCAATCCGGCGTGATAACCATTATACCAACCAGCATAGGTAGCATGGCACCGTGATATAACGCTATCACACCTTCGCTCTCTTTCTATTTGCGTACGAACGAACGAGATAAAAGACGTGATACAGCCGTATCACGATTCACGTGTAACATGCTACGGCTTCTGGTCTTCAAATACATTCAAATTGATTCCACAGGGAATATTATATTTCCTAGAGAATATATTACTATTCTAAACGCACCAAATTCAGAATATTACGTAGTAAATATGAAAAAAGAAAAATTACTCGTTGCGATATTTCAGAGATCAATCAGGATCGCGGCGATGGCGCTCAGTCAACGCTTGTACTTAAAAATCGCGGCGATTCGGTTACGACGTGGCATCGGTACAGTTGCGACATCGCCTATACTCAAAAATATCTTGTGTGATAGGTCTCTGAGGGAAAGTATTTTGATAGAAACATTTAGTTTGATTTTGATACACCGTGGCGCCATCTAGCGGTCCCCTGTTAAATCCCAAATAAAAAATATTTTGTTCTTATATTTTAACTGTGTAGGGAAGCGGGAGGATACGAGAAGGACGACAGCGACGGTTCAGACGGGGAGAGCAGTCGCCGACGCATCGCGGCGGAGACCAAGACGCTGATCATGCAGGAGTTCGCCAACAGAAAGAAGGGTATCGAGAAGGACAGGGCGCGGAACAACGACGCTGAGTCCGCAAAACACTCCAAGTGCAAGGCTGCTGATAGTACTGGGACAAAGGTTGGTGTTATACTAGCATACTAAAATTATAACGTTCCAACAAGTTCTTAACGCGTTTTTGGAAATATTTGTGTTTCCCATAATAATTTGTTGCATTTTAGTTTAAACTAGAGTTTACCCGCGACTTCGTCCGCACAAATTATTCAGATCATAAGCTATCGCACAAAAAAAGTTTCATCAAAATCGGTTCAGTAGTTTTTGCGTGATGCTGTTACAAACATACAAACAAACAAAAACTACCCTTGAGATTGGGATAGATACCTATTCCACAAACTACTTGACATTGGCAGAAATACACTGCAAGTAAGTCAATGCAGTCACAAGCAAAATGCAATTAAACGCATAAATGAAAAAAAAAACTTTTGGGATCTCTAATAGGACAACTCTTAACTTCTTGTTTTTGACAAATCACCACATTGTTTCCAGGTAAACGGACTAACAGTAGCGAGCCGAGAAGGATACATGTCCCTGCTGAAAGACGCTTTAACAAACAACCTCGCCAACATGAAGGGCGTGGACGAACCTGACAGACCGCTGTCGAAGCACGACGTGGAGCAGTGCGCCGTTGAACTGGAGTACGAGGGCTTCTCTAGGAGCACCGTCATCAGTCTGTACAGGCGGGCTATGACTAAAATGGTAATTTTGTTTGGTATTTCGTTTTTTGGGACTTTGGGGGCCATAGGTTCAGGCAAACATTTTCTATGACAAACGCTATTGCCCAGCCCTCCGAAAAGTGCGTGCGTGTGCCGTATTTTCGATTAAAAAGAATTAATAAAAGTACTTTTTATAGTTCCAGTAATTATATCTGGTTGCAAGTTATTCTAGTTTGAGAAAATAATGTGAAAATGCGTTATTTTCTTAACTTTTCGAAATAAAAACTATCGTGTGATTTCAGTCGTTTATTCAATTTATGATTTCACTAGATAAACTATCCAAGAATACTGTCTATTTTAATCGTTTCGGTAACTTATCTTGTAGAAAAACGAAAAATGAGAGACCCCTTCCCAGGTAATTCCGGGACGTATGGCCCGTTAATATAAATACTTATGATTATTAACGCCGTCACACAGGATATTCATAGTGTAATAAAAACGACTAGTGGTGAATCTCCGTGTCGCGGTACCGACTTGCCTGCGCGCGGTACCGACTTTGTGAATTCAATGCCGGTGGGCCGTTCCCCGCACACCGACCGCGTCGCTGACCTTCACCACTAGTAGTTTTTATGACACTATGGTATAGCTGTGTGACGGCGTAATTTTCTATTTCTACATGCCATATCAGGATGTAAGTATGTTCGTAGGTTCTAAACGACGCAAAATTATGGTAGATGAAGTGTCGAACAGCAGATTTTTTTGGAGAAGGTTGTTCGTTTTTGTGGTCTGAGTCTGAAGCATTCCTTTACACATGTAACGCATTTAAGTATACACTCTGTATCTTGTATACAAAAATAAAAATAAACATTTAAAACTTTTAAGGGGGTTGTTTAGACCATCAAACTGAACAACTTTCACTACCAACCAACCAACATCGAAATCGCAAAAAAAAATTCATGTTCCATACTAAACTACAAATCTACTCGAGCTAAATGTATGGGACAGCAGATTTTTTTTTTTCGCAATTTTGATGTGGGTCCCATAGTGTTCAGTTTGATGGTTTAAACATTAAAAGTTTTCAATGTTTTTTTACTTTTGTAACACCCAGTATAAACAGTGTTGTTAATTATTTTTTTCAGATATCTGCAGTGAAGGCGTGTAGAGATGGCCTCTATCCACAATTGAAATCATATGAGCCAAAGAAGCGTAACACGCTTAGCGAATTCGTTAAAGATTTCGAATCACAAAAACAACAAGAGAAATCGCAGAAACATCACGGTTTTATAACTGCTTCCGAATTAGAAAGAGGTAAGTTTCATTAATTCATTATCATCATCATCATCATCAGCGTTGGATAACCCTAAATAGGATTACGGTTGTGAGTTAATGGATATACTAGAGTTAACCCGCGACTTCGTCCGTACAAATTATATACCAGATTTTAAGCCAAATCATAAGCTGTCAAACAAAAAAAGTTTCATCAAAATCGGTTTAGTAGTTTTTGCTTGATGCTCGCACAAACACACACACACAAACAGACTGACAAAAATCCCAAAAATGTTGAATTGGATTCACCTTAATACCATTTCGTAATATTTTTTTTGTAAATATCTTCAATGTACAAACACTTCTGTTACAGTTTTATAATAGTTAAGATGTATCTCCACCACCACCAGCATCATCATCGGTCTATATACATGCCACTGCAAGGCACAGGTCTACTCTCAAGGATGTGGGCGATAGTCCACCACGCGTGTCTCATGCGGATTGGTAGACTTCACATACGTATTGGAATTTCTTCTTCAGCGAATGCAGGTTTCCTCGCGATGTTTTCCTTCACCGTTTGAGAGTAGTCGTACTTAATTAACATACATAATTTAGAAAAAACTTATCGGGACATGGCATGGCATCCGTGCGGATTCGAACCCGGACCTCAAGATTGAGTTTCCTAGCCTCTCCGCAATGCGCCACCGAGGCTATCATGAATTCTTATGTTGCATGATTTGCCTAGAATTAAGATTTCGGAATTTTGCTTCCGAGGAATTAAGTTGTCAAATTTTTTAACTTGATTTATCGTTCGTTTTAGGAGAAATTGAAAGTAAAAACGAAGAGAGACCGCTTTCTAAAGCCGATAAAGAGACTAAAAGAAAAGCAAATTCTTTCAAAAGAGATCCTCTCATGCAAACAAAACTTCAGTGTTTCTTCAAGAAAGCTTCAGATAAATCTCCGGGTTCTACGCCCGGTCAGAGCGAAGACGATGACGGTCTAGTCGTTGACGAAAACGGTAAAGACAACTACGACGATACAACTTTAAAGTTAGAAGAACAGGACAATTTAGACAATAACAATCATGACGACACTACTTTAAAAATAGAAGAAGAATCTGATAATGACGATAGAAAAGGTGACGGTAATACAAACACTTTCGTCATTAATATAACTTTACAAGGCGTACCCAATAAGAACAAAGATAAAGGTGAAGAAACAGTTGACATAAAAAAAGAGATCTTGTCCCCTAATAAAATAAAGCCGACAGCAAAAAGAAAACTGCATGACCTTTTTGGTGAATCGGACAGTGAAGAGGAGGTAACAGAATCGAAGAAAGCCAAAGCAGATAAACATTCAAAAAAGAATAGTAAAGATAAAATGTCACCACAAGAATCAAAGAGTATTAAAACAGAGCGTAAAGAACCAAAAAGGACTAAATCTGACCATAAAGACACTGAAAAAATTAAAAAACAATCCCCAGACTCAAAGAAGAGCAATACAGAGCGAAATGATACCAAAAAACATAAAAAAGAAAGCGAAGAATCGAAAAAACATAAAACAGACGAAGACGAAAAGAGAAAGGAAAAAAAAGAACACGAAAGAAAAAGAAGAAAGTCAAGTGAAAGTAAAAATAGTAGTAGTAAAAAGGGTCGCGAAAAGGATGGTCAAAAAGTTTCATCTGATCACAGCAAAAGGAATAAAGATGTGACAAAAGAATCAGTGCTTGGTGCATTATCCGACAGTGATTCTGAAAAGGAGCTTGTTATAGATGATGGTACTGAATCTCACACAAATAATAACGAAGCAGAAGGGCTTATTTCAAAGAATACGTCTCATAGTTCTAATGACACTAACAATTCTTCAGTGGATATAGATAGAGATGATGCCGAGCATAAGAACGATTCAAGTGAAATAAACGGCCCTCCCCCACTCGAGGTAGATGACTCTAAATTGGACAAAGCACTTAGGCTGAGTAAAGAAGCAGATAAAGTTTTGCAGGCATTAAAACAATTCTCAGAAATGCCGCCTGAACCAGTAGTGGTAGAAAAACCACCAGATGAAGCCAAACCACCACTGCTTGAACCTACTGTTACATCACAATCACCAAGTAAACACAAACCAATAGTCGATAAAAAGAGTAAGTTAAGTTTGAAAAATAAATCTAAGGAACGGCATAATATTAAGGATAAAACTAAGAAATCAGACAAGCTCAAAGTTGAGAAGAAGAAAGTAAAAGAAGAGGTGGTTGCAAAGAAAACAGAGAAAGTAGATGTAGCGGGACTAGTCGTGAAGTCGCTGATGCCCTATTACAAGAGCAAGCAGATAAACAGTCGAGACCTGTTCAAGGTAACGGCGCGGCACATCGTTCACCAGCTACTGGCCATCCAAGTTACCGGTAAGTTGTTATTCTGGTTATACCGTGGAATTTTATACTTGTGTTAACAAATGATAGAAAAACTAGGCCTAAACATTTATGAGATGCAAATTTAATTCGTTGTCTTTGTATGTAGCTCCCACTAAACTCTGGTCTAAATAGCACGATTTTGTATCTAAAACTATAATGAGAGGGTTTAGTCAATATATATGACCGATTCTACAAATGACTGATTCGTGAAATGACCCATTAGGTTGGTTTATTAAAAGTTTGTTATTTTTCAGAGGAGGCAGCAATAAACGTACTTTTGAAGAAAGCATTCAGTAAAGAAGTTAAAATTGAAAATGAGAGTGACTTAGTAGTTAAACTAAATCTAAGCAATAATATGTAATTTATTGTTATGTATAATTATTGTTGTTTGGCAAGTTTAAACGCCGCTAATATTATTCTTATACACAGTTTAATAAATGGCAATTTAAATGTGTTTGTTTGCTTTGTTATGAAATAAAACAATTAATTATTTTTTAATTTTGTCGTTTATTTCAGTGTATAAAATACATAATCTACGAAGTATAGATTTGATAAAACAGTTTCATTTATTTTTTGGGTACATAAAATTTGAAATTGTCAACTTGATTAATATAATTAAATTAATGATTTTTATTCTTACCTTTATCAATAGCCTGAGAAATACTTTACACTTATCATTTATTTCTTTATATCATTATGATTCGTACAAAAATAGTACCTATAAAATAAAAATACAATACAAATAGATGCTCTGCATCCATATCTCGCAGTTCTCTAACACTCAAAACTAGTACTTGGTCCATCAAAACTAGTACTTCGCCCATCAGAACTAGTACTCGGTCTATCAAAACTAGTAGTGCCACTTGCAGGACTAGTGCTAGCACTATTATTAGCCTGGCTGTTTCTCTGTCCATACGTGCGATTAATCTTGTGTCTAGCATCGACCGAAGTCTGCTCTGATTCGATGTTCGTAGGCCCCGTAGGGTCGTCACCCGTAGACCTTTGGGCGTACTCTGAGTGTCACCGTGCCCCCCTCTCCCGCATCCGCACAGCCCCGCGTCATATCCGCAGCGCACGCTTGCGGGGCGGGGACCGGGCGTGACGCTGCGCACGTTTACGGGAAGCTTTTGGTGTTTCTGGTTCGTGGGTAGTGGATGACGTCACGAGGTTCCGCGCGTTACCGAATGAAGGCTCCAAGCCGATTGTCTCTTGGAATTGGCGCACGCGTTCTACTAGTTCTTCGTCGTTTTCTATTAGCTCTTCGATCTGTAGAAAAATTACCAATGTAATTATGTAGATGTATTGATATACTTAAAAGGCAATTGTGGATTGTCTGAAGCTAATGTGAAGTCTTTGAGGCTTTCGCGGTCACTCATCCTATTCCACCTGCCTATTCCCATTCTTAGTTTTTAGTAGTCGACATTACATTGCTTAGGTCTGGTATCCACCAAAGCGGAGCTGTATAAAATCCACCAATAGTCGACACGTTCGATAGTGTCATAAAGAAATTGAATCTATTTTATTGGTTGATTTTACACATCTCCACTCCGCTCCGCGTCACTGGAAACGCATTAATCCTGTCGTAAATGTCTTTCACATAATTAATACATTTTTTTTAATGATTTGTACAGTTTGCTCAGGGATAAGTTACTGCTTGTTACTGCGGACTATTGGGGGGACCACACCAGTGTCAGCGAAACGCCCTGGTAGGTCTACATAACCAGTGAATGATCTTAAGCAAATTGCCCAAGGGGCACCCATAATGTATAATGGGTATGGACCTCGGCAATGCGCGTTGCTGGGGTTGATTGCGTAGCGGGGATCGGTGAGATCCATCTCTTCATCGGTCTAATAAGTAAGGGCCGTATCACACAAGCGATTTTGAGGTAGGCGGCCACCTGACCGTCGCGCGACCAAGTGCGCGAGTACAGCCGCAGCACCGCCGGCACCAGCACCTCCGCTACTGTCCGCTTCATTGTATACTATAGTGATATGTGTTGTGTATACTATACCTCTTGTCGGTAGTCGTTGAGTAGGTCGTTGGCGATGCGCACGAGGTAGGCGGCCACCTGACCGCCGCGCGACCCCACGCGCGAGTACAGCCGCAGCACCGCCGGCACCAGCACCTCCGCTACTGTCCGCTTCATTTTCTGCAAGTTTAGCACAGCGTAAGCATATGCTCATGACTATATTCCCCGGGAGGGTAGTTAGTGATATTATTAAGTTTGGAATGTCTACTTACATGGGATACGATGTTAGTAGTAACTCGTTCTTGAAGGTCATCTATGTCGGCTGTTTCTCCTTCCCGCTGCGGTTTCCCTGTGGGATAAAATGCGTATTTAATTATGTTTCAGCCAAACGATACGCACCGATACGTACCGCACGTGCCTAACCCTTTTTTACGATTTTTTTTTTGCTCAATCAGTATGACCCAGCCTGTTGTGCTGAGGGTCGCGAGTTCGAACCACGCAAGGGGCAAGATGAATACGAATATTTGTACCTGTGTCATAGATGTTTGTATCTATTTATCATAATACAAGTCTGTACTAGATTCTGGTGCTTTAAATGGGACTAGATAATCTGTGTGACAAAGATATTTATACGTACCTTTAATCAAAAGGTTTTTTTACTTTCCACAATTTCCTGATGCTCTTTACCTGACCGGGCCATACTTACTGGGTAACTTCATCCTGGGTCCGCACAGCAACGTAATAGTATCGAGCAGAGCGGCGTTCAAGGCGGGCGGTATCTCCCCGTCTCCCTCGTCAGTGACATCGGCGGCGTGCTCCAGGATCTCCCGCGCCAGCCTGCACTGCAGGTTGAGCTTCTGCACGATGGATAGCCGCTGCAGCATTACGTCGTAGATCAGCTGACGGGCGTCGAACGATATGTTCTCTGTGGACGGTGTGATGAAAATAAAAAATGTTATAAATGTGTATAGTTTGTAAAATATACTTTGATTCACAGGTGAATCTGTCATATTCCTAAATTTTTAAAGTTTGTCTCTGTTGCTTTTCTAACATACATTACTACATTCTCGCCGAGAAGGGCCGAGAACGAGAGTGTGGATGCCCTTCATTGTTTTCGCGGCGTCCTGAGCCGTAGTTAATGTTACTTTGAAAGTTCGTACCGAGAATTCTCGCCGATAAGTTCTCGCGGGAGTGTAGTTCCTGCATTACGCATTGCTCCGTCCTGCTGTCACGGCAGGTATCTAGCGAATAAGCGTAAAGCGAGGAATCTCATCTTTGCTGAACAGGCAGGAAAGACCATTAAGTCTTAATCTGACAGAAGCGAGTGTCGGTAAGTATGTGTGTGTACCGGAGTCGTCGTTGTTGTAGTGCATGACGCAGTCTACAAAGTGGTGGTAGATTGCGTCAGTGGTGAGGCAACAGGTCACGTAGTACTCGGCCGGTTCGCGCACGTCGTGGTCCTCGTCCGCCAGCAGCGCGCAGTACCTGACCACAAACGTTTCTGGTTAGCATAGCACGCTATGGAAACTCAATTACGAGGGTCCGGGCTCGAATCCGCACAGACGCAATGCCATGTACGAATGAGTTTTTCTAACTTATGCACCGATTGTACTCAAACGTTGAAGGAAAACCTACATGCGCTGAATAAGTCTTCCAATCAGCATCCGCTGAGGGTAGGCCTATGCCCTGCAGTGGGACGTATAATAGGCTGATGATGATCCAAAGGGTGTCAATGGGACCCGATTACTAGGTTTACACATACTGTGCTTGCACGATCTTTCTGTCATAACTTTAAAGAGCGGTATCTTTTGTTCTGGCATTAAGTTTTAAGGCGCAGCGGCGCGGCCGTGCCCGCGGACAGGCAGCCGCTCACGATGTATATATACATACGTGTAGTAGAGGGGTGTGCGCAGACGCAGGTAGCCGGCGAGCAGTAGGCGCGTGAGAGCGCGCGCGGCGGCGCGGCGCAGAGGCGCGGCCGTGCCCGCGGACAGGCAGCCGCACACGCAGCCCAGCAGCGGCTCTACGATGCACGTGTATCTGCGGACGTACGGGGAAGGTCGATCATCGATAGACTAATTCTACTGTGAAAATAAATAATATGTTTGTTCAAAAACATTAGTCTAAATTCGGTTGCTTAATTTCGATAAGCTGAACTGCTACAAGAACTTGTTCACGACACACTTCTTCAACGAAGCTATACACAGGCATAGATATGACAGGTTCAAAACGGGTGTATATTCGGACATCAATGATGTCGATACACTATGGAATTTTGTTGGAGGTGTGTGTACCTGGTGCATATGTCAGTGAGCGCGAGCAGAGCGTTGAGGCGGGGTGCGGGGGGCGCGGCGGGGTCGCTCAGCAGGGCGGCGAGGGGGGGCGCGGCGGCGGCGGCCGCGTCGCGCGACCGCACACACAGCCGCCCGCAGCCCGCCACGCTCGCGCCGCGAGCCGCATCCGACCAGTCTGCACAGAACCAAGAACGATTTTACACGCTATATTTCGTGCCGCGATAGGTCCTCGGCTCGTATCCTCTTGTCCACGTCCGTGTGTAATGCGAGCATTGATATCTTATAAAAGAACAAGATGAAAAGTCTCATAAAATCTTAGCTAATTTTTGTCCGAATTGACACATACTTTTAAAATTATTGCAAAGAGGTTGAAACCACTAACCTTTTTTTCTATTCATCGTTTCAGGTAATACGTATTAATGGAACATATACCTTACTTTCCAGGTTTAAAGTTTTAAATACTTTTTTAAAACGGCATTTTGAAAAGGAACAAGATGTCAACTATCAGACGATGACAGGAGTGATATTTTTGAAAGTCACAAGTTCAAATCAGTCGCAGTAGAAAATGTTAAAATTCCTATGGAAATCTTTCTACTGCGGATTTGAACGTGTGACTTTCAAAAATCGCACTCCAGAACAGAGACAAATTATAAGGGGTCGTAGTTTCGTAGGGTCAGAGTTTCGGTACTACTGGTGAAACGTGGATGTTCTGAGGTTTCAGAATATCTCTGACTACCCCCTCGGGGACTATAGTCGTGAGCATATGCTTATGCTGAAGGGTGATACTAATACGTCATATTTGATTATTAAACTTTGTCGTATTTAGTATGTTTACAGTCAGAGAGATGGCGCGGTGCAGAGGCAAAACAGGTACTTTTATTCGTTAAGTACCTCTTATGAGTCTACCATTTTTGGTCCGCTTATTGTGTATCTTGTTCTGTATAAGAGGTCAACGGTAGCGAGTGTTACCTGGCGGGGGGTCCTGTATGGCGGTGAGGAAGGCTCGCAGGAGCGCGGGGGAGGGCGGGGCGGGGGCTACGAGCGACAGGTCCGCGGCGCGCACCCACTCGTCCACGTCCGTGCCCGACACCGCTCGCCGCTCCGCTGTTAAACAAACACATCTGTCCTTAGTATAATTTAATATACTTTAGTATGCACTAATCTCTGATTCATAATTTAGCGAATAACTCTGACGGAATTATAATGGCTATGAATGAATGTTACGTCAAAATTAATGACTGAAACTTTTATCTGGCTCAGATTGTACTATGTGACGTTTACGTAAATCATGTGAGCTTGAGAATGGTATGAGGGCTTAGACAATATAACTAGGGACCGCCTTGCGGTAGCATTTCCCCTCTGCCACGTTAATAGATCAATTGAATTATGTGCATTCGCATACAATTTTATTCCTTATCACAAAAAGTGGCAGAAAAGTTTGTTAGTAGAATCACACGCGTAACTCGTCCATAGTTATATTGTCTAAGTATGAGGGTGGTTATAATAAACTTACATAACTGCATCAGTTCTGTAGCCCACTGTAAGTTATCTGGGTCTAGCTGTCCGGCCAGTGTGGTGCACGCGAGCCTATTGCCTGTGGAAAAAATAAGTTTATACTGGATTGAGAACATCGTACCATGATAGTACCATCACCTGGTTTAATTGCGAAAAATCTTTTTTTTGTGAACACCTATACTCATTTCAAATAGCAACCAAATTTTAAGGTAATTTTGAATTACAGAAACAGAGATTTGAAACTCGTATTCTTAGAATTGGCTAGAAAGCTATAGTATAGGAATCGGAAAATCTTTTCGTCCTTAATTATAGAAACTTATAAAAACATCCCTGCCAAATTTTAAGTTTAAGTCTTTGTAGTTTTAGATATTTGAGTGTTCAGTGAGTGTGCGGATTTGCATAGATTCAAGCAAATCTGACACAGCTACGCTGAAAAATTTTCAAATTTCTGTCACAGCGTGCGCTGCGATAGACTTGACAGTTCCTAACACCCACTTCGCACATAGCCAATAGAATGGTAACATTAGTCGCGCTGCAATTCTGGCGGAGTACGGACGCGTGCGTATCGGCGCATTGGGATTGCACGTGGCTCCACCATTTTGTGAACTCTTTTGTGTTTTAACCTTAAAACGATCACTTGAGATTATAAACTACTTACATTGGCAAAACTGCCACTCTAGACTTAATAAATACTACTGATCATTTTCCTTCATATACTATCCACATAACGAGACATTGGCTGAATTGTGATAAAACATCGGATGCCACTAAACAAAAATTGAATTGAATTAAATTGAATGGTAACATTGTATGATGTCATACCGTCGTCGTGTGAGGCTGCGAGTCGTCGCACGAGGTGGTCGCGCAGAGTAGTACGCTCGCTCGGGCCCACCCAGCGCGACCACGACGATATCAGCTCCAGTATGAGCGGCATCAGCCTCACGTCGCGCATCTGTGGTACCAACCGATCTAGGTATTACTTTGTATCTATGATGTTTGACTTAAATTTGTTGTTTCAAAAATACAAATCAACATTTAAGGGGATGGTTTAGACCATCAAACTGAACAACTTTCACTATGGGACCAATATCGAAATCGCGAAAAAAAAAATCGGATGTTCCATACTAAACTACAAATCTACTCGAGCTACTACAGTTGCTCGATGTTGGTCTTTCAACTTCAGTAAATTGTTCAGTTTGATGGTCTTAACAACCCCCTTAAAAGTTTTAAATGTTTATTTTACTTTTGTAACACCTTGTACATTGACAGGTTAGTTTATAAATAAAATCTTTTTATTGTGTGCGTAACTTGGACGACACTGTTGTGTCATCCGGTTGGTAGCTCCCGATATCGCTGGAAAAGATGAACGGCATACTTTTTTATCGGAAACAAGTGAAGTGGGTCTTACTTCAGTTCCTTGAGCAATGTTAGAAACGAATATTTAAAAAAATTGGGTACAATATATAAAAAGTCGCAAGAGACCTTAGTGTCGTCGGCGAGCCGGTAGTAGAACTCGAGCACGAAGCTGACGTCGTTGTAGTCGACGTGTCGCGCGGCGCTCGTCAGCAGCACGAGGCAATGCAGGTCGCGTTCATCGTCGAGTGCGCCGAGGTGTGTGCTCATTATGTCCACTAGGCGGTGGCTGAGAGCAACAAACAAAGGTGCAAAACCTGAGACTAGGAGCCTATTTAGGGGTACTATTGTGTAACATGCTGTTGAAGATTGATACCCAATCGAAAAGTTTTTTTACTAGCCCTTGGTGTGTCTTTGGAAAATACATAATGGTAATTTTCAGGAAAATATGTACAATACGATATCACTTAATCTTTGCAACATGCTGGCTACCCTTTTTTCTTCTATTTAAATTTAAAAGACATTATAATGTTTAACAGGGATATATCATAGGTTTAACTATGTTATAAGTATTCTAATGATTCTGAGTCAATGAATCCTCTTGGAGAATATCATATACCTATAGTAAGACCAGGAAAATAAGTCCAATCGTCGTTCGCGCGGACAGGAACAATTTGATAATTATAATTATCATTTTAGCTACTCTGTTGAAGAGTGAAACTGATTGCCATGCAGTCTAAAACCGAATGTAGATAGCGTCGGTCATGCGTCAGGCGGCGAAATCAATCGACAAATAGAAGCGGATAATTGTTGGCGCGGTAGAATATCGTGATTGGTTTGCACAGTTTCAATAATAATCAACTGCCCATGTACATTCGTAAGACTTATAAACATAATACTACTGTACCTGATACAGCTGCCGCTCTTAGCGAGCAAAGCGCAGGCCTTCTGCAGATGTCGCCGCATGTTGTGCCGGGTGACTCCGGCGAGGAACATCCAGGGCAGTAGGTCCTCACACGCCCCCACCGAGTACTTCTGTAGACGGTCTATAAGCAGCTGCTGGATCAAGGCCACTACTTGCTCTTGTATCTAAGACAATAAATATTTATGTTTTTAATGGCTTGATGGGAAAAAAAATTGATTCTCGGTGTCAAGTTTCGGACCCCAGTGAATGTAACGTGAAGCCAGGAGTGAAGATCGCGCAACAAGTTATGAGCGATGAACTTGAATGCGCAGACATCAAATTCGAGTCCAATTGGCAGGGGAAAGCGGGAGGTGGCGTGGTCAGCGTACCTTGGTCTCAGTATCGGAGAGCTGATGCATGGGCACAGAGAGGAACACGGCGTCGCAAGGCCGCTGCGTCACCTCTCGCCGAGCGTCCCTATCGCAGACGAGTGTGTATTTAAGTGGTCTGTACCTTGGTCTCAGGGTCGGAGAGCTGGTGCATGGGCCCGGAGAGGAAGGCGTCGAACACGGCGTCGCAGGGCCGCTGCGTCACCAGCTCGCCGAGCGTCCCTATCGCAGACGACCGCACCAGGATGCTCGCATCGCGGCAAAGACCCACCAGGATCTGTTACGTACAACATTACTTTGTTACGCAAACTTAATAAGACTAAGATTGGTACGAAAACTACTTTTAAATTTAGATATTCAACAAAAGTTCAGGTTCGATTTTAGACATTCGAGATCTTCTTAAAGTACTAAGTATTTCGCAAATGGCCAATTTCTCATTTTGACTACCGGCGTTATAATTTTAATCACTAAGTAAACCTCATACAGAGGAGCCAAAAAAGCGTGTTGAACGATGACCCGCTCGCCGTAATATACCATTGCATGGGGATTTTTGTAAAATATTACAGTAGTAGTTACCCCGAGGTCAGTCGGCTGTGGGTCGGGCGCGCGCGGCGCCACGAGGGAGCGGTGCACGAGCGCGAGCGCGGCCTTGCGCACCGCCGCCCGCTCGTCACACACCCCACGCGCTGCGACCACCATCAGCCGCGACACACAACCATCACCGTTCAGCTCCTAAAAGAGCACACACCTTTATTAACAATCTGGACAAGTGAAGAAGAAACAAAAGCATAATCTTCGAACAAACAACTGATCAAATAAGAAAACAATCAGGTGATCGACCGATCGGAAACGCAATAGAATAGGAAAAAATATGTTCTTGCGATTCAGTCTTTCAACAAAATAAATCTCTATTTTCAATCCGTTAATTCTTTGGTCATTCACATATGTTGTGGAGAAACAAATATTATTATGTTTGCTCAACTGTTCGTTTATCACCGAAACTTTGCAGACCGATTAATATCAGTTATGTTGCTGACTGTTGTTATGGGCGAAAGGCACCCATCCAGTCTGTTCGGTCCTGTTTACGTTTGGTCTACTCTGTCCGTTACGTCGAAGTCCCAGATAGACAAATCCCAATAAGTCTAATTCTTATTTGGTCTGATTACCATATAAAGTTTTTGACAAGGAAATCAAGTCCTTAAATGCTTAAAAAATCTGAAAACCAGAGAAGACTCGATCAGTCACTTTTATTTGGGTTGATGCTGTTCCAATATCCGGATTGGAGGGAAACTATCTATAGTACGTACATTGATAGCGTCCCTCATGGGCGCGCGGTCGCTGCCTAGGCACTCGGTGAGGATGGCAAGCGCGCGCGTACGCAGCGTGCTGGACACGTCGTGCACGCGCTCATACACGGCGCGCAGGATCTCCGCGTGCGGGACCGTGTGCGGTCGCTGCCGCAGCAGGCCCGCTATGTCCTCCTCCGTCACTTCGTGGTCGAGCTGGCAATTCAAACGTACCGAAGACTTTTGATCATTTAATGAGGCGTTTTTCAAGAGAAGTAAAAATAAAAATCGACAGATGGCGATAGTGGATGTGAAAAAAAATTATATAATTTGAAGTATGAAAGGGTTGGTTGTCTACTTGTCTATGGTTTGTTTGGCTGACAGCTAAATTGTTGAGGTTGTAAATCCGGCGGTTAGTGTCATTGAACTATTTCTTCCAATGAAAATGCCTCATTATGTGAAAATATTGTGTCAAATAAATCATGGGAAGCTTACATCTTTTGGTAGTGGTAGCACTTGACTATCTTGGCTGCTCTCATCATCTGTTGCCTGAGCTAATTTAGGATTTGCTTCTGATTTAGGATCATTTTCATCCATGGGTGTTTCTCCTTTTGATGCAGGTTTTCCACTTGTTTCATCAAATGCTTGATCACCTAATTGTTCATTTGTTTGATCGGTTGGTTGTTCGCCAGTTTCTTCATTTATTTGATCTGTTGGTTGATCACCAGGTTGTTCATTTGTTTGGTCGGTTGGTTGATCACCAGATTGTTCATTTATTTGATCGGTTGGTGGATCACTAGATTGTTCATTTGTTTGGTCAGTCAGTTGATCACCTGACTGTTCTTTTGATTGATCATTTGGATCGCCTGATTGTTTTTTTGATTGTTCACCTGATTGTTCATTTACTGAAAGGATTGTTAAAGTCAAGTTAAAAAGGCATAAATGTGAAGTGGATCACATTGTGTAGTACACAATTATTCAACACAAGCCTTCTCACCAGTAGGTTCCACAGGTTGTATGTTCTCTGTTGGTTTTACTTCTTCTGGATCATTACACAGCAACTTTGATAGTATTTCCTGTGAATCAATATTTGAATTATAAAGTTTACATATTATAATTAACTGGTCTATTTCGAATGTTGATGTTGTATGTTCTTTACGTAATGTATATTTCAAGTTTTGACATTCATGTATAAAGATAATAATCACCTAGTTTTCTAACATACCAGTGCAATATGTCGATGAGATATTTTGGCCGTAGTTGTCAGTTTCAGAAGCCACTTGACAATGCTTCGATAGGATTTGCGCGGCAGTAGGCTCATCATCCCTACCACTAGAGAAACGCGAGCTTGTCGCACTTCACTGCGCTCCTGTAAAAATTTACAAAGATATCAAATGGATCATTAATTGGATTATAACTAAAATTTCAATTTATCTATCATAAACTTGGAGAGTACATTTTATCATTTTTATACTTACTAAACCATCTTGAGTGTAGCAAAGGTGTTGCAGAAGGACAGTGTAGCCAGATAGGGCTGCTTTGCCATATCTGCTCAGCAGTAGTCCAGAGTATGTCACATATGACGCTCTGACGAGGTTCTGCAATTTAATTTTATTGGATAATAGCAGGAGCAAGATAAATGCAAGAGAAACAGATAGACTAGACTGCTTTTGTGTATAAGCTTGATGTCACAAAATATTGTTGATACAAATGAACAATAATGACAAAGGTGAACAATGCCCTAATTGATCTCAGATTTATACAAAGTAAGATAGTAGAAAGCCATTATAAGTGGCGACGGGCTCACCCCCCGTCACACTGGACAGAGTTTCGGTACTGGTGAAACGTGGATGCTCTGACGTTTCAGAACATCTCTGACTACCCCCTCGGGGAATATAGTCGTGAGCATATACATACACACATACAAGATAGTAGAAACTCAGAGGCATGGAAACATTGTATTTGGTCTAATTGTGTAACTATCTGATTTGATTATTATTATATCAACATGGTGTTTTTTTTCTCCAGTTTGCACCCGCTGTGAGTTTCATTTCATCTTGCCAGAGATATGGTACAATGGACACTGTTAGAGAAGGCCTTTGCCGCGAGGCACACTGATCTGTGAGACATTCTATAAACACAACCAAACTTCTCACAACACAAACGTTCAGGACAAGGGGTTTATTGAATCAAATTGGTGTATTTTTGACAGTTCTTTTAAATTCTGCTAACTAACATTTAGTTAATCAATTTCAGACATTGGATACTATGATCTAATAAAACAAAATAGCACTTAAAACTTGCCCAATACAGTCATATTACAATATTGATCTTGTAAACGGTAGAAATGGTAACATACATAATAGCCCTACAATCTTGGAAGGAATACATAAGTATCGTAATGAATGAATCCATACTTACATTAGCATTCTTACTATCAACAGATGCGGCTACAAGCTTCGGTAGAATACATTTGAAGAGGAGTCGTATTGCCACGGGGTTGGGCTCCCCGTTCGACTCCCAGATCAGAATGTCAATGATCTCATAGATCACTCTTGATATGTTCGCTAGTTCTATTGTATCTGAAATAACAGCATTATTTCTGCATCTACATAGTTTTTTCATACACAATTAATACACAATAGCCTAGCATGCCGCTACCAAGTAAAGATCAAGATGTGCCTCAATCTTTGTTACTATGCGGGTGCCAAAATGAGCACTCATGACAATAGGGTATTACACTGTTTTTTACAAACTGTTTTAAAGTAATCCTGAGATCGTAATGAGCCAGTAGAATTTTAATTTTCTAAAGCCGAAAAATGCCTTAAAAACTATTTGTTATTTATGAGTTTGAATTTTCGGACGGAAACGCTATGCTGTCTCGCTCGTGACGTCACTCCGTCAGGAAACGATACGACTTCGAAAGACCAAAGTAAAGAGATTTGTGAAGTGTCA
The DNA here is from genome assembly GCA_963924505.1 of Agonopterix alstromeriana. Taxonomy (NCBI): domain Eukaryota; kingdom Metazoa; phylum Arthropoda; class Insecta; order Lepidoptera; family Depressariidae; genus Agonopterix; species Agonopterix alstromeriana. The sequence goes on from OZ004670.1 coordinate 8,436,254, forward strand.
CTATCGGAGTAATCTCACATCGGAATCCAAAATGGTGAATGGCATTGTAGACATTTGAAAACCAGATTTAAAAAGACAATTTTAAAATTGCATTATTAAATTTACACTGCATTTTTATGAATAAATATCGACGTTTCTAGTAACTTTTTTTAAAATCTATCATAAACATGCATTTTAATATTTTTTCTTACATAGTGTAAAATACCACATTGTCATGTTTTGTCTCATGTGGCTTGCTAGCTGTGCAGTAAAGAAAAAAATCATTGTCTTAGACACAGTGTCGGAGAAAACTTACAAAAAATACAGAAGTGCTATTTTTGAAACTCACACTAACAAAATCATAATCAAATAATGTGTAAACTCCATACTGTTTGTTATTTTCTTATATGAATTAGGATTTGTGACATTCAAAAATAGCACTCCAGATCTTTTTAGTTATTACCCGACTGCACCAGAAGTTTAATTAATGTTTTTTTAGTCTTATTTTTTGTGTCAGAGATCTAATTTGGATTGTGTATTGTGTGTATTAGACAGAAAGTAATTTTAATAAATTTAAACAATTTTAATAGTTTCTCAAGAAAATAACTTACCAACATTAAGTTTATTCACAATAGCACCTCCAGTTATATCAACCAAGTTACTCAGAATATCTTCAAAGTTCATGTCTGTGGGATTCAGTTGTAGACTCTCTATGATGGCTCTCAGATCCAGAACAAAGTACCTTAGCTCCTTAATAAGAGAGTTCACTTCTCTTGTCAGCTCCTTCGTGTTGTAATAGTTAGCTTCCTTATCACACATGAGCTTTGGGAAACCGAGGCAAGCCAGGGAGTGTGCAAACAATTGCGAGTGGTAAATATGGTAGGCTTTGTATCCAGAAATAGACAAGAACTTGTAGTAAACGCGCGACGCCAACAACGCATTGTTACGGTACTCCTTAGTAAGCACGTTCTTAGTACCATGATCGATGTAATACGCTAAAATAGCCAACAACTTTTGATGCTCAACGAATTGCGACAAGGCTGCCCAAGACTTGTCTTCGTCGATTTCGTCGTTGAGCCATCTATCTATTGATTTCATAATACTCTGGAACACAGACTTGATATCCAGGGAATCCAATATGCCGTCATATTCAGAAGGAAACTCACCGAACTCTAGGAACTCTGAATAGAAAATGCCTTGCACCCAAGCTTCGTCAAGCACATCTAAACGTAAGTTACCAATTTCTTCTATAACTCTCTGCATTTTGAGATTTTGATTTCTTTTACTATAAAGTTAGAGATGCAATGAACACGTTGGACGTGAATATAAAATCATAATGTCCGGTAATAATTACAAAATATTGCAATGAAATTTGTAAACAAACAACACAAATCAAAACCCACGCTACCATCGGTTTGACATTTGGCTGTCAAACCAGGATTATAACTTTGCCTATAACAGCTTTAATTCCGATTGCTCCGTTGTGGCGCTGAAGTCACATTTTCCCTCATGAAACATCATCATTGGACGATGATGTTGATGATGAAAGAATAGACCAATAAAATTGACGGGAAGTTTTGCGCGGGAAGCGAAGAGAAATGGACGGGCTTTGTTTCTTAATTGGTTTTTCGTGGCTATAATTGTGTTGATTGTGGAATTAGTTTAATGGAGAACAATATAGTAAAAGTGAGAAATAAAGATAGGCGTTCCCGTTTGATTCGGATTGATCCCCACGTAAAACTCCCTTGAACATTGGAATGTGGGAATCACCCTCGCATTTTAAGATATCGGTATAGGTTAGGTTAGGTTCGAAGATAAATATAACTAAAGACAACGGCCCATTGCCTTTTTTTTTTTTTTTTGGTTCAATTCAAGGCAAAGGGTTTGATATCCCATACAGCCGATGTCTTTAATAAATTCTCTTATTTATAGCAATTAAAACGTTGGTGTTCGACGTTTTGACGCTTCTTTGGAGTTTTTGGAGACACCCGAAAGACGAAGGAAACGCAGAGAAGTCCACAGGAAAGAGGTGAACCGATCGCTTTGCCGCGCTACAAATGACGGAACACTTTTCCTGTTTACGACCCATACACCATCATATTTCACAGAACTGTATATTGTTCACTTGCACGACACTTTGTTACGCAAAAAAACACCAATTTTACGAACCAAAACTCACTATAAACAATAAAAATTCGATGAAATATGAGGACTCCAAACGTAGCTGACAAATTCCCGCCAAAAACTCCCCGGCCCATTGCCTTTCCAAAAGGATAAATTTATAAAAAATAAAAAGGTTTTTTTGACGTATAACATAACCTACAAATAAAAATACAAGACAATACTCTGAGACCCTTCATTTTTGATTTAAAATAGTTAAAAAGCCATTTTAGTGATTATCCTAATTAAAACTAGTTAAGTTACAAAATGGTGACAAGGAAACCAATATCCTGGTTTATAACAGATCAGGGACGCAAGTTTTCCTTCGCTCTCCTTACCAGTTCTGGAATTGCGTTTACATTGGCTAAGTTTGCACCTCACACATTTCTTCTGGACAAATATAAGGAATTCGTACACTATTACGAGTATGTACTATTTTATTTTTCAAATGATATACTTTGTAAGCTCTTAAATTAATTGTACTTTGAGGATAGGCACTGTTTTGTCCATACTAACGTATTCTCCGGTTTCCTCCCTAGTTAATGACACTAGAGCAAACAAAATTTTCACCACACAATCTATATCGCCTAAACCATGTCCCTATGTTTTGTTTTTTTGGATAAATTAATTACTATAATAACTACGAGCCTTCGAAAATGACGAAAAATTTCTAAATTTTACTGCTGTGTTCACACATCCAGCAATCAAATTTGACGAATATAAACAAAAAAAGGAATATATACAGACTTAGCCAAAGTCTTTCTCATATTATTCTTGAAAGAATTATTGAAATCGGTTTAGTTTTGGAGGAGGAAACAGGGGAGAATATGAAACTGTGATTTTGTCCATTTTATGTAGGTAAAATCAGTCCGCGCTGCACAGTCACTCGCGACAGCAATACAAGAAAACAATGAAAACGACAGCAAAACAATGAAATTTTAAACGAAGAGTCTACCCATCTAACTGAACAACTTTTACTATGGGAGCAAAAAAGAAAAAATCTGCTGTTGCATAGTAAACTGCAATGCCTACTCTACTCAAATGTATGCAACAGCAGATTTTTTTTGCTCCCATAGTAAAAGTTGTTCAGTTTGATGGGTAGACTCTTAGTTTAAAAGGATGCTAATGATATCAATTTTACCCTGTAGATCTGTTAAATACCTTTTCGTCAAATTTCTTGCAGACCGTCTATCCTCTTATATATTCTAAAACTTTTGTAAGTAATAGATAAATATTTAACCCTACAGCAATGGCAAGCCAGTAGATTTACCGAAGGAGCTTCAGGATAGATGTCAAGAGTGTCTGGACCTCCTCAACATATCAGATGTCCATAGGAAATTAGTAACACCTTTCAGGGTGTTTGGATATGATTTGTTCCATGCAGGTTAGTTAATATTTGTATGGTATGGTAATTAACTAGGCATGGAGCAATACAGCCCACTATTAATACGGCCCGAAAGCTCAGCAGGTAGTTAACCTGCCTGCTTTACTGAGGGTTGTGGGTTCAAATTCCATAAGGGGTAAATATTTGAATAATGAATTATGATATTTGTACCCGAGTCATGTGTGTTTGTATCTGCATACTATATTGCAGTGGCATGTGGTTAACTCGTCTAGGAGTGGCATGCACTCAGGGTAGACACAAAGACAATAAAACCTTAACAATTTCTAAACTAAAAGCATTTTGTTTACTAAATGACTTTTATATGTTTAATTACCTGTATTTAAACAAATCAAAGTCATTTAGTAAACAAAATGCTTTTTAGTTTAGAAATTTTTAAGGTTTTGCACTCTGGGTAGGTAAAAAGACAGTGAAACCTTAATAATTTCTAAACTTAAAAGCATTTTGTTCACGGTTGGGCACTTCAAACAACCACACAAATATCGTTGGCTAAAGTGTCAAACCTCGTAACTCCATTTTATTTTTCAAATTACATTTTATACAATTTTATTACGAATTTCTGAATGCATCCATGGCACAACTCTTAAATCCTTTTAAAAAGCCGTTGCAATTTAAAATGATAAATAGAAAACCACATAACTCTGGGCTGCCATTTTTCGTGGTGAAGTTTTTTGTGCCTCCTGTAAAATTTGATCTAATGGAGTTACGAGGTCTGACACTTTAGTCGACGATATGTTACAGTGACTTGAGTATTTTGATATAACTAGGTATTTAGGTGCTTAGTTAAAAGTAAAATTAAGGGATAGGCCTTACGGAAACATTTCAAACCGGAAAAATAAGTTAAAACAAATGACAGGTATACTTCAAATATGTACCGAGATAACAGATAAGTTTGCTAGTTTGTAAGGACCAAGTGTACTAGTTGTGTGTTTCAACTAAACGCGCTTTGGACATATCAATTAACTTTATTTTCATCTAAGTTTATACTTCATTCCAAATAAGGACGACAAGATTTTCCGATTCCTATTTCGCTTTCTGGCCAATTCTAAATGTAATTAATTTATTGGATACATATACTATCTGACATATCTTGGATGTTACTAAAGCTGTTCTAAGAATAAGTGAGAGGAAGTGTTTCAAATCTCTGTCTCTGTAATTCAAAATAGCCTTAATATTTCGTTGCTATTTTGAATGGAGTATAGGTGTATGTTATCTTTGTGGAAAGGTTTTATTCATTTAAAATAATTTACAGGAAGTAAATAAAAGTAAAGAATTAAGTCTCGGGCGGGACTTGAACCCACACTCTTCCAGTACAACATGCCTGTAACATGTTTAATTCATTTCAATTCAATTTTTGTTTAGTGGCATCCGATGTGTTATCACAATTCAGCCAATATCTCGTTATGTGGATAGTATATGAAGGAAAATAATCAGTAGTATTTATTAAGTCTAGAGTGGCAGTTTTGCCAGTGTAAGTAGGTTATAATCTCAAGTGATTGTTTTAAGGTTAAAACACAAAAGAGTTCACAAAATGGTGGAGCCACGTGCAATCCCAACGCGCCGATACGCACGCGTCAATACTCTGCCAGAATTGCAGCGCGACTCCGTAACATGTTTATAATCAATAATATTTTAAATTACAGGAAGTAGTACTTCAAAGTTTGGTGTGGCTGTTGGAATTCCTGTGAATTTTACCTATAAATCACTAGCGGACATAGAAAAAGATGATATTCAGGTATGCTTTTCCAAATATTGACTTGGATGAAACCAAAAAAGGGAAGATGTAGCAATACCTTAGATAAACTATAAGTCTAGATTGAGTCTCACGTTTCTACCGTATAAACAAAGTGGTCAACTTTCTTAGGTTGGTGTGCGTGAGGCGTCATACAACTTTTCTCTGTGTGTGGGTATAGCGACACGGTTTATCACCGAAATCGGTGATATTTTTTTCGAGAAATATAATGAGACATATAACTTATCAAAGAGCAATACCTTATTTACCATTTGGACAATAGAAGAGCATTTTAGTTATTAATGCCTAAGCCTATTAGTGTAGTTGCATCTATAAATAAAGATCTTATTCATAAAGTTGCACAGACTTCTTCATTTGATGTGTGCACATCCTAAATTGTATTGGTAAATTGTTGAAAGTCATTAAATAAATAGTTGTAGTTTTATATACTTTTTGTTTCTTGTTATTATAATAAAGTGAAATTTGGCAAACTAAATGCATTAAGTTTTTGTTGAGGTAGATTCTCTCACAAACATAAAAACACTAAAAACATAAAAACTCTCACAAACTGTCTGTGTCAGTGTAATAAGTGAACAAAGTAAGTACCTCAATTTAAACTCATGTAGTGAGTGACATCTTCCGTCTTTGGTTTCATCTAAGATTTTGAGATTTATTTTTTATATGAAATAAATTTAAAAATTGTGAGTGCTACTGCATGGTTAAATCCCTCGTTCGGTTAAGGACTGATTCTAAGTTGGTTAATTTATCATATGAAAACAAATACACTCATTTGATTTAACGTATTTTTATTTGCACAAATGCATTTCCTATAACCGCTATAAATTGTAACATTCTATAACATAATAGTTTGGTAATGTTGGCATCTCACCCAGCGTTGGACATCCTTGCAATAGGTGAGGCTTTGGATTAATGATAAAAATCAAAATTCCCAACTCAAACAAAAGTACTTAAAATAAGTATTATTTTGTGAATATACATAACTAATATTTATAAAGTAGGTTATTTACAATAAACTGCATACCTATTCGAAGATTAATAGCTTCATAAGAATATTGACTAAAACTTATATTATATAATTTTCTGTATTATATTTCAGGTGAACCACAAAAAAGTTGACTGGGAGTCGGAAACGGGCAAGAAGTTAGCAGATGCTCTAATTTTACCAGAGAAAGTACAACGGTTCGCTATTAGTAGAGAAATTCTAATGACTCAAAACTACAAAGTTATTCTAGAATCTATTTATCCATTTACTTGTGTCTTTTTTGTTTACAATCTGTCACAATATCTGAACAAGAGGCTTAATTTGTATGCGGCTCCATCAGCACTCAGGGGCACCTTATATACCATAGTGGGATTATTTGGTGCTGGAACATATTTCCTTTTAAAAGACATGACTGAAGTGCACTATGAAACAGAAGTTGATAAGAAACTGTGTGACCTCGGCCCTGATTATATTGAGAGTGGAGTTATATTTTATGACAAGATTTTAAAAAGAAATCAAGCTTTAAGAGAACTTATGGGGAGCGAAGGAGAAAGTAAATATAGCAAGATGGGAAATGAAAATTTTTTCATACGACAGCCTCGTTTAGCTCTAGTACACAGAAAACAATACTTTGAACATCGATTGAAAGAAGCCACGGGTGAAAAGAAAGAAGATTTAGAAGATACTTCATAATTTGTGTTACAAACAGTAAGATTTAAAACAATATACTAGTCTACCAAAATATTCTTGAGTATTTTTAAAAGTTTCAATGTGTCTATCTTAAAGTTTAGGCGACAACCCCTCTGCAAAATAGCAGGGAATATACATGAAGCTCTAATGGAACAATAAGAAAAGAAACGGTAAGGCAGGCATTTATTTACACTCGATCGATGGATAGAAATTATTGATTTTAAAAAACTAGATAATTATACATGATCTACTGTCTTGATTCGCCAATCCAACACATTACATGATCGATTCTGGATCAACGTGGATCGCGACCCGCGGATCGTGATCTGTATGGATCGTGTAATGGCTGCTCAAGGCGCGGTTTATACAGAAGAGACGTGTGGCAGTGGCGGATAGTCAAAGTAACACAATTATAAACCTTATAGTACGTAGCATAGCGTCGTTTGGAGAATTACGTCCAAGCCTCCAGGCGTCGTCACCTGGAGGAGCGGGCGCGATTCTCCTTTACGACAAAAATGACGCTATGCTACGTACTATAAGGTTTATATTATGTTACTTAGATTATCCTGCCACCGCCACACATCTCTTCTGTATAAACCGTGGCTAAAACGCCCTTCTCCGCAATTCAGGGCACAAGTAGTGGCTGCAACAGAAAATTATAAGTTGTAACCATTGAAATATTATGTACTACATACTAGAACTAACACGACAAACAGATGCGGTGCGCCACATGAGAGTACGACGAGCGCAGGCAGGTGAAAGGGATAGCGATAGAAAGAATGGGATAGCGTTGTTACGTGATGTGTTATTTCGAGTAGGTACATAATAGTTCAATGGTTGTAACTAACAATAAAAACCGGTCAAGTGCGAGTCGGGCTACTCGCGCACCGAGGGTTTCGTACCGCACAACAAAACATATTAACTCAACTAAAAAAAAAAAAAATTTCTCCGTACCCAAAGGGTTAAAGTTAAAATTCACAGAATATGCCTTATTACGGCGGATTGGTCCCGCCATTAGCGCGCGACCGACTCACACTTGGCAATTTTTATTTTTGTCATTTTTATTATTTGTTAACCAATCCGCCGTAACAACGCATATTCTGTGAATTTTAACTATCTAGCTATTACGGTTCAAAAGTTACAGCCCTAAACAGGTAGGACGCACGAACGGACGGACAACGTAGGCTTAATATAGGGTCCCGTTTTCACCCTTTGGGTACGGAACTCTAAAACAAAAAGTTTCATGAATGTTCAAAGGTGCCCTTCTTCTCCTTTAATAGATAAGATAATTTACATCGCAGCGTATAATTTCACTTCACTTCGGTTCGGGCTCGTGCGTGGCACAGAAATACGATCAATCACTCCTACCAGACAATTTACTATCAAACATTATCGAATTAATTACGTTGCTGATTATTATCGTGTTTGCGTATCTTGCGTAGGTTACCACCTTTGAATGTAGGGCAAAATCCGTTATTCAAAGTGTGGGGGGGGGGGGGGTTGTATATTTTTAGCAAGGGTAGTGTATGGACCATCTACGACATCAACAGAATTAATGAAATCGGGCTGTGCACTGCCTATGTTATATTTTTGTGTACAGCAAAGTCTACATAATCTAAGAACTTACATGGTGTGAGTATGTATTTACTCTGTGATATGAGCCATAGCCGATAACTCCCCTTGTACACTACTGCCGTCTTAAAGTCGTAAGGTTTTGATGTAACAGGAGAGCAGAAGTGTGCAAGGGCATAAGCATTTATGCTCCCGACTATGTTCCCCGAGGGGATAGTCAGAGATATTCTGAAACCTCAGAACATCCACGTTTCACCAGTAGTACCGAAACCACCAGTAGTACTACTATAGTGTGGAAGAAATAGCGAACATACCTACATGCAAAATATGCTCCTTGGTAAGTTGTCATGAACCCTTCATTTTATGCTCCATACCCTTTGACTAATTATTATAAGGACTAGCCTTGCGGTAGCATTTCCCCTCTGCCACGGTATAAGCACAATTGATCTTGTGCATTTACATTCAATTTTACACCTTATCACTAAACGAGACAGCCTATAATTGCGAAATAATAACTTCGAACTTAGAACGTTTGGGGTTCACACGAGACTACTTTTCATGATTTTTAACATTCAAAATTAGAATCTAAAGTTATGGGGAATAAAATCCAAAATTGCGGATTTCATGTTACCTCGCCCCCCGCAAAATGTGGCAGAAATGTTTGTTAGTAGAATTACACGCGTAACCAGACCATATAATAATTAGTCAAAGTCCATACCACATACTTCTATCTATTTGTTGTGATCGAATGTTAGCAAATAATGAGTGGAACGTTTGAACACGTGTAAAATGACATTATATGAAAAAACCGGCCAAGTGCGAATCGGGCTCGCGCACCGAGGAGTGTTCCGTTCCACCACACTATAAATGTACTAAACATATTGCGCTTTCTCCACGATCCTTAGCGCGAGCCCTGTCGTTTTACAGGGTGATTGTTTTTAGATTTAAGCAAGGGTAGTGTATTTATTACGATACACCGAACAACTTTCAATATAGAACCAATATCTAAATCGCAAAAAAAAAAATCGGCTCTTCCATACAAAACTGCAAACCTACTTAAATGTATGGGACATTTGAGTCGAGTTGGTAACCAGTTTTGTATGAAACTGGTGTTTTTTTTTCGAAATTTCGATGGTCACGACATAGGCTTAGTACCTAATAGGGTCCAGTTGGCACCCTTTGGGTACGGAACCCTAAAAATGACAAGGTACTATCAATATTCTTAATGATTAACATTAATGATTAGCTGATTAATTGTTTAACTGATACCTATGTATGTTTATGTTTCGATTACGGGATTGATGTATCAAAATACCTTATTATCCGTGGTTATCGATATCGAAAATAGTATAAATACGAGTCTTAAAATATGATTGGTACTGAAATTTGATTATAATGTGGAGTACCACGTTAATAGCTTTCTTGATCTGTACGAATGCGTGCTTGGTGTCCGCGCGACGTTCACCGCACGCTGATCTCATTGAACAACATTACAGAAAGGGCCCCGAAGCCGGCCGGTTCTCCGACAACTTGATTGAAGATGCCTTACTTGACGTGGTACGTATAATAATATTGAGAATTCAAAAATGGCAACTCTGACATACCTGGGCCCGTAGACAAAGTACTTTCGATTTGCGTTAACGACAGTAGAAAGCATAAAAAATGTATGGATGGGCTTGACGTATGGTGACGAAAACAAACGTCAAAATGTTTCGATCGCCAATGTCAAATCCATACATTTTCTCCGTTTCTACTAGCGTCGACGCCAATAGAATGTCACTTTGTCTAGGGGGGCTTTTCACGGCGAGATTATGAATTTTTCAGCCAGGCTTATTAAGAAAATACGGATATCCAGTAGAGGTTCACAATGTGATAACGGAAGATGGATACATTTTGGAAGTGCAGCGCATTCCCCACGGCCGCGATCAGTACAACTGGCGTGACCCTCTGAAGCCCGTTGTGTTCGTTATGCACGGACTGATGGCGTCCGCTGCTGACTGGGTCCTCATGGGACCAGGGACTGCTCTAGGTTCGTCTCTGTTTAAAAGGATAGTCCTTGCAGCGCGCCCGAGCGCGCTGTATACAAACGATGTTTGATCCTATTTTCAATACTGATCAATCAAACTAGTATGCAATTTTTTGAACACGATGTAGAAACTAATCTCTGTGCCTGTGGTTTGTCAGATTTCCGTTAAAATACAAAGATTTAGTGCTAGGATAAATTTAAGATTTGTACAGAAATTTTTGAGCCACAGTAACTTAACATTTTAACAAAAATCTGACAAACCACAGGCAAAGAAATTAGTTTATAGATCGTGTTCAAAAACTTATTGGTTAATAAAAATACAATCAAACTTCGTTTGTATGGAGCGCGCTGGAAGGCGCTGAGTTGACATATTAAATTTATATAAATGACATAATCTGGCGCATGTGTACTCGTCAAGCTATACTAAACCAAAATAAGCTGGCCGCGCGACGTTATTCGTTATTCACCTTACGCGTGGCCAGATAATGTTGGTTTAGTTTAGCTTGATGTGTCGCCGTGTGTACAAGATACTTATCTAAAAAATATGCAGGGTGAAATTGATATCATTAGCATCCTTTTAAACTATAATAAGAGTACTCATCAAACTGAACAACATTTATATGGGAGCAAACCGATCGGAGCAAAAAAAAAATCTGCTGTTGCTGTTGCATACATTTGAGCCGAGTAGGCATTGCAGTTTAGTATGGAACAGGAGATTTTTTTTTGCTCCGATATTTTTGCATCCATAGTAAACGTTGTTTGAGAGGAAGACTTTTCGTTTAAAACGGCACCAACCTCTAAATCGAAAAAAAAAAATCTGCTGTTCTATACAAAACTGCAAACCTACTCGAGCCAAATGTATGGGACAGTAGATTTTTCTTCGCGATTTCGATTTTGGTCCCATAGAGAAAGTTCTTCAGTTTGACGGTCTGATCATCCCCTTAAAAAGTGTTAGCATATTAATAAGGACCCTGTATATTATAGCATACACTTTGGCGGAAGCTGGATACGACGTGTGGCTCGGCAACGCTCGTGGGACATACTACTCAAGGAACCACGTCAGCTTAAACCCCGACACGGATGATGATTTCTGGCTCTTCAGCTGGGAGGAAATAGGTCTATATGACTTGCCAGCCATGATAGATTATGCTCTGGCGGCCACTGGCAAACCTCGGCTGCATTACATCGGCCACTCGCAGGGGACTACAGCGTTCTGGGTGATGGGCTCTCTGCGGCCGGATTACAATAATAAGATAATCTCTATGCAAGCGTATGCACCAGTGGCCTTCATGGAGTTCAATGCGAATCCTGTGTTCCGAGCACTCGCGCTATTTGCTAATAATATTGAGGTGGGTTATAGCACTTATAGCCACAATATGGACTCGCAGCCCCGGATCCAGGATTTTTCCGAGCAGGGGCAAAAACTTGATTTTGCCGCCCCTCCTCTCCAAGGGAGTAGCAATAATGTATTCCCAGGGAGGCCAGGTTCACGTTAGGTCGCTGCAAAAATGCTTACCTAAAACTTAAAGGGAGCGAAGCGAGCTCGACATTACTGCAATATGATTAGCTCATCGCAATAATTATGATCCAAAATCTGAATCGAATTCTGCAATGACTACATGACTATATAGGTAACTTTAAAACAATAAAAACTCAGGAGTAAGTGAAGCGAGCTAGAAAATGTTTTGCAATGTTTTCAAGTCGTTGCTAACCGCTGCAGGGGCGTGGGCCCCGGTTTGACCGGTTGGGACAGCAGATTTTTTTTTCGCGATTTCGATGTTGGTTCCATGAAGAAAGTTGTTCAGTTTGACGGTCTGATCATCCCCTTAAGAAGTGTCAGCATATTAAGAAGGACCCTGTATGTATAAAGATAACTTTGCCACAGTAATATAAGTATAGAAGAGTACAACTTTGCGTGTCTTTAATATACATAGAAAACATTTTCCGTTATTTTAATATAATGTAATTGGGTGTTTGAAGGATGTTTGAATTTCTTTTTTAGGTGGTAGCAAGAAGGCTTGGGATTGGTGAACTGTTGCCCAACGTTGAATTCTTCTCGTGGGTTGGAAGGAATTTCTGCTCTGATGCAGCGCTTACGCAGTCAGCGTGCTCTAATATACTGTTCCTTATAGCTGGCCGAAGTGAAGATATGCATAATGCTGTTAGTATGAGGACCCGCTTAACATTTACCTTTTTTAATTTTTTGTTGATGACAAAAAATCCAAAATAATGATACGTATTATGTGGAAATTTCAACCGGCTACCTGGATACTGGGTACGGTACCCCCCTCCCCCACTTCAATAGAGATTTTATAGGACACTAGATATTACCCGCGACTTCGTACTCACTAATTGTATACCAGATTTTAAGTCAGATCATAAGCTATCATAAAAAAAGGTTTCATTATATCGGTTCTGTAGTTTTTGCGTGATGCTGGTACAAACATACAAACAATCAAACCGACAGACAGACAAAAATTCTAAAAAAGGTTGATTTGGAGTCCGGGATACCTAAAAACCTTATCGTAATCTTTTTCACGTAAATATCTTCAATGTGAAGCTGTGGTGGTCCAGTGGCGAGTAACCTTGCCTGCCGTGCAGGAGGCGATGGTTCGATCCCCGTCCAGGTCGACTCGTACCAATGAGTTTTTCGGAATTTATGTACGGTTTGTAACACGACTGGCTTTTCGGTGAAGGAAAACATCGTGAGGAAACCTGCATGCTTCAATTTCCAGGCATTTATTGTATCACGATGGGAGGCGATGGGATCACCCCCCGTCACACTGGACAGAGTTTCGGTACTACTGGTGAAACGTTGATGTTCTGAGGTTTCAGAACATTTAGTAAAATTTGTCCAGTCGTCAATGTTCGTTTGCGCAGACCAGACCCGAGTCCCTGTCAAAACCCGAAGTCATTTAAAATAGTTATTAAAAATCATGTGCGGTAGACAAAGGGTGCAAAATCGGGTGCTACTAAATCTTTCTCTATCTCACTCTAAGTCGAATAGCAGACTGACAGACGCCTGTCTCGACGCTCGCCAGCAAGGGATTTTAGGCGCGCGAACGTGGCGCATCCTGATTGGTCAATATTATATCGCGCGCATTAAAATTTGTCATCTTCAAATCTATTGCTATTGAAATAGGTATTATTTTGCATTGTCCTAATGTGGATTAAGGCCCCTCTTAATTAGGTATTTTAAATATTTCAGACAATGTTCCCCGTGAAACTGGCGCATACACCTGCAGGTTCTGCCGTAAGGCAGATCGTGCATTACGGCCAGCACATCCGCAAGAGGTTCTTCCGTCGCTACGACCACGGGCCCCTGGCTAACTGGTGGTTATACCGTACCTTCACACCACCTGACTATCCCCTGAACAGAATCACGGCACCTGTATACTTCCACTATGTTGACAATGATGTGTTTGCTCATCTAGATGATATGGATAGATTATGGAGTAAATTGGGCAGACCCATCGGAAAGCTCAGGGTGCCGCTTGCGACCTTCAGCCATTTAGACTTCATGTGGGGTACAGAAGCGAAGAGATTATTATATGATAGGACTGTTAATGTTATGCGAGCTTTGGACGACTGACGACATGAAGGGACTACTGATAAATTTTGAAGAGGCGAAATAGGTGACATAGTAGGTCGGCGAGACAGGGTTTTATACGATTCCGTTCAAGTCATCTCGGATATGGGTGTATATAATTTTTTATTATTTTATTTCTTAGTTTTTATATTTTTTACGTTATATAAAGGATATCCTGGGTCATTGGAAATATTTTTTACAAAAATCCATTTAGTCGTTTTCAATCTACAGCGGTTCAAAGTCAACTCTGAATTGTGGAATTTTTGGAAGCTTTCAAACAAATTGTTAGACCAAGTAGTGAAAATGTAATACTATGATATATATTTATCTACTCATAAAGCCCTTTCATTTGATACCCCACATGGTATGCTTGAATGAAAATTTAGTTTCTCTTTGTATGACCATCTTCATGACCGTGCCCAATGCGGATTGGCAGACTTCACATAAGCTTCAGAATATCTTCAGCATAATTATGTAGATTTCGTCACCGATGGTTTCCGTTTGGCTGGTTTTAGAGCTCGAGCTTATCGTGAAATAGGAGCATCTCACACTAGTGTAACTTCTCTGTGGGTGGCGCAGTCGTGTCGCATAGACGTCGCAGTTGTAGAGTCCGTTTCATGCATGCATGCATGCATATGCTCACGACTGTATTCCCCGAAGGGGTAGTCAGAAATATTCTGAAACCTCAGAACATCCACGTTTCACTAGTAGTATCAAAACTGTGTCCAGTGTGACGGGGAGTGAGCCCGTCGCCACTTGTAATACACAGTGGGTACAATACATGCCTCGAAATTGAAGCATGTAGGTTTCTTCACGATGTTTTCCTTCACCGAAAAGCCCCACTGGCTTTTTGTCCATCTGTCATTGTTACAAATCGTACATAAATTCCGAATAACTCATTGGTACGAGTCGACATGAACGGGGGTCGAACCATCGCCTCCTGCACGGCAAGCATGGCTACTCGCCACTGGACCACCACTACTTATCCGTCACTGTCCGTTTGATAGTCTGTGAAAATCACTCGGGATCAATCTTCTATCATCGGGATACAAAAAAACGAAAGAGAAAGAGCATAAGAAGATATGTGTGCTAGAGTGACATAGATGACCACGATTGATTTTTACACGTTTTGAAATGGGCTGGCTAAATTTAATTTGCCTTTCCGAACGGCATTAAAAAAATACTTTCATTCAGTGTGAAGTTTTAGGCGGGAATTTAGAAGAAAAGGACAGGCTTTGTTTTCTTAATTTCCTGAATTCGTTTTTCGCGGGTATTATTGTGTTGATGTAGTGGAATGGGATGGAGAACAATATAATAAAAGTGAGTAATAAAGAAAGGCGCTCCCGTTTGATTCCGATTAATATCCTCGCGTAAAACTCTATTGAATATTGGAATGTGTGAACCATCCTAGCATTGAAATGTGTTAGGTTAAGTTAGGCTAGAATGTGTTAGAAAATGGACGTTACATGGGAATTATGCACTACACATTTGACCAGGCTGTATGGGCTCGTTCCTCTTGCCTTTCCGTAAGGAAGAATTAAAAAAAAACATTTAGTGTGACCTAGTACGATCCTGCGATTTTAGCAGGATTAGGCCCCCGATTTAGGGCTGAGCAGGATTTGTTGCAGAATTGAAAAATTTGGCAGTTTTTAGTAGGATCTGCTAAAATGTTGGCTGGTTTTAGCAGGATTTATTAAAACCATAGGAGCAACAATTCAGCAAGATTTCTGAATTTTTTTAGTTACTTAGAAAATCGCTAACAAATATGGACCTCTTTCAATATATTCTCTCGGGCTGTATTCATACGCAAAGCACTGTAGGTACTGAAATTCCGAAACCTCGAACGCGCTCCGTGCATGCCCATTCCACGGACAGTGAAAAATAAGTCAGAACTTCTATACATTTTTTGGTATTTTGTAAGTGCCGGCTGTCCTTTTTCTTTTGTCTTAATATTGAATTGATTGATTGATTTTATAAAATATTCATTCATTCAAATAAATACAATTTATAAGGACAGTTTGATCTTATTTACATTTAAAATGTGATAAATAATGGTTTAGCAGTTTTTAGCCAACCCGCTAGCAGGATCTTCAATTTAAATCTGGTCACTCTGATTTCATTGTCAAATCGTGATTTGATAAGCAGCTGTGATCGTTGCGTTTTTCATCAAATTTTACGATTATTCCTGTTTCTGAATCTTATTTTGGCTGCCTGAATAACTCGGGCTACGTTAAGAAATGTATTGAACGCAAAAATAAAACTGTAGAGTATTGTTGTGCAATTTGGAAGTGAGAAAGACAGCTGTTGCTTTTAGTTCCTTGTTTCCGTTCAGCGCATCTGTGAATAATCGTTAATAGTTGTGTTATCAAGATGTGCGGAGGATTTACTTGTTCTAAACATGCGTTAATTGCATTAAATATTCTCTATGTGGTAAGTAATTCTATAATATCCCAAATTTCTCCTGCCTATCCAGAACAAAGGACATCGTCTAACCTCTGACCTATTTCGCTTTTTAACTTATCGTAAAATGCGTAGGTGATGGTACATTGGAATATTCTGGTAGAATTCAACTTCAACACTGGGAATGCCTGTATTGTGTATTGTTTCTTTCACCGTTTTCACCGTTATTAGATCAGGAAAACAGCGGAAGTAAAATTAAAAACAATCGGAGTCAATTTATCTTTACCAATATAATAAAACTACTAGAGTTTGACTGTGACTTCGTCTCCCGTCATCGAGCGTCATCATACATGATATGCCAGATTTTAGGTTTAATCATAACCTTTCGTGTGGCAAATTCCCGGTCAGGGACAGCAAACTTATGTTTACATACGGCGGCATCCATTTTGCTCATTTGGGCGCGTCTGGCAGGGGCTCGGCAGGTTCTGTCTTTGTTCAATGATCTCGCATTATAATGTATTAGAGCAGGGCAGAACTAATTTTACATGGTACAATGCCAGACGCACCTTTATTTTGGCTGAAAGGAGATGGAGTTTGCTGCCTACCATCCCAGTGGGAGACTGGCAGATAATTTTTTTTTAAATAGTTATGCTGTGCCGATGGTTTCCATTCGTTTGGAGCAAACAAACAGATGGACAAAAATTCGAAAAATTTATTGTTTGGAGTCAGGGACATCTAAAACTAATATTTACCATACAGACATGCTTCTATTACAGTTTTTAATGGACTTTTAGAATTACTTGGTAATGTCAGGTATCAACAAAGTTTGATATATGGAGTTTACACAGTATAGGTATTTAGATAGAAATTAATGGAACACCAAATAATAATTAGTAAATAAAAATTATATCCTCATTGCAACTTTAAGATCTCCTATGTGCAAAATGTAAAAGTGTTGGGAAATTGAGAGTTTAAATTGCCATCTTTTCATGACTACGCACATAAGAGTACTTTTCTAACTGAAGAATAGCCATGAAATTGTTGTTATTTTGACTTGGGAGTTTTTGCATTCTATGGAGGACATCATAAATTATGCATTAACATAAAAATGTGATTTTCGAAAAAAGTGTCACATAGTAGGTCTTAAAGTCGCAACGATGATATGTATCATAGACCAACCATTCTATCTTCGATCGAGTACTGTAAAATTAGTTTACAGAAGCTTTTCTTATCTTTCTTATTTTGTTGTTTCATCTTTGTTTTATTTCGGTTAGCCATTTGTTTTTCATTTCCTTTTCACCACCAGGCTCTGATGCTGCTAGAAAAGTGTTAACCTTTGCATACTCATCAGTGTCTCATTAATCAAATTAGAATAACTAAGTTACAGTAGGTAATATTTAGACATAAGGTATGATGGGTCTGACATGTGCATAACTTTTTGTATAAAAGTCCCTTAAAAAAGATTTAAAAAAAACGTGAAAAAATTAAAGTAACTATGATGGTGTTTTGTCTAGGTTGTAGCGTCTATCCTGATATCAGTGGCGGTGTACGGGCAAGCATCGTCGCTGGTGACCAATCTGCCCATCGTAGGAGGTATCCTCGCTTGCGGAGTGTTCCTCATACTGATCTCCCTGCTCGGCCTGGCGGGAGCTGTGAAACATCATCAAGTCATGCTGTTCTTTGTATCCTTTTCTTTTGTGTGAATGTTACATGATTCATAACCCAGTAGAGTGATTAACACACCAACCAAAAGTGCTGGGTTTAAGTTCTGTTTCTCAGTTTAGCCTGCACTGTCTGCACTTGACATTGATAGGTCCGACCTATCAGCTTTGAGCTCTACAACCAGCCATATGTTTTGATTTTTGGCTACATACATATATGCTGAGGGTTTTTTAAGGGGATGTTCAAACCATCCAACTGAACAACTTTCTATACCGGATAACATTGAAATAGAGATCAAATAATGTCTGTTCCATACTAAACTGCAAATCTACTAGAGCTAAAAACCGTCAGTATATTGAGAAGGACCCTGTATATGTGCTTATTGTGGTTTCTTGAGGCCTTGAACCCATTGATAAAAATCACAAAAACTATACATATTTTGAATATGTGTGGTCAACAGCGAATGATTTGATATTAGGCTATGGTTTGTAGTTTGTAATTATGTTTAAGATGGAATGTTTTCCTTAATTTTATAAACAGTACATGGTGATTCTGTTCCTACTGTTCCTGGTTCAGTTCTCTGTGGCGTGCGCTTGCCTCGCAGTCAATTCCGACCAGCAGGAAATGTTAGCTAAACAGGTAATTATCAAAAACACATGACTAATATGTTTCTGCTGCCAAAAAGACATCATCATCATCTCAGCCGATGGACGCCAACTGCTGGACATAGGCCTCCCCCAAAGATCGTCAAAACGTCCGGTCCTGGACATCCCTCATCCAACGGGTTCCCGCCGCCTTCACCAGGTCGTCGGTCCACCTTGTGGGGGCCTACCCGCGCTGCGCTTTCCGGTACGCGGTCGCTACTCGAGAACTCTTCGTTCCCATCGGCCATCGGTTCTGCGAGTAATGTCCCGGTGTGTTCCGAGGCCCGCTGCCACTACAAAAAACAACAAAAACTGACAAAAAGAGAAATATGAGCAGAGGAAGTGTGAGCAGAGGTCGCCCTCGTAGGACGTACTCTGATCGAATTGGTTGCGTTTAAAAAAAAGGGGAGGTGCGGAGTACTCGAAACAGACGGGCATGTATGGATGTGAATGACGCAAAAGAGGTATGTAAGGATCGTAGTAGATGGCGCGCCCTCGTCCCTGACTACTCCACTGGGAAACAGGCGTGATGTTATAAAAAGTAGATAATTTATGGTATACATAACATTTTACCATTAATGTGTATTTTACATTAAAGTTTTTTAATTCAAAGAAATTGTTTGCGGTAATTTAAAGATAAAACTTGTCATTTACTATGAAGACAATACCTATTACAAAACATTTTTACAGTATAGGTACATTATAATTGATATAAAATTAGAATGTACTCAGACATTTTTTTCTTGAAGATTGTGCCTTAGCGTTATTTCTCACGTACCACAACCACACCACATCGCAGCGACAAAATGTGGTCAAGCAGTGGTTACGTGTGAATAGTGACGCTGCAGTTTCATTGTGGTGCCGCCGATAAAATGTCGACGTGGTTGCGTTGTCGCTAGTAGTTGCAACAACAACAGCAGTTACAACGCAGAATTAATGAAGGGGAGAGCGCAGGCGTGAGCGCATTGTCGTTGCGTCGACGCAACGTTGTATCTGCGATATTGTCGGCCACTAGTTCGCGATCTCACTAGTGGTTGCGTTGTGGTTGCGATGTGGTCGGTATCACCCACGCGGTCGATAATGACTGCAAAATGTGGTACGTGTGAATTGCTCTATTCATTTTCAATACGAAATATGCGCCCGCTCATGTGTGGTGGTTGGTACGTGTGAAACAATGCTTAGTTGTAGTATCCAATTTGTTATAAGTTTTTCTTTATGAACCTTTTCGCTGTGCATTAAAGCATCTTATAGTTTGAACTACGAAATGAGGAATCTGTTGCAGGGTTGGCACAAAGTGGACATGGATGTAAAGGCGCAGGTCCAATCAAGGTTCTTCTGCTGCGGATTTCAGGACAGATTGGTACCCGTCAATGGGACTGCCGACTATCCTACCTGTAATACTGTTGATGTGAGTTAATGCTATTATTTCAAAATAATAATGTGGAATTTATGTCTTTAGTTTAAAGTCGGGATTTGCTTGAAAATAAGTCATTCACCGGAATATGAGATAGTCGAAAGCATGTACGCACGGCGACAGATCAACCTACCCATAGTTGAACTCTATGTTCATGGACATAAGGTCCAACTATGGGTAGGTAGATCTGTCGCCGTGTGTACACGTACAAATATTACAATTAAACAACATTTAAATGACTAAATGAAAAGAGACAGCAAAGAACAAACACAAAACTGAAAGGACTAAGACCAGGAAGCTGGAAATAGGCTCTATACCTGTACAGACTGCCTTACGAGCGGTGAAACATGAAATACTCCTTGGTAGTCGGTAATGTTCAACCTTCTTTCGTTCGTTTTCATCGTCGTTGTTGGTTTATCCTTTCTAATTCAACGACGAATTTAAAAAAGAGTTTTTCAAAATTTTTATTCTGACGAAAAGGGACAAACCTAAAGTTTGAAACATCGACGTAGGAAGAAAGGTTGAACATTACCGACCGCCCTGGCCAATTTTCGGGTTTCCATGCTTGTATGGAGGATTGGTACCCTTTATCATTCTAAATCCATGACTAAGACTCGAGTTTTTAGGAACATAATATAATGTGCTATTTATGTAAAACCAATTAACCCCATTGTCATTTCAATAGACAAGGAAATACCAAGATTGTACTAAACGAGGTATTTTACCTGCACTGCTGTCAAAGGGTTAAGAATATGTTGACTCTGTAAATTCATCTTATATGAATATCATATTAAAAAAATATTTCCACAGAAACTCTGCTGCGGGAGCATGACTATCCACCAGGATTGCCAATGTCAGCCGTGCATGGAAAAACTGAAGGAGAGTATTGATTATGCTTTCAAACTATGCGGCGGTATAGGACTATTTTTCAGCTTTACTGAGGTATGTACAAGTTTTGCATGGTCCTGTATTTATTTTATGAATCCCGCTATCTTTTTATCGCTATCAATGTATAGTTAAGTGCGAACAGATAAAAGATAAGTCAAATATATGATAATACTTTGTTTGCACTCATGTAGAAAAAGTTAATAATTTTATACGCATAGAAAGTAAGACCATATAAATATTACACATAATGGCTTGTCCATTTTTGTTACCGTTACTGCAGCAACCTTAGACCATTGTTGTGTAAGGTCACTTAACATTCTAAAATGGTGAACTTATTTGAAATAGCAAGGACGCTGCATTCTTTGCGTTCTTTTTCTTTAATAAACATGCAATACACATAAAACATGTAGAAAAGTAGCACTTTGGTGTTATACCTATTCTCTTTGGGCAAGTATTTTTTTATTCTTGTACTGAACTATCTTCATTGCATTTACCTTTTTGATCTTGTTAGGTCATCTATCTAGACCTCATTTATTTATTTGAGGCTGCACTCGAATCATACTGGAACATTTGAATAGTAGCATTTTGTTTTAATATAAATAATTGATGATCGCAACTTTTGTCACAATCTCACAAATAGTTTGCTAGTCTTCAGTTCATTCACTAAACTCGTGCTCGTCCTATGTATAAGTTTGTGTTTTAACTATTATCTTGTTAACATTTTCCTGGATATGTTTGTGGTTGTGACTAACAAATGGACAATTACTTTGCAGTTTCTGGGTGTATGGTTGACCGTAAGATATCGTAACCAAAAGGACCCGCGTGCTAACCCCAGTGCATTTCTGTGAATGATCTGACGATACGGACACGGCATTTATCTCTTGAGGTGGTTTGGTGTTACGCGCATGCGCCGAGCTTAGGCTGGGGCTACACTGCACTGCAGAGCACTGCAGCTTCACCACTATTCTTTTGCACCAGTTTGCGTGTATAGTCTGTGTGTAGTTCTCACCAACAATGTAGCCCCAACCGCACACTCATGTGTAAAAATATTGTGTTGTGCTTACGCATGCTTAAAAATGTTTATACGAGCTTTAAAAACTTATCCAAAACTTAAAATGTCGGGTAGAAAATTAATAAATAATAGAAAGCCTTACCACATCACGTTGTAGAAACAATGTTATGAATGAGTGAATAGCCAGCTATCCAGTAGACACGTTCGGTTAATCAAGTTCAAGCTGTTTTAACGATGAAGTAATATACAGGGTCCAGCTTAATATGCTGTCACTTTTTAAGGGAATGATCAGACCATCAAACTGAACAACTTTCTCTATGGGACCAACATAAATTTGCGAAAAAAAAAAGATAATAAAATCGATGTAGGTGCCATAGAGAAAGTTGTTCAGTGTGACGGTCTGATCATCTATTTAACAAAGTGGCAGAATATAAAGAAGGACCCTTTAGAGTGGGAAATGCACATCATCTCTTTTCTTCCTCTATTTCATTGGTAAAACGGTAATTACCTTGATATGACGGGTAGAGGGGCTAAATAATGAATGCGACGTTTTGTACAGTATCGTATATCAGTTGCCGTTTCATCAAACTACATATGATACTCGTAGTAAAGAAAAACCTCAAATTAAAATATGAAAATAATAAATTTATTTACGTTTTTTCTAGTTTCAAGTTTTTTGTGTCGTCAGTCGATTAGATTATTATACGTGTGTAGATTTGATCCGCGAAGGTAAACATACAACAACATAAACTATATTCTGTCAGAATAGATACCATTTTTGCTATTTAATCTAGATCTTTGACATATTCTAAAAGTTCCGAATAATAGTATGAACTATAAGTTTCTTTTTTCTCTGTCTGATAACAGTACTGATGCTATAATCTTATCATTGGCTTGGTAAACTTGTGTATCAATCTATAAATAGAAAGTAACTAATATTATTGTAAAGTTACTTGAGACCCGACCCAGCTCAGTTATTGCAGCTCGTGTGCACCGTATGGTGTATTTGACTACAATAAATATATTATTATTTCTTTTCTCAGTAAAATGAACGCTTGAAAATAGCGCTAAACTCACATTTTAAGTTTATTTAATCGTCAATAATACCGATTTTTAATAAAAGAATAAAATATGAAAAGTAATTAAACGTAGATGATCATTGATCACAAGTTTGCATTTAGTAAAATGTTTCATACAAAGCGCACGCGTATTGTCGCTGATTTGCCGGCGATCAAACATTCAGTGACTTGGTATTGGGATGGGAGTAAATATCGATCCAAAATGATGAATAAAAACTTGTGAAAACGCTCGTTTTCATGACATACACAAGCTCACAGTAGACGTTAAAATATTAATAAAACAACGTGTTTTGCCTACCTTAGCCACGGTTTATACAGTAGAGACGTATGGCGGTGGCGGATAATCGAAGTAACACAATATAAACCTTATAGCATAGCGTAGTTTTTGTCGTAAAGGAGAATCGCGCCCGCGCCTCTCCAAACGATGCTATGCTACTCGTACGTACTATAAGGTTTATAATTGTGTTACTTTGACTATCCGCCACCGCCACACGTATTTCTGTATAAACTGCGCTTTACATGTACGGCCATTAATTGACCAAGATTATTTCAATGTTAAACTTTATTACAATGGAGTATGGTATGGCCTACCTTCCGAAGTCGGGTAGTGGACGGTACCTCTAGCAAGAAATTTCGATTAAGTATATGTAATATTTTCATGAAGAGGGACATAAACTTCATTCAAATGTTTACCCGAAGTAGGTATTAACACAATCGTGAGTGGATCTCATTATTTATTTAACATGCCTATTGTTACCACATATACATAGATAGTATGTTTGCACATAAATGCATGATTTTTTAATAAATTGAATGCTATATTTTAATGGACTTGTACTAAAGAAATATCAACATGACATTTTCGTACTGTTTATAACGATACACTGTTTTCACCTCTGTTAAAATTTTATTCATATTTTTGTATTGAGACAGTGTGTATCTATCTATGTATGAAAATGTCAAAATTGACTAAATCATCGCAATGAGAAGAGATAAAGTTAAAACATTTAATTTGCAGTTGTTCGCCGTTTGGCTCGCCCGCCGCTACCGCAACCAGCCCGACCCCAACTACAAAGAACCTCATGCTATTTTTCCAAGGAAAAACTACCTTTACTAAGTTTAATTATAAGTTTCATAGTTCCATTTATGTTGAGAGCGTACATGGGGATCCATTTTCATCACTTTCTCTAATATCGTTTAACATGAAATCTTACGTCTAGTCAACATTTAACAAACAGCAACAACACATCAGAAAATGACTATTCTCCATGTACGTTGAAGAGTGAGCAATTAATACTCATCCCAGTTATAAACAAACACAACAATACTTTAACCGAGTACATTATAAGAACGGTTGAGGCGCTCACCAATATAGACGCTGAGTACAAGAATTCTTTATGAATTAATACGCCAGTGACAATACTAAATTAGGTCATTTTTAATAATGACTCAGCATTGACGCAGCGCCAATCGGCCTTTTGAATTTAGTACTCTCTATGGACTGTTTTATGAATTCTGTAAACAGAATCTTATAAGCAAGCGGGGATCCATGCGGTATGTCCACAACCCTAATTGAGTTCGATAGGCTGATGTTATATCCAATGCCTTAACATTTACTTTTGTAATTTTCGTGAGCAATCAAACTTAACATTTTACAGGCTTATTAATCTACTACTGTTAGCCCCGCAGTTTTGCTCGCATATCTTTACACTGTGGAAGGTCTTGGCCGGGGTGTTATACATTTTGTAAACGTCTAAACTTAATATACAGGGTGTAATCTTAAATGCGTTACATATTTTACGGGGTGCTTCAGACTATCAAACTGAACAACTTTTACTATGGGTTTTCATATATTTATTTTGATCGAGTAGCTATGACATTTTCTATGGTACAGCTGATTTTTTATCGATTTCGATGTTGGCTCCATACTTAGACGATTTATATACGGACACGCCTCACCTTAGCATTTCCCCTCTGCCAACGTACAAGATCAAAAAATCTTACGCATTTACATACAATTTTATACCTTATCACTAAACGCGACAGCCTATAATTGTGGAACAATAATTTCGAACTTATGACGTTTGGGGTTCACACGACACTGTTTTTCATGATTTTTACATTAAAAATTAGAATCTAAACAAATGGAATAAAATTCAAAGTTGCGTATCTCGTGCTACCTCGCCTCCCGCAAAAAGTGGCAGAAAAGTTTGTTAGTAGAATAACACGCGTAACTTGTCCTCATATAAATAGTCGATTAGGAGAAGGTCGAGTTTTTTATGGTCTGAAGCACCCTGTTCGATATGTAATGCACTTAATTTTATACCATTGTAAACTAGCGTAAATATTAAGTTACCGAGACCGCAACCTTTTTTGAGGGCTGGATCCACCTGCTTACAATAAATATATAATATTCTTTTTTTTCACACCTTGATATCAAATGCATTCTTGTCTGACCAATAATATTTCAGTTCCCGTATAACGCGGGCTGAGTTAGTTCAATTTCAGTGTTTAATTTAATAGACTTGTATATTTTTAGGTGCATAATAATTTTTAAAAGGCCAAACAATTTGTGATGAATGACGTGTTTTATGATTGTGTATTGTGTAAATTACCGATCATCGATATCAGATCGACATTGGTTTATAACTGTTCAAGACAATTCGTTACCTGTGAAAAGTTTGTCTCAATAACAATATTATATTTCAAAATGAATGGGTTACATATATCCTTAACAAAATAATATCGTTTTCCATTCAAACGATACATCACTCGACGACCAGTGAACTCCATGATAAACTTAAAATAACTGCTCATTAAGTTTACAATGCCAGAATTTGATATTTTCGTTTCTGTTTCCAGCGTAGAGTTGGAAACAGAAGGTGGGCGATTTTTATTTTTTAAAATTTAGCAATGGTTTTCTCCATGGAGTTCGAATGATTTTCTCGCAATGATTTTTTTCATTTAGAGATTACAGATCAAAATAATTTAAAAATTAAATTTCTATCAATAAACTCAATGAATAGCAACAAAAATGAAATTAGTTTCTTAAAATTCTACTATCTGTAAAAAATGTCCACATCGCATAAAAATTTTACAGATTAACATTTTTTACAGATAGTAGTACCAAATAAAGACCCAAAAAACTTGACATACCGAATTCTTAGGTGATTACTGTATTTTCGATCAGAACAACGACTGAAAATACCAACCAGGATATTTAGAACTATAGGTAGATTCGCCTAGAAATGTCAAAAAATCGTCCGATCATCGGTTTCTTACACAATAACAACCCTAGTTTCATTCCATTTAGTAGATGATTAATTTTTCAATGAGGCTGGAATTTTAAATAAGCAAAGTCATAATAATTATTTACGTAATTTAATTATGTCTAATGTTTCGCTTATAATTTTAATGTCTAATGTGATTGTGCAGGTGTTTACTATAAATGAAACCAAATGTTCAAATTGGTATCGCTTCACATCAAAATGGACCACATGTAGGGTTTTCGGTACCGCAGATATCTTATTGGACGGGATTTAAGATTTTTGGTCTTGTGGGATTCCGTTATAAGTAGGGAAACCCGAAATTAATTATTAAGAAATGATTCTTCCAATTCGCATGTCGTCTCGGTAGCTTCGCTGTCCACTGGGAGGGGTGACGTCCAATCTGGTGGGGGGTGGTGACTGTCCGTACAGTTCGAAGTACCTACTCATTCTTTTATTTGTAATGCTTTAGGGTATCTATGCAAATTTTCCTACTTTATACTTGAATTATACCGGGCAAACCCTGCATGGAAAAAGCATTTTGGATTTTTGGAAATGGATTGGATTTTAAACGTGACGTGAGGTCATACGATCTTATTGCGTTATGTAGGTTACATAGGAATGTTTGAAGTATAATGGGTTACAGGTTTCCAATACATGGTAATTAATTTGTACATTTTGTAGGTACTAGTCAATAGTGTTATTTTAGCATAATCTTGTTTTATCCTTCATGAGTCTACTAGGCTTACAGTTAGTATATTTTAATTGAAATTTAAACAATTAAATTTACAAATGAAAAAGCCTGCCATGCCTGTATTCAAATACAGATAAGATTTTTACAATTTGTTGCAATTGCAACTCAGTGTATATTCTGGGTTCAGTCACACCTTGGATACTTGGCTGCTACTTCATACAAATGAAAAAAACTGGAAAGAATAGGTGCGACACTGAGTTAGTGCGAGTGAGACAGGAATACACCATTGCCTATTTTCTGCGGGTCCTACGGTTCCTACGGCTGGAATTGTCTGTTTTGTATGTAGTACCATACACTTTCTTATACTGTGATTCAGTCATGCTTTCTATCTCTTTAGCAAGCCTAGTGATGAGAAACAATATTAAGATGTGACTGGAATAAATCAGAATTTACAGTTGCTTGCAATTGCCCGGGGCGACTTTCTCTTCTATCGAGTCGATGGCATTCATGTGTGATGCGGGCGACTGTTTAACCCACATTTTATCAAAAGAACTTAAATCACGTCGGCAGACGTAGCAAGTGCTTATTTTTCCAACTGCATTCATTTTAGTGTGTAGACTCTAGTCGATAAAAACCATGTGTGTACTGAGTGTTCCCAATTTGTATATCTCTTTAAATTTCCATTAAACAAACTTTTTATACTTGCCCTTTATCTGTACAAAGCTTTAATTAGTTTGCTAGCGCCCCTCGTAGACAAATATTTTATTCTAATATAATTTTATTTTGGGATATTTTATCACACCAATTGATTTTGGATTTATTTTAGTTAGTGCTATGACGTTTTGAACATATACCTACATTGGTAATGTATGTTCCGGTTCCATGTTGAACGTTTATTTTTAATAATTCCATATTATTATGTCGCAACTTT
This sequence comes from Agonopterix alstromeriana, assembly GCA_963924505.1. Lineage (NCBI taxonomy): Eukaryota > Metazoa > Arthropoda > Insecta > Lepidoptera > Depressariidae > Agonopterix > Agonopterix alstromeriana. The sequence goes on from OZ004670.1 coordinate 8,464,397, forward strand.
GGTATGTGTACCTACCTAACTTCTTACCAATTATTGTTCCTTGAAGTGGTCTATGTATCCGTAGAGAATATACATAAAGTATCAAAAAAAAGGAAATAGTATTTTATCATTGTACTGATATCTTTAAATTACTCTGAAATAAAGTGTGTTGAGCAAATGATATGTTTTGTTTTATTGCGCATTTTATTAATGTGATTACTATATGTATTTTTATATTCATGTATAAACAATGATGTAATAAAAACAACGTGCCGTACGTATGTACGTAAGCAGTTCATGTTTTACGCAGAAAGCATAGAAAGGTAACATTATTCCTAATGCTTAAACATTGTATGTCTATGGTATATTTGTCGAATCTATTCACTGTCAAATGTTTGTGGTTTTAGATACGTGGCGAGGTGATTCGCCTTCAGTAGTACACACGGCGACACATAAAGTTATACAAATCCAACATAAGCTGGCCGCGCGTAGGTAGAGTAACGTATACACACCAGCGACCAGCTTATCTTTTGTATAGCTTGATGTGTTGCTGTGTGTACTATCGATTACGCGAACTGAATTCCGGTGTAAATATATGCACTATTCTTAGCCTTGCCAAAACTGTTTGTCTTTAGATAAGATGTCTTATCTTCAATTGGACCTGTAGTGGTCACACTAATCCAATAATTTTGTTACCTATAACCTGATTCCGGTGTATAATGCACTATTCTTAACCTTGCCAAAACTATTTAGCTTTAGATAAGATGTCTAATTTTCTATTGGGCGTGTAGTATCCAAACTAATCGAAAAGGTTTGTAGTACTGTTGTACGATAAAATGTGGTTATAACGATTCGATAAGTACTGTGACGATAAAACACAAGACCCCAGGTGCTCCTGAAATCTCTACACAAAAGCGATTCATTATTTATGATAAATTGACTATACAGTTATACCACAAGGATATAGTACATGACGGCTACCGCGCAAGCCGCCGCGCAAGCTTTCCACCGCCCGCCCGCGCCGCGCCTTGCCCTAGGGCGGAAGAGCTCACTCTGCAAATGACATTAGGCAGTCGCACAGCGCTCGCTCTCTCCGCAGCACCCATCGATCCGTTCCTGGGACCTGTCCACCGAGCTCCACTCATAATTTAGTGACTAGTGCCTGGTGCCAGCTACACTCATGATGTCCTTCGATACAGACGAGCTTCGTGACGAGTAAGTACCCTGTTATACTATCAAAATAGGTTTGAATGGAGGACGCTCGATAGCCAATTAAGGCAAATTTGCGATTTCCTACTTATTATCGGTTTGTTGAAAACGTAGATACTATTTAAAGTTATACATGTTTGGGTAGTTACTGAAATGGTTGCATTTCCTGTAGCGGTACTTATACTAGATCTAGGTGAGTATATTATATATATGTACCTTCATGATGTGTGTATGTATAAAGAGTTGGAACGTGAAATCAGAAAGATAAACTTGTGAGAAGTTTTAATTGAACACTTTTGTGTGATGTTATATACATAACATACTTATTTCTTTATAAGTTTAGATGTTTACCTACATGGATAGTATAGGTACATATTCCTATCAGAATAATCTTTAAATCAGTGGTAACCGAGTGTGTAATATAATATAAGTGACTTTAGGCGCCCAGTATCTACTTGGCAAATGTAAAATTTATCATTTTGACTACTTCTCAATGTGACTACTTCGCAAATGCCCAATTTCTCATTTTGACCACTTCGCAATTGGTCAATGTGGATATTGCTAACGTACCTACTATCTATCCATCTTCTATGCTTATAAAACAGTTTCGTGACTGACTGACTGACAGACAACGCACAGCCTAAACCGATGAATATAGAAACATAAAATTTTGAATACATATTCTACAGAGCATGTAGGGGAGCACTAAGAAAAGATTTTTCGAAAATAAACCCCTAAAGGGGTGCAACGGGGTATACATTTTTGTATGGAAAAACATTTTCCCTGTTTGTACCCAAGTCCACGCGGACGAAGAGGCGGGCGATATCTAGTAATAGACAAACAACGATAGGGTTGTTGAAAGTTGCACGTAGATGAAAGACATTGTTGCTTCAGTAAACAGGAACCTTTGCAAGGGGGGGCCGGGTGGGTGGGTGAACTTGACACGACCTCTTTAGCGTCATGTTAACCTAGTTCTGTAACACAGTCCTGGAATTCGTATTTATTTATCGCAGCCATTCTTGCATTATCAAGTGACCAGAGGAGTGGCGGAGTGGAGTATAAGATTAAGTGAAGGTTACAACAGTTACGCCTTTATTAATATAGCATAATGTAGCTAGCTCTATCATAAATACAATAAAACCGGCCAAGTGCGTGTCGGGCCACGCGCAGGATAGAGTTCCGTAGTTTCCCATCACAATATACGGACTTAGAAGCGGGCTTTTTGTTTTATGGGTATCGACGCCACTAACAAAAATTTTCACATTAAAGCTTAATATTTCGCTAACGGATACCTAAATCGAAAAATGGTTTTCCCACACCCACAATATTTTTAAATGTCTATCCAACAATATCCCACACCATGAGAAAGACGAGAAAAAAAAAACATCCCCACTTTTCGTGTAGGGGAGGTAACTTAAAAAATATATATTTTTCAAGATTTTATTTTACCACTTTGTCGGTGTGATAAATATGTATACCCATGTCAAATTAAAGCTTTCTAGTACTAAGCGTCTCTGAGCTAAGCCGCGACAGACGGACAGACGGACGGACATGGCGAAACTATAAGGGTTCCTTGTTGACTACGGAACCCTAAAAAAGTGGCACAGTTTTTCTTTTGTTTGCTATCAATTTTCCACTTCTGACATGACAACAAAAGTTTCATTCAGACTATGTAAACCATATACAGTATATGGTTTACATAATCAATACACTGTAATTAAAAACATACATTTTATCAGAACAGAAAAAAGAAACTGAAAACCTAGTGAGTTCATATTTTTCATTTTATTCGTACAAAGACATTAAATAATTCTAAAAAGATGTTAAGTATAAAATATTCATGATAAGATGTTAAGTCATGGGTACGTAGGATCTGTCCTTAGATATAATATCATAATTTGGGGTAATGGCACATACGTCCAAAAGGCATTTATAGTACAAAAAAAATTTATCAGAGCAATATGTAATTTTAGCCCACTTGAATCATGTAAACCTTTTTTCAAACAACTCGGTATCTTAACGTTGCCTTGTATTTATATTTTTGAAATCTGCAAATTTGTTAAGCAACACTCACACATTTTTAAAACTGTATCTGATGTCTGCCCTAAGCGCACTCGGTATCCCAATAGACTTGCTATAGATTATTATCCCAGACTAACTTTAAACCAGAAGAATTGTTACTATATGAGTATCAAAATATATAATAAAATTCCCGAAAGGTTTAAACAACAAAACACTAAATTAATGTTAAATAATTTATACAGATGGCTAGTGCAACATAGTTTTTATAGCGTTGAAGAGTTTATAAATTTTAAATAGTAGATGTAAAATAATTACAGAATGTTAGTATTATAGGTTTTAGTTTTTTTTTAAGTTGTTACACATTTGCATGCTGTTGCTACAGCTGAACAGAAGAAGCTTATTTTATTATATTTTACCATCTTTTGTATACCTGTTTCAAGGCAAATAAATGATATTTATATTTCTATTTAATATCCCCCAACAAAAATAATACACCCTGTATAACTTGTGTTGTTACATGAACGGACAATAGACACGCGGCAGTGTATGAGGAAGTTGATTTGTGATCGCTGTCTTTGTTTACGTCTGTTTGTGGTACAGAGGACGTGTTGTGTCAATCATACTTAAGACGCACGCACTAGATAAACGCTGGGCCGGGCCATATTTTGCTGATTTTTAGAAGCTATCTTCTCGTTATTTGAAAGACATACAAATTAATGAAAAATATAGCAATGATCTTCAACATCTCGGCTTTATTTGCTATGTATCATATTTCTTATTTTTCTATGAAATACATTATGAAACCTGTGTTCAAAGGAAAGCCTAAATACGAGTATTGGAAAAAATCTGTATTACGTGCGTCTACTTTATAAGTTGAAGTCACTTTTACTTGCGACACACTATTGTGTAGACAATATTACGATTGAATTTTTTTTTAAGACCAATATTGAATGAGTTAATTATGCAGGGTCCTTTTAATATGCTGAAACTTTTTTAAGGGGATGACCAGACCATCAAACTGAACAACTCTCTCTATGGGATCTACATCGAAATCGCGAAAAAAAAAACTTCTTTTTTATACATTTGGCTCGAGTAAGCATTGCAGTTTAGTATGGAACAGCAGATTTTTTTTTGTGCTGACAGGTTTGCTCTCGTAGTAAAAGTTTGATGGGTAGAGTATGTGGTTTAAAGGTTAATGATACTTTTCCTTACACCCTGTATAGTTTAAATAAAGAAAAAACAGCAGTTAAAAATTATTTCCATCGGCCATACTATTACCGGGCTAGGATCTAAATTCAAATGTAGGTATGTTTTGTTTTGGTGTTCAATCCTACTAATATTATAAACGCGAAAGTTTGTTAGTATGGATGGATGTGTGTTACTCTTTCACGTAAAAACTACTGAATGAAGTTTAATGAAATTTGGCACACAGATAGAATATGATCTGGATTAACACATAGGATACTTTTTTAAGGTCTACGCAGACGGAGTCGCGGGCAACAGCTAGTATAGTATAATTGATTGATAGTTTAATCCTGTACTAATTTTGTTTACTTACATCTTAAGAGTTTCGTAAATTTTCGTTTATCATTATAATCCTCATGAAGTAATAATAATTTATCCTTAATGCAAGATGGAACAACCAATGGAGTGCGAATAATAACAATGTTCCTCGTATATAATTACAGCGGCATTTGAGAGTAAAATACTCGGGTGAAGGTTTCAGTGATTGTTAGCTAGCCAAGCCAAGCCGACCGTGCTTGAGTGACTATTCGGCTTCGGATAGTTGACCTAGCATAACGTTTGTGACCATAGTTCTGTTCGCTGTGTTTTAAGAGATAAGAGGATTTGTGAGTTAAGCTAAAGGAAAAATTAAAGGTAAGAATTAGTCATGCTTTTATATAATTACTGTTTTGGTGAATTATAAAGAGCGTAGGTAACTAACTAAATAATTATACTAAGATGTAAACAATAAATATACCAAACAAATTCTAAAAATTATAATTAAAATTGATATCATTAGCATCATTTTAAACTAAGAGTCTACCCATCAAACTGATCAAGTTTTACTATGGGAGCAAATCGATTGGAGCAAAATAAAAATTAGCTGTTTCATACTAAACTGCAATGCCTTTTCGAATCAAATGTATGCAACCGCTGATTTTTTTTTTGCTCCGATCGGTTTGCTCCCATAGTAAAAGTTGTTCGGTTTGATGGGTAGACTCTTAGTTTAAAAGTATGCTAATGATATCAATTTCACTCTGTATATTACATAATATTAACATTACTTAAAAAGTTACAATTTTGTGTGGTGTGAGTGAGTTTATTAAAAGAAGTATAAAACTTTGAAATTAGAAACAAGTTTTGCATCCTTCTTTGGTCTTAAATTCAAAAAACTAAAATAAATTGGCGAAACAAGTTTTTAATACGTACAATATTTCAAATACCTTATCAGTAGGCACTATGTTATTGGATTTTTAAATACAGTGAATTAATTTTTTATTTTAATAAGTACATGAATTTCTATCTAATATTTACCAACTATGTTCATAAAACTGCATACTAAACTTACTCATACATTAAAAACTCGAAATTTTTCTCAAGTACTATATTATTATTGAATTGTATGAAGTGTATTAATACGTATTATGTTTAGTTGGCAAATTGCGACCTTGAAGCAATAGTTTGCCAACAGATAAATGTTTGAACTTGGCCAAGTTTACAAACAAACTTGTTGTTAAATCAAACTTGATAACTCCCACAATAACCTTTGACAAGCTATATCTACAACCAAACCAGCTAAATATTTTCGATACATTATATTACATTCAGTTTTAATCTAAATCAGCTTCAATAATACTATAGATTTAAAGATAATATTTTTTCTATGGTTATATTTTTTTAATACAAACATCGGGGCAAATTGAATAACTCAACTACAAAATATTTAGGTAGTTATATACATTTAAAAAAATACATACATTAAAACTAAACTTATATTCTGCAAATTGATTGAACTAAAAGTTTCTATTGATACCTAGGCTAGGATCATACAAAATATGCAATGGACCCAGCGAATCCGAGCACAATAAGAAATATTTAAAACTAAACAACGTGATGATTCAATACAATATTTTTTTCCAGATGCTTTCAGTATAATAATTTGATACAATAAAAAAAACGTATTGATAACATAAAACTACGAAAATAAATAACAAAACATGAAGCGACGCCATCTCATCGCTGATAACGTTAATAAATAATCTTAAAGTTCATTTCCGTAATTCAATCTGCTTATTACCATGACTTTATTCTTATTATTTATTCTTTTGTTTTTTTTCGCCGTCCAGTATCTGCGATGCCGTGTAACTGCGAAGTAGATGTCGATCAAAGTCACGGAGCAATCAATGGACACCTAAATGGGTGTGAGCTGAGTTCCCAAGACCACCAGAACGGGCATCATCCTCACAGAAAGGTGCACGATGATAAAGAAAACCAGGATAATGACTCTGGAGCTGAATCGGAGTCTGTTAGGTTGATATAATTAACTAATAAAACATACGAGCTTTTACACTGGTATACAGCTAAAGCGGTTTATGAATGTTGAACAGGCAAGATACTTGTGTCAAGCAGGATCATAATTTATAGATGGTTTAGTACCGCAATGAATGATAAGTTATGGTATGTTATACAAGGTGTTATAAAAGTAAAAATAAACATTTTAAACTTTTAAGGGGTTTGTTTAGAACATCAAACTGAACTACTTTCACTATAGGACCAACATCGAAATCGCGAGAAAAATAATCAGCTATTCCAAATGTCCCGATTTGTAGTTAAGTTTGAAACATCCGATTTATTTTCGGGATGTCGATATTGGTCCCATAGCGAAAGTTGTTTAGTTTGATGGTCTAAACCACCCCCTTAAATGTTTATTTGTATTTTTGTAAAACCATGTATATGATAATATCCTGTCACGTTCGTTGCAATTGATCGCCACGAGCAGATCACAGAATGTCTGGAACCAGGAGGTGTCATGTAAAGTGTAAAACATAAAATTAAGATTTAGAGAAATTACATTTATTTAAGTACGACGAATTTCTACGACTGTTCTCAGTCCAGCGGAATCAACAAAGATCCAGTTATTTTAAATGTGTCCTGTTTCATATGAATATAATAATCAAGCTAAAAATCCCAGTAAATGAATCATCCATCATCTACGTGCCAGTTCAACCGAAGCGTAGTGCGATGAATGAGGGGGAATTTTGTTACAAAAACCTTGTTTACAATGCCCTATAGCAGCGGTTCTTAAACTTTTAAGGCCACGGAATACTCATTAAATCAATTTAATTTTATGGAACCGTACACCGAATGATAATGAATAAAAGATGAGTAAAGTAGTTACTGTGATTTGAAATAAGAGCAAAAAGCTTTAGCGAGAATGTTCATGCAGTTCATTTGGGAATACGATTAGGGCGCATTTATTTACAAATGTTGCTACTTGCTATGTAAATGGTAGCCATAATAAGGCGTTTAGAAAAATAACGTTTTTTTTTCATTTCCACCTATTCACGGAACCCTGCTGAAATTTCCACGGAACCCACTTTAGGAATCGCTAGTATAGGGCCTTTACAGTCTTTTGTGTTCTCTTTGATGTCGAATTTAGATAATCCCTTCTTTGTGATGTTAACATATTAAATGAGAGCCACTCGAAAAATATCACGTTTCTGGGTCCAAGGATACGAGTTGGGTCGTGACGAATTAGTCACTGGGGACCCGGGAAGTCGGAGCGTCTTTATTTAGTTTTATTTACTTAGATTATATAGGATCGTTCTTAATATGTTGACGGTTTTTTAAGGGGATGATCAGACCGTCAAACTGAACAACTTTCTCTACGGCACCAACATCGAAATCGCGAAAAAAACAGCTGTTTCATTCAAAACTGCAAACCTACTCGAGCCAAATGTATGGAACAACTGTTTTATTTTCGCGATTTCGATGTTGGTCTCATAGGGAAAGTTGTTCAGATTGATGGTCCTGATCGTACCCTTAAAATATTTTTAGTAAAATATACCACAATTGATACCTAATATCCTGATATGTAACCCCAAGAAAGCAATTTTGAAAACATTTACATAAAAAAAAGATGACGTCATAACTCCTCTCCTTTTATTTTGGTGCTGCGGGTCAAATCGATTTATATGGACTAAAGATTGAATCGTTCCGATTTTCAATGCTTTTAACACCCTTTGTAGCTTTTTACTGTACTAGCACTATTGTAAGGAACCACGTCCTTTCGTTTTATTTTAGTTTTATGTTTCGCATTGGTGCTACGTGCAGCCTGTATATTACGATTTAGTACCTGCAAATGCTTACGACATCTGCTAAACATTAGTTAGGTACATGCAATTCTACTCCACTAATCTACTTAGCAATGTATATCTATAACTGTTCTATTCAGTAGATTAGTCTCGTTTCCGTGCTCAGAATACTTTCTACAATAAAACCGGTCAAGTGCGAGTCGGGCTACCGAGGGTTCCGTACCATACACAATATAATAACATTTTTTTTTGTCCCGGGCCTTTAACACGAGACCGACTCACACTTGGCCGGTTTTTATTATTTGGTGTTATACTGTAGGACTGTAGGGTGTTAATCTCACCAAGTTTGACGCTTGTGTGTTTTACCGTTTTTACGATAGAGCGAGAAGAAAAAACGTTGATTAAAACTAGTTTCTTGTATGAGGACCCCCTACCGTTTTAACTTTTTGACATTTTTATTATTTGTTAACAGATTCGCCATAATAACGCAATTTCAACTGTCTAGCTATTAGGTACGGTTCAAAAGTTGCAATCCTAAATAGGTATATCTTCTCTACAGCGACAACACGTTCCGACGCGTTAATAGCTTTAAAAAAGATTTGACGTTTGATAAGTGTGCTGCAAGCTCCTATATTGAATAAATTATATTGACTTTGACTTGACTTTGACTTTGGTAGGCCGGACGGACGGACGGACGGACGGACTACGTAGGCTTAGTAATAGGGTCCCGTTTTCACCCTTTGGGTACGGAACCCTAAAACGTTTGTTCGGTATAATGATTGTCTTAGCTAAAAGTGTTGTTGCTATAACTGGACAATGATAACAAAATTCGTTAGATAGGATATCTGTACCAAGAACTATCTTTGTATATTTGTAGAATTCAGTGTTGATAGGTATTTAAAATGGGGATTCCCGGTGTATTATGTATAATTATACCAGCTTTTGCCCGCGACTTCGTCCGCATGGATTTCGGGAAGGCATAATAGGCTTGTTACGTATTGGAATAAAACGTTTGTATCTCATCTTAACAATTATAAAACTGTAACAGAAGTGTGTCTGTACATTGAAGAAATTTACAAAAAAAAAAGATTAAGATATGGTTTTTAGTTGCCCTGACTCCAAATCGTACTTTTTTAGAATTTTTGTCTGTTTGTATGTGCGAGCATCATGCGAAAACTACTGAACGGATTTTGATGAAACTTTTTTTATTTGATAGATTATGATCTGACTTAAAATCTGTATATTTGTGAGGACGAAGTCTCGGGTTAACTCTAGAATCTTATACATTTAGACAATATTCCATAATTTAGGTAAACGTACCCACTTACATTAGCAAACATTGAATGAATTCTTATTCATTAAATTTGGGTACTGGGTAGTACTAATATTTATTCTGTGACTGTACAGAAATATACACTACGTTTGAACGTAGCGTGGTTAGATTTACAAATATTGGGAGAAGCCATAGTAACCAAATCCGATCCCGTGCGTAGCGAGTTGAGAGCGGATAACACGATCAGGGCTGCAATCGCGGTAAATATTCGGTGATTGAACAGTAACCGGTGACTGGACTACGTATGAACCATAACTTTTGACACATTTAGTATTGTGCTAATCGCGGTACAGCTCATGACAGCCGTTAGAGCCGTTTTGACAGATCGCTCAGACGTTAAAGGCTGTCAGTTACATAGAGTTTAGCGCGATGCGGAATTCAGCACAGTTGAATAGTAGGTAATTGGATTACAATGTGATTAGAACAGAAATTGGGTAAGAAATTAGCGCAATCGGTCTCCAGTGTAGGACCTATCGTAAAAGGATCACCAACATTTTTAACCCCCGACGCAAAAAGAGGGGTGTTATAAGTTTGACGTCAAAGTCTGTGTGTCCGTCTGACTGTGGCATCGTAGCTCTCGAACGGATGATGGACCGATTTTGATGCGTTTTTTTTAGGTGAAAACAAGTTTCCTTGCGGTGGTTCTTAGCTATATTTGGTAAAAATCGATTCAGCAGTTATCATGACACTTTAAAAATTATGAATTACCATTAAATTACAAATTAAAAAACCCCCAGCGCCATAAACAAACATTTAAAAAGTAAAAAATAATTCGGGCACCTATTTGGGGATGTAAGCAAGTGTATGTTTTACTTCTTAACTCTCTTTAAGATATTTTAGGTCAATTAATGTGTCGGGGACCGCAAGTGATTGTAAATAAATCAATGGTCATTTCATAGCGGTCCCCTACGCATTAATTGACCTAAAATATCTTAAAGTGAGTTAAGAAGTAAACCGTACATTTGCTTACATCAAAAATAATAGGTGACCGAATTATTTTTTACTTTTTAAATGTTTGTTTTTGGCGTTGGGGGGGTTTTTTTTTTGCTATTAATTATATTACATTTGAAATGGCGTAGCGTAGGAACGATGTTAATAAACATGGCAGAAAATATAGGTACCGGATTTGACCGAATTTTGAACAGAATGGGTTTAGGAATACATCATGTAATTCTAAATAAGTTACATATTAAACAGGGTTCTTTAGACCATCAAATTGAACAACTTTCACTGTGAGACCAACGTTAAAATAGCGAAAAAAATCTGCTGTTTCATGCATTTTTGTCTAGAAGCTATTGATATTTTCTATGGAACAGCTGCATTTTATTTCGCGATTTCTATCTTGGCTCCATAGTGAAAGTTATTCAGTTTGCTGGTCTGAAGCATCTTGTTCCGGCTTCAAAACGGTCTCGATTCAACGGTGTATTCTAGGCAGACTCCTCTAGCATCGAATATACCGAAATGTACCTATATAATTTATAGTTGCTGTTTGTCTAACAGGTATCCAGATGGGACGGTGCGCTTGCGCAACCCTAACATCGAGCTGATGGACCAGGACATCCTGTACCACCTGGCCCTCGGCAGTGGGTCCCACGACCTCGTCGAGATGTTCGGTGACGTTAAGGTATGATTGTTCCTTAGAAAATGTATACAGGGTGTAAGGGACAGCCCTCCGTAAACTGAAACGGTGAACACTGTACAACTTTCGCTATGGAGCCTACCTCAGCATAAGCATAAGTATATGCTCACGACTATATTCCCCTAGAGGATAGTCAGAGATATTCTGAAACCTCAAAACATCCACGTTTTACCAGTAGTACCGAAACTCTGTCCAGTGTGACGGGGGGTGAGCCCGTCGCCACGCGAGCCTACCTCCTGAAAAAAAATCTGCTGTCCCATACAAATCTGCTGTATCACCTACCCGATTTAAATGTATGGCACAGCAGATTTTTTTCGCGTTTCCGGAGGTAGGCGCCATAGTGAAAGTTATTCAGACATAACATATTATTCAAACTACACGAACCCACGTAGAATAGATACGTTTAGTGTGCAAAAATCACCTTGTGTGACACGAACCTTTCACTATTACAATGTCTTTCATTCATTCATTTCTTCTGTTTATTACGCGATGACCATAGTATCTATTCTGTCGACTAGTTACCTATTATAATAGTAATATAGTACTGTGTGGTAATAAATAATTTTATTCATATGGGCACTTGCCCTTGCAGTAACCACGATCCAGCTATATGTATTATGCAACTACCGGTATGAGCCACTACCTTTTTATTCTCGTATGATTTCAAAGGTGTCCTGTCATTTCACCGACAGTCAATTTGCAAATTTTTACTTGACAACCAACTACTGGCAAAAAAATGAATCGTTATTTCATCTTTACACAATTACTGATTTTACAAATTATTCAAGTATTAAACTAATCACCTGACTTATTTTCATTTTGCGACATATCATTTGACAAACGATTCATTTATCATTCATGTTATTTAAACAAACAACACTTGGTGTATTGCATTATTTGACATGTTGCATTATTATTAGGGACACATTTTACTAATGTCAACCAAAATAATTAATAAAAAAAAACATCATTATCATTCGTAATTTTAATAAATTAACAAAAGTAAAAATTAACAACAGCCTATTTTAATTTCAAATGGATTGCTAACGATCTTAATAGTTTTCCAATCCAACGTAAAATATATTAAGTCGGTTAGGTTAGGTTTGACTTGCGACCACGCCGCACGAGCCGAGCGAGCGGAGCGAGCGTGCCGCGGCAGCGGCCGGCGAGTGCCAGAACCGAATCGCTCGTGTTAAACTAGTTTAGCCGACTCCACTAGGATATCCAAAGTAAAATATATTAAGTCGGTTAGGTTAGGTTTGACTCGCGACCACGCCGCACGAGCCGAGCGAGCGGAGCGAGCGTGCCGCGGCAGCGGTCGGCGAGTGCCAGAACCGAATCGCTCGTGTTAAACTAGTTTAGCCGACTCCACTAGGTTATCCAAAGTAAAATGAGTAGGTTAGGTTAGGTTTGACTTGCGACAACAATGATGCCAGAAACCATTTTTTGTTTTTAGAAAAAAAAAAAACTTTAGTACTTACTTACCTGTAAATTATTTGGCCCAAATGGAAATTGCAACCGTGCAGGACTGTGTTTTCAAAATTTGATCGCAAGCTTAAGATAGCTGCTTTTTCAAAGTCTAATATGCAGACTTTTGGTTTGAAATCAATGTTATTTTCTGTTCCATATTCTATAAGCTATCTATTTTGTTAATACGTGATTTTGTAAAATAGTAACAATATTACATGAAAAATACATAAAAGAAAAAAATACATTAGGTACATTTGTAAAGACAAGCTTTTGCAAAAAATATTTTTGTTAAGCGATTATTTGTAAAATGATCAATTTGCGGAACAAGGTGTTTGTAAAATGAATATTACATGAAACGTTGCTTGTTAAGTAATAATTTGCCAAAAAGTTTTTGGACAAACATTAGTGAACCGATTTCAAAGCCTGAAAACTGTTGTACAGAATCTGCGATGCGGATTGAGCTGACGGAACGAGGGATATGGGAGTAGCTTATTGAACGTACTTACTTAATATCATGGTGCAGCGATTAAAATAAGGGTGCGTCCACATCTGGCGAACGCGCTGCGAATGCGAAGCTCGCGAGCCGTTCGCGAGCCGAGCGAGCGAGTTGCGCAGTAGCGACGCACAAGTATAAAATGCAACCGCTCAGATTACGAACGAGCTGCTCATTCGCCGCGCGTTCGCCAGATGTGGACGCACCCTAAGATCCACATACTTGGTATTGGTTATCCACCAGCGGGTCGTTTTCCGCAATTCAACGTCTAGACGCCTATTTTGTGTGAGGTGGAAATGCCATCCCAACTCCTGCAGAAAGCCCATCAGCTTGTTAATATTGCCGAAGACTTCGGGAAGAGACCCCGGCGATCCGAGGTGCTGTGTCCGATAGTGTGCTAACCCGTTGAATTCCAATAGTACGTGCGCAGCCGTTTCCTCAACCGTCTCCCTGCACAGAGGACTGATAGTAACACAAATATTAAAAAGATGTTTGTTAAAAGGACCGTGACCAGTCAGGGCTCCAGTAATTAGACGCAGTTGAGTTCTCCTGAGGAGGCTCCTAGTGAGCGAGTGAAAATTAATGGATTTGATGGAATTTACGCGAACATTAAAAACCAGAAAAATGAGGCAAAACAAATGAAAAAAAGTATACACTTCATGTACCGAGTTGACAGACAATTGTGCTATTTTGCATGCACCAATTGCACTAGTTGTGTGCTTCAACTTAACGCGCTTTAGGCCTATCCATTAATTTTACTTTGATCTAAGAGTGAGCCGAGGATTAACCCTTGCTAGAACGCTCCTCGCTTGTTCGCAGTCTATTAGTGTAGCCCACAGTGTGTCCCGATTCTAACTGGTCTTCATAACTGATAGTTTACCGTAGTTTAACAAATGTAGCTCTAAGTCAATGTACCATTACAGTTTGTATGCATGGGCGGGACTCCGAAGCGTATGGAGCAGTTCGCGTACAATATCATGGAGGAGATAGGGCACAAGCTGCCCTGCGGCACCACCCTGCAGGACATCAGCCAGTTCTCCTACCGCTACTCCATGTACAAAGTCGGCCCCGTGCTCTGCATCAGTGTGAGTTTTATATTATTGAACAACGCTAATTAAAAGGCCAACAATACTGCCAACTATACTTACATATTTAGTAGAAAAGTACTGTTATAGAAGCGCAAAAATGTGAATGTGAAAGAGACGCAAATTCTTGTACTTCCGACTGAACCATCGACTGACCATCAGACTGAACAACTATTACCATATAGGACCAAATATAAAACCGCGAAAAAAAAATCTACTGTTTCATACACTTTTGACGAGATGCTATTGGCATTTCCTGTGGCACAGATGATTTTTTTCGCGATTTCTACGTTAGCTCCACAGTGAACGTTGTTCAGTTTGTTCGTCTGAAGCATCTCCTTAAGTATGTAACAGATTTAAGTTTACACTCTGTATACTTACTTATTTGGTAGAAATCTTCTAAAAGTGAGAAAAAAGAGACGCAAATTCTAGCATCCAAAATTATATTATCATCTACCCTTAGATAAGTTATACGTCAAGATAGACAGTCGAAGCTATGAAAGCGTTGAAAAAAATTGCAACCACCACTGGCCTCTAAACCCTATCCATATACACGCACACAGATATAAATTTGTATAACGCCTCACGCACACCAACCTAAGAAAGTTGGCTTTAGTTTTATACGGTAGTAGCGTGAGGCTCATTCTAGACATACAGGGTGTTAGGGTAAACAGTTGCATTACTTTAAGGGGTTATTTTACCCACGATACTGAACAACTTTTCCTAAGAAACATATAGGAAAATCGCAAAAAAAAAATCCATCAGCTTATTGCATTTAGTATGGAAAGTCCAAAATTTTTTTTTTGCGAATTTCCTTTATTTTTCTTTGGGAAAGTTATTCAGTATGATGGGTACAATCCCCCCTTAAAGTAATGCAACTGTTTACCCTAACAACTCTGTATACTTTTTCTAAGCATCCTTCCGTACTATACGGTCAGGGTCAGATTTATATTAGGGTATGTCATTTATCTTCTTTCTAAAATGAACAACGCGAGCATCGATCACTCAAAACATGGTTTATTTGTTCTGACTAAATGCTACTATAATTAAAGCAAAATTTTTTACGCACTGTGGTAAATTGAAATTTTTGATTTTGTTTAGTTAGCAAGCTTACAACGAACAATTCGGTATGTCAAGTTTTTTTTGGGAGGGCTGAATCGAAAACCATTTCGAGATAGTTGTCTCAATAATAATATTTGATATGTGAGATATTTTAAAATGAAAGGGTTACAAATATCTATATATATAAAAGAAAGTCGTGTTTGTTACAACACTTATAACTCGAGAACGGCTGGACCGATTGCCATGGTTTTTGATTTGTTGGATTTGTTTCCGTCCCGAATAGCAGAATACATCTTAAAAACAATGAAAACTCGATATGTGTAATGAATACTTAACCCGTGCGAAGCCGGGGCGGGCCGCTAGTTTTTAATAAAATAATGTCGTTTTTCGGTCCGTCCAGTGACGTCACTGGAAAACCTGTGAACTCCTTGTTAAACTTAAAATAACTGGCAATTAACAAACAAAATACATTCACAATGTCAGAATTGGACATTTGATGTTGCTGTTTCTGTTTCCAGCATAGAGTTAGAAAGAGAAGACAGGAAATTTATCTTTTTTTAATAAAGCAGTAGTTTTTTCTCCATGGAGTTCCAATTATATTCTCAGTTCAGCCGTTTAAGCATGATTGAGTGACAAACATCCAAACTTTCACATTTAAAATATTAGTGAGATAGGCTGTAAATCTAACATCTTTTACAGATAAACCTTTGCGATAAACTCTGTAACAGATAATCCATGAACTCGGATAATACGTTTAGTGTGATAATTAGTTTCCGTTTCCAATCAAGCTGTCGCTGCGTGATCAGCTTCACAATCTGATTCGAGCTCGTTTATCAAAAAGTTGGGAGTTGAAATCGTAGAAAGAGAATAACTAGAACCGGCATTAAAATAATAATAATGTCTGAAACGAGACAGGCTTACCTAAGCTCACAACATTGTCCCATGGGGGTAGTCAGAGACCACAGACCGCCACACGCTAAGACTCTGACACACCTCTTTATACGCTACACAAATTATGTACCAGATTTGAAGTCAAATCATAAGCCATCAAACAAGAAAAGTTACTTCAAAATCAAAACAAACAAAAAAACATAAAAACAAACAATCTTACCGACAAACATTTAGAATGTACTTAAAAAAGGTTGATTTACAGTCAGGGACACCTAAAAAACATATCGTAATCTTTTTCTTCCAAATATCTTAAATGTACAGACACACTTCTGTTACAGTTATACGCCATTTTCATAGAGTGAGCGAGATAACATCTATGTTGTTTGTCCCTTTCTGCGTATGCGGTAGTTTTGATTGTCTAAGTTGAAAGAGCTTACAAATCTTGCAATTTAGTCAGATAAAGGCACGATTTTTCATACATTTTTGTCATATATCCATCCCTTTATAGTATTAAAGTCTGCAAATTTTTAATATATTATTAGGTATATGATGTAGAGAAATACTCCAAAAAAATATAAAAAACTAGAACTTGCTTTAGATAATAGTTCGTAACCTGGTTCGCCGATATCTAACATTTATAACAACGGTATAATATGAAGCTAACAACACATAATGACAGTTGAAACCAGAAATATTCAATTTTAGATCAATATTAATATCAGATAATGAGAATACCTAAAGTGTATTTTCCATAAGTTCGAAAGTGTTATAACATTTTATAAATATGTATTTATATTTATATTAACATGTACCCGATATATATTTTTGACATATCATCAACTCTAATATTATTATAACTAAGTGGTTTTTTACGGCTTCTACGCCCGGACTCAGGTTATAGGTATACGCGCTCAGGTTGTCTAGATAATATTCAGTCTACGGTTGAAATTGTTTCTCCGGTCACGTTGGCAGTCGGTCGGTTACAATTGACATAATTAAAGAACAATTCTCCACTCGCATGGAAGTAGATATATTATAGCTGTGTCCCATCACGTGTTCATCGGATCTAACCGGTTATATATCTCGCACATCTAGTATAAAATTCAAACAAATCTAAAACTTTTGTTTCGGTTTCTAATCAACTGGTTTTTATAAGCTTTTATTGATTATAAAAACATTTTACTTTATGCAACGCGACGCCTTGAAAGATCGACTGAATAGTAATAATATCGATAGTATTATGTTATTAATAGTATCGATAGTTATGCCTTTAAGAAAAATGAAACGATCGAATACATCTTAATACTATCGATAGTAATCAATTGTTTTTAAGGTGGTTGCAGAGTTGTCAATTTCATATAAAAGTTTAATGCGTAATACGCGTAGACGATATTCATATCAGTAATATTTTATAATTATATAGAAAAATAGTTTAGAAAATCTAGATGCCGCGTATCCAATAACATTTGAAATTGATAATATAATTACGAAGATATAAAGCTTTGAAATGTTCTATGGATAAGATCAAAGCTTTATATCTTCATAATTATATTATAAATTTCAAATGTTATTTGATACGCGGCATCTAGATTTTCTAAATATTTTTTTCATATATAAAATATTACTTTTAATTGTACCGTCTACGCGTATTATGCGTCAAACTTTTGTATGAAGTTGACAACTCTGCAACCGCAATACTATCGAACCTATGGAAAATATTGATACATCGATATTGTTACTATTTTTCAAGGTCAACTATCGATAGTTAAGTAACACCTGGAATTGTTTGGACGTTGATGGATACCTACATTCGAAACACCTCAGTGCGCGTGAATTGCGTGATCGATTGCGGTTCAATCAAAATACACCGATTGATCGTCGGAATATGGATGATGTCGGTTTGTTTGAACTGACCGATTGTTTGATATCTTGATTAAAAGACCTACTTTAGGAATGACAGAAAAGGACACATTACACAAACAGGGCTACGCAACATCATCATCATCATTCTCTTGCCCATTTCCTATTATTTGGGGTCGGCGCAATATGTCATCCTCTTCCATTCATCTCTCTTGGCCGTCGTTTCAGCACTCACTCCTTCTTACACATATCATCCTTCACACAATCCATCCATCTTTTCTTCGTCTTCCTCTCCTACCACAGCCATCCACATTCATACTTAACACTCGTCTCGTAATATGACACTCTTCTCTCCGCATTACATGTCCATGCCACGATAATATATTACCCTGCAATTTTTCCGTCATAGGTGCTACTTTCAAACTTCCTCTAATATACTCATTCCTAATCCTGTCCGTTCTAGTTACACCACACATCCATCTCAACATACGCTACGCTACGCTCCATAACGTGTGGAAATGACGGAGGGTCAGAATGCGAAAGAAAAAAAGCATATCAGGGATATGTAAGCTGAAGTGAGATAGATATAGACTACCCCGAGTGAATTCCACACGTTCTAAAACGTAGCCTTGAATAGGTAGGAGCCACTAGATAAAATTTCTAGACATCAAGAAAAGTCACCTTCGAGCGGGTTCAAGGTCCTGACTCGTCTAAAAGTTTGTTGCTAGCTTCAGATTTTATTATCTCGTGATGTATCAGCTATCTCTGTTCTGGTGATTTTACTTTTATATAGGGTCCTTCTTAATATACTGACGGTTTTTAATATGACGATCAGACCTTCAAACAGATGAACTTTCTCCAAGGGACAAAGGTCGAAAACAAAAAAAACATATCTGCTGTTTCATACAAATCTGCAAACCTAACCGAACCAAATGTATGGGACAGCAGATTTTTATTTTGTTTCGATATTGGTCCCGTATCGAAATTTGTTAAGTTTGATGGTCTGATCATCACCTTAAGTCAGCATATTAAGAAGAACCCTGTATAACTTAACAAATCGACAAATAGGCTATTTTGTAAGCTTTTCATAAAAGGCCTGCATTACTACACAACTATTACATTTATAAAATTGTGTAATCATCTTTTCTAAACTAAGCCCCAACATTACAGCACGGCATGGGTATCCCATCGGTGGGCATCCTGCTGCACGAGGTGATAAAGCTGATGTACCACGCGAAGGTGCGGGACCCGGTGTTCTTTAGGATCGGCACTTGCGGCGGCATCGGCTACGAGGGAGGCACCGTCATCATCTCTGAGGAGGCGGTCGATGGCGCATTGAAGAGCGCTCTCGAATTGGTAAGTGATTTAGCTCCGTCTTATCAAGTAGTATGATGAGCTTATGGACAAATTTACGCCTGTGCCTCTTTTTGAGTATGGTCAAGCAAAAACCTGCAATGTCTTACTCGTGCACAGAAGGATCTGCACAATCATACCATTAAGCGATAGTTTAAGAAAATTGGACGAGCTTGCTACACTTTCTTAAAACAATTAGCTCACTTTAAAATAAAAGTACTTATAAACTTTTTTATCAAGATTTTTTTTTAATGCATCCCACTCCTATCAAAATACATTAAAAGTGATCGCATAATCTTTCCTGTGTTTTACATATTTATATGGACTAAGAAAGAAATAAAGTACCTGAGATCTCACTTATTATTAACAAAGCCTCGTTTTTCTATTCTTAATCTTAACGTAAGGCAGGTAGAAAACAGTTATTACCATTGATATCCTATAATGAGTAATACACCAAGAAAATAGATTTATTGCCATTGACCGATTACTTATGTATTTGTAACAGATTCCATATCAACTTTTTTCCGTAATAAAAACGAGGCCCTTTGCTTTCCTGGTTCACTCTACATTTGTTAACGACGCAACGTGTTACGATCAATCACTTTATAAAGCACTATATGTATAAACAAACTTCCTTAAATAATTATCTATTTACTTAGTATTGAAGGTCAAACTTATTAATAGAAATAGTTTTACGTCTTATACAACGTGTTAATTAATAAGCGCAAAACCTCATACACCTCAACTGATTTATAACAAAATTATATTGAAACAATAATTTCATTATTTTGATAGTTAAAATTTAAAGTCGTTCGTATTTTAAGTTTTGAAGCAAAAATGATTTGTTATAATTTCAGGAATGAATAAAAGCGCTAACGTGCTCATGGATAAATTTTAAGAATCTTGTTTTAGTAGTAAGTAGGGTGAGAGTGCCTGAGCGGTGGGTTGAGATCGGTTCAGTAATTTAAAACATTTGCAAACACATTATTAAATGTTTTGAAAAAAATTACCTATGTTGAAACCATGATAATTCGATTCTGCTCTCGATTCTATACAAACTACTTTCTAGTTTTGCGTTAATCCATTAACACGTTGTATATGCTAGTTATAAGCAGGTAATTGTATTTAGTTTTTCTTTTATAAGTTGTTGTTGTTCATGGACAGACGGTGCTGGGTAAGAACATCCAGCGTCCCGCCAAGCTGGACCGGCGCCTGGTGCGCGAGTTGAAGGGCCTGGCCGACCCCGAGGACCCCTACGACACCGTCACAGGGAGGACCATGTGCACTTATGACTTCTATGAAGGTATGCTAAATTAGGGATACTATCACTCTACTCACTTTTACCGCCTGTTCACGGGACAGAGCGAACTGCGGCGCGAATTGCGATTTTAGAATACACTGCCTAAGCGCCGCTGCGTGTCTGCGTAGGTACTAGTAGAGACATAACGCTCAGTGTATTCTAAAATCACAATTCGCGCCGCCGTTCGACCTGTCCCGTGGCCAGACGGTTAGACGTTCATACACACACCCATACACACACTTTTAATTTTATATTTCAAAATTGTTAAATAAATGGATAGGTTATTAAATATTACCTTCATGGCATGTCTCCGTTATGTTAGTTGTAATTTCATTTCCTATAGGTACTTAACATTTCTTTATCACTTTTACTGGAATGTTAAATCTCATAATCACCTTAACTTCGCTCACTCTGTATTAAAATTGATATTTTTTGCCTGATAAATCGTAAAGTATTCCCGAGATTCTGGCTTGCCTCATGCGGAGTTCATTGTATCAAGTGTACTGACTCACTCTTTTTGTTAATAAAGATATTTGTATTTATTTGTACCACCACCGAATAGATATCCTACCAGAAATAATGATTTATACAAGCTGTTACAAAAATATAAATAAACATTTAAGGGGGTGGTTTAGAACATCAAACTGAACGACTTTCACTATGGGCTCAATATCGAAATCGCGATAAAAAAATTGATGTTCCATACTAAACTACAAATCTACTCGAGCTAAATGTATGGGACAGCGATTTCGATGTTGGTCCCATAGGGAAAGTTGTTCAGTTAGATGGTCTAAGCAACCCCCTTAAAATTTTAAATGTTTATTTTTACTTTTGTAACACCTTGTATAAGCTCGCGGCGGCCGGTACACTCCGACATGCGGCAATACGTGAACGATCACGTATGAATATATCGATATATCGAAAATGTCTCGTAATAAGAAAGATACGATAGAGAAATGGTTAGTAAAATACCCAGAGCTTATACAACGTGTTAATGAATAAGTGCAAAACCTCATACACCCCCAAGGATTTATAACAAAATATTTAGATTTAAACAATAATTTCATTATTTTGAGAGTTAAAATTTAAAGTTATTCACATTTTAAGTTTTGAGGCAAAAATGATTTGTTATCATTTCAGCAATTAATGAAAGCGCTAACGCGCTCATGGATACATTTTAAGAATCTTGTTTTGGTAGTAAGTAGGGTGAGAGTGCCCGAGCGGTGGGTTGAGATCGAGTTCAGTAAATTTTTAATTTTACAAACAAATTAATTAATATTTTGAAAAATATAACCTATTTTGAAACCATGATAATTCGATTCTGTTCTCGATTCTAAACAAACTACTTTCTAGTTTTGCGTTAATTCATTAACACGTTGTATAGAAGTTTTATAATTTATAAAGAAGAAGATTCCTTGATATACTGTTCTGTTTGTGATGTTATCGATATATCGAGAAAAATAATAAAGTCGATAAACGTGCAATCCCTTTGGCATATTAAAAGTGCTACCAAAATTCCGGACCCTGGTAACAACCTATTAGTGAAAAGTTCCAATGTTTGTTCCAATGGCGAGGTGTTTCATTTTTCTGGTCAGCCGTTACAATGAGGTATTGACACTGACAGCATATAATACATTATCCACCATATTGTTTCCCCGTCAGTATCGCCCGTGACTGCTACATGTCTAGCTACCAACACCTTTACAAACCCACGGATACTAGAAATTACCAATATCAATGCGTGTATATTGCAGGTCAAGGTCGTCTCGACGGAGCATTCTGCGACTTCACGGAGGCTGACAAGATGGAGTACTTGGAGGGTATCCACAAGGCGGGCGTGATCAACATAGAGATGGAGTCGCTGGCCTTCGCCGCGCTGACCCACCACGCCGGCATCAAGGCCGCCGTCATTTGCGTCACTCTGCTTGATCGCCTGAAAGGGGATCAGGTAATGTTGCTATGATCCACCGTTGTGGGCACGGTGGGCATGCCCACAACCCTGGCTGAGGTCGATAGGCTTTCAAGCTGTATAAGTTTCATCAAAATCGGTTCAGTAGTTTAGAGTCTAGATATGTGAGATTATGATGTGCAAACAAACACATTTACTTTGCAAATATTTTTTAGCAAACAGACTACCATTTTACCGGTTTATTAGTTACTAGTGTTCGCCCCGCGGCTTTGCCCGCGTGGACCTACCGGGTCCTTCTTAATATGCTGATAGTTTTTAAGAGGATGATCAGACCATTAAACTGAACAACTTTCTCTATGGGACCAAGGTCGAAATCGTGAAAAAAAAAACAGCTGTCCCATACAATTGGTCGAGTACGATTTCCCCTTAAAAAAGTGTCAGCATATTAAGAAGGACCCTATATACTGTACAAGGTCTTGGCCGGGGCGTCATACATTTTTTTGAACGTCTCCTTTATAGGAATGTAATGCATCGGTCGAGATCGAGTCCGTAGTTCGACTCGCACTTTTGGGTGGCCGTGACCACAATCTTTTTTGAGGGCTGGATCCGCGCCCCTCTTTCCCAGTGGGGTACGCAGATACCAGGGCGCGCAATCTACTATGATCCTTACATATCTCTTTCGCCTCATACATTCATGCTTCTCTTCATAAATGCCCGTCGGTTTCGAGTACTCCGAGTTTGATCAGATTACGGTCTACGAGGGCGCCCTCTGCCGAATTTACTCTCTACTGGGATTATATCGTACGTCACGTGCACCGGAATTTCCCCTGATAAAGCCCTGGTGGGAATTGTTTTTTTTTTCGATATTCCCACCGATCAAATAAACACGGCCTAGCGGGGATTTCCTATTAAGGAAAAAATTTGTACTATTCGGTTATTTATAGATGTAGTCATTTCTAGGATCAGTCCTTTGTACACTAAACCCTTACTAGTTACTTTTAATCGTATTATAAGTGAGTATGTAGTTTTCTGGCGCGCTCTATTTTCAGCAGTGGACGCTTACAGGCTGATGATGATACATAATAAGTCATTATTAATGACACAGTGAGCTGATTACATTCGTGGATAGGCAGTACAAAAAATTATCTCGTTTGATTGATCTGATATTTTGTTACACATAAACAACAAATAACTTTTTTTTGTTATGATTATTCGTATAGGAAGCAAATAAAACATTTTGTGTAACATAATAATACAATTTAAAATTTAAAATATTACTTTTTTAAATACCGTCGCGTAGACGGTAAACGTTTGTATGAAATTGACAACTCTGCAACTACCTTAAAGAAAATGGTGCACATATAGTATTATAAATTATTTTTTTATTCGTAATGGATTTGCGTTTGGCTTTAGCTCACCTGATGGAAAGATTAGATGAAGCCGAGGATGTAGCGCGCTCACCATGAAAAAGCCTATTAACTCTTCTTTTAAAAATTTCCTGATTGTATTTGCTTGGAAAGACAGACGCAGGGAGAGAGTTCCAAACCTTACCGGTTCTCATTATAAAATATATATGAATGAGATATTACAGGGGATGATGAACGAGTCATAAATGAAACTTTTGTGTCACCAGGTCTTGGCTCCGAAGGAGGTCTTGGATGAGTGGCAGCAGCGCCCCACGACACTCGTCTGCCGATACATTAAGAGGTAATATTGTACACGTGTAGTTAACCTTCCTGCCTTTACTTGTTATTATGTAATAAATATGATCATGCCTGTGTTCCCCGAGGGGTTTAGGCAGAGGTATTAATAATACAGCATATTCACTATGCTCATATTTTAGAATGACATGCCCTCGACTCGATAGAAGAAGCATTTCATTTGTAGTGTTTTAGTACTTAGTACTTTACGTTATTTCTTTCGTCCTCTGACAGTCATGTATTGTACAGCATACTTCTACAACATAAATAAAACAATTTTGTTGGGCTCTTAATAGCTAACATGAATCATTCAAATATTATAGGAGAGCACACCGGTGGCGTTGCGTAGAAGTATAAACACTGGATCAAGAGGGTCCGGGTTCGACTCCCCGCGGATGATATGCAATGTACCAATGTTTTTCTAACTTGTGTACATAATACGGACTGTTCTCAAACGGTAAAGGAAAACGTCTCGTGATAAAACCTTATAACGCTGAAGAAGAAATTCTGATGCGTATGTGAAGTCTTCCAATACGCATTGTGAACTAATGCCCATACACCCTCCCTGAGATCTGTAGTCGGACGTATGTAGGCTGATTTTGCTTATGGGAGAGAGCCGAACATCGGAATGGATACAGTCAAAGCCTTTTCTTGTATCTTATAAAATATTTAAATGTATACCTTCGTGATATGTTTACAGATATCTGCAGATGAAGGGACGCCTCTCTCTGGACGGGCATGGATCAGTCGCCGTCAAGAGTCCTCGACGATTCAAGCTAGTGCAGCAAGAGTCCGAGAACTATGACTAACTTGCTAGCTTCGGGATCTGATGGTAGTTCATAGAGGGGTCGTGCGTAGTCGCGCAATCTTCCGCTCAACGTGCCACCTCCGCATTACCAACCGGTGGCGACTAGAGGTAGACGGCTAGCTTTAATTTTGTTGACGATTAATGAGATACCAGTGAAATTAGTATAATTCCAGAAAAAATATGAAATTGAAATTTAATGTTATCTCACTGCCATATTTACATGTTCGAAATATATTTTGAGATTTCTGTTTTAAAATATGTATCAGGAAATTTGCGATTAGCATTGTCCGCGCTGCCTCTTTATGTGTAAACTGCATTCCATTTGCGGTATCGACTTTTAGACGATGACGTCACGATTGGTCTGCGTGAATCAGGCCCTATAATGTTACGACGAAATCTGTTATATTTAGTATAAAATATTACATTATATTAGCTGAAGTGTATTATTAATTAGCACGTGTTATCAGTCGAATCAACGACCAACTTTTACTAAATCTTCAAGGATAGTGTTACGAGAAATTGCGCGTAAATCCTGTTTCTAATAAATTACATCATAATGTATGAGCCACATACTATTGACATACATATCTTCATACCACCACAAAAACATTTCAATGACGTCATCTATGGATGGACATATCCTTTGTATCATCAATATAATAGTAACTTTTTTGGCACTGAGTGTAACTTCAGAGCCTGGTTTTTTGAGCATCCATACTAGTAATATAAATGCGTAAATCCATGCACCACCTGTCTGTCTGTCTGTTACGTTTTCACGGCTAAACCGACCTTAATGAAATTTGGTATAGATATAGCTTGAAACCTGAGGAAGGAAACGTAATAATTCTGTGCAGACGAAGCCGCGGGTAATACTCTGCGGACTAAATGGTTATGGTTGAATTGTCACCTTTTGGAAATTAATAATCCGCTATAATATTTACTCCTAATTCCTAATGTTCGATGGTATTACCTATAATAATATATTAATTTATAATTCCTATATTAATTGTAGTAGATAATGTAACAATCACTTGTAAGTGCAACGATGCATTGTTATGTACAAGAATTGAGAATGTAGTTTTAAGGTAATATATTAAAACGTGTTTACAAGTTACGGGAACTAAAACTTAGCGAAACTTGTGATAAAGGCAGTAGTTCATAGTTATAAGGAACATGTTAAACGACCGACTTTTTATTATGGTAAATATATGATCCCACGTGCGAAATACAAGCTCTGAAAAGGTCAAGTCACTAGTTTACAGGTTTATCTACGGTCATCGTTAAATGTTAGGTGTAAAAATAACATTTTGATATCAGAAACAGGCTTACTTCTTTGAGTGCAATTAACATTTAAAGAGCTATCAAAAGAAAAGTTGGTCGTTTACAATATTGATTTATTGTGCTTCCACGAGTGATTAAATTGTTGTTGATTGATGCACAAAGTGTTGTCAGATAAATGCTTTGAATATTGGGATATTTATTCTTCATCGTTTACTAAATGGTCAAATGGTCAAAATTGTTGTAATCGTGTTGAGTTTTGGTCTGAACGGTTCGTGTTATGTTTTGGACGATATTTATGTAGGTCTATTGTGTTGCATCGTCTCGTAGTGACGTTCTATAAGAAACAAGAATTAATTTAAGCAGATTGTAGGTACTACTTCGAAACTTTACCGAAATTACTTTGTCATAAATTGATGTTAATGTTTTGTTTCAATTATGTGAAAGGCAGAAAAGAATGTATATGTATAAGTAATCTTAAATTAAGTACTTAACTTGTGACTATATTCATGGCACCAATATTAAGATTAATAAAGTTGCTACACGTGCATAATGTTTTGAACCATATTTTATTGAACTATTGAAATATAATTTGTGTTGAAAGTTTCAGGAACAATTTAATTAAATAGCTATCTGGTGGTGGCGGAAAATTGTAGGACTACGCTCGGGTACCTACTAATTTATATTGCATTGAGGGACAATTGATAATAGTTCAAAATATTATGTAGGTAAATGATTATATTACTATATCGTAGCTCCGTTATAGACGTAACTTATTTTATGATATTATGAGCATAAGATAGGTAACTAACTATATTCTTATTTGATGTTAATGTTGAGTATTGAACGATTAATGTAATAAACATGAAAGTTGAGCAAGAATTATTGCATATTTACCAATTGTTGTTTAGAAATAACGCTGAATTGAACCTAGATGTAAATAAACATGTTACAGAAGGTTAAATCAAACCGTCTGGTTGATTAAATGCATTTTCTTTCTGCAATGAATATTTTCTTTTATAGTAACTTACTTACATTCTTTTGATGGACACTAGAAGTCGAAGGGTTTATCAATGAAAGATGAATGCTGTTCTCAATATTTAATTATTGACTGCTACTTACTTAGGGCGAGTATTGAATTATTACAGCGACACATGGCACTATACTCTTTCAGGATAAATGTTTAATTATCCGAAAGAATATCATATTATCCTATTCATATTTTAGCCATTCAGATCGGCGTAAAATAATGACAACTTGATAACTAGTATCAAAATTCGTATAATATAATTACAGGATAACTTGATACCTAATGAAAAAAGGAAAACTAAATATCACGAGAAATAAAAAGCCAAACAAAAAATGGTTTTGCGAGTAAGCATTTCGAGTATTAATAGCTTGGAAGCAAAGTTATGATCACATCAGTCTTTATAAATAAGTAATTATTAAACAATTAATTGTCATTTGAATTCCTTGGTAGACCTACTTATAATTAAATGAGCATGTTGTCTGTTATTTGAGCTGTAGGAACTTCATGAGGGCGTCGTATATGAGCCTCGGGCTGGCGTCGCTGTCGGCTGTGTAACGCACGCCGCGCAGCGCCCCGTCCTCGTTCCGCACCACGCCGTACTCGCCCACGATGAACCCGTCCGAGGTCCTCTCCTCTACCCTGTACTTGCGGTACTGCCGGCCCTCCACGACGTAGCCCACCTTACAGTTCTCCTGCTTGCAACTCTCCGTGGTAGTCTCTTGGACGCCGTGGCTTCGCCCATCGGTCAGAACGCTTACTTTCTCGTCCACTTCGTAGTTTTTTTCCGGTTGATGATCAACACGTTTCGCGCTGGCATCGTCTGATGGATTCGTTATTGTAGCTATGGGAGTCGTGCTGATGGTACTGCTCAACGCTGGACCCGGTTGTTGCTCCCAGGGGGTGTAATGAGGAGGCGCGTTGGGTGCTAGATGTAACGAAGCTGGCTGGCTGTAAAACTTTGCGGGTTCGCTGTAAATTTTCGCAGGTTCGCTGTATATCTTAGCCGGCTCGCTATAAATCTTGGCTGGTTCGCTGTAAACTTTAGCTGGTTCGCTATAAAATTTTGCGGGTTCGCTGTACACTTGAGCCGGCTGGCTGTACACTTTGGGTAGTTCGTTGTAGAGCTTGACAGGTTCGTCGTAGTATTTCGGCGGGCCTGGCACCGCTTGCGTCGGCTGCACGTACACATCACTAGGCTCATTGTAATTACTAGTTACTTTGGGCGTGTCATGCACTATGTTAAAACTGACGGTAGTTAGTCTTGGACTGTTCCCCCTTTCGCTCAGTTGTTTATGCGCTAAACCTTGGATATAATTTTTAGAGGACGGTGACAATGCCACTGACCGACCTAGTGGTACGTTTTCGATATTCTCGTCATCATTATCATTATCACTATTTATTTCCAAGACCGACTTAAAAGAAGATTCGGCTATGGAGTCGCCGGTTTCATTAAAGTATTCGGATCGTAGATCTGAAGGGAATGTATGAACTTTTTCTAAGTTATGAAGACCTCTGGCCTCCTTTTTCGAATGGAGCTGTTTAATAAATTCAATGTTAGCACCTGCAAGTTCTGGAGGGTCATCTTTCTGAAATGTTTCAGAATTATCATCGTTCCTCTTTGTTACTGTCGTAGACGATGTGATTTCCGTGACAGGTGTTGTTGGAGGAGATTCGGTAGCCGTTGATTCGTGACTTATCTTGCTTAGTTTTCCTTTCCCTCGTCCTATGTTAACGGAGGATGTTATTCTTACGGATATGACTTGTTCATCGTTGGGGTAAGTATCCCCCTGCTTTGGCATGTTGTGAGCATCGTAGTCGTAGAGCGGAGCGGAGCCGACGCGGCTCGCCTCGTGATCATCGTGCACCGGCCGCGACGTCACCAACACACATGGCAAGATCTGAAAATATTTAAAATATCAATTTAAAAAATCTTATGCAATTTATTCGACGATTTTTTTTCGTACTTAATTAAGTACTTTGTGTTTGTTTCGTGCAATCTCGCTCGCTTTACATGATCAATGCGTGTAGGTACCTGTGTTTAATGTTGTTGTCAGTA
Source organism: Agonopterix alstromeriana (assembly GCA_963924505.1). NCBI lineage: Eukaryota > Metazoa > Arthropoda > Insecta > Lepidoptera > Depressariidae > Agonopterix > Agonopterix alstromeriana. Next base: position 8,494,192 of record OZ004670.1, read on the forward strand.
TGTACCAGTACAATTTATAGGTGCCTTCATGACACGTTCCGGATATTGTCGCGTCTTGCGTCGCGACGTCGAGCGCGCGGACTCATGTTAACTGTCAGTGTAAAAAGTTAATACGCACCATTTGACCTACGAAATATGTGGACCTTTAGGTGAACCAGAAAAGATGTGCATCATAATGGAGGGGACATTGCCTTTCATGTTGTGAATTTCAAGACAATCATACTTGATTTGTGTGGGTTTTTGCGTCAATTCGGAAATTTATACATTTATAGTATTTATGTCTATGGGTTCGAGCGTACAAGTCGCGGATAGTTTTTATAAAATAACTTTAAACTTTTTGTGGCTGAGTAAATTGTTACACCTGCCTAAAATTAAGCCTACAAATGCTATTAAGCTAAATTACAGCATTTTGCGGAACATTAAGAAAATAATTAAACTAATATTTGAGTAGTCGACTCGTATACTATAGTCTACTTCACTTTGTTATAAAAGTAATTATCTAAATAACTACTTAGACAAGGTCGCGCTATTAATTTTTTACTAATAGTTTTAACACTTAATATCAAGATGCTTGGATACATTCTGCGGTTTTCATTTTCCAACTACTTAATTGCAATCAATAAGATTTTTTAGAATTGACCTGTTTCAGAAAAAAATAACGACTACTGGTTCTTTATTGTTATACTTATAATAATTGACCTACTACTCTATGTAGTATTGGCTATTTGCACGACACTAGCGCCCCTAGCGGTTTCGGACCGCCGTGAATTATTTTAAGTAAAATGTTAGTTAAAAGTTTGTTATTTTAAAAATAAAATAATGTAAAATAATAAATTCTCGATATTAACGATTTGAAAATACCTATTTGCTAGAATCCACGATATTACCCGGTTTATCCCGGATTTCACACCTTCGGAGATAACATTACAAAAAAAACCTTTTTGTGAGAACCTAGATGCCAATAGAAACTTCCATGCCAAATTTTAAGTTTGTAGTCTTTACCGTTTTGGAGAATTCGTGTTGAGTTAGTGTGTGGATTTGCATAGATTCAAGCATATTTTACACAGCTTGTCCGACAAAAGTACACATTTCTGCCACCTCGGGCGCGGCGATCGATTTGTCAGTTCCTATCACCGCTTCAAAGTCAATATATTAATTTGTTCAATATAGGAGCTTGCAGCACACTTATCAAACGTCAAATCTTTTTTAAAGCTACCACCGCGTCGGAACGTATTGTCGCTGTAGAGAAGATGCGGCCAGAAACTCTACAACATAACACGACTTAATAACTATTACAATATAAATTCTTAAGCTAAAGTTATGTATACAATAATACATAGTCTATTTAATCTATCTTCGCACATAGCCATTGTAGAGATATATTTAGAGAAGATTCTCGCACATAGCGGACACGTCATTGTCGTAGTTTCTAATTTATTGTGATTGTGTACTGTTGAAATCGTAAACATTAAGGATTATTACGTTTTATGTTTGTCGGTAATCATTATCGTTAAAACCACCAAAAGTGGGCAGTTTTGGTGGTTTTAAAGACAATAACTAAAAACTTAACTTAAGTGGCGACGGGCTCACCCCCCGTCACACTGGACAGAGTTTCGGTACTACTGGTGAAACGTGGATGTTCTGAGGGTTCAGAATATCTCTGACTACCCCCTCGGGCAATATATAGTCGTGAGCTTTCGTTGAATTTAGGTTGATATTTCTTCACGTAGGTATATCGTTTCAGAAACAACATGAAAAACGAATATTGTACAAGTAGGTAAGGATGTTGACACGGTTTTCACAAAGAATACAGGGTGAAATTGATATCATTAGCATCCTTTTAAACTAAGAGTCTACCCATCAAACTGAACAACTTTTACTATGGGAGTAAATCGATCGGAGCAAAAATAAATCTGCTGTTCCATACTAAACTGCAATGCTTACTCGACTCAACCCGGAAGCCCTTCGCAAACCATCCCCGTGAATCAGTCTACCTACAGGGTGAAATTGATATCATTAGCATCCTTTTAAACTATGAGTCTACCCATCAAATTGAACAACTTTTACTATGGGAGCAAACCGAACGGAGCAAAAAAAAAATCTGCTGCTGCATACATTTGAGTCGAGTAGGCATTGCAGTTTAGGAACAGCAGATTTATTTTTGCTCCGATCGGTTTGCTCCCATAGTAAAAGTTGTTCAATTTGATGGGTAGACTCTTAGTTTAAAAGGATGCTAACGATATCAATTTCACCCTGTAGGTAGACTGATTCACGGGGATGGTTTGCGAAGGGCTTCCGGGTCGATAGGTATTATTATAACTTTGCTCTGAGTATTTTATTCAAAGAACTTTCAAGTCTAGCATTTTGTGCTGATTATACGGCCTATTTGTTGCAAACGATTGATTGACATTTAAGAAATACCTATTGTAATAGTAGATAACTTTTTAAATGTTAATGTGCGCATAACATGTAGGTATACGAATAACATTGAGGTGCGACGGAGCGTTCAGAAACAGAGCGGAAACAGTTTTGTTGTGGAATTGGTTTATATCGAGCACAGGTCCACTTCTAGTGTGACATTGGCATTGATGACGTTAAGTTAATTGCAATAAGAGACCTAATCAGATATTTGATGATAATTAATTCATACAAAACAAGTGAAAGTCGAAAAGGGTTAGCTATATTGTTCCTTCCTATGTACCTACATACCAATCAGAAATTCATATAACGTGACCAGATAAATTGTACCCGGAATCTATGAGCGCGAATGACAATTTCGTATAATATGTTATCTAATATACAGAGTCCTTCTTAATATGCGGACACTTTTTTAAGAGGATGATCAGACCATTAAACTGAACAATTTTCTCTATGGGACCAACATCGAAATAGCGAAAAAAAATCTGCTGTCCCATATATTTAGCTCATGTAGGTTTGCAGTTTTGTATGTAACAGATGATTTTTTTTCGCGATTTCGATGTTGGTGCTATAGAGAAAGTTGTCCAGTTTAACGGTCTGATCATTCCCTTAAAAAATTGTCTGCATATAAAGAAGGACCCTATAAAGGGTGTAAGGAAAAGTATCGTTAACCTTTAAACCACATACTCTACTCATCAAACTGAACAACTTTTACTATGATAGTAAACCTGTCATCACAAAAAAATCAACTGTTCCATACTAAACTGCAATGCCTACACAACTCAAAAGTATGAGACAGCAGATTTTTTTTTGTTCTGTCAGGTTTGCTCCCATACTGAAAGTTGTTCAGTTTGATGGGTAGAGAATGTGGTTTAAAGGTTAATGATACTTTTTCTTACACCTGTATATTATATACCTAATTAGTTTACAAGAAGTGTTAAGTTGTATAGTTTCTGTCCACATCTTTTTACAGCGACAACACGTTCCGACGCGGTGAGGTAGCTTCACAAAATTACTTGACATTTAATAAGTATGGGCTTGAAGCCATTGAATAAATGATTTTGATTTTTATGTTTTGTAAGTATGTACGTAAATATAGTTAGGCTGAAACAATGTGAGCTCTTGCACAAATCTGGACTAGCACACATCTCGACTCTAGTACACTTTACAATATTTTATTCACTTGCATTCTAGTAAGTATGAAATTGAGTCATCGAAATTTTTCATTTTTTTTTTCTGGGCTGCTTCTATACCTGACTGCGGCCCTGTCAGCATAGCCAGCTTGTCTTGTCTGTCTGTCAGTGACCGGGGCGGTGCGGCGGCCTTGCGATCGAACATATAATACCTACTTAACTTACTGTTTTTTATTTAGTAGGTGAGTATGTGGAAAGGTAGCTGAATAAATCGACTACTTAGATCTACCTATATGTTGAATATTTTAAGAGATTTATTTTCGCAATACCAATAACCCAATAATCGGTCTAACTACCTGCTTTTAGAATATTTTTGTTAAGTGTTATTAAAGGTTTAATTAAGTATAAGTAGATAAATACTTTAGATTGAAGGATATATTTAGCACGATATAGGTACAGTTTCCGGTCTGAGCTTTATTGCTTTGTTAAGTTTATGCTCTTCAGTGGTTCGTATAGGTATTATTGAGAAATGTATCTATGCAAATGCGGTAGATACGGGATCAAAAGGTATACAGTAAAATAACTTAGGTTTACCTAGGTAAATACCCGATTACAAAAAAAAAACTAAAAAATAAACCTCACTAAAAACTATTTCAGTTGTCCCACAAACCAAATAGTTCTTAGTTAGGTTACAAACATTTTATGTCTCGTACCTACCTGTGTATACCTATAACATACTTAACGTAATTAATAAAACATAAAAACTACTAGACGCCAATGTAAATAATAATTAATTAATTGATACTTACAAATTAAGAGGCAGAATTCTTTGAATTGAAAGTTGGAGTCAGAATTATATTTTTCGTTACTGGTATTGAATAATTACTATAATTATGTTAGTGCGCCAATGTTAAATGATTTATCTCCTTTTTTGTTTGAACGCAGGTACCTACGTTTATTAATAAAAACTGGACCAGATCTGTTCGGAATCTTTGAACAAAAACGTGGGTGAGCTGAGTAGTTATGTAGTTGTAGGTACATACGAATAGCTAATACGAACTTATGTGTTTACCTAGTGGGCGGTGTAACTACGGAAGCATACAAATTCCGCTATGTAGAAATAAATATAGGTAGGTACTTATTACAGTAGCTTCTTACAAACACTTGAGTATACATGTTCCTTCTTAATATGCTGACGGATATTTAATGTGATGATCAGACCATCAAACTGAATAACTTTCTCTATGGGACCAAGCCGAAATTGCGATGAAAAAATCATATAAAACTGCAATCCTACTCGACCAAAATGTATGGAGCAGCAGATTTTTTTTTCGCCATTTCGTTTTTGGTCCTATAGTGAAAGTTTGTTCAGCTGATCATCCTCTTAAAAACGGTCTGCATATAAAGTTGGACCGTGTATTTAATAAGGTCGTCTACAACTTTAAGTATAAGTAGGACAGGCTATCTAATCTATCTATCTAGGCTAATATCTAGTGAGAAATGTGTTGAACGCCTATATATTTAAAGCAACAGCTGACTTTACCTACAACTACAAATTTTTTATTCGTCGTATTTATTAGCGCACACGTTGATGTCTTTTGTACTGTCGTTCTAACCTTTGAAACGTGCTTCTGCGTAGAGCTTGTAGAGCCATATGCCTAGCGTAGCCTTCTGCGAGAGGCTATTCAAAACACATGTTTATTGTTATAAAACTAAATTTTAACTATATTTAGGGTTCTTATCGTGTTTTTAAAACCTAGTCACTCCGACAGTTTGAGAGATGTGACTGCCGAACTGTATTATATTATAACACTTCATTGTGGACACATTGATACTAACAATAAAAAGACATGTTACAAAGGGAGAGCTTATCTCTTAAGATATTTCTTCCAGCAGACCCGCGACAGTGACAATTATTAAATAAGAGGCAGTTATAATGTGTACAATCAATCTGACAGACCTATGCCTCTTAAAAACTGAGAATTTTTATTATTGAAGCTGAGGTCTATGCACATTACAGTTTTGAACAGTGGGCATATACCAGTGGGCGCCATGCGCTCGCGCCGTGACAGTGAAAACACGAAGGCCGCGCACTGAGGTTGTTTTTGTAGCGATAAGATAACCGTAGAAACAGAATGTAACGTCGAATTCACGCTACATAAATATTGACCCAAAATTATTTGCTAGCTTCAGTATTTATCTTTATCTTTGTTAGATTAACTATCGATTGAGATGTATGTTTCTTTCATTAATTACATAGAGTAGGTAAGTATCAAAGTTTTGAAGTTAGAAAGAAACGTTAAGAATGTCAACATTTTATACAAAGCCTTATAAGTGGCACGTTAGAGAAAATCATTAACATAATAAATGTTATACAATTAACAATAAGTAACAGTCAGTATCCTTGACAAAATAACAAAAGCAATATATAATATAACTGATAAGTTGAGCGTAGGATGAAGGCTGTTATCGCCTTATCCTGCTAGATCCGGCTCGGCTCCTATAATTACTGCTCTTGTATCAGTTAAATTATATAGGGTGGCATGTTAAACGCTCGGCGAAAAAACTGGAATACTTACGAACTTGACTTGTAAACCAAGAAAGTTTCCTCTTAAGAGGAAAGGCGGTCTGCAAGAAATTTGAAGAATAGGTTTTTAATACGAGCTTTTTGTGCGAAAGTGGCAATTGCGGCTCGGACTGATTTCACATACATAAAATGGACAAAATCACCATTTCGTATTCCGATATTTCCCCCTCCAAAACTATACCGATATTAATAAATCTTTCAAGAATAATTTAAGAAAGATTTTGGCTATGCCTATATCTTTTCCTTTTATTGTCTATATTTTAGATATTTGCTAGCTGGATGCCTGAATACAGAGCTGAAATTAAGCAATTTTTCGTCATTTTCGAAGGCCAATAGTAATTAAGATATGAAAAAAAAAACATAGGGACATGGCACAGGTAGCATGATTGTATGGTAAAAAAAATATTTGCTCTTGTGAACCAGGGAGGAATTAGGGGAATACGTTTGTAAGGACTAAACTGAACCCGCCTTTCCTCTTAAACATCTCCCGACAACCGGATTTTAATATCTCGTGCAGGAAATTCGGACATGTATCAATAGTGGTACAGTAAGGGCGTTTCGTTTGATAAAAGGTTGTCGAAGGCCGCCCACTGTGCACAATGACTGATATTAACAGCTAAATTGAACAATTGCTCGACTGTCACACCTGCAGTGACATAACTACTGTAATATTTGACCTTAACGATTTTTTAATCAGTGGGAGAAATATGCGAGTGTGGTTTAAGATCACTTTTGCTTTTCTAAAGTGACATGTGAAGGAAAATAGTAGGTACCTACCAACTTAACCGATTATAGGAGTTCATTTACTTTACATAAACATGTAGCAAGCACGTATCAAGACCTTTGGTTCGGGGAGTGGATAGTTATTCATTAAAAAACAATCTAAAACGCTGTAATCAGTGTTCTACATATATTTTCGGATTTCGAGGGAAGATTCATCCGACCTCTTTCCTCCATGGATACGTTCTTGACATGTAAAAGATGAGTCCATGATTATTTTGAAAACTGAATCTTTAGTTAGACTTGTAAAATGAAGCATAGAATTGAAAATGTCTTACCTTGGAATACAAATCATGTTTCTAATCTAATCACCCCCATTATGGACCATTCAATTAGGCCCGAGTATCTGTTTGTAGTTACGCGTTACCTTAAATACAATCTTCCTGTGTTAATTTAACGTTTCCTTTCTAATAGTAGGGCCGTTATGTCGATTTTCATCTAAGTCTCGATTACCGGTATACCAGTAGGACTATTGTATAATGTTTTCGATTATATCATTTACAAGATCGGTAACGCATTGTTACTGTATTATACTCCATTTCAAATAACTACGAGATTTTAAGGCTAATTTGAATTACAGAAACAGAGATTTGAAACACTTATACCACTGTTTCACCACTTTTGGATAAGCTAACAAAAACTTATTCGGAAGTGGTGAAACAGGCCCGTTCTCTCACTTATTCTTAGGCCGAGATTCAGAGACGATTTTTTTAGTCTTAGTTCGAGCTAACCAGGGTGAAAATGTATGGATTTTGACATACGGGAGTTCGAACTATGACTTAAAAATCGTCTCTGAATCTCATCCTGAGACCCGCTTTAGTAACGTACAAGATATGTCGGGTAGTATATCTTTCTGATAAATAAATTATATTTGCTAATCAGAAAGCAAAATAGGAATCGAAAAATCGTGTCGTCCTTATTTGGAATAAAGTATAGGCAAATTTTTAAGTGATAGGTATATTTGTTTCTGTGATCAACATATCCATTGTCTGAAATTAATAAGAAGCAGAATCACTAAGAACTGCTAGTAAACACCATGCCGATTTGATACCGATTGAATCGTTACACAATAAGATCCCGAGGAGTGCGATTTTTGAAACTGATACGTTGAACTCAGCAGTTGAAAATGTCAGAATTAGTTCGGAGTTATGCATCTTTCTACTGCTGATTTGACTTTCAAAAATCGCACACCTGGATTGTCTCCTTAGAACTTTTGATCTAGGCTGTCAATTACACAGATTATTGTATTAGTGACTTTGTTTAATGCTTTATTTAGTTGTTTTGAATGGCATGGCAACAGTAGAAAGCATATACAGAGTCCAGTAAATTTGTGAGAACGAGAACGAGTTCAGTAAATTTTAAATTTTACAAACAAATTACTTAATATTTTGAAAAAAAAACACTTTCTAGTTTTACGTTATTTTATTAACATGGTGTATATCAGGCCCTTCTAAAAATGCTGTAAATTTTTAAGGGCATGTACAGACTGTCAAACAGAACAACTTTCTCTATAGCACCAACATCGAAATCACGAAAAAAAATCTCTTCCATACAAAACTGCAAACTTACTCGAGCCAATTGTATGGGACAGCAGATTTTTTTTTCGTGATTTCGATGTTGGTCCTATAGTGAATGTTGTTCAGTTTTATGGTCTGATCATCCCCTTTAAAAGTGTCAGCATATTAAGTTGGACCCTGTATAGGATAATAGGTATATTCCACAATAATTGTCATCAAATCTAGGAAAGATTCACTAGGGACCCGCACTAACCGCCTTCCCTTTATAGTTTCAAGTTCTTTATCATGGGTCAATATATTTGCATTCAAGTTTAAAATACCGCACGATCTGGTAAATCAGAACTGGTTTGTTCGCCTCACCCTACACTTACTTCCAATGCAGACCTTATAGAGGTAATAAAGACAAAGAACGGATGACTAAATCATCCACAATACCTACGGTTCAATCAGACCTAGATTCTCAGCGTCGAAAATATTATAGTTGAAGGCATTATGGATGCTTGGGTATATAATATGCTGACGGTTTTATACAGGATGATCAGACTATCTAACTGAACAATTTCATATATGGGACTAACATCGAAATCTAAAATAAAAAACATCTGCTGTTCCAGATAAAACTGCAAATCTATGCTAAACTAAAATACATATATGGGACAGTTGTTGTTTTTTCAAGATTACGATGTTAATCCTATTGATGAAAATGTTCTGTTTGATAGTCTAATGTCTGATAATAAAAATCGTCTGCAGTTGCGATCTTTTAGCGACTTAATTCTTAAAATAGTTACCAAACAAGTCAAAAAAAAATTGTTTCTCAGATAAAGTATGTCTAGATAGAGCCTCGCGCTTCTATCCTTCTACCGTACTAAAATAAACAGAGCTTATGTTCGTGCGCGTGACAGCGTCATACAATTCACCTCCGACACTAAGCGCGGGAAAGGATTTATCAGTTAACAGTTGGCTGATATTTTTTCGACGCGTTCGCGGCTTCGACTGTCCATCTAGACATATACTTTATCTAAGTTCTAGGGCTGTTCACCCTGAGGCTACTTAAAATTTAAACAGTTTCATTTAATATAACGTACATATAAAATACTTAAGTACCTACATACCTTACTCTCACTAATCGTTAAAATATGTGAGACTACCACCGTAGTAATGACATCGTAAAATTTTAAAATCCATAAAGTTCATTTTAAGAGAGGTACCTCTTAAAATGAACTTTATGGATTTTAAAATTTTACTGTGTACCTAGGTAGGTACCTATAAGTAAAGGCTACGGAGACGCCATAAATTCACTTTACACACATATCGTCCTCATCGTAGGTATTAAAGAAAATATAAATGTCAAATTGTCAATGCTCCTTATTTACTACGTATTAAAACAATTCTACTTTCGCTTTATAAACGCACAAAGAATTCAATCCTCTCCCTTTATTAAATCGTATAGTGCAACCTGTACATTTTACATTCAGATTCATTTTTTAAATCCCTTTTAAAGTTAAATGCATTCACAACGTTGTTGGTTAAACATAACTCAATCCACTATTCATTAATGTCGCGGCTTGCAGTAGGGATTTAAATAAGATCTTCATATTGCGTGGGCAGCTTTATACCGACTAACTTACCATTCAGTATATTCTACAGTTCTACTTTTTTTATTAAATTTTTAATTAAAAAAACCAAGTGAGTAGCTTTAATTAATTATATGTCAAGATAGAACCTCACGCTTCTAACGTACTAAAACAAATGGGCCAACTTTCTTATGTTGGTGTGCGTGAGGCGTCATCCAAATTATGTCTGTGTGCGTATATATGGATAGGGTTTAGAGACCTTACCTACCTGCATGCGTAGCATGCTACACGTGATACGGCTGTATCACATCTTTTATCTCGTTCGTTCGCACGCAAATAGAAGGAGAGCGAAGGTGTGATAGCGCTGTATCACGACCCTGTATGAAGGACCCTGTATGAAGGACCCTGTATATGCTTTCTACTGTTGCCATGTCATTCAAAACAACTAAATAAAGCATTATACAAAGCCACTTATACAACAATCTGTGAAATTGACAGCCTAGATCAAAAGTTCTAAGGAGACAATTCAGGAGTGCGATTTTTGAAAGTCAAATCAGCGGTAGAAAGATGCAAATTTCCATAGTAATTTTGACATTTTCAACTGCGGAGTTCAACGTATGAGTTTCAAAAATCGCACTCCTGGGATCTTATTGTGTAACGATTCAATCGGTATCAAATCGGCATGGTATTTACTAGCAGTTCTTAGTGATTCTGCTTCTTATTAATTTCAGACAATGGATATGATGATCACAGAAACAAATATACCTATTACTTTTGAACTTAGACCATTTAACTAGTGACCAGCCTCGCGTTAGCATTCCCCTCTGCCAAGTTACAAGATCAAATTGATCATGTGCATTTACATACAATGTTATACCTTATCGCTAAACGAGACAGCCTCTTTGACTAATTATTATAAGGACTAGCCTTGCGGTAGCATTTCCCCTCTGCCACGGTATAAGCACAATTGATCTTGTGCATTTACATTCAATTTTACACCTTATCACTAAACGAGACAGCCTATAATTGCGAAATAATAACTTCGAACTTAAAACGTTTGGGGTTCACACGAGACTACTTTTTTATGATTTTTAATATTCAAAATTAGAATCTAAAGTTATGGGGAATAAAATCCAAAGTTGCGGATTTCATGTTACCACCATGTCAAACTAGTCTCGTTTGGGGTTCACACGAGACTATTTTTATCAATCAAATTAGAATCAAATGTAATCCAAAGTTGCAGATTTCATGTTACCTTGTCCCCCGCAAAAAGTGTCAGAAAAGTTTGTTAGTAGGTTTTTGGTTATTACACGCATAGCTTGTCCATAGTTATGTGGTCTATGCTTTTGAATGGACCGTGGATACAAACCTCAAAGTTCGAGTTAGGTTTCGTCACAATGTTTTCCTTTGCCGAAAAGTCTGCGGTGTTATAAATCGTACAAAAGCCTTCTCATACCCACGAGTTCAATACCAGTGGGTAAGGGCACTCGTATTGAACTCATGGGTAAGAGAATTTAGTCACCGGTAAGATTCAAAAACGGAATTTGGGATTTCGGCACGGAATATCTATGAATATCGGTCATTTTACTCAGCCGGTGACTTTAAAAAATCGCAGTGCAGTTTCCAAAAAAACTCATTTTGATTACGGTTTGACCTGGGCGGGGGCGGGGATCGAACTGTTGGTGCCTGCCTCAAGGAAGACAAGGCTACTTGCTACTAGATCACCAAGATTTTGAAATTTGGTTTCTAACGATACCTACCTACGTTCCTACCTACTAAGTTGTGTTAATGGGTATGCGACATGTGGAGTAATTGAAAATGACACATTATCAACTTAATAATACCCAAACATCATGATTTACGTAATTAGAAAATAGACATTAAAATTGTTTAACTAAGTGATCATACACTTTTGACGTTGACTGCTATATAGGTAGTTATGCAACTTATGCATGATTCCAAGTAGTAAACTTAAAAAAAAAGAATCAAGCAGGTATCTACCTAAGAAACCAACTTATCTTAGGTATATACATATAGGTACTAGGGACCTTTTCATAAAAACCATCAGGAAGTAAATTAGACCTGTTTCTGGAGCAAAGCAAAATGCGTCTACGCTTCGATCCAGTTTTCTAAAGATCACTCTGACATTTATTGCGGACGGATCAGTACCTAGGCAGGTATTCATCGATGCTTACTTTTTAATTTAAACGAATAGTCATTACGCTACCGAACTTTATTGTTCTGCTTTTGCGCAGGCTTGACAAAAAGTAGTTTCACTATTTATTGGCAAGTGCATTTAGTTTTATTGAATAGTCTGCTGAATAGTTAACACGTTCGAAAATATTGTCCTTCATTGAGGTAGGTAGGTACCTAAAGAATTTTTATTATAATTTTACGGCAGTCGGTAAAAACTTGTTACAATGAATATTATATGTAATGTAATAATATAAGAGGCAGATTAACGAGGCCATTTGTTTGCATATAAATATTTTTTACAAAAGTTTTTAGCGAATTATCTAAACCAGAGAAAACTATGGAAAATGAAACACATCAAAATCGCAGAGTAAATAAAACGATGTGCAATCAAAAACAAAAGCTAAATATTTCTAATAAAACAATAAATATGAAACTGCATTTAGAATCTGGAGTGCGATTTTTGAAACTCGTACTTTGAACTCAGCTGTTAAAAATGTCAATATTACTATGGAGATTCGCATCTTTCTACTGCTGATTCGACTTTCAAAAATTGCAATCCTAGATTGTGATTTTTAAAAGTCAAATCAGCACAGCAGTAGCACATCTCCATAAAAATATTGAAATTTTAACGGCTGAGTTCAAAGTATGAGTTTCAAAAATAGCACTCCAGGAACTTCAAAATGAAAACTTTTAAATGAAGTTAAATGGAAAAAAAAGGTTTTCCATTAATGTTATCTTTTATGAAAAAGATATTCATTAATAGAAAATACTTTATAATTAGTATGAATTTATAACATAGTTCAAGTGTGTAGATCATGCGATTGTCGTTGTTGCCTTTGATCTCTTTAACTAGGTATTAAATGATAACAAACTACAGAAACTTTTGCAATAATGAAATATAGAGCATTTACCAGAAAGAGAGACCATGTAAGGTCGTTCCACATCTCGTAGCAGGATAACGGTGCGCTTTGTTACACTTTTGATTTTACTACTGTATTGATAAAGACATGTCCACTCTTTCAGGAATTATTAGTAAAAACATGTTTTTGGAAAAGTTAAAATATATTTTAGTTATAATTTTGAGAACATTGTTTTGTTATTTAATGTTTAAAGCGTCTCTTATCACAGTGTAAAACTAAGCGAAATATTTCTTCGTATTTCGAATTGTAAAGCAATTCGCTTCTAGTACACGTGTGGAGTGCGCGCGCGCCGCGATCAACTACGCCACTCAACAGTTTATAGTGACCTTCCCAATTAACTATTTATTATATTAATGCACTTTCTTATGACATTAACAAAGCCATGAGACAAAAGAGAATCGATTCTTATTTCTATCGTCTAGGACAAGTTTAAACAAACGCATTAAAAAAATAATTGATTTATTTAGTTGTTAATTAGGTAATTCATTTGTTAAATTCAGCTCTTTTTCTTTAAACAGAAAAGAATTTAGAGAGAACAGTTTTTTTAAGACGTCCAGCGTATCGATTATAGAATTGATTAAAATAAAAATGTTTGATTGTACGGTTGATCAGTGTCCGTAGTAGGGGTCGTGTGCGTGTTGTGGGGCTGCGTACTGGGTCTGGGGCGCATACTGGGGCTGGGGCGCGTACTGGGGCTGAGGCTCGTACTGGGGCGGCGCGTACTGGTTGTCGTATTGGTATGACGGTGCCTGGAAGATATTAAACTAGTTTAATACTCATTTTTTGGGCTCGTATGTTCTACTCGTAAGCCTCGAGTGCTGCCCTCAATCGCATTTTTGTTAGTTCTAAACAATTGGGATGATGACAATTTTTTTTCACTACTTTTTTAAAACCTTTTTGATATCTTAAACACTAAAGTGAAATTAATTTTTGAATATCTTTAACAATAACTGTACAATAACTATTTAAAATTTAAGATTATACAGGGTGTTAGGGTAAACAGTTGCATTACTCTAAGGGGCGATTCTACTCATGATACTGAACAACTTTCCCTAAGAAAATGTCAATATTGCTATGGAGAAACGCATCTTTCTACTGCTGATTTGACTTTAAAAATCGCACTCCTGGATTGTGATTTTTGAAAGTCAAATCAGCAGTAGAAAGATGCATATTTTCATAGTAATTTTCTACTGCTCAGTTCAACGTATGACTTTCAAAAATCGCACTCCAGAGCCTAAGTTATATTTATTGCCTATTGTAGTATTACAATGTACTGACCTGATAACTGGGGGCCTGATAGCTGTAGCTCGGCTTCTTGTCCACATATTCCGTGTGATGATGCTTCTTGATCGGTTGAAGATGGTTCTTCAATAAATCTTTAACTCTCAGCTTGGTTGATAGCAGGTGAGCTGCGAGAGTCTTGTCGAACGCTTTGAGCTCCTTCAGCTTAGCTTTTATAGCCCAAAGGCCGTCTTTGACCAGGTCTAACTTGCCAAGAGGCAGGTCATCTTCCTCGTACTCTTCGTGGTCGTAGGACGGGGTGTCGTAGGCAGCTCGGAAGAGGTGCTGATCCTCTTCTTCGAGGTCGTTGTATCGCGGCACATTTCTTGACAATACTGCGAGAGGTAATACAAGTTAGTTTACTTTCACTTCCTTTTTAAAACAAGGTATCTATGACAGGGCTGTGAAGGTTAGTTTTGAGAGTTGAAATATTTGCTTCAGATGAATAAACTAAAATAATAATCAAACTGTCCTACTCCAAATTAAACAAAATCTGACTATTATAATTATTAGATTATGGAACTAAGACAACAAACTGTTAAATGTCAAATTATGATGTCATGCAAAATGGGTTGAAATTAAAGGTGGCATTTAACCATCTACCTTGTATTATTGTACTTAGGTAGAGGTATATGAATTGTCTAACGATTATTTTTATTTTGCTAGATTATCAAAATTATTTGTTTTCTAATTATCATCATAGACATATTCAATAATTTCATATCAATCTACCTATTAAATTTTAAAATTCCTTAGAAAGGTCATACCTACCGAAACCACATTGCATGAAAATAGAATTTACATATTTTTGTCAAGTCATCACAATTCTAAATAAAAGTTAATGAAACTTACCAGGACTAAGAAGTAGCATGAAATAAATGAAATAAACAGCCATTTTAAAATAAATTGAAATTCTAAAAGTAAAGTAATCACGTCGGAGGACGCACCGAATTAAAAATGGCCACTGATGGCCGTTTGCAGTTCGACAGAAGATTAGTTGACTAACAAACTGATTTAAAATATTATTTATTTACCCGCTTTTTTGTATATTTAAAAGTTATCTCCTAGAATCCGTGTTAAATGCCAATTTGGGACCATGCCATGTAGGTATAAGAAAGAGTATCTAGTACCTACTACATACAGTACGGACACTCCTGTTCCCGCACTAATTTCAACCTCACGTAGCCTGGCAGGATTTTTTTTTGTTTTTTTGAAATGACTAATATAGCTTCGCTCAGGGAGCAGTTACTGCTTTTTACTGCGGACTATTGGAGGGATTGGGTGGACAAAGGGTCTACCCTCGGCATAGGACGTTGCTGGGGCTACGCGCCGGATTGGGTAGCGGAAATTGGAGCGGAGAAGCGGCCTGGGACGTGCTTGTAGGGTCTGTAGACTCCAGGGGCCGCCAGGCTGGGACGTTCTGACAGGAGGCGTGGCGTAAAATATAGGTAATAGCGGATTCCTGTCTCGCTCGCACTCACACAGAATCGCACATGCTTCCTCTTCATTTAAATTTTTCTCATTTGTATGAAATGTCAGCTAAGTGTCCAAGGTGTACGATGTGACTACAAGCGAGTGTAACCATAAACTTATCTAGATTGTTCCTGCACGTCTAGCATGATTTCTCTTCTTGTGCGCGACTCGGCTGTATTCTATACTACTTCTCGCGGCAAGCGCGGCTTTCGCTTTTCGAAAAGCGCAGGAACAGGTTTATATTTTCTATGAAGCAAAGGCGCGTCGAGGGTGTAGAGAAGTCATACTAGTCGTGCTGGTGGTGTCAAGTGTATTTAAGCTTGTAAAATGAATTAAATAATTTTAGCTACATATTTTATTAGTTATTACATTACGTTTTATGTTATGTAAGTACTAATTACGTCTTTCAGAATACTTATTTGTCATAGTGACATGAGCGAGTACACGACATTGAATTAATTAATTACGTTCCTATTTACATACATACATACATAAACTCTTTCGGGGTGGTCACTTGCGTATGTACGTACTAGATAAAGTTATTTTAGATTTTGCATACAATATTCGATTTCATTGATAGACACTTTTTTAAATCGACTTCTGTTGTACAATCTTATAACAAAGGTTTTGTACTGAGTTCAGAGATTAACAGAAATATTTAAAACGTTAACATTTAAATTAAATGCCTAAGGTACTACAATAAAATCTGATATGTATAATGGTACAAGTTACTTATGCTTGCACAAAACGGAAGACAATTAAAACAAAAACTTAACACTATATTATTATACTCTATGCGCAAATGAAGGATTTTTATCTACAGAGCAGTTTAACTTCTTAGTTTAGTATATCTCTTATAATAAAATGAATGAATAAGTTATCTATATAGGATCTTTCTTAATATGCTGATACTTTTTTAAGGGTATGATCAGACCGTCAAACTGAACAACTTTCTCTATGGCAACAAAATCGCGAAAAAAATTCTGCTGTTCCATACAAAACTGCAACCCTATTTGAGCATTAAGTATGGGACAGAAGATTTTTTTTCGCGTTTTCGATGTTGGTCCCAAAGAGAAAATTGTTCAGTTTGTTGGTCTGATCATCCCCTTAAAAAAGTGTCAGCATATTAAGAAGGACCCTTTATACAAGGTGTTAACAAATAGGAACTGAAAACCCGATTCTCCAGAATTCGGCATACAACTTGAACAACATTCGATAGAAATATTTATTAAAATAAGGAAAAAATAACTTATATGGAAAAATTAAACCGAAATCCCGTTCGGGGTGTTCAGATTGGTATGACGCACGGTGGGCTGAAAATCGACTTTCATAGACATAGGGATAAAAAAAAATATGTGTCGTTTTTTTCATGGATATGGGTTTTGTTTATCATTTCTATGCTCAAATATTCACAAAAGGTTGATTTAGCATATAAATGGATGACTTATAATTTTTTTACGAAAAGTTTGTATGGAGTTCGTGTGAAAAATCCGATTATCTTTGGAACAGCAAGTGAAACCGTAATATCCTTACAGGGGGTTTTAGAACTTATTATTTATGATTTATTGACATACCGCGTATGACGGTTACTGCTGCAGAAACTAAGTAAAAAAATAAAGAAATATAATAATTTTTTTAAATTCTTTCACGAATCTTTTTAAAGCGTCTAGTCAAAATACCAAGTATTAATTAGCTAATAAACCTAAATAAGTGATATTTAATTATTATTATTTAGTACCATGAGTCCATGACTATCATGCGACAACACAACACAAAACAATAACTATTGATTGTGATTAGGAGTTCTAGATGAAGATTTTCAAGAACTTCAGCCAATGCATCTTAAATGAGCGTAGTTAGCAAAGGGAAATCTCTAATGAGGGTAATTAACAAAAAGTAAATTTGCTAATCACTTACAGTGATTAATAAAAGTATTAAATATTGTATTTTTAAATTCTTTTACGACTCGTTTTAATGCACCAAACCAAAATAAAAAAAAATTCTTTTGATATTTGTATTAAAATATATTAAATATTAGTATTTGCGTAATTCTTAAAAAACTTAAATAATAATAAAAAAGCTTAAATAATATTAAAAATAACTTAATAACTTATTTACAAAAAAAATATAAAACATAATTATTAATATTCAACATCACTATCGTCGGATTCCAATTCGGAATCAGGATCCAAATTAGATACATCCAAAAACTCGAACTGAGTTTCCTGGCACTTGATTAGTTCTTTAGTTTCAGCAAAGAGATCCTGGCTTTTCTTAGTATCTAACTTAGGTCTTCGTGCACTAATCAAAGGATCAGACGAAAGAACAAGCATATTGAGGATATCCTCATTGGAAGCTTGCCTGCTTTTTTTCCGCGAATGATGTTCCCGGAACCTTCTAAAATCTTTATTGCGTGCCTCCGAGGCTTCTTCTGAAAGGCTTCCGATTGGCACAATATCGTTATTGGCGATTATGTCTGCACCGTGTATCAAAAGCTTATGGACGGTTGAAGACATGTGGTACCAGTCGTATAGCTCCACGTACTTTTCTGCTGTTTTGCGGGCATAATCTTTAAATTTGATGACATCGATTTGCTCCCCAGATGTTATTGCTTGCAGAATCACGGCAAATCTTCGAACAAGCTCTTCATCCAATCCAGTAATGGCTGCAGTTTTATCAGGAAACTCGAAAAACCTTCTTGCCGTATTCCCGTCATTAGTGGTTCCTGAGCCTTGTTTTACGATGTCAATCAAAAGATTGAGCTCGTCTTTAAATTTATCCTGGATATTTTTTTTTCTTGCCTCTAACAATGCCTTGTACTCATTGCCTCTTGCAGCCCACTTTTTGAAGTCGAGTCGGTATGAAATATGCAAAAGACATTCCATAGAATTTATACGAGCGTGCAGTGATGACAAGCCAAATTCATATACGCCAGTTGACACAGTCTTTGATGTTACAACATCTAAACGGTTCATTTCTGTAGGTTTGGCTAAGCACAGGTAGCACGATGCGTTTGATCTAGCTTCAGAAAGATATGTACAAATTTTAGCATCGATCATTGTCATCATAAGTTGATGACTCACCTTATTACTACCGCACTCAGTAGGGATAAGATCCTTAATTTCATTATCCATTTGCCTTTTGTGACTGATGACCACTTCTTCGCTCTCCTTTATAAAAGTGAACTGCACTGGACGACAATATAAGGCTGAGCATGGCTTTGGATTCGTCCATAAAGTATCATCTCCAGCAGTCAGCTTGAGTGGCACTAACGAGGTCATAAATATACTGGAATCATCTTGTTGCCCCTCCATTTTCTGTTTGTATCGGCTTTGGTTGGAAGCACCATCAAATCCCCACTTAGATACTAGCTTCAAATCCTTATTTTGCACATTTTCAGAAAGACTTTCAATGATCCTCTTCACCGTGATATCAAGTAATGCTTGAAGTGTAATCCTAGCTGAAGAATCCATTACAGTGACTGATTGTTTCGGAGGATAGCATTGTAGTTTAGCTTGTTGCACTTTGTAGTAAGACGGGTAAATATCCTTAGCACCTTCCCGAATGGCCGTCTCTCGCAACGTGATGTATTGCCACTTAGAGAGTTTCAATGAAAGGAGCAACCCTAGTGATTTTTCTGGTGTAAATAAACAAGTTTGAACTGGTTTCTTAAGCATTTCTCTAATTTTTGCAGCTGCTTCTGGATTTTTCAGCATATATTTGATAACAAATGCGGTATCCTCACGACCATCTTCTTCTAAATGTAATGCAGCTGAACTGGCCAATTCGTTTGGATCTTCGCATTTATGATCTTCAGACCTTCTCTTCTTCTGTTTGCTTCCCAGATCTTCGAATGACTTTCGAGGTCTTTTTGTCATAGTACCAATAGACGACGATGTTGACGGTTCTGGAGAGATTAAATGTGCGCTAGGTCTCTCATCATTTGATTCTTGGATGACAAAACCGGTTGGCACACAACTTGGCCAATCGACATTAGCCTGAAGCCAATTTTCGTACTGCTTTCTGAATGTATCAAGGATACGGTGAGATTTCTGCCACCTCTGTGAAGCAGCTCTTGTAAATCTTCGACAAAATTCCTTGAGTGTTACACGGTCTTCGTCAGAGAAGCAATCACCTAGACGAGCTACCACTGCACTGAACAATACTTCATGATCAAATGAAGTACTCCCACTTCTTAGAAAAACAAACAAGTCTAAGTTGGTGGTTAGACTTTCCATTATAATAATATTTTACGGTCACAGAATACGTATGTAGTTCAAAAGTTTGGAATACACTAAATTATTAAAGTCAAATTTAGCTTATTTATTGCTTTCCACTGATCATTAAAACTATAGTGATTAGCAAATTTACTTTTTGTTAATCTACCCTCATTAGAGATTTCCCTTTGCTAACTACGCTCATTAAAGATGCATTGGCTGAAGTTCTTGAAAATCTTCATCTAGAACTCCTAATCACAATCAATAGTTATTGTTTTGTGTTGTCGCATGATGGCCATGGTACTAAATAATAATAATTAAATATCACTTATTTAGGTTTATTAGCTAATTAATACTTGGTATTTTGACTAGACGCTTTAAAAAGATTCGTGAAAGAATTTAAAAAAATTATTATATTTCTTTATTTTTTTACTTAGTTTCTGCAGCAGTAACCGTCATACGCGGTATGTCAATAAATCATAAATAATAAGTTCTAAAACCCCCTGTAAGGATATTACGGTTTAACTTGCTGTTCCAAAGATAATCGGATTTTTCACACGAACTCCATACAAATTTTTCGTAAAAAAATTATAAGTCATCCATTTATATGCTAAATCAACCTTTTGTGAATATTTGAGCATAGAAATGATAAACCAAACCCATATCCATGAAAAAAACGACACATATTTTTTTTTATCCCTATGTCTATGAAAGTCGATTTTCAGCCCACCGTGTGACGGGTAGATTGGTGAGTGGCTACCTTAGACAATATAAATAGGGACTAGCCTTGCGGTAGCATTTCCCGTCTGCCACGTTACAAGATCAATTGATCATGTGCATATGTATACAATTTTATACCTTATCACTAAACGAGACAGCCTATAATCGCGGAACAATAACTTCAAACTAGTCGCGTTTGGGGTTCACAAGAGACTATTTTTAACAGTGAATATTAGAATCTAAAGTAATGGAATAAAATCCAAAGTTTTCGTGCTACCTCGTCCCCGCAAAAAGTGTCAGAAAAGATTGTTAGTAGAATTACACGCGTAACTCGTTCAAGTTATATTGTCTAAGGTGTGGGTACCCTTTCGGGATATTTGCTAAAGTACCTAGATAGCTTCCTAACAATTATGTTAAGTCATAAATTCCGTGCACTTACGTACGTACGTTCCTAGCACTTATAAACAGCATGCAGAACATGATTGAAAGTTCATTAATGCTCGGACGGAAAATTATCGATGTGGAGTCGGGGACCAAAGCGCCCTAATTACCTGATGGTTTTTAAAGGAACGATTACACCATCAAAATGATCAATTTTCTCTATGGGACTAACATTGAATTGCGAAAAGACAAAGATTAGCTCTCCTGCTGAGTAAGTTTGTAGTTTTGTATGAAATGAAACAGTTGAATTTATTTTCGTGATTTCCATGTTGGTCCCATGGTTACAGCGGCTCAGTTCGATTGTCCGAAGGACCCCATAAAGTATGTAAGTAATGAATTTAAGTTAATGCGACAAATTACGTTGATAAAAATGTCCGATTCGTGACACGTGAAAAGCTTTATGAACCAATACGTTAACATTATGGACGAGAATAAATAAGCTTTAAGTATATCAGCATAGTTTTGCCTTCACTGCTTATAATCCGGAAGTTGTCGCGAAATTATCATTTTTCTACAGTGAGATGAGCAAGAAAGATTTAAGTAATCAATCAAATAGTGTTCAGCAGCATCAATCAGATTAGATATTCGGAAAACAAACAAAACAAAACTTTACTAATGTCATTACCACGTCTATAATTATTTTAGTTCCTGGATACTTTGAACTCAGCAGTTGAAAATGTCAATATTACTATGGAGAGATGCATCTTTCTACTGCTGATTTCACTTTCAAAAAACATTCAATTAAATTTTTTGTTTAGTGGCATCCGATGTGTTATCACAATTCAGCCAATGTCTCGTTATGTGGAGTGTTAGGGTAGACAGTACTACATAAAACAAGGATTTACAAAAATACAAATAAATATTGTACTTTCACTATGGGACTAATATCGAAATAGCGAAAAAGAAATCTGAGGTTCCATACTAAACTACAAATTACTCGAGCTAAATGTGTGGGACAGCTGTTTTTTTTCGCGATTTCGATATTGGTCCCATAGTAAAAGTTGTACAGTTTGATTGTCTAAACAACCCCCTTAAAATTTTTAAATGGTTTTATTTTACTTTTGTAACACCTTTTATTAAAGGGCGATTGTACTCATGATTCTGAACAACTTTCGCCTTCTTAAGGAACCTAAGCAAAAAAAGTCTACTTTTCATACAAACGAACTTTCGATCAGCTGATTGTATTTAGAGAATTCCATATTTTTTATTATGTGTTTTTATGGTAAGTTTGTCAGTTAAGGGGCTATGGGTTCAGACGATTTTTTTTTATGAGAAACGCGATTGCCCATCCCTCCGAAAAGTGCGTGCGTGTTCCGTATTTTCGATTAAAAAGAATTAACAATAGTATTTTTATTGTTTTTTTTTATGATTACACTGAATTAATGGCGAGTTTGTGATAAATACCAAAAATCGGAAACTATTTTAAGTTCTTCTAAAACGAGAAAAATGTTTAAAATACATGAAAATACGTCAACTTTGTGACGATTTTCTATCGAGTAAACGAATTCCAATCGTGTATTCAATTTATGATTACACTAGATAAACTATCAAAGAATACTGAGGTATGATTTTGCTTTCGGTAAATTGTATAAGTCTAGTCGGAAATGAAAAATAAAAGATGCCTCCACGGTATTTCGTCCTACTATTGCGCCTTAAGCAACTGTCTGCACTTACACACAGTACTTAGATGTATTTAGATCGCTTTTCAAATATAGTCCGTAAACCCGTAAATCTAATCAAAGCGCTAATACTGTTTGGTTCTTGGTCAGAACATATCAATATTTCATAAGATGCAAAACCAGTTAAGATAATGTTTTATGAATATTATGATGCACTTATAAATAAATGCGATATTGAATGTATGTAGGTTGGGTAGGGTAGAGGCGACTAGAAGCGGGCGCGTCGCCTCGACTGTCACAAGCCAGTTCGAGGCTTGTACAAGTCATCCTCGAGGTCGAAGGCAGGGTCCGCGTAGCCAGAGTCGTCATAGCGGAGGGATCTGCGGACAAACATAACAATACCATTGCATCTATATAGGTACACATAATAAAGTTGTTTATAGGTAAACTAAAAATTTGGAAAAAAATTACTGGTGTTTAAGGAATAAGGATACGTAATGGAATGCATGAACTGACAACCGATGGGGTGTCAGAGTTCTAGAGTGACCGCGAACTGGTAGGCGTAGTGTGGGACGCCCTGCTGCTCGCTGGACAGATGACTTAAAAATAGTGGCGGGGAGTTACTGGATGGGGAAGGCAGAGGAGAGAGTTTTGTGGCGCACCTTGGGAGAGGCCAATATGCTCAACAGTGGACTATGACAGGCTGATGATGATGATGAATGGAATGCACTAGGGACATTTTTAGAATGTTTGTCTGTTTGTTAGTGAAGGCATCACTTAAAAACTGCTGAACCAACTTGCATGCGGTTTTCATAAAAGCTATATCAAATAGGGCTTAGCTTGGTGTTTATTTCATAGTACCTAATCGGTTCACTCAATCAAAAGTTATGTGTACCTCGTGTAAATAAGTACCTATTTATTAAAGTTTTCAAGTATATTTCAGTGGTCTTTGCGTACGAAATCGCGAGAATTACTGATTTTTAATAAACTAGAGTTAAACCGCGATTTCGTCCGCACAAATTATATACCAGATTTTAAGTCAGATCATGAGCTATCAAACAAAAAAAGTTTCATCATAATCGGTTCAGTTGTTTTCGCGTGATGCTCACACAAACAAACACATAAACAGACAGAGAAAAAGTCTAAAAAAGGTCATCTTTTACTTGTAAATACTTTTCTTCGATATACAGACACACTTCTGTTACAGTTTTATAATAGTTAAGATATCCCATTGGATAAGGGCAAGAGAATTATATGTTCTTGTTTCATCTAGTTTACATTGCTAGAGGACATGTCCAAGTTCACGTGCAGTTATATAGATATCTGCGCTCTAGTCAAGTCAAATATTGTTTGCGGAACCCTAGTGGTAGAAAGTATCAAATACCTATCAGGAGTCCTAGTCCTGCACCTCGAGGGTGGCGGGGACCTGGAGGAGGCCCGCAGCAGCGTGGGGTCGTCATACCGCCGGGACACGATGGTGAAGTCGTGGTGCGCGTCGATCAGCTTCTGCAGGCGCGATACCATCTCGAAGTCGGACACCGACGCTGGCACCAGTATACCGAGTAGTTTAGCTATCGAATTCCTGTATGGTAGAAGTAGGTGATGATTATTTTCTGATAAACAGAGTGTAAACTTAAATGCGTTATACAAGGAGTTACAAAAATACAAATAAACATTTAAGGGGGTGGTTTAGACCATCAAACTGAATAACTTTCACTATAGGACCAACATCAAATTCGCGAAAAAAAAATCTGATGTTCCATACTAAACTACAAATCTATTCAAGCTAAATGTATGGGACAGCAGATTTTTTCCACGATTTCGATGTTGGTCCCATAGTGGAAGTTGTTCAGTTTGATGGTCTAAACAACCCCCTTAAAAGTTTTAAATGTTTATTTTTACTATTGTAACACCTTGTATACTTAAGCGGGTGCTTCAGACCATCTAACTGAAAAATTGACAATATGGGACCAAGATTGAAATTGCGAAAAATAATCAGCTGTTCCATAGAAAACTTCAATCGCTACCTGCTCGCCCGAAATGTATGGGACAACTGATATTTTTATATGGATGAGCTGTCGTGTTTTCGTAGTAGTAGATCTCTACTCATGATCCTGAACTACTTTCCACAAGGAACCTTATATGAAATTAGGAAGAAGCAGGAGTCAATTTCTCCAGCTATGAGAAATAGGCCACCAACCAATTTTAGCGTATAGTTGGCGTATAGTTATGGAACTCATGTTGATTTGTTCCTCATAATCTCTATTATATTGGTAATATTAGCTATATTACCGGCATCTAAACGGAGTGTCGCGTAATCGCAGTTATTGACGCAAATCTTGTCTTGGTAAAATATGTTGGTTTGTTATGTTTATTTTCGGATGAACATCTAAGACATTCCAATACAAAAATTGGTTTATATGCGCCATTTAAACAGGAAAAATGAATCTTAGCAAAAAAGTCAAAACGGTGCATTTTAATATTGATTTCATAATTCCGGTTGCATTTTTACCTAATCTTCCATTCGATTACTATAATAAATTAAATTATGTTTTTAGATTGTCATACCATCAATAAACGATACCGTTTGTGGACCTAAAAGAAATTGACTCCTTTCAGACTCCTTTGGACTTGTCATATTAAATGGTATATATGCAGTCAGATGATAGAACATTTGTATGAAAAGTTGTGATTTTTTTTGCTACTTATTTACCTTTAGTTTCTTGTTTTATCTAAAGTTTTTTGTTTTATGATTACAATCACCCTGTATGGGTTATAATTTTACCTTTATTATAAAGAAAACAAACAACTGCATTAAACAGACCTGCCAGTTATGTCAAAGAGTGTAAAGTGCACAATAAGACACAATGGAAAGAATGAATGCAAATAAATTGATCGTATCCGATGGATTGGGGCTCGATGACCATCGATCTACCGTGTCGACGAGAATGGATTTGCTTCGAACAAGCCATTGTCCGAATACCTATCTGCATCTGATTGCAGATATCTTTCGCCTGTCTGTCTGTCTGATTTAGATATCAGATAAAATAAAGGATTTGCTGCAAAACTTAACAAAAGCGTGCCCAGAAGTGAAGAATCGTTTGATAAGTGCGTCTGTATTTAGTAAGAATTAACTACTATATTTCATAGGCGCGTTGTGGAGACCTTTGGAAACCCAAACTTGAGTTCCAGGTTTGAATCCGCACGGACGATGTGCCTTGGGATTTTTGTAATACCGACTACTCTCAAACGGTGACGGAAAACATCGTGAGGAAACCTGCTTTCGCTGAAGAAGAAATTCGGCGTTTATGTGAAGTGCACGCGTGGTGGACTAACGCCCATACACCCTCCCTGAGGGTAGGCCTGTGCCCTGCAGTGGGACGTATTATAGGATGTGATGATGATGATGAATCTCACCTGAAGCTTTGCAACTGTGCCTCTCGCCTCTGACACTCAGCGAGCGCCTCCTTGGTCCTCGCCAGGTCGTCCCTCAGGATCGTGATCTGGTGGTCGCTGGAGGTGCGCTCGTGCTCGAACGTCTCCCCGGTAGCGCGCACCTGGTCTTTCAGCACGTGCACTTTACGATTGTAGCGCGCTCGAAGAAGATCCGCCTCCTCTAATTTCTTTTGTAGCTCTTCGACCTTGCGTGCTCGTTCTAAAGATGTTATCTGTTAAAAAGTATTCAAAGCTGTTTTTGTTGTGATACATGATTATAGTTGGGTAGATTGGAGGTAAATAGGGTAAATGGAGCTTTGCATTCTTGTATCTGTGGTCTGAAAGAGAATGCAGTGACAAAGATAAAAAAAGGTAGGTTGTGATTGTTTGGTCATATGGAGAAAATGGATGAGAGCAGATTGACAAGTTCAATTTTATAAGGCAAGCGTAAGTGGAAGTGTTGGAAGGAGACGGCCTAAACGTTCATAAAAAGGGCCAAGTCAGATGTACCCGAAACCGAAGAGCATGCAAAGAAGTCTGTCCGGATCGTAGCAGTTAGCGTTCGGATCTCTCTGCCTACCCCAGTGGGAGACAGGCTTGTGAATATGTATGTATGTAGCAGGTATGTAGGTAGGAGGTACGAGCGGAACATTCGAGGTAGGTAAGTAAATAAATGTAAGTATAGACTTATAGAGGCATATCATATCCTCAATCAATAACTAAATTTAATTTCGTAGATGCCTTCAACGGTGTAATTATCTGTTAATTTAATATATTCTATAGATACTAGTAACGTTCCTTGGGAAGCACGGTAGGCATATTATTATATCCAATTCAGTAGTAACCTGTTTGTTCCTCCTAACCTTTGCAAGTGCTTATTATGTTTAATTCACAACAACTTAATTTATACAATATTGAATTATTAACTATTTTAATATGCTTGTTTTGACGATGCAAAAACTCAATTTTAAGCTTATAGAATTCTGAGCAAGTTCATTCAATGAGATCACGGTTGTGAGTATTAGAGTAAATCGCTTTAGCCTTGCATGTAAATTATTCCAGTAAATCTACATTGCGCCGCAGTATAAGTAAATTGACACTTATAAATCTAATATTGCCATTGGAATGCTTACGTATCAATGAAACAATTACCGATATTTTCACAATCTTTGGAAAGTTTACAAACTTTAAAAACGTCGTGGTGTTCTTAGTGACGAGGAGCACGGTCCGAGGAGGAGGACCGAGAAGGTCCGTGCAGGAGATGAAAGTTCGATCCTCGCCCGATCTCTTACCAATGCGATTGAAAGAACTTATGAACTACTTTTCGGTGAAGGATAACTTGCTTAAATATCGAGACCTATACTGTGTCCATTGTCCTTTAACAGTGACTCACTACCTGTCACACAGAGTTTAGGCATTGCTAGTGAAATGTAGGATGTCAGAATACGGTATGTATCGGTACCTACGTAGAATAAAAAAAATCTGAAATATACTTATTTATACAGAGTGTAAGGGAACCGCTTCCGAAAACTCAATGGGGTGAAAGTACCTACTCATCAATATGTAGAAATTTAATGTTAGTATGAGACAGCAGATTTTTTTTGAGATCTCAGAGTTGGTCGCATAGTAAAAGTTGTTTCCTCTTTGAGTTTTCGGAAGCCGATCCATTTACACCCTGAATATATTTTATTTATTTAACCAAAACAGATATAATACATTTTGTCGTACATAGCGATACTATGAAAACCACGTTATTATAGATCAGAAGTGTTAGTTTACCTACCCAACATAATTTCCTTCATCGAGTCCTAGAAATCGGTATACGTACGTACGTACCTTAATAAGTTTAAGAAAAGGGCAGAATCATACCATGAAACACTGATAAAGTAAGTAGCTGTATCATAAAACATTGACCTAGATCCTCATGGCATCGATTGTTTGAGTGTAACAAATGCAAGGAAGCAAGTTGCATGACTATTTTTATTGAAGGATGTAAATGAGCTTTTAATGAACAAGCAAAATTTGCATTTAAGGGCGTTTAGGGTGAGATTTAGGTAGCAATTTGTTAGCATAATACGAAGCGAGAAGCACAAAAAACCATCGGTATAAATAACACATTGTTTATCATTATCTACGAGTATGATAGTAGGATCAAAGTACTTATACAGGTGAAATTGATACCATTGGCATCCTTTTAAATAAGTTTAGAAGGTTCTACCCATCAAACTGAACAAGTTTTAATATGGGAGCAAACCGAACGGAGCAAACGAAATCTGCTATTACATACTAAACTGCAATGCCTACGCGACTCAAATATAGTATGCAGTATGTATGTAACAGCAGATTTTTTTTTGCTCCGATCTGTTTACTCCCATAGTAGAAGTTGTTCAGTTTGATGGGACTCTTAGTTTAAAAGGAGGCTACTGAAATCAATTATACCCTAGGGTCCTTCTCATTATGCTGACACTTTTTAAAGGGAATGATTAGACGGACTAACTGAACAACTTTCTCTATGGGACCAACATCGAAATCGAAAAAAAAAATCCATTGCAGCTTCTGACTGCGCGCTAATGCCTTGTCCCGCTCCGCTTGCAAAACTGTTATGTACCTATACGTCATTCCAAATAAGGACGACGAGATTTTCCGATTCCTATATAGCTTTCTGGCTAATTCTGATTACCAAATGTAATAAATTTATTGGATACATATACTATCCGACATATCTTGGACGTTACTAAAGCTGTTCTAAGAGGAAGTGTTTCAAATCTCTGTTTCTGTAATGCAAAATAGCCTTAAAATTTCGTTGCTATTTTGGATGGAGTATACACTAACCTTATAGTCGGCGGCATCGGCGAGCTGCGCATTAAGATCCCTGATCTGCGCGCGAGCATCGCCCAGCTGCGCGGACAGCTTGTCGCATTGCCGCGCTAGCTTCTTACTGCGCGCCACTGCTTCGTCCCGCTCAGCTTGCAAAACTGCACGGACCCGGGAACTCTCCTCCTACGCAATTTTATTTAGATTCTATACAACGTGTTTATGAATAAGCGCAAAACCTCATACACCCCAACTGATTTATAAGAAAATAATTAGATTGGAACATTAATTTCATTATTTTGATACTTAAAATTTGAAGTTATTCGCATTTTAAGTTTTGAGACAAAAAAGATTTGTTATCATTTCAGCAATGAATGAAACTTGCTCATGGATACATTTCAAGAATCTTGTTTTGGTAGTAAGTAGGGTGAGAGTGCCAGAGCTGTGGATCGAGTTCAGTAAATTTTAAATTTTACAAAAAAATTATTTTATTTTTTTGAAAAAAATTACCTATGTTGAAACCATGATAATTTGATTCTGCTCTCGATTCTAAACAAACTACTTTCTAGTTTTGCGTTAATTCATTAACACGTTGTATACACAGCCATGCCATGTTAAAGAATTTGACACAGTGGATGAGGAAATCAGTAAGTTAAGTTATCCTTGAGTTTTTCTGTACAGACACACTTTTGTTACAGTTTTATAATAGTTTAGATGTAGGTATTACGTATTACTCAATCGTGTGGTTTGAATCAGACGGACGACATGACATGTACCAATGAGTTTTTCTAATTTATGTACGTAATACCGATTGCTTTCAAATGATGAAGAAAAACATCGTGAGGTAACCACAAATGCTGAAGAAAAATATCTGATGCGTATGTGTAGTCCACCATCCGCATTGGGTACGCGGGGTTTATACACACACCCTCCCTAAGAGTAGGCTTGTGCCCTGCATTGGGACGTATACAGGCTGATATGAAGATGCATTTTTAGAGGCATTTACCTGAACGCTTAGCTTGCGTCGTAATAGATCCAGATGCAAGTCTTTCCTTTGGAGCTGTTCTCTAAGTATTCGTATACGTCTCTGTAGCTGGTAAACCACTGCAGTCTGCAAATATAATGAGTCCAAAACGATACGTTATTTGTTGTAAAAAACATCCAAAAAGTTAAGTGGTTCTACCTAGGAGCATGAAACCATTAGAACACCCAGTAGAAAGTGTGCGTCCTAGCGGTGACAAATCGATCGTGTGTTTCTGTAAACCCTTGTAGTAAGGACCATTTTTAACTATCCTACAGTCAGCGTCAGAGAAACCTGACCACTCTATCTTAAACTTTATAAACGTAAGGGGGTTTGATTTCTCTAATTCTGACCGTACAATAACGTAAATTTTCCGCAGGAGCATTTTTTTATATCAAGCTGAAGGCTGTAAACTTTTGTCATCTCCAGAAAGTATGGTTTGATCAATCGGGTTCCCTATGTTACTTCGAAAGATAACACTCAGACTATCAAAAGAATCAAATTTGCTAGGAATAACATTACCCTCCTTCTGGTGCAGTCGGGTAAGAACATGTCAGCTGATTCATAGAACACCGACCTACGTGTCCCAAACATAATGAAAGCAGATTTTTTTCTGCTATTTTAAAGTTGATCGCAACAAAGTTCCGTTTGATAGTCTGAAGTGATCTGAAACACCCCTTTACGTGCTGATTAAAACATGGGGTACAAGGAAAGAGCCCCCCAAGTGACGAAACCTGAGTTCTTCTGGTGTACCCTGTCAGTCAGCCTCGATACGAACATAGCTGACTAGCAAATTTTTCCACTACATCATTAGTGATTGTCATGCACATTGCTCATGATGACACGGAAAAATAATTAAAATATATTCCAGTACTTATAATTAAACTAGGTCGTTGAAATACCATAATAATGTACCTACTATTCATAAATATGATTATGTTACTGTTAACTAAAAACATTTATAAAATTGCAGAGACTATCTACGCCAAATGGAAAACTCATATATTATGTTCTGTTTTCGAATTCTTTGTTGCTACTTACGTATGTACCTGTCTAATGATAGAAAAGACAGTTATAAAAATCAAAATTAATTGTTATTTAATGGTGTGGTTACTTAGCAGTGCGGATACTGTGCGGATGATGAATTTAATGAAGATCATTAAGGTGTCAGTTATATTACTAATTTGCGGGTAATATTAATTGCTATTTAAGTACGTCCTACATAGAATGTCATGCCAATTTCGAATGATGTCTTACTTCTTTAAGATAAGGCAAATCATGGAAAGATCTTTCTCTCCGAAGTCTCGGCAGCGTGCCATAGTATCCGTAATATAGCAGCTATACAAAACACACACTTAATTATTAACACACAGGCTAACAATACCTACTAATACAACACCTACTGTACAATCATCTAGGCAAGTCATATAAAAACGTTTGGGAGTAGGAGATCCTCTTTTGCATACTGTTGTTGATTTAAAACCGAAGTAAAAATACCTCATATTTGATGAGTGTGAAAATGTATTAAACGCTAACACCGATTAAATATTCAGACGTCATAGGCGTTAAGAAGAACTACAACATTTTTTATAATCCTGGCTCCTGCAACGTTTTAAATCATCACCATGATTCTTAGTTACAGCTTCGCATAAAAGTACCTAGTGTGACTGACCTTGTCCACAATTTTATCGCTCTCAAGCCTGGCCAGTTGTTCGGCGCGGTGCATTATAGACTCTGTGTGCAGCTCTATGCCAATGTCCTGGGTCAACTCATCCATATTAAGCGTTCTGCTCAGACGCTCAAGGAATGCTACAAACTGTAACAATAAAGCAGTTTTATATGCGAAAATATAAACGCCCGGTGGATTTCCGTGGTCAACATTATCATAACTGGATTATTATACGAAGAACTTTATAATAATAAAACATTTTAATCAAACAGTACGACGATACGAAACAATTGGCCTACATAATGGTCGGTTAGTCTGACCATTGCAAGTACAGTGGTCCTGAGATCACAGGTCCATCCTTTTATTATGATCACCATGACAAAGGTTTATGAGATAAACGTAGTGTTAGGGTAGACAGTTACATTACTTTAATTGTACTAATGATACTGAACAACTTTCCCAATGGAACCGAAGGGAAAAAAGCAAAAAAAACAACTTTTCATAAAAAACGTTCGATCAGCTGATTGCATTTTTAGTAACGAAAGTCCCTTTTTTTTTTGTTAATTCCTATAGGTTTCTTACGAAAAGTTGTTTAGTATCATGGGTAGTTTATCTCCTGTATAGCGTATCAACATAATTTATTAGTTATTATAGTTATTTAAAATACATTTCTTAAACGACAAAGGTTTTATCGAGTTTGATGCGCTTGCGAGGCCGAAAATAACTCACTCACATTTGCTTTATCTTTCCTCAAACTGTCCCTGGATAGCTCAACAGCGTTGAGCTCGGACTCGAGCTTGTGCAGCTTGGCCTCGAGCATGTTCCTCTCGTCCTCCAAGATGCGAACGCGGGTAGTAGCCTGGTCGTGTAAATGCGCCGTGCGGCTCAGTTGCTGCGACTCCATGCCTAGCTTATCCCGTAGTGCATCTAATTGCTGGCAAGATCGTGAAATTACAAACAATCGTACGTAACTTTGACCCGTTTATCAATCACGAAATAAAGAAGAGAAGGACCGTGCCATATTTAACCACGTACCCTCAGTGTGGATGCTGAGAATAATGAGGATTGGTGGACACAAATCCAGAATCATCAGATATGCTACTAGCACCCCACTTCAAATTTAGTTGGAAATATTGGTAGAATATGTATTTATATTTTCAGATTCAAGTGTTCCACTGCAGTACCAAAAGTGGAAAAACGGGACACTTATGGAATTATCTCGGTGTATGTTTTTACTCCTTTCGATTTTGAGAAATTTTGAACAATGTGTGGTTTAAAGGTATCTACTAGAATACTTACAACGGATTTATCTTTATTATCACTTAAAATTTCGCGGATTCTATCTTTGATAGTAGTTTCGTGTGCTTCAACGAATCGTGTCGGTAAACTTAGAAGGATTGCTATGGACTCCATTGTATTGCGAAACTCTGTTTGAAGTCTCTGATACTTCTCATCTCGATGTCGAAGGTCCTCTGGAAAATATCCATAGGTATATCACGGTGCATTATGTTATCGATCAAATATAAGAACTAGATGCACAACAGTTTTAACTGTCAGTGAGATGGAGAAACTAAAATACTCCAGATATATTCCTTTGAGACCAATAGATCTGCCATTTTTGAAGCGTTGATTGTGTGTCTAGTTTTTATTCTTGATCGAAAGCATCTACTTAATATTCATGAGACTTAAGCATAGAATGAAGATGAAGATGAAGCCAATGATGAAGTATGTACCTTTCAGTTGTACAATCAGGCTTTCGTTCTGATTGACATTATCTGTTACGACGTTCAAATTCTTACTGCAATGAGACAATTTTTCTCTAGCCTCATGTAGCTCCCGCTCGAGCACTCTGTTATTAACTGCCAGCGACTCTTTCTCTTGCTTCAGCCTCTCGATGTCGAGTAGTTGTGATGACAGCTGGCGTTGCAGTATGTCCTTATCACTGTTCGTTCTCTCCAGCGCGTCTCGGCAACTTCTGTAATCTTGTTCGACCGTTGACAAGTTTTCTGTTGTATTCATACATTTGTTTTTGAGTCTGGTGATTTCTTGTACAAGCTCGGCTGCTTTGATTATTAAGCTTTCAGGAGAGTGGGTGTGCGTAGCGTCGCAAAAATCAGACTCCAAAGCGGCAGAAAGTCGACGGATCAGATCATGGAACTGACAACGTGCGTTCTCTTTTTGCTGTTCTTCATTGTGACATTCCAGTTCGAGAGAGCGAAGTTTTTTCTCCAAATCTTTGTTTTTTTCTTCGCAGTAGCGATAGTCCCTCTGCAGCGTCTGTACTGTTAACTCACTCCGTCCTTGTGACGCTTGTAGATTGCGTTGTATCTCCTCGAGATCCTGAATCTTCTTCCTAAGAGATGATATGATTGCATTCTGGCGCGCATTCTGCTCGCGGAGGTGATCTATCTCCACTTGCTGCTCTAAAATCCTTTGGTCTCGGGAAAGCATTTGGTTCTTCAAATCACTGTTCTGAATAATGTTTTAAAGATTTTATGGAATAAAACATTTAATGATTCGTAGTACTACTATATGTTGTATACTCACTTCAGATAATAATTTATCTCGTTTGTATTGGAGACCAGCTAAATCACTTCTCAATGCGGTGACAACATCATTCCCGACGTCTGCTTCCATCTGCCGAAGTAACCCATACTGTATATTCAAAGCAAGCGTAGAATGGTGTGGTCTCAATTAATTACAGTAGATACCTGCTGTAAAAACTTCAATAACTTACGAAATTCCATGTCGATGCTATTTAGTTCAGTTACGAAGAAGACAGTTTAACGTGGCGTGCAAAAGACGACTAGTGAACGTAAAGTACTTTGTATACGAATCGTAGCGTGAGAGGGGTTGCTGTTTCAGACAGCCAAGAGTCACGATACCCTCTAAATATACCGACTAAACAGAACTAGATATCTATAGGTGGTTTGCATGAATACGAGGCCTATAGGTACCAGTTATTATTTTGTTTGTTCGAACTGAATCGAATGATAGATAACTGGGTTGTCGTGTCTGTTTCACAGAGTTGTCATTGAAAAAACTTCGTAAGAGTCATGTAATCGAGCTGGAAGTTATGTATAGCGATGTGTAGACAACCAGAGAAGTCCGTGCGAGGTACGGGAATACAGCACGCTACGCGAAGCTAAATGGAGTAATAAAGTAATGATTAAATGATAGTGCAGTGGTAGGTACTCGACAGGGTTCACCAAAATAGATTGAATTACAATTAGGTTAGTCTTTTATTTACCTTAACAATATGATGGAACATCAATCAACTTAGTAATAATAGTGCATTCATTAATTTAAAACATATTTTGATATGTGACACAGATTTCCCGAGGTGGTGGCTAGACAGACAAGATTCAAAATATACCGTCCTTTGTTTAATTTTTAAGTTATAAGTATTTTGTCAATACAATTAAAACTATGGCCCGCAGGTTGACTACACAAATAATAAATTTCTCGGTAAATCAATCTCAACTTCTCAAGTATTTTTTTTTTCAGTTAGGTGCTGGAGGCACGAGTAATTGCTGTAAAATATGGGGTTTTTAAAAATAAATCAAGCACAGGCTAACGCATTTACATTTCAAAGTTACGGTTGTTCAAAGATTTTTACACAATTCTTATAATTTCATTAATCTTAGCATTATATATACTGTATAATTTACCAGAAATCTGACAAACAAAAGATCTAGATATAAGTGCCTGTAAGGCACAGAGATTAATTCGTATTTACAAATTTCAATGACTAATTGGTTAGTAATTGAAAATAGGATTGAACTTCGTTTGTATGGAGCGCGCTCGGGCGCTCTGCAAGGACTATCGTTTTAATACTACGTTAATAAGGATGCAACCAAAGTTTAAGGTTCGACCTCAGCAGATATCTAACTCGGCATTATGATCACAGCCTATACAGGGTATTAGGGTAAACAGTTGCATTACTTTAAGGGGTGATTGCACCCATGATACTGATCAACTTTCCCTAACAAACCTATAGGAAATACGCAAAAAAAATTTTGGACTTCCCATACTAAATGCAATCAGATCAGGAACGTTTGTGTGAAAAGTCGCATTGTTTTTTGCTAATTTCTATATGTTTCTTAGGGAAAGTTGTTCAGTGTCATGGGTACAGTCACCCCTTAAAGTAATGCAACTGTTTACCCTAATACCCTGTATAATTATATTTTAATTGAGCACGTTAACAGCTCAGATTATCTTAAAATCGACTAGCTGACTGTAGTTTCCATCTATAATACAAACTGGTATATGTAATGTGTTTATAAATAGGACACATATTTTTAAAAATCGTGGACACATAAATACACACACATTTTGCAATAAGTTTTTAGAGTAAATAGTCAAACTACCATAAATACACCTACCTATCGATAAAATTAAAGTTTGGTATGCGTGGATTTTTTATGTCTAGGATGCTATCTCTATTTCATAGAGATCGCTTCAGCGGTTTAGCCGTGAAAAGGTAACAATCAAATCATTCATAGACAGACAGACACACTTCGGCATTACACAAGGATGCATTCAGATAAAACGTTTCCTAAGGGACACGGGTCGAAAAACAAGAAACATTTTTGAACCTTTCATATAAAAGTGCGGATCAGCCCAGCCGATTGATTTTCTATGGGAGGCAAACAATTTTTTTCGTTTTTCGATCCATGTTCGTTTTTATGTGTATCTGTATATTCATCCTTAAAATGATTCTACCTATAGTTATTAAAAAATAGGGCGACTAACTACGTATGCGTTGACTTTAAAAAAGTATTCTTTATTCTTATCTTTATCATTATCCACACCAAATATTATCGCCTTGTTTATTAGAAAACGTATAAAATTTTATAACGCAGTTATAAAGCTCGCTGGACCCTTAAACCGCTCTAAAATAAATTAAGTAAGTACCTTTTCTTTTAACTATGCGAAAAAAGGACAGTGGGCAGGAGTGGTCCAAGAGCCGCCACCTAAGTGGCATACTACGTTTGAAAGGCGGTTTAATATAGATCATTTTTTTATATGTACCACCAATATCTTTTCGAGAAAAAAAGATACAGGGTGTTTTGTTTAGCGGCTTTTCATACTAATGTTAGGTATCATTTCACCGCTATTTTTATCTGCTGGTTGAATTCCTTGTTTCATATGGCTCGTATTATTGGGTTTTTATTATTATTAATGCAAAAGAATCTTAAAACCTTAGTATCTCATAAACTCAAAACAAGAAAATCGTTATTCCATCCTGAAATTGACATTCTAGTACACGTGAGCCTTCTTACTGTTGCACGCTTAATCATAACTTTTTGTTGATGTAGCTAAGTGTCTGATCACCCCGAAAGAAATTACATCTTTTGAGCCATAATGTAAAAATAATTTGTTCCTAAAATGAGCACGTAAAAAAAAGATACAGGAATCTTTTTTTCTCTCGAAAATATTTTGATGCCCGTTGTACATCATATACGTTAGGGTATCCTCTAACTGGCCCTACCTGTGCCATAGCGGGGGGCTCTTGGACCAGTGGCCATAAATTTTGGCCCAGTGTCCTTTGGTGAGGATAATGACAGCGTTCAGGAGATCTTTGTGTGTGTGTGTATTGTGTGTCTGTGTTCGGAATTTCATCCGATCAGTTTACGAGTGATTAGTTATAAACATCCAAACTTTCACATTTATAATATTAGGATTTGTGGTAATAAAGTCAAAATAAAGTTGGTCCATCCAGAAACTTTCATGAACACTTAAATTTACAGTAAAAACCTAACTTAAAGTCCTAAAAAAAAAATTGGTTTTTTTATGACCATGTTAAAACAATAAGAAACGGTTGTTGAGTTGTACTCGTAACATCCTTCGTACGTGTTTTACGTATATCTAAATATAATTCAATAGGTACATATATCATTATTGTCATATTTATACACTTCCATGTCAATTATAGAATGCAAATTCATCATAGTACACCATACACCACTAGTTTTAAAAGTTAGTAACATGGATCGAAAAAAAAAAAAACTTTTGGGCCTCCCATCGAATATCGATCGGCTGCGCAATTATGAATGGGAGCTCCAAAAAAAAAATGTCTCGTTTTTCGACCCATATTCCTTAGGGAAATCTGTCCAGACTATACCTAAGGACTATACACAAGGTAGTGTTAAGAAAAGTTTATTCTGAATGCGTAAATGCGTGCTGCATACAAACGAAGTCTAGTGATATTTGCAATACTAACTAACCAATTAAAGAAAATGAAATTTTGCAGAAACAATCTAGAAACAAATCTCTATGCTTGTATCTTGTCCGATTTTCGTTAAAATATACAGTTTCAATGCTAGGATTAATTTAAGATTTGTATGAAAATCTTTGAGGCACTGTAACTTTAAAACTATACATTTTAACGAAAATCTGACGAAGATAGAAGCATAGAAATTATTTTCAAGATTGTTTCTGAAAAATTTCACTGACTTTAATTGGTTAGGATTGAAAATATAACCAGTCTTCGTTTGTATGGAGCGCGCCAACAGTAATATACCCTTAAGGGGTTATAGGATCAGACGAATATTTTCTATGAGAAACGCGATTGCCCAGCCCTCCGAAAAGTGCGTCTAGTCGAGCTGTGACAATTTTCTATCAAATGAAGTAATTCTAATCGTTTATTCAATTTATGATTTATCTAGATAAACTATCCAAGAATACTGAGGTATGACTTTGTTTTTTGTAATTTGTATAAATCTAGTCGAGTTGTGACAATTTTCTATCAAATGAAGTAATTCTAATCGTTTATTCAATTTATGATTTCACTAGATAAACTATCCAAGAATACTGAGGTATGACTTTGGTTTTTGTAAATTGTATAAATCTAGTCGAGTTGTGACAATTTTCTATCAAATGAAGTAATTCTAATCGTTTATTCAATTTATGATTTCACTTGATAAACTATCCAAGAATACTGAGGTATGACTTTGGTTTTTGTGAATTGTATAAATCTAGTCGAGAAAAATGCCTCTAAGGAATTTCGTCCTACTATTGCGCCTTAAGAGCTTGAGAAATCCATGCAAAGGTGAAACTTTTTAGTTTCAATGCTAAATACGCCCTTAAAATTGTGTTCGTAATTAAAAACTAGTGGTGTATATCCTGGGGGACCCTAAGTTTATATTCAGATGGCTATCCTTTGATCCTAGCATTTTTCATAGTGATCAAAGATATTTTGCCAGCTTCCTGTTCCTATCTTTGATCACTATGAAAAATGATCGTAGGGCAACAAAAGAATAGCTAATACCTTTGTGAATCCTATAGAGAATATAATGGACGTATTAATCAGTTCTTGCCGGAACCACCGTACCTTCTGAACATACTTTCCGTGGGTACGGTGGTTTGAATTTTGTACTTTCGATTTTGATTAAATTCATTTGCGTTTAGAGCCTTGAGTAAATTTTTCATAATAGATAATAGTTGATAAATAATTGTTGTGCTTTTAGCAATCTCTCTACGTTTTTAGACATGCCGTCTCCTAATACTTTTCCGTAAAGTGTAAAATAATAAATGAACAAAAACAAACAAGTATTGCAAGCTCACCTCTGTTGGACTTTTGCTGCACAATGCTTCGTAAACCTTCCAATCTTCTAACTCGTCTTTTCCTTTCTCATCTTCCATTATGCACTAAAATCTTCAATAAATATACTTAGTCACTTTTTCAACAGTATCCTCAGTTACAGCGTTGCTATGCAGCTTTTCGTGTAAACACAGAAAATCGATTGCGCTTTTACGTTCCATTGTGCAGGTAATTTCCTGAATTTGGTTGGCACTGTGACCTCTTAAATTTTGCAAAAGCATCATTAATAATAGTAATTACTAATTAGACAAATAAAACTTGAAATGGCTTGCTAACTAAAAATACTAGATTACGAAATGAAAATAAAACAAAAGAATACAGAAATTATAAAGCTTTAATTTGTCTTAACAAAAATAAGCGAATCAGATTGACGAGTGTACCGCAACAGATAAACAATGTAAACGAATGCCCAGAACGCACAGATAAACAATGGAAACGAATGCCAAAAATTACAAATTGGAAATAATAATAAACTGAACAATAATAGTACTTGACTGGACTAGTAATAATAAATGCTTCTAAATTGAAGTGTTTTTTTTTCGAAAAAATCTGTTAAGGCAACCCGCCATTGATTCTTAAAAAATAATCATTTGTTTTTAATCTTAACACTAGATATCTTGTCTTCAGATCTCCATGAGAAATATTCTTTCACATTTAACTGCAGGTTAGCGCTTAACTGAGTAGGTACCTGCGGTAGCGGAGCGGTGCGGGAGGGGGTGAAATATGATAGATGAAATGTCAGAGTCACTGTAACGCGAAAGTGCAGTTTTTCTTCATATTTCACCCCCTCCCACGCCGCTCACCTACTGTAGGACTCTACTCAGCACTCGACCTGTAGATAGCTTGTCGTCTAATTATAACCTACTCGGTTGGCACAAAATAGCGGTGGAATCTGAAGGTACATTTATCCTTCACAATACAATCTGAACCTTTCTTAATATCACAATCAGTATAAAAATACAGTCATTCCAAAATCCTTTGCACCATAATCACAATCATAGATCAACTATAACAATTATCACAGACTCTTATTATAGTTAATTTGTTTCGCTAATAATATGAACACATTGCGTACGCTAAAGACAGGCGTTCCTCAAAATGACAATGATATGCCCATCAGATCGTTAGTCGCAATGACCTAAAACTCTCATACAATTTAAAACTAAAGAGCTATATGCTCAAGCTCTAATTTGGTTCTCAAAAGACATAAGTAATCAAAATAAACATTAAGAGGTAGTTCGTTAGGATTCGTTTACAGATCACTGTAAAACACTGATGAAATAAATGCTATAGTAGACAATGACTGGACAGTTGATATAACCACTAACTATAACTACTACAACAAAATGTTTAACAACATTGACTTAAGTGCAATTAAACAATGGCTGGTCTTATAACAAGACAGCCAAAAAAAAAATAACGAAAAAAAGTAATAAAAGGTAGGTACATCACTTAAAGGAAGTACAGAGTGTCAACGAGGGATTGATGTGGCGTCGTGTGCAGGCTGTTGGCGGCCAGGAAGGCGAGCTTGTGCGCGTACTGGCACACGGAGGGGACGCGCACCTGGCTCGAGCAGTTGAAGTACATGTGAGTCAGCTTGTACGTCAGCCGCTGAATCTGAAAACATTTACACACGTTAGGGTCAGTCTACCAATGTGTACGTACTCCCAACTTCTTGCTGTTATAGTGTAAGTAGAATACAAAAAAAATATATAAATACAATAAAAATAAAAAAATCTGCTGTCCCATACATTTGGCTCGAGTAGGTCCAGTTTTGTATGGGACCACAGATTTCTTTTTGGGATTTCGATGTTGGTGCCATAGAGAAAGTTGTTCAGTTTGACGGTCTGATCATCCCCTTAAAAAAGTGTCAGCATATTAAGTTAGACCCTATACAGGGTATGTAAAAAAGGATTAAGTTAACAAATTCTTAATTAAAAGTTGTTTAGGGACCTACCGAAAAGAAAAAGATATGTTAAGATATTTGTAAAGGGACTCACTCCAAAAAGGCATTTTTTCACCTCAATCTACTGAAACCAGACCACTTTTGTGGGGAACGTAGCCCCTGATCCTCAAAATACTGACTTAACTGACCATTTTTCGAAAGAAAAAAAACTGACCTTTACTGACTTAGCAAAAAAAATGCCTCTTACTGACCATTTTGCACCCCTTTAATAATAATAAAGAAAAATAACTAACTCTGTCGGGGTCCAGGCCTGTTGTGTCTTCTATCACGTTATACGAGGTAGGCGCGATCGTACCCTCGCGTACGTTCTGCGACACCAGATAGAAGTCATATCTGAAACAATTGCAAATTATAAGTCAATAAAACATTATTTTACTAATTTATGTATCTGTTCTTCTTCTTATCGTGTGAGCCGCAAGCCCTGCACGTCTAGTATGATTTCTCTACACACGCGCGACGCGCCTACGCTGCATAGAAAATAACCAGTTCCCGCGCTTTTCGGAGAGCGACAGCCGCGCTTGCTAGTATGGAAAAAAGCCGAGTCGCGCGCAAGTAGAGAAATCATGCTACGTGCTGGTGTCGAGTTTTTTCAGGTCGCCTTACGGCCTCTGACGTGGTTTTAGTGTAACGACTACTACCACGAGACACAGTACCGGGGACCAACGGCTTAACGTGCCATCAGAAGCACGGAATCATCTTTCTATGAACAACTTAAAATTCACTAGGGGCTCTGAGTAGAGGAGACAATGTAAATGTACTGACCGCTCCGGCAAGGTGACCACGTCGTCGATGACGGTGCCGGGACGCGGGTTCTCGCCTCGTCCGCGGTCCAGGAAGATACGCGTGTTGATGCGCTTTGACACTATTATAAACGCCATCTTCACCTCCATCCCAGCGTACATTTCAGCCAGTTTCGATTTTATTTCACCGACCTATAACACAAAAATTTGCGTTAAATGGGCCAGGGTTCGAAAGGATAATTATCTTGATTAATATACGTTGATAAATATCTTATTAATTATAAAATTAATTAGAAAAATCAAAAGATTGTGTAAGCAATATCTGTGTATCCTAACACGATGAGCGAAAAAGCTTACAAACACGAAATTATTTTTCTCACCGTCTTCTGTCGTTCTTCCCTATTGTTATTAATTGTGAGACGAAACGAAAATGCCGAAAAGTTAAGACCCTGCTTGGTC
Source organism: Agonopterix alstromeriana (assembly GCA_963924505.1). Taxonomy (NCBI): domain Eukaryota; kingdom Metazoa; phylum Arthropoda; class Insecta; order Lepidoptera; family Depressariidae; genus Agonopterix; species Agonopterix alstromeriana. The sequence continues at coordinate 8,536,778 of OZ004670.1, forward strand.
TGGATACGAGTGCATTGAATCAGCTTGGATAATTACATAATAATCTTGATAATTTCAAATTCTAAAATGAGCATGATACAATAATATGGCAAGTATGTTCTTATAGTAATAATTAAACTATACCTCATGACCGTGGACGTAAGGGATTTGTCCATCTCCGACGCCATCTCGGTAGATAAGGATGCGGCTTGGGAAAGTACCTGCAGGTAAATATAGAATCTCATCATCATATTCAAACAATAAGCATATAACTTAAAAACTAAAGAAATGGGAGGAAATAAGTATTTTTCTCCTTTAGTTCCATTAATTTCCTTATTAGAAATTATTATCTCTAAATAGTACAAAACAAAGTTATCTGCATCTGTTCTATCTGTTCCTCCGCTTACTTCTTCTAAACCAACCGATTTTGATAAAGTTTTCACTGTCATTTAGAGAATTTCTTCGGGAAGGTTTGTGTATAATATATTTACTTAATTTATAGATCCTACCAGGGCGAAGCTATAATATAGTGATTCTTAAACGTTTACATTCACCACACATGTACCCATTAACTTGAATAAATAAATTAAAAAAACCGACAATTTCAAAATATACAAAATTTAGAAACCATGTACACAAATCTGTTTATCAACTATGTACAAAAAAAGTCTAAAATATGGTTAGGTTGAGTGAGTGAGTCACTAACCGTTTCGTTCGCGGAACTTGTTGACGGCAGAGGCGACATTGAACGCCATGTGGGCGCTGAGCTCCTCGCCGGAGGTGTGCGCGTTGACGGTCGAGTAGTACTGCGTCATCTGCCGGTCAAGGGTCGCCACGAACGCGCCGAAGCTCTTCTCCTTGGAGCGCGTGTCGTGGCACACGTCGTAGCCGATTACCATCAGGTTGTTCAGCGGCACCTCTACCGACCACGGCGCACCGCCCAACTGTTTAGTTGAGTGGATTATTAGTGCATGTATTACATAAAATCAACATATATTTTTCATTAAACCTGTGTGCAGCACAACACCGTAGCAAAGCAGTCAGGATTTAAGGAACTATATTATGCCGGATACGCTACAAATGAACGAAACAGAAGAGAAAGGGAAAATAATGGAAAAGAAAAGCTGAGCGTGTGTATTGGAAAGGGAAGGAGATGACAAAATTGTATGAAAAATCGTGCCTTTGACTTAGTTACAAGATTTTGCAAGCAAACAAGCATCGCATACGCAGGAAGGGACAAACGAAATAGACTAGGTACACTCCGTTTAATTAGCGTATATGCCTGTCTCGTTTACGTGACATTATTATTTAATGTCAGTTCTATCCTCTTGTTTTTCTATATGGAAATTTGTGTTGTCTGCCTACTTATTCGATTTTCCAAATGATCATTGGTGAGGGTGATGCGCACATGAACATTGTTGAAACTAACCTTGCAGTTGATCTGGATCGCAACTTTGGTAGCGATCGACATGGCGGACTTGCTTGTCATGTTCCGCGCGACCACTACTTGGGTCGGCACGGCTCGGTCCACGGTACACTTCTTCTTGATCGCTTCATACCTGACGGTGCGCAAGCATGACGGTATGGTTATGCTAGTTTTAGTACAAAATGCATTTAAAAGCAAAACGACGTTTAAGACTGTTACGATAGAGAACGGTATTAATGAATGTTAGTGACATTATTAAGGTTAAATCAGTGCTCCGTCACTCGCGCTTCACAGCTGCGATAAGTACCTACGGCGTCGCGTATTTATGTAGACCGTAGAGGGAGCAGTAATAGAAGTCGGAATGTGTTTTGTCATAGATCAAATTCGCTCTAATTAAAAAAGTAGATCGCTACTTTATTGCTCTCTTTATCGACGTAATCACATTCTAGTACTACGACAAGTGACCCAGAAATGTCACTTCATATAAATTGTATGCAACTGTATGACTATCGCTTTCTTATGTGCGGTTACACTGACATTCTGTCTACTAGCGAAGTGAAATTTATTAGTCAATGATGTAGATAGATACAGGATGTCGTGCATTGACATAAGGCGTGTTTTAGTTCGTCACGATTGGCTGTAAAAGCGCAAAACCGGGACAGTGCTGTCTGTTCATCATCATCTCAGCTGGTGGTCATCTAACTACTGGTCCTGCGTTGCGCTCATCCAACGGGTACCCACCACCTTCACCGGGTTGTCAGCCCACCTTGTGGGGGGGCCTTACCCACGCTGCGCTTTCCGGTACGCGGTCGCCACTCGAGAACTCTTCGGCAATCGGTTCTGCGAGCAATGTGCCTCGCCCATTGCCCCTTTAGCAGTATCTACATAGTGACTATTAAATAATCTGTGGTTAAACAAATAAAAACAAATGTACCTGTCAGCGAAGTTCCTTGCCAGCACGCACATGATCATGGCAGGGTTTTTACGAGCGATCACATTCTCGCACATGTTAGCGTAATCCATTTGACCGTCGCGCTGAATGGTAACTGAAAAATGATTTTCGATTATAGCAGTATCATTTTATAATAATAAACTTGGACAGACAAGTTCTAACAGAAAATATCATTTTTTTTCATTAGCCCGCACTTTCACATTTGATTCAAAAAAATACGTGTTAATGAATAAGCGCAAAACCTCATACACCCCTACTGATTTACAACAAAGTAACAAAACATTTATTTCATTATTTTGATAGTTAAAATTTAATGTTATTCGCATTTTAAGTTTTGAGGCAAAAACGATTTGTTATCATTTCAGCAATGAATTAAAGCGCTAACGTGCTCATGGATACATTTTAAGAATAATGTTTTGGTAGTAAGTAGGGTAAGAGTGCCCGAGCGGTGAGTTGGGATCGAGATCAGTAAATTAAATTTTTTACAAACAAATTTTGAAGATACCATATTTTGAAAATAATTACTTATGTTGAAACCTTGATAATTCGATTCTGTTCTCGATTCTGAACAAACTACTTTCTAGTTTTGCGTTAATTCATTAACACGTTGTATATGAAGACTGGATCTGGACGTCTTTTGTTTTCATAAGCATTTTTGATTTCCGATCAATTAGAAAACAGTTTTATTTGTATGGATGGGCTTAAGCTTTGTGTAATCAAATTTTCTTAGCGTAAATACGTACCAATTTCTGGCCTAGGCATCTTGAAGCCTACACCGCCGCCGGTTTTCATGATAAGTTCGACGAAGCTTTCGGCGTCGCGACGTTGACGATCCGGCGTTATCACGACCCACGATGGTATTTGCGCGATTGTCAGTAGTGCTTTGGATCTAGCAAATTAAATACATTTGAAATAAATTATAATTAATATATAATTATATATTATTATATATTATATAATTTATGACTTTCAAGCACATAATCTCGAGATACGAGCATTGGAACAACTTAGATGTTTTGTTCCACGTTACAAGAGCTATCCATCGTCACATTGTTCGATAAAAAAAACTAATTTTTACCAAACCCCTTTTGAATGAATGAAATATAGTTTTATTTACACCAAAAACACAGGATACAGCATAGAAACAAGAAACAAAAAACGGTAATGGTATAAATAAGTCGGCCTTTTGGTGGTATGGATTCGAAAAAAAAGTTTCTTTCATGCTAAATTTCGATTCAATAGGTGCAATAATGAGCGAGTAATTGAGGCATACAGACAGACAAAATAGACGAAAGTGCCCCTTGATAAGGGTTCCTTGTTTGCAAAGCTAGCTTTTTCAAAGTTTTAAGTTGTTGTTTAGATTTAGAAAATAATTATTACAAATGTTCCCCAGAATTTATGCTTCAAAAATGGCCTTAGCGAATGCGAACCACAATGATATGTAAACAAATTGCATGTAAGTAAATAGATAGTGTTACCTCATATCCCTAGTCCAACCATCAGTGGTGTCGCCAGCTGGGTACTTGACATTAGCTTGCACTATTTGCTCAGGGGGCAACTGACGGCCCTTGAACTTCACGAGCTCGTTGGACAACTTCATCGACCAGGTCTCGAGCTCCTGTAAAATGTAACAGGCAACAATACAGTTAACCAATCAACATCAAACCTCACCAATTTTACATCATCCGCACCGGTTCCCTCCATCGTAGCAAGATAAAAATAATATTTAAATATCATCATAAGATTTCAAACTGAAAATGTTATGTTGTAATCAGTCCAGTAGTTTTTGAGGGACGAAAAGACAAAAAATCCTAAAGTCCGGCCGCTGAAAGATTGCGTTTGACAGTTACCATAAAATTGTAAAAACCTGAATGAAAATATTGTTTACCTGTGCTCACTCTAGTACACAGGGCACTAAGTTCAAAAAGCTACTAAATAATGATCGAATACGAATGACTCGTACCAATGATTCAGTTTTTTAAAATTTTATGGTAACTGTCAAACGCAATCTTTCAGCGGCCGGACTTTAAAATGCAAAACCAACATAAGCTGACGCGCGTATGTCGAGTAACGTATAACGTCGCGCGGCCAGCTATTGTTGGTTTTGTATAGCTTGATGTGTCGCCCTGTGTACAGACACCCTTCTGTGCTTTCAACATACCTTTTTAATATCTTGATTCTGCGTGAACCGTTGGTTAAACTGACGCAGCTTTTGCATGCGTCGGTCAGGTCCGATCTTAGTGTGAGCGGCCAGGGACTTCATCAGATTGAAGTTGGCGAGCATCTCGTCGGACAGGCCGGTCTGCCGGCACAGCTCGGGGATCAGGTACACCAGCTCGGGCATGCCGGAGCGGATCTCACGCGGCTTCGATCTGTACACTAGCAGTGGCTGCTTCGGATCCTGGATCCTAATGTTGTATTTCTGTGAAAAAATTTAGTATATCAGAAATTGGATCAAAGAATATCAAATGACTCGAGAAACGATCACGTCTTATGAAAAAGAAAAAAAAAAACGATTACCATTAATAAAAATATTGCAATTGGTGGTCGCTAACAATTCACAAATTGAAGTTAAAAAAAAAAGTACTGTTAATCTTTAGTAAATTTGTTACAAATAGGCAGGAGTCAAAACCGGCACTAAATTCTTTAAACTTTTAGGCCAGGAATCTACCAATGCAGAGCGGAGCTATGTAAAACATTAGGGTGCGTCCACATCTGGCGAATGCGCAACTGAGCTGCGCAGTAGAAACGAGCGAGCATAAAATGCACCCGCGCAAATAGCGAGCGGTGCGCGTGCTGCGCATTCGCCAGTTGTAGACGCACCCTTAAATTGTAAAATTTTCCTCACTCGTCAGAATTTTATTAGTTGATTTTCCACATCTTCGCTCCGCTCTGATTTGGTGGATTCTGCGCCTTCATTTGACATAATATGTAAATAAACCATGAATTTAAATTGTTGTTTTCTATGCAAATAAAGAATATTAAATTTTCGTGACTATTTTTGTACATTTTAACACCAAAAAGCTCTTAAATAATACAATACTGTTAATAAAATATTTATTTGACAGTTGCCTGTCCTTTCTTCATTATATCCCCAAGCTGTGTGCTAGACCTCAAGGAATAAACAATACTGTCAGATATCCGAAGTGGTCTTACCTTGTGGTAGTAATCCATGTACGAGACATTTTCCTCTTTCATTTTGAAGGTGGAGAGCGGGGAGGCTTCCCAGTGCACGTCGTCCACTCTGTACGTGCGCTTGTTGTAATCTGTCATCACTATCTTACCTGTCCATCAAAAACACATAATTTAACATGCCTGTAGAATCCAATTGCAGGGCAAAGGCCTCCTCTCACGAATAAGGGTGAGAGGGAGTGGGCCATACTACACCATGCGAGCCCAGTGCGGGTTGGTGGAGGCAAGTTAGTGGTCAACTTGCTGTCAGAGAACTTTCAAGCCGCTTTAATAGGCCTCTGACCTGGCTTAACGAATAGTTACAACGCCATCTGACGGAACTATCCTAGACCAACTGCTTAACGTGCCTTCCGAAGCACGGAAACGCTCTAGTGAAATACCACTAAATGGTCACCCATCCAAAGACTGACCGGACCTGACGTTGCTTAACTTCGGTTATCGTTTCCAATACCGAAGCTACACTACGCCAAAGAGCGCTTATATGTAATAATACACTTGATAAAAGTATGGGTTGTACTGGAACAGTACCTGTCCCTCTAGCATAGTTTCTCTACACGCGCGTGACGCGCTTTTGCTGCATACAATATGACCTATTCCCACTCTTTTCGTAGAGCAGAAGCCGACATGTAGTATGGAAAAAAGCTGAGTAAGCACGAAATCATACTAGACGGGCGTGGGACGTCCCTACCGGTATTCAATACGTTATATTACAAGTGCTTAATTAAAAAACACCAGTCTTAGAGATTTAGAAATTGTCTACTTACCAACGACATCTTCAGTGAAAATTCTCCTGTAGTTCTGGCCCTTGGTGCTGGCATATTCCTTCAGCATTTGAAGAACATTGTCGATGCGTAGAACCTAAAAAATAAAACGTAATTATGAAGTGACCATCCATCAACCTTCTTTATAACGAGATCACGGTAGATAATAAACTTACTTTGTGGGCGATTTCAGTGACCATCAACAGCTGATTTTCGTATTGGTTGATGGTTGTTTTGTATCCCGGCCATATTTGTAATTTGTACTCTGGGATGTCGATCTGAAATTAAAAGAATTGGAGTTTACTAAATAATCTTGAGTGGCCAAGAGATTTGGCCCGTTGAAGAACTGGCCTGTCGAAGCGCTGAACAGAGACTCTTGGAGAGAACGGAGTGAGGCCTTTGCTCAACAGTTAATGTCGACAGTCGACATCAATGGCTGATAATAATAATATTAAGAGCGTTGTAGACACGCCCATGACAACTACCACAAACATCGTATGATTAAATATTTTCGCTCCATACTTGTCCATTTATACAAAAGTAAACTTTAGTAACTAACTGTTCAGTTCAGTACGTGTAGTATGCCACACACGTCCACGATAGAGCAACATAACATAACATAAATATTCTTTATTTGCACACCAAAAACATACAACAACAAAACAGAATACTAGAACGTAAGGGTACAAATGGCGGCGACAAAAAGAGACAGCAGTCGCGCTCGCGCGTTAGCAGGCATGCGTATAGAAGCAAAGACGATCTTTCTCGTTTAAATGTTTAAAAAAAAATGTTTTCTTCATAATTACTTTCATGACAGATTTTAATTGCAGCCATAGTAATTGCGGTATACAGACAGATAAACAAACTACGTAAGTATAGGGGTTCTTTGTTGACCCTAAAATTTCGTTATTAGATGCATTCCTTTTAAGGGGAGGAGAACAGCTTTCTCTATAAGACTAACATTGAAATCGCAAAAGAAAAAAAAATGTATTTGAATTGGTACTACGGTTTTGTATGGAGTAGCCTATTTTTTTTACTAAATTTGTGCGAATAATAGCTTATTTTTATAAAAATGTAGCGTGTTTATTTGCTTATTGTTATCAACCAGGAAATGGATATCTGTTGCGGAAATAAATATAACATTATAAGATAGAACACTAAAGTAAATGCAATTAAATTTATCAATTTAGATTCGAATAACAGGCATAGGTTGCACCAATGCACTATGCATATGGTGCATTACGTTTTAGTAAATTACAATTGATTTTTGAACATAGATTTTGCTAATATGTATTACATAAGAATACAATACGCACCTTTGCATCTGGATCGAAGAAATCCCTCCCCATCAGTTGGAGGTTCAGTAGGTTAAAGCATTTCCTTATTATAATATTAAATATTTGTATGTATGCATAGTCTCCAGGACTCACAGCTCCAGTCAGCTGTAAAATAATTTTAATGAATATTGAGTTTACATCCTTTCTAATTACAGACAATGTGTAGTGTTATATTGAGTCGACAAGAATTGAGAAGGTTAAGCTTCGTCGGTTTGACCCTGTGGAGAGCAGATGTACAAGATATACAGGGTCCTTCTTAATATGCTGACACTTTTTTAAGGGGTTGATCAGACCGTCAAACTGAACAACTTTCTCTATGGCACCAACATCGAAATCGCGAAAAAAAAAACTGCTCTTACACACAAAACTACGAAACAAACTCGAGCCAAATGTATGAGACAGCTGATTTTTTTTTCGCGATTTCGATGTTAGTCCCATAGAGACAGTTGTTCAGTTTGATGGTCTGGTCATCTCCTTAAAAAAGTGTCAGCATATTAAGAACGACCCTATACATATATTGTGTTCTCCGATCAAATCGATTATATCCTACAGAAAGGTTTACAGACTGGTTTCATAATATTCTGTATCGTAATATCCTCATATCTAACGACAATAAAGAAATTTCAAAAAAATTTACGTCGTCTATTTTTTTTTAATAGTCCAATATTGTAATAATGAACAAATGACTCGTACCAAAGAGTTTTTCGGAATTCATGTACGATTTGTAACACCACTTTTCGGTGAAGGTAAGCATCGTGAGGAAACCTGCATGGTTGCTTCAATTTCGAGGCATGTATTGTACCCACTGTCCATTATAAGAGGCGACGGGCTCACTCCCCGTCACACTGGACAGACTTTCGGTACTAATAGTGAAACGTGGATGTTCTGAGGTTTAAGAATATCTCTGACTACCCCCTCGGGGAATATAGTCGTGAGTATATGCTTTTATAATTATAAAAAATTCAAAAAAAATAGTTTACAAATATTTTTGAAATTGCTTTATTGACGTTAGATATGAGGATATTACGAGACATTTGCTGTACTCTTTACAAAAATTTACTCGGCCGTTCCCTTATTGGAGGAGCCCATTATTAATATGTTTTGAAAATACTTTTTGGATTTTTAGAAAGTGGCTGAAAGGTAATGGTGTAGTATATTATTAGAACCGGTTCATGAAACCCTTTCATTTGACACCTCACATACGGATAGGTTTCAGAAACTGACGTAACGACTTTGACGTCATAACGCCAAGAGTAACTATTTTTATGAACTGCCGGTCAAAATTATTGTTTCCTCACGATTTTTACCAAACGGCTATACTGTACATCGATTTGCGGTTGAGTTTGATTGAGACAGACACATTGATCGACGACACAGACGGTGAACGACAGCGGGCCCATACGTTTAGTATGGGCGGACGGCTTTCCATCCGTCCGGCGTCGGCCAATGTGTCCTGACCCTAATACATCAAAAGATCTTCGATTCATACAGTTCTAAACATGTGCACGAAAATATTTAAGACAGATTTTTAGTATATTTGATTTAAGAAGACTTACTCTGACTAACAACCTCATGCGTTCATTATCAGTCCTGCGATCAGAATACAGTTCCAACGGATCCGGGTGAAGTTTCTTCACAGTGTACAGTACTGTGCCGTCAAATAAGTACCTGAGTCAAGAGATACAATCATTTGTGTAAAGTCATCATCATCGTCGACTAAATCGTCAGACCTCGTAACTCCATTAGATCAAATTTTACAGGAGGCACAAAAAACTTCACTACGAAAAATGGCAGCCCAGAGTTATATGGTTTTCTATTTATCATTTAATTTGTAACAGGTTTTTAAAAGGATTTAAGAGTTGTGCCATGGATGCATTCAGAAATTAGTAATAAAATGGTTTTAAATGTAATTTGAAAAATAAAATGGAGTTACGAGGTTTGACACTTTAGCCAACGATATTTGAACAACCATACAGGACTTAAGAGCAGTAAATCTTTAGTCATATCTCAGCAGTTCACTGATTGCAGTGCACAGAAGTTGCATAAACTTTCTGGGATAGTAGAATTTCATTATTTTGCATGTGTGTGTAATTAAATTATGCATAATAATAATAAATAAAATTGTAAACTTTGTGTGTTAGTAAATAATGAATAGTTGCATGAAAATAATTAAGGGATGAACGGTCGCCCATCACGATGGAATAAAAGAAATAGCCGCGATAATACATAACAGACTGTTTGTTTACGCAAAGCTCGGCGTACTAAGAGCGTATACTATAATCTATATGACGCCAAAGATTTATAATAAAATACCCAGTAATTTATTTGTAAATGTACAATTACTGTTTTTTAATACAATATTTATCTCCTATTTGTAGAATACAATTGTAATTTTTTGTTCCCCATAAGGCAAGGCATGAATGACTTTTTATTTATAAACTACTGACACCTGCATGTAATTGATACCTACCTACTGATGTAAACTTTGCATGGATGTACATTGAAAATATTTGCTAAAATATTAATTTGGGGCATTTAGGATAATTAATGTAATGTTTTGAAACAATTTTTAGAATTTTTGTCAGTTTATCCGTTTGCTTCTGCACGCATCACTAAAAACTTCTTAATCAATGTGGTTTAAACGAAAGTATAGGGCTTAGTTTGGATTTAGTTTTTGGATAACATTTAGGCTGAAAGAATCATGAAAATAGGTCAAGTAATTTTAAATATAGATAAAACAGAACCTCCTTTTTTAAGATTGATTAAATTACCAGATATCATCACAGAGTAAATGGAGAGAGGAGTTTGTCTGTCACACCCTGGGCAATCAGCCTCTATACAACCATCGCTGACTGGTTAATATTTACACTACAATATGAGTAAATGTCACACAATACGGCTCATGCTGACACAAAAGAACCAGAGAGTTATGTAGTATACACTTTGACTAATTATTATAAGGACTAGCCTTGCAGTAGCATTTCCCCTCTGCCATGGTATAAACACAATTGATCTTGTGCATTTATATTCAATTTTACACCTTATCACTAAACGAGACAGCCTATAATTGCGAAATAATAACTTCGAATTTAGAACGTTTGGGGTTCACACGAGACTACTTTTCATGATTTTTAACATTCAAAATTAGAATCTAAAGTTATGGGGAATAAAATCCAAAGTTGCGGATTTCATGTTACCTCGCCCCCCGCAAAAAGTGGCAGAATTGTTTGTTAGTAGAATTACACGCGTAACCAGTCCACATATAAACAGTCAAAGAGTATACATTTACAGCTGGACCATTTTAAAAGCTAATTAAAATTAATGAGTTAATGATATAAATTTTACACACAGATTTGGTTGATTTGACGCATGTTGGTAGGAGTGTTATATGTCGACAAGATCGGGAGTAACGGAGATGGGAATAATACGCCAGCAATGTAGTTGTAGAAATGGAAAGTCTTTATTAGAGGCAGTACCATAGATTTAGTATACAGGGTGTGAGGAAAAGTATCATTAACCTATAAACCACAAACTCTACCCATCAAACTGATTAACTTTCACTATGGGAGCAAACCTGTCAGAACAAAAAAACAAATCTGCTGTCCCATACTAAACTCCCATAGTCAAAGTTGTTCAGTTTGATGGGTAGAGTATGTGGATTAAAGGTTAATGATACTTTTAATTAGACCCTGTATACAATGTTAGATCGGAAATGCGAAAGAGAAAGGGCATAGCATTAACTTATGTTAGAGCGAGATAGATAGACGAGACCATTTACGAACAATCTATGAGCCTGTATGGACCTAGCGTCAGTCATCAACGGAACGAATCCCGTTTTTTTTTCCTAAATTTCAGGTGTTTTTGGTCTTGCCTTGGATAATCCGTAGCCGATCTAACATAGTATTATATTAAATCTATGGGCAGTACAGTTTATACAACGTGTTAATGAATAAGCGCAAAACCTCATACACCCAAACTGATTTATAAGAAAATAATTCGATTGAAACAATAATTTAATTATTTTGATACTTAAAATTTTAAGTTATTCACATTTTAAGTTTTGAGGCAAAAATGATTTGTTCAGCAATGAATGAAAGCACTAACGTGCTCATGGATACATTTTAAGAATCTTGTTTTGGTAGTAAGTAGGGTGAGAGGGCCCGAGCGGTGGGTTGAGATAGAGTTCAGTAAATTTTAAATTTTACAATCAAATTATTTAATATTTTGATAAAAATTACCCATGTTGAAACCATGATAGTTCGATTTTGCTCTCGATTCTAAACAAAGTACTTTCTGGTTTTGCGTTAATTCATTAACACGTTGTATAGTGTAAGCTACGTGCTATAACTACCAGAGTCATTACTCATTAAGGTACGTGAGAGACGTGACTATGGAAAACTGCACTGCTTGCTTAAATATCAATTACAGTTGTCATGCCTGGCCCTGTATAATATGGATCCATAAGGATATCTTTGAAATCAATAGGTGTCAATCCATATAAAAATAACAATAAGTGTCGCATAGCATGAACTTACCCTCCAAGTGTGTTGGCGTGAACACGCAGCAGCGCCTTGCGTACACCAGTGCTGTCTTCTTCCGGTTGAACATCTACACGGTACTGATACAGGCACCACTGCGGTGTGGTCTGGATTACGAAGTAGTTGGCGCACAAGTCAAGCTGAGTTCCATACGATCCTGTAGGTTAAAACATGAACACACATTGGACACAATAATAATACCGCTTAGCTTTCATTTCATATAAATAGGAGAAATTTACAAGAGGTGTAAGCATGTGTGATTCTGAGTGCGAGCGAGACAGGAATACGCATTTGCTTACTTATTTTGGGCCACGACCCTGCCAGAGGGGGTGAGGTAAGAAATTGGTGGGAGGCAGGGAGTGTCCGTACTCTATGTAGTGCTAGATACTCTTTCTGCAGATTTAGGGCCTGTTTCTCCACTTTCCCAGCTTTTGCTTGTTTGATATATTTTGTATCGAAAATATGCCTAACGATCTGTCAAATAAGCTATCAAGAACTTATAAAGATGTGGTGAAGGAGCCCTATGTGTTTTAGCTTAGTACGTAATTTGAATATATTGTGTCATCGCCATGAAACTTGACACCAAGGACATTTGTGATTGTAATTTATACAACGTGTTAATGAAGAAGCGCAAAACCTCATACACCCCAACTGATTTATAACAAAATAATTAGATTGAAACAATAATTTCATTTTTTTAATAGTTAAAATTAAAAGTTATTCACATTTTTAGTTTTGAGGCAAAAATGATTTGATGTCATTTCAGTAATGAATGAAAGCGCTAACGTGCTCATGGATACATTTTAAGAATCTAGTTTTGGTAGTAAGTAGGGTGACAGTGCCCGAGCGGTGGGATGAGATTGAGTTCAGTAAATTTTAAATTTTACAAAGAAAATATTTAATATTTGAAAAAAATTACCTATGCTGAAACCATGATAATTCGATTCTGCTCTCAATTCTATACAAACTACTTTCTAGTTTTGCGTTAATTCATTAACACGTTGTATAAACAAAATTAACATCAAACCTACTTTCATACACCACTTTGCCCTTCAAAACACACCACACACTACACTTTTAACCAAAATTTAGATATTGTGGGACAGAGAATTAATTTAAAAAAGTTATCCGAGTTGTAAATTCATCTTGCAAAATTCTCTACAAATTCACATAAAAAAAGAATTACAGCAAAACTGGCTACTTAACATCCTGATTGGCAGACTGCTTACTATTTATTCTACATACTTTTTTAGTTTTGTAAAATTAGAATTTGGGGTAGATAGCGGTGTTTAAAAGTGATTTGTCATATTTAAAATATAACACAACAGTGGCTTATTGAGTGGAAACAAATAATACTATGAATGGTTGTACCTTTCTTCGATTGCACTGCAACTGGACGAGTACGCAGGATAGCACTTTGTTCGGGGAGGACTCTGCCTCCACCACGACGAGATCCACGACCAACAACTGAACCACTTGGATCTCCTGCTCCCACTCCTTGACCTATAAACAATTATTGACAACTTTGGTACAAATTTGAGATTGAAATGAGACATTGTAATTTTGTTTAACCCATCGGAATCAGAGCATGGTATGCTATTTCATAGCTAAGAAACCACTGGTATAATGGCCTGCTAAAATCTTGAGCAAGGCCTTGACTGAAGGCTTGACTGGTCCGTACCCCTTACCCCCATCCCATTTTTTAAGTATTTGCCAGGTACCGTACACAAGAACATTGTCGTCATTTGTGACTTGCGTTTGAATATATAGTCCTTGAAAACTATGCACGCTTATTCATGTCAAAAGATATCGAGAAATTACCCATCTTTAAAATAAGAAATTTTTTATAAAAGTGAAAAACACTGACTCAAATAACATCCAGTCACAAGGTATTATTATTGTCGGACTATTGCAAGCAAAGTTTGTATTAAAGATTGCAATCATTTCTGGTCTATAGTGTTCGCCCCAAGCTTACCAATATTTTTACACATACCCCCATAAAACATACACAAACATAAAATATGGTATTTTCTGTTCTTTCTTAGGTATGCAGGTTACCTCTGGATGTTTTCCTTCACCGCTGAGCTAGTGATTATGACAATACAACCATACATAAATTCCATAGAACTCAGTGGTACAGTTGCTAGCTCTCTTCCATATCGTCGGCATACTATGAAAACCTTGTCTGTGCATGAGACCAAATATTGCAGGTGAACCAAAAACTCATCTGGTATTTTTTTTCCGAATGAAGCCCCTTCTTACACTTGATAGTTCTTTGACAAGTATAGAAGAGTCGCGTTGTGAGTTTGCTATTGGGCAGCCATATTTATTATTAGGAGTATTCCTTACCTAAAAGTGTAAAGTAAAAGTTTAATGTGACATTTTTGGTACTTGCAAGGTTTTCACAGCACGCCATAAATATGCTTTATCATCACTCTCTCACACAGGTAACAGGATCCATGCTGCTTACGCTTCGAGTTCTAAGGATAACAAGTTTTGGATCCTTACCTAGGTCTACTCTCTGCATACGTTGCTGAATATCGACATCTCCAGGATGATCGTGGGTGGACGGTGTAGTGCGGTGGGAAGCACGGCCAGCCTGAACGGACGGGTTGGGCACACCAGCTCGGACCGGGGGTGCTGCTACAGTGGGTGGGCCCCAAGCAGACGGTGGCTGGGGACGAGGCCCTGGCTGCATCGCCTGAGGCGGCCCCTGCTGTTGCTGTTGTTCTCCGGGGCGGCGAGGCGGAGGGCCCCCGCTTTCACCGCCGCGACCTGCGCGGCCCCTCGCCCTTCCTCTACCGCGTTCGCGATCAGCCATCTTGCCGGACTACGACGAAACCATAACTTTGAAAACGGTAAGGTAAAATTGTCGAAATATTAAAGACATATTGGAATCAGTTTCAAAACTATCTCATATTATTTATCTATACATATTTTAGTATGCTTTTTCTCTTTCGTTTTGGCAGTCCGAGTGATTTACACACGATAAAAAAACGAACCCTTGGTTAGCTTTCCGGAAATCAAACTTATCAAAGTGAAAAGGAAGTTTATAGGCAGGCAGTTCTAACTATGCAGATACGGCAAAACCAAAATGCAAACAACACAAATATTTATAATTTTACAATGGCTGCCTACACGAGGCGAGCTATTGCAGACTTTGTTGAAAAAGATTTAACCTGTCCACTAGGTACATAGGTATCTAAAGAATTAGCAAAATAGCATAAAAGACGTTTTCAATAGCGTCTCGATTGGTATAAAAACGAAAACAAACAAATAAAAATAACAATGACTGTTTTCGTTTTAATGAATTATACTCATATCATAACATTAACTTACATTTATATGATAAATTTGTAATAAGAACTATACAGTAAATTTTTTATTTTACTTACATTGAATAACTATCGTTTCGCTGTTTCGGTGAAATCAAACTTAAGTAAAATGGCGTACGGTCAAACCATTTTTAATATATCAGTCAACATTTCCGGCCTGGGGCGGAAATGCTGAATGAAATAAATGATTTTTTTAAATGTCTTTAACGGCTCTGGATACTACTTTTGAGCCATTCGTTTTTATTTTTTTGATGATAGATGACGATGAATCTGTGGTCGATTTCGTAAGCTCGCGCGTTGCTGCCAACCATGTACGAGTTAACTTGAACCAAAACTTATGTTCTGTTATCGTATATATGTGAGATTCCTGTTACGTCGGTCGCTTTACGCAACTGTTTGGTACACAATCCGCACGAAATGATGTCATAAATATCACTAAAACTATTTTTTTACGAATTTCAAATACGACGAAACACAACAAGAGCAATGGCGCCAAGCAAACTCAATGATTTTTCTCGTACAAGGAAAACCCATATTGGCTAAATTGCTTTACAGAATAAGCCATTAAAATTTAAAAAAAATTTTGTTCCAGCAAACCACGATAGATGGCGTTGGCAAGTCAACTACTAAAGAAAAGTAGTTCCACATGGCTTTATAGATGGCGTTGACGAAACATGGATGAGCGTCCTTGCAAAAGTTCCTATACTCTATTCAAAATAGCAACGAAATTTTATGGTTATTTTGCATTACAGAAACAGAGATTTGAAACACTTCCTCTCACTTATTCTTAGAACAGCTTTAGTAACGTCCAAGATAATTATGTCGGATAGTATATTTATACAATAAATTAATTAAATTTGGTAATCAGAATTGGCCAGAAAGCTTATTAGGAATCGGAAAATCTCGTCGTCCTTATTTGGAATGGAGTATAGAAGATAATAAAATACAAAAAAGATCGTAAAAATGTTTGTTTTTAAGTAGTTCCCTTAACTTGTCCCGTCTGGTATACCTACTGTTTAGTTACTTAACATATCCGTGTACTGTAAAGAATGAGTTAAAATATAAACCCAGTACCCTCAGTACCTAAAGAACTGTCTTTTATCTTCATTCCACTCAAATATCTAATTTAGAGCGGACAGTAATACTAGACCTCTAAAATTTTAAATTTTAATTATCTTAATAATGAAATTGTGGGGTGTATGAGATTTTGCGCTGCATATACAACGTGTTAATGAACCTCATAGACCCCAACTGATTTATAACAAAATAATTAGATATTGTTTTGGTAGTTTTTGTTAGTTTTCATTAGTTCTCCGACTAACACCCTCGGGGAATATAGTCGTGAGCATATGCTTATGCTGATAGTTAAAATTTAAAGTTTTTCGCATTTTAAGATTTGAGGCAAAAATTATTTGTTATCATTTCAGCAATGAATGAAAGCGCTAACGTAGGTACTCATGGAAACATTTTAAGATCTTGTTTTGGTAGTAAGTAGGGAGAGAGTGCCCAAGCGGTGGGTTGAGATAGAGTTCAGTAAATTTTACAAACAAATTAATGAAGATTTAGAAATATGTAGAAAACATGATAATTCGATTCTGCTCTCGATTCTAAACCAACTACATTCTAGTTTTGCGTTAATTCATTAACACGTGGTATAATTATGGAATCTGCTATTCACAAACTTTCATTTGATACAAATATTTAATTTAAAAAAATAGTTTTTGCATACGACATCTTGAAGTAATATTATACTTACCCTATGTCACTTTTACAATTTTTAATCTAAAGACACCTTGTAAGTTAAAACCCATCAAGCCGTTTATATGCTGTAGGTAGGGCGTGACAAAGAAATAGAAACACACACACACACATACATACATACATAAGCTCGAAAAACATAACCCTCCTTCTGGTGCAGTCGGGTAAAAAAGTATGAAGATGTCTTTACTTTCACTTTGGTTACCAATTACACTCAATTTCGTTACTGTCCTTACATTTTTAACATTTAGGTACCTTCTGGAGGAGACACCCAGACTGAATTTTTTCTAACACTCGTATAGGCCAATTGGTGCAAGTTTACTTAGCCTGTGCTACGCTAGACGCTACCAGGGCTGCAATCGCGGTAAATATTAGGTGATTGAACCGTGACTGGACTACGTACACACGTCGACACATCAAGTACCTAATAAACTATTAAACTAAAAACCAACATAAGCTGGTCGCGCGACGTTATACATTTCTCTACCTACGCGCGGACAGCTTATGATGGTTTTTTATAGCTTGATGTGTCGCCGTGTGTACGTACACATGTTGTGTGATGTTCGATGTTTTAACTTAGCGCAATCGGGCGCAAATTAAATTCGGGTTGTCTGTTTTAAGTATACATATATTATTTTATGATTTTTACCTATATTTTCGTCTCACAAATTTTATACATTCAGATTTATTTTCATTATAGGTAATATAAAGCTCACAAATTGTTGATGGATAATTATAAGTTTATGATAATGAACATACTTGTTTATGTAGGTAGATACATTTTTATGATCATAAGAATAAATGCAAAAGAAAAGATTGTTTTTAATTAACCCGAGTATAAAAATTGATCTTCACTACACTTTTATTTCGAAATATTTTAAAATGTTTCCTTTGTTTTAAACATTAACTTTATTGCCCTTAAACTGTATTTACTAATGTATTTTTTTTTTTAAGATTAGGTATAATTTTCATAGTAAATTTTATAAAATAGTGACTACCCACGGTACCACACTAGATCTATCGGTACCATTGATTAAACTTATAATTTCAATGCTTTTGAAAAAATAACTAATCTTTTTTAGGGTACAGCTATTTTGAGAACTTTTTGTATGGTAAAGGGGTATAAGGAGACAATACCTGCTATGCTAGCTTCCTGTATAAGTCCTGAGTAGATCCCTAGATCGACTCAAAGGCTTTCTCGTAGTCCACGTACGCCAAGCAAAGGCTCACTAGCTCGGTCTGTGTGTTAGCTTAGGTATAAGATTGTCTCGTTTTCGCAATAATACTGTACCGTGATATCGTGACTACGAAATAAAATATCCACTATCCACTACCCTTCTAATCTATACATACTTATCTACACTCCATTAAAAATAACAACGAAAATTTAAGGCTATTTTTAATTACAGAAACAGAGATTTGAAATACTTACTCTCACTTATTCTTAGAACAGCTTTAGTAATGTCGGATAGTACATCTTTCTGATAAATAAATTATATTGGCTTATCAGAATTGGCCAGAAAGATGAATAGGAATCGGAAAATCTTGTCACCCTTATTTGGAATGAAGTATAGTTAATCAAAATGTCCGCTACCCTAGTACTACCTACAGGTAGGTAACAGTCATGTATAACGGTGCTTTAATATTGTGCCAATGAAACACATGAAAAATACCGGTCTAATGTCGTTTTGATGTTATCGAAAGTGCTGTGAAAGCTCCAATGTATTTTTCTATAGAAATTAATGGTTTTGTGACCGCGTGACGAATCGCCACACGGGCTACTTCTCGATTCAGAGGGCTGAGTGAGATAAGAAAAAGTTTAGTTACATTGAGAAAAAAAATGCTACGTACGTATACGTCGCAGCTTACGTAACACGTAGCTTACGACGCGATACTGATTACGAGTTGAGTTACGGGTGCATAAGTATTTAAGTTGACTCGGACTTCACAATGAAGCTTCATTATGAAGTACGAGAGCTCTACTTGGTACGTAAACTGCGACGGGCTACGTATACGTAGCATTTTTTTCTCTGTGTAGGTACTTACGGAATATTGGAATTGTTTTCATGTAGAGGTTTATATTCAAACAATTTGAAAAGGCTGCATTGGAACCTTGTCACAATCACCTGTATTACACAGGGTACTTCTTAATATGCTGATACTTTTTAAGGGGATGATCAGACTATCAAACTAAACAACTTTCGCTATGGGACCAACATTGAAATCGCGAAAAAAAAATCAACTGCTCCATACAAAACTGCAAACTTACTTTAGCCAATTGTATGGGACAGCTGATTTTTTTTACGATTTCGATGTTGGTCCTATAGTGAAAGTTGTTCAGATTGATGACCTGATCATCCCCTTAAAAAGTGTCAGCATATTAAGTTGGACCCTGTATTAAGCTTCTGTGAACGGTAAAATACAAGTACCTAACTACAAATAGAAAATTGGTTGACTGTACCAACCTAAACATTTGAAAAATCTGTAGGAATCGAATAAGTAAGGGTGTATGTTAAATTAAGATAATTAGTCTAAACAACATTCCTTGGAACTTGGGTCGAAAACGACCCAAGTCGAGAAAACTTCCCACCGAAACCTCCCATAGAAAATCGATTGGGCGATCCTCATTTTTACCTGACTGCGCCAGAAGGAGGCTTATGTTTTTCGAGCGTATGTATGTATGTATGTATGCATGTATGTATGTATGTAAATATGTATGTTTGTATGTCTTTGTCTATTTCCTTGGCACGGCCTATAGCCTCAACGGCTTGATGGATTTTAACGTATGAGGGTTCATTAGATTCTATTATGGCGTCTGCGAAATGAAAAAAAGAGGGAGAATAAAAATTTTTTTTGTTAAAATGGGTATCAAATGAAAGCTAGTAATCAGACGATTCCAAATATATACATATATAATACTTGTATGTTACCGTTTCGACACAAGACTAAAAAGTATGAAAAGAACAAAATTATTAAGATTAACAAAAAGCAGTCGAGTGACTGCATAAAAACTTAATAACTGAAAAGAGAAAAACAAACTCTACAACGTGTTAATGAATAAGCGCAAAACCACATACACCCCAACCAATTCATAACAAAATAATTCGAATGAAACAATAATTTCATTATTTTGATAGTTAAAATTTAAAGTTATTCGCATTTTAAGTTTTCAGGCAAACATTAATTATTATCATTTCAGCAATGAATTAAAGCGCTAGCGTGCTCGTAAATACATTTTAAGAATTTTGTTTTCGTAGTAAGTAGGGTGAGTGTGCCCGTGCGGAAATAATATTTTGGAAAAAATTACCTATGTTGAAACCATGATAATTCGATTCTGCTCTCGATTCTAAACCAACTACTTTCTAGTTTTGCGTTAATTCATTAATACGTTGTATAATCACTAATCAGCTATAACAGCTTTATTTGAGCTAATATAATTTGAATGTTATTAGTTAGGTATTGCAGGCGGAGCAATCCAATAACCAACCAAAAATCTTCTTTGTCCCCGTTTGCGATCCCATCCTAATAACATAATTTTGTATGGAAGGTTCAAATACTGTAATGTAATGTGTGACATGCTTAGTCTTACTGTACGTAGACCCAGAAGTGTATTGAGCTAACATTTATGGTGGGGTTTGATCAACAACAGGGAATTTACTGGCTACTCTAAAGAACGGATCAATATGCACGCAATGTTACTAAATTCTAGGAGATAAGTGGGCTTTAAGCGTTGTTTGCTATAGTCTCGTGAGAGGGGAAGCGAATGCCAATATTGCCGGTCCATCGTCCGTCTAAGTATTGCAGTTTGTCTATTCAGAAGGCGTGGAGTGTTCAGGGTAAAATTATCCTATTCTGAACCATTTGCTTTTGTTTAAAATATAAGTAGGTATGCGTATACTTACAATAATAAATACTTTTCGTGCAAACACTGAGCTCAATATACCTAATGTAATCAATAAATGCGTATTAATAACAGTAATATTTTATCTATGGAAAAATAGTTTAGAAAATCTAGATTCCGCGTATCAGATAACATTTGCAATTTATAGTATAATAATGAAGATATAAAGCTTTGAACTTATCAATAGAAAATTTAAATCTTTATATTTTTGTAATTATATTATAAATTGTAAATGTTATTTGATACGCGGCATCTAGATTTAGGTACTATACAATTTTTCCATAAGTATATAAAATATTACTTTTAATTGTACCGTCTACGCGTTTTATGCGTCAAACTTTTGTATGAAATTGACAATTCTGCAATCACCTTAAAACAGGCTTTAGTTTTCCTAATGCGTTTTATCGGCGCATATTTGTTAACCGGAACTGAATTTAAAACAGGGATTTTATGTCCATTTGACACTGCTTCAAAATTGCGCGTTTTCACTCTGGCATTTTTATTAGCTGCCGTTTTTCTTTTTGTAACGGGAGCTCGCACTCTTTAGTGGAAATTTATTTAAATTCTTAAAAGAATATTCCCCCTTTCTTTGATGGCTTCCTCCTTTCTCTCAGTTTGGGAAGTCTTAAGTGAGTTGGTTACAGTTACTTAGTACCGTTTGTTGGTTAAAAACAATTTTTCTGGAAACGCAATGGATGCTTGTTCCTTTTTTTTGGCTTTTTTGTTTCAATCCTGGCCAACACTTTGTCCGGTAGTCAGAAAAATCGATAAAAACACGCACAATGACGAAACAAGACGGTACAAAATATATTTTTTGGATTATTTTAATTCCTGTAAATAGCTAGCCTGAAATTATGAGAAACGAATACGTGAAATATTGAAGGTACTTAAATTATATTTTAAGATGATTTAATACGTACCGCGCTCCTTACAAAACGAAGTTCGGTCCTACTTTGAACATTTAGTACTTAATTTAAACTAATTAATGTAAAAAAAAGTTTTTTACACAGTTTGACCAATAGTTGTGCTTTGCATTTGTCAGATTTCCTTTTAAATATTTATAGGTAATTTTAAAGTTATCGTGGCCCAAAGTTTTCCATACAAATCTTAAATAGGAAATCTGACAAATGCAAAGCACAAACATTAGTATCTAGATGGTGTTTAAAAATGTAATTGGCTTTAATTGGTTAATATATAAATCGAAATAAACTTATCTTAAGCCGTACAAAGTCATAGCCCAGGGTCCATACATTTTAATTTGAACTACTTACAACACTTACTCGCCATCATTCGTGAGAGGATGCCTTTGCTCTGCAGTTGATCGTACAGGCTATAACTTACTAACTAACAACAAGGAGACGGAGCGAATCAGTGCGTAATATTAATTAAAATGTATTCCGTTAGTCGTCGCTTCCCCTTAATTAAGTGCTAGTAGAGTTTTGTGTGGGTTCCCGGGGGAGTGTCGGGCGAGCGGGTGACACCGGGACACATAAAACATTCACGCCCTAAACCCGGTTAATAGCCGCAGTTTAGATCAAGCTTGCTACTCTCTGCGTTTATGTATCAGTATCATGCATGTTATTATGTATGAGTTACGTAAAGTGCTGAGCTGCTGGCCACAATCAAAAATGTAATGGGGAACTTGCACAGTTTTTTATAGTTTTATACTCCATACAAAGCGTTTTGGCGCGGAATTTGAAAAGTCATGTTTTGATTTGCAATAAATAAATGATTTGTGCATATTTTACAATTTTTTATGTAAGCCTTAAGTCTTTATGATACACTAACACTCAGTTGCAGAAACGCTCATTAAAGTTAATCCTCCATTAAATCTCTTGCTGACACTTTTTGTCTTGTTGACGTAGTAAAAGCTAGCAAGAAATTTTATGGAGGATTATCGTCAATGAGCGTTTCTGCAACTGAGTGTTAGTGTATCATAAAGATTTAAGGCTTACATAAAAAAATGGTAAAATATACACAAATAATTTATTTATTGCAACTGGTGGTCCAGTGGCGAGTAACCTTGCCTGCCGTGCAGGAGGCGATGGTTCGATCCCCGTCCAGGCCGACTCGTACCAATGAGTTTTTCGGAATTTATGTACGATTTGTAGCACCACTGGCTTTTCGGTGAAGGAAAACATCGTGAGGAAAAAACCTGCATGCTTCAATTTCGAGGCATGTATTGTACCCACTGTCCATTATAAGTGGCGACGGGCTCACCCCCGTCACACTGGACAGAGTTTCGGTACTACTGGTGAAACGTACTCTGAGATTTCAGAACATCTCTGACTACCCCCTCGGGGAACATAGTCGTGAGCATATACATATTGCAAATCAAAAGATGACTTTTCAAATTCCGCGCCAAAACGCTTGATACCATAACGTGACGTCACTCCTTTTCATGACGCGTGTAACTCATCACAAATCATCAATATGTTGCCGTATTCTAAAGCACGCAAGTTGCTAATCGCTTCGTCGCTTTGCGCTGATTGGTGTTTGAAATTACGTTCTGATCCACGGTAACTTATAACTGAAATATTACGTAAAAATAAAAATTTTAGAATAAATCTTTCAGTAATGTTCTATTCACAACTATTATTATTGAATTATTCAGATGATTTCTCATTACAATACCTTGCTAGTGGGTGCTTTTATACACATTCCAAATTTTCAGGGGTGGTTAAGACTATTAAACTGAACAACTCTTACAATGGCAGCAAACCTAAAACAGTAAAAGAAGAATCAGGTGGTTTTTATACATTTGAGTCAAGTAGCTACTGTAATTTAGAATGAAAAAGTTCATTGAAAATTTTTTAAATTCTTATTAAATGTTACAGCCTGTACTTGTAATGTGTGTCATTGACTATCTATTTTTAATAGAATTTCTATTTAGAATAGAATAGAATAGAATAGGGACCAACATCGAAATCACGAAAAAAAAAACAGCCGTCCCACACATTTGGATCTAGTAGGATTGCAGTTTTGTATGGAACAACAGATTTTTGTTTTCTCGATAAAGTTGCTCAGTTGGATGGTCTGATCATCCACTTAAAAAACCGTCATCATACATAGTTGGACCCTGTGTATGGAATAAAAATTTCAAAATTAAATTCCTAATAGAACGCTATGAAGTAAATAATCCAAACCAACGACATCACTGTAAACAATAATCTACAAATTAATCAAAGTTTAAAATTATTTAAATATTGATTTAACTCCAGTAAGTAGCGGGGCGGGAGGGGAGATCCGCCCAAATATTTGTGCAAGGCAAACAGCAATATCGTTGCGCCTCTAGGCCATTCCGGATTCGCTGGCTGACGGACGTGACGCACTCCGGTGCTGCCATTTTAGCGCTTTTAGAGTCGCATCTGGCGCTTTTTAATGGGGTACCGAGCCTCCAGTGCTGCCCTCAATAGTATTTTACTTTTTATGGTAGGGCTTTGAAATTCTAATCCGCAACATTTTCGTGTAATGGAAGTTCGAAATTGAAATCAGGAGTGCCGTATTGACAGCTGCGATTTAGTTTTCGAAAAAAGCGTGCGAAATCGGGAGATAAGACTTTGTTTAAAGACCATCTCAAAGAACACTTATTTATTTAAACATCCTCGCAGGTAGAAGTTTCACATCTGCCGGGCGTCCCGTGACGGCCAACTTTTTATTAATATCTTCACATTTAATTATTAAAAAATCCAATATTACAATACCTCGTAAAGTTTTGAAAAATTTTAAATGACTACGGACCACAGTGTGACATTATTGTTTTGTGGATAAGAAATTAAAAAAAAAACAATAAACGGTTGAAGTGTAATAGTGCGTACTGTAGTGCGATTTTTGTGCGACATTCGTTGAAATCAGCAGTAGAAAATGACCTAAATATTATGAAGTTTGTGTATTGATACGGTCATGATTTTGAATCTCACGATTCAAAAATAAGACTTCTGGAGGCCCGGTCTACCCTTAACTAAATCTCCTATTGCCCATCTCTTGTGTACAGTGCAACTTTAGATCGAAATCAAATCCGTGATATTACATTTGAATACCTGGAGTACAGCCGTCTCCTAAAAAAAAGAACACAGAAAATAAGACCATTAGCATTAGCACGTAATTTAGCGCCTTTTTTGTCCATAACCTGCGCCAAATGCTCTAGACAACTTGGCAACATTGGGCGGCTGGCGGGCCGGCGCACAATTGCTCCCTCAAAATGATAATGATGGATATGCGAAGCGATTGCTGATGTAGGTACCTACTCGTCTAACGTTCAGCTTAGCGGGGTTTATTGAAATTCGTGTTTAACTTTCCCGTCTAATAAAGAGCGGTGCAGTTTTCATTTTATTTTATTTAGGTACCTATTTTACCTCTGATACCTCGAATGCTAAACAAAGAAATAACGCTTTAAATAATTCAAAATTCGCGACTTCTGAAATGTGCACTCTGAACCTCTACTACTACTCTTATAATATACGAGTCTATATCGAGTCCACATTTTTACAGGGAATATAATTCGGAGCGCGCTCCATACAAACGAAGCCTGGTGATATCTTCAATACTAACCAATGAAGGGTATATTACTGTTGGCGCGCTCCATACAAACGAAATCTGGTGATATTTTCAATACTAACCGATTAAACTCAATGAAATTTTGCAGAAACAATCTAGAAACAAATCTCTATGCTTGTATCGTGTCAGATTTTCCCTAAAATGTACAGTTTTAAAGTTATAGTGCCTCAAAGATTTCCATACAAATCTTAAATTAATCCTATCATTGGAACTATATTTTAACGAAAATCTGACACGATACAAGAATAGAGATTTGTTTCTAGATTGTTTCTGTAAAATTTGATTAAGTTTAATCGTAATTTGTATGCAGCGCGCATTGACGCATTTGGAATAAACTTCTCTTAAAGTCACTGAAATTTTTCAGAAACAATCTATAAACTAATCTCTATGTTCGTATGAAGTCAGATTTTCGTTGCGTTAAGGCCAATGGAATATCACTTTGACTAGGGGGGCTGGTAGGTCAACCGAACCAGTGAATGAACTTAAGCAACCTGCCCAAGGGGCACTCCTGAGGGGTAAGGACCTCGGCAATGGGCATTGCTGGGGCTACGCGGCGGATTGGGTAGCGGGGATCGATGAGGGTATTTCATACATGTTTCAGCCACCAAATTACACGCAGTCGGTTCCATTAGTTGGCGGTAGTGAGAGTTTAAAAATAATCTGGCCGCAAGTTGACGACAAATTTGTTTCCTCTATCAACGCGTAACTCAACTCGCGTGGTGGACTATAGATTACTGCATCTAATACTTTTTGTTAACGTAGGGATTTGCCCTTTAGTAGGATCCTACAGGCAGGCTATAACTCTATAATCTATATAACCAGACTGAGGTATTCGAATTAAAGGAAAAATAGTAGATATACAACGTGTTAATGAATTAACGCAAAACTAGAAAGTAGTTTGTTTAGAATCGAGAGCAGAATCGAATTATCATGGTTTCAACATAGTTTTTTTTTTTTCAAAATATTAAATAACTTGTTTGTAAATTTTAAAATTTACTGAACTCGGGCACTCTCATCCTACTTACTACCAAAATAATGTTCTTAAAATTTATCCATGAGCACTTTAACGCATTCATTAATTGCTGAATTGATAACAAATCATTATTGCCTCAAAACTTAAAATGCGAATAACTTAAAATTTTAACTATCAAAATAATGAAATTATTGTTTCAATCTAATTATTTTGTTATAAATCAGTTAAGGTGTATGAGGTTTTGCGCTTAATTGTTAACACGTTGTATACCTACCCAATTTGCATCGTCAAGACTATAACACTATCTAATATATGCAAAGAATTCAGCAGATTTTGTAAAGACTAGGTACCACTATATTTTAATTATTTGATCCATCTGAAGATTGAAGTTTCATAATTATGATGGGTAACGTAATCCCATTGTCAGCTGAGTTCCCCTTAATGAGAGTTCTCTAATTTGTTGCTGTGTAATATTACATTTTAACTTTACACTTTTAGTTGACAGCTTTGTTACGATCGAATTTGCACAGATTCGAGATGGATCGGTCCATCATGATTCAAGATGTCTTCGGTCGCTATCCTAATAGTGCCTAATGTAGGTAAGCAGTTTCGAAAAACAATGTTACCTATTCTAATACTTCAGTGGATTCAGTACGCCAAGTATTGGTAAGCTAAATCTTATAAGTATCAAAAGAAAATACTTGCCGAATTAATAACTCTACAAAAATAGTGTAAATTGATTTAAATTCTTCTTATCGTGTGGGCAAGCCCTCGTGTCAGAGTTTTTTCAGACCGCCCTACGGCCTCTGACGTGGTTTTTGTGTAACGACTACTACCACGAGAGATATTAGCCGGGACCAACGGCTTAACGTGCCTTTCTTTTCACCAGCTGGGGAAAAACGCATAAAGTGACATATCTCTAGGTGTCCCCTGTGGGAATCAAACCCACGACCTCCGTGTCAAGAACCCAATACTCTTAACCATTAGACCACGGAGGCAAGGTATTGATTTAAATGATCGAGTACAACTAAAGTATGCATTAGTATTTTGTCGACTCATTTTACATCATCATCATCATACTCGTAGTCGACCCGTATCTACCCACTGCAGGGCATTAACCTCCTCCCTATATTGCCATCCTTCTCGGACCTGTACCAGTCCCATTCAGGTCTTACAGATACTTTTCCAGATGTCGACACCACCCACGACCCACCTGGCTTCAGGAAGAGAACCCACTCATCTTTTGCCCAATCTGGTCCACCACTCTGAAGCTAAAGCTTAAAGCTTTGCTCTATTTAATATTACATGAATCTTCATAATTATTAGCCAGCCTTCAAACATTACGAATTGGATTAAAAAATAAATAAAAAAACTACTACTAAAAATATGGTAACTTGGTGAGATGAAAACAAAAAACTTAGGTAGGTAGCTAAAAGTAAAAAAAACGGTGTGGCGTCAAAATATATGACTACGGAGCCCTACACAACGAGTGGTTCGACACTAACCTTTACCAGTTTTTATTTGAGTAGTGTTTGAGACAGCACTATGCTTACGTAGTAAAGATAATATAATGTACAATGAAAGAGATGAGTCGCAGTTTTTGAGTCCGATAAAGAAAGTGGCAACTGGTGGAAGGACATTATTAAAGGATCATCGCTAAGCCGGTTCAGTATCGACTCATCAAAGTTTTGCGGAGCCCGCAACTTGCAGTAATGAAGACTTATGAGTCTGGCTGTCTCTCGTAATTGTCATCTCAGTTATTAGGGAGTCTGAGCCCTCGTTATCAGCTAATTCCTCGACGTGAAGTGACGTTGACACATTTTGGAGTGACGACGCAGTTTTTAATTAACTTTTTCTTTTAGCTTTTGGGAGAATCTTAGAGATGGTGAATGTAAAAGTTTGTGTTACTCTATCTTTCTAAAGGACAGTCGAAATAATATAGTTGAAGTCGCCGGTTACAACTATTAACATTGTACTAGTAAATTATAGCCTGTAGCATCCCACTGCAGGGCAAAGGCCTCCTCTCACGAATAAGGCTGAGAGGGAGTGGTCCATACTCCACCACGCGGGCCCAGTGCGGGATGGTGGAGGCAAGCTAGTGGTCAACTTGCTGTCAGAGAATTTTAGCGAATAGTTACAACGTCATCTGACGGAACTATCCGAGACTGCTTAAAGTGCCTTCCGAAGTACGGAAACGCTCGAGATGAAATACCACTAAACGGTCACCCATCCAAAGACTGACCGGACCTGACGTTGTTTAACTTCGGTGATCGTTTCCAATACCGAACTCCACTACGTCAACATTGTTTGTACTAACTTGTTGTAACTTTAAGTAAAACAAAATTGTCGTAGATTTTTATTAAGTTCAAATGATTATAAAATTTGTATTACGCTGCTTGCTGTGCTTTATTTTGTATAATAGGCAGATTTTTTTTATTTTATTGCTTAATTGTTTATCAATTTATCTGTGTTTGTGGTTATGCCAATTTTAGTATAGTGCGGCATATTTTTTTTCAAATTACTTGTGTAATGTATTTTACTGTCATGTATTAATAAAATATGTTTTTTTGTTTGTGCTATACGTTATGTTGTTTGTTATTATTGTTCCAAGTAAGTATATAGTAAAATAAAATAAATAAATTACACCTTCATCTTTGATCTTTCGTTTATTAAAACTTTGCTACAACTAACATCTTTACAAGCAAGGTTTAATGACATATTATATAAAACTGATCTTTATTTTTATTTAGGGGCTTGATATACTCCTTACATGTTTAAACCCTCTTTTGAGCAGTTTATAGAGAGTTGGGAGGGCTCTAATGCGTCGTACATCGTTCCACGTGAACGGGCATGATTCATCAGGTCCCATTCACGGCGATCTCTGGATTCAGTCGCGGTTTAAGTAAGGAGGTGCTGAGACTACATTAATGGTAGGAGTATCGATATTATTTGTAAAAAGGGTTGTTGTTTGATTTGATCCATCACCAAAATAAGTCTATGCTGAGTATAGACTGACTGCCAGCTGCACGTACGTTCATTAAAGTTAATCCTCCATTAAATTTCTTGCTAGCTTTTACTACGTCAGTAAGACGAAAAGTGACAGCAAGAGGTCTGCATATTAAGAGGTACCCTGTATAGTACATTGTGTCAATCTGTTTATGACATTATCGGTCCGTTGCACGTACGTTCATTAAAGTTAACCCTCCATTAAATCTCTTGCTGTCACTTTTTGTCTTGCTGATGTAGTAAAAGCTAGCAAGAGATTTAATGGATCGCATGGACATTTTTTTAAGGGGATGACCAGACCATCAAATTGAACAACTTTCAACATGGGACCAACATCGAAATCGTGAAAAAAATATCAGCTGTATCAGCCCATACATTTGGCTGGAGTAGTTTTGCAGTTTTGTATGGAACTGCATTTTTTTTTCGTGTTTTTGATGTTGTTGACATAGGGAAAGTGGTTCAGTTTGTCAGTTTGATCATCAAAAAAAGTGTCAGCATAATAAATTCGTATAGCAGTAGGTTTTACTCTATAGGTACAGGGTCCAACTTAATAATGCTGAAGGACCAATCTGCAAAACAACTTGATCCAAATGTATGGGCCAGGTATTTTATTTGGCGATTTCAATGCTGATCCCATAGATAAAGTCGTTCAGTTTGATGGTCTCATCATCTCCCTAAAAAACCATCAGCATATTTAGAAGGACCCTATACAGCGTTCAATTAAAAATTATTTAAGTTCCCAGTACCCAGACCTAATCCTGTGATCATAGGCATTAACACCGCTGAAAATCCTGAATCAAAAAAATTTGAACCCTGTAAAATGTGCTATCCAACTTTAGAATACTGTTGAAGCGGTCTGATTCTACTGGGTCCATTTTATGTCACCACAATGTCGATATCGCACATTTCGACATTTTCCCCTCACTAGTCGCGTTCGACGGAGATTTAGCCGACGCGTTGTCGACGTAGCGGATTACCGTGATTTCCCGGGGGCCTCGGACCGAAAAGACACCTCGGTTGAAGTCGGTTGCATCCACATTATTACTTTCCCATACTACGACAGCTGCTGCTTGCTCTTGGGACGCGGTAATTATTTTGTCGTAATTATTACTTGCGGGTGAGGATTGATTTGGAGGACTTCCTGCTAGGTGCGTGATTGATTTTGGTTTCGGTGGCTTTGGCGTAAAATGTGTGGTAGGGAATTTTATATCTAATCGTAAATTAATAGAAAATTGTTTTTATTGAAGATAGAAGGTACTCGCTAGGTAGGTGAATACTCGCTTTTTAGCGATAAGACCGCCTTATTTGTACCTACTTTTAATTCTTTATCTGTATTCAAATGTATATTCTGTTTTGGTGTGCAATAAAGTATAATTGAAGTGAATTTAATTGAAGGTACCTATTAGGTGTAAAAGTAAATTATCTACAAATAAACGTTTACAATTATACAGGGTGTACACTTAAATGAGATGCTTACTTAAGGGGGTGCTTCAGACCATTAAACTGAACCACTTTTACTATGGGATAATATATCAAATACAGGGTGTCTCAAAAGAAATTTTATATTTAGTGGATCGATTAAAAAAAAAGTAAGCCGTATATAGAAAAAATGTTTATTAATTATTGAAATACACTTTTTGGGGATTTATTTCTTAAAAATGATATCGTCTAAATGTAGACCCTCGCGTTCTCGGCACTCATTTAATCGAGCAGTAAAATTACTTATGACGGCTCGGCAGGTGGATTCAGGGATGGCTGCCATTTCGTGACGGATATTTTCTTTCAAATGGGCCAGTGAAGTCGGTTTATCGGGTTTCTGATGTTTGCGTTTTGGATTCGTTGCACTCCAGTAGCGGCAGTTCTGCTTATTTACGTGGCCATTAAGATGAAAATGAGCTTCATCCGAAAACAAAATGTTGGTAAACGTTGAAAATCGCTCAATCACCTGATTTACGAAATGAAGCCTCTGACT
Source organism: Agonopterix alstromeriana (assembly GCA_963924505.1). Lineage (NCBI taxonomy): Eukaryota > Metazoa > Arthropoda > Insecta > Lepidoptera > Depressariidae > Agonopterix > Agonopterix alstromeriana. The sequence continues at coordinate 8,568,465 of OZ004670.1, forward strand.
GGCATCTTGGGGCTTTAATTCTTGCACCAATTGAATTTTGTAGGGGTGCAGCTTTAGGTCTTTGTGCATGATGCGATGTAATGATGATCTATGCACATTTAAAACACTTGCGCGCTTCCGAATTGAAAGGTTCGGGTCGTCACGAACAGACTGATTAACATTCTCCACGTTTTCTACCGTTCTTGATGACCTAGGTCGCCCGGATTTTGATTTATCTAGCGTTGTACCGGTCTCTTCAAACTTTTTAACCCAATGTCGAATGAGAGGAATGCTTGGCGCATCATTTAAGTGGCGAAAACCTCGAATACTGCAGAATTTTCTACGCGCTACAGTCGCCGAATCACCGTTTTTGTAAAATTCTCGCACGCACAACGCGCGGTCTGCTCCCGAGAAACGCTCCATAGCGACTGAATTCCCAAGAGCCAGGCTACCGATTAACATAACCCCCGCGCCCCTCGGATACGTTGCGCTCACGCAGTAAGCTAAATAAATATAAAATTTCTTTTGAGACACCCTGTATTATCCCATAGTAAAAGTGGTTCAGTTTAATGGTCTGAAGCACGCGAAAGAAAATCAGCTGTTCCATAGAAAACCTCAGCAGCTCTTCGGCAAAGGTATGGAACAAGAAGCACCCCGTTCAATATGTAACGTATTTATTTAATTTTAAACCCAGTCACCCGGGAGTAACAAAAAATCCCAAGTCTGTACAGCAGTTTTGTTTGAAACAGCAGATTTTTTTCGCAGTATCGAAGTGTGCTACATGGTGAAGGTTGTTGACTTTGATGGTCCAAACCCCTCCTTTAAATATTACTAGGGTGATTTTTTACACACTGTAGATATTTTATTTTTCTCTTCCAATCACTCAAATCAGCCACCATCAACCCACTGCTGGGCATAGGCCTCCCTTTTATTGAGCCATTCTTCTCGGTCCTGTGCTAGTCTGATCCAATGCGAACCCGTCACCCTCACAATGTCATCAGAGCAACGTGCTGGTAGTCTGCCTCTGACCTCCCTCTCTTGGCCACCACTCTGATATTGCCTTGGTCCACCGGCTGTCTTCCCGTCTCTTCCAATATGACGAATATACCCGGAAAACGAATAACACTTCTCATCTATGAAATATGGTCCGAATGAATATATTAATGTTTGTGATGAAAATAAAAACACCGGTGTCCACCCCCCGAAGGCGACGACAATGCATCACGAGGCGACATCCGGCGGAAGTGGCGTAACGAGGCCGTTGTTCCGCCCCCCGGCCCCGCACCGAACCCCGGACTATTTTCCCGGACCCCATGGAGATTATTTCGGGCAGCATTCATTCGATCTCAATGCCATGGTGATGAATGCCGGCTCGTATTAACAATTTGTCCGGAGGCTGTTTATGGATGTTGATACTCGTTACGAAATATGACAGTAATGACTCTTAACGATTGATGTTTCAAAGGTTTGTAATGGTTGCTTGATTAATCTTTTCATGTCATATAATTATACAATCTTATCGATGAAGAGAAAACTGTAGTGGTTTTTCTGCGCATATCCGAGTTTTGAATCGATATCAAAACATAAAAAATGAAGATTAAATTAAATACTCATTTATTTCAGACAATAATCCATAATTGTGTTAATAGAGTAACAATGTTTACTTAAAATTATGTTAGTGTATGTTAATTAGGTATCAATATATTATCTATTGTAGTGTTTAATTATAGTTTATTTGACTGTCCCAATCACCAGCTCCACCCAGTGTTTTTGTATGGGACAGTCAAATCTGGCAGCAATGCCTTTCAGGATGCTGTTGTCCCTGGTATGCAGGCGCTGTAGTAGCGAGGCCACTTTCTTGCGAATGATCGTCTCTTGTGATTAATTGCCTACATTACATGCATTTAATCGGTGAAATGAAATCATTGGCATCCTTTGGCTATTGTGTAAGTTTCCGATTCCGTTTACAAGATCGGTAACATATTACTACTATAGTAGGCAATTTTTGTATACGGGGTGTAGTGTCTTACACCCCGTATACATGAAATGCCGAGTAGATCGACTTTCCACTCATGTCCAGCGAGACACGATTGGAAAACTTCTTTTTCCAGTCTAATTCAAGTTTCTATAAAATATGAAATAAAAAACAACTGACGTTAAACAGTATAGCCAACTCCTCATGTTTGAAACCCAGTGCAAAAGCCTCTTAACTGTTAAGCTGGTCTAATTGGTACCTTTGACGAGAGACTACCTAATACCTCTCCTGATTGCCTCGTTAGCGAAAACTTACGTCAGATTGTAGAGAAAATATTGTTATGTTTATTTTTGTCTCCTTATTCTTTTAAGAAGGTATATTTATTTGGTTATTCATTAGGTTCCTAGATAAGAGGTATCTACTTGTTTTTTTAGTTATATCTTTTCAGCGACTGTAAAATTGCGAAGGTAAAAGCGAATTTTATTGAAGTGCTTGCAGGCCGTGGCCATGTTTCTCTGTTCACAGACATGTAAAAAAAACTTCTTTAAATTGTCCTGTAAATTGAATAATTAGCTTCGACTGATTAAATGATCAAAATGCTTGGGTCTGAGGTCACTAGCTTATAGTTTATTTACTTTACTGTATAGTATCAATGATTTTATTAAATTGACTATGTATTATTGTATACATAACTTTAGCTGAAGAATTTATATTGTAATAGTTATTACGCCGTGTTATGTTGTAGAGTTTCTGGCCGCATCTTCTCTACAGCGACAACACGTTCCGACGCGGTGGTAGCTTTAAAAAAGATTTGACGTTTGATAAGTGTGCTGCAAGCTCCGATATTGAATAATTTATATTGACTTTGACTGCAGTGGAGGATATTCACAAAGGTGGTAAGTGTCTAATGTGCATTCTTGTGCACGCACTACAGCTATAGTACTTGCGTGTAGTGACGGACGATCCTAGGGCATTCAAAGCTAGCTAATCATGCTGCAGCTTACCGTGCACGTGAGGTGAAACAAGTTTTATTTTTCCGAGCCTAGCCTACTTGTGAGTAGAGTGAAACAGAATGCAGTTGCAATACCACTCCCCTCGATATTACATCCATCAAACTCAAATACAAACTCAAAATGTTTTATTCAAAATAATATCACATGGATAGCTTTATGACGTAATTTTTAGGGTTCTGTGGAGGAACTACTGTGGAAGGTTCCTCCGGTGAAAAGGGAAGATCTTCCGCCAGGCTAGGTGTGAAGCCTGGGGACCGGCCGTGGTCCGATAGATCTTAGTTGGACCTTGTATATATATCGAATCTCTGTGATTATTTCTCTTGCGCGATTCATGTCTTGTATACGATTGTGAACCTTATGTGTAGCGGCTAACGGGTTACCAATGTGACGTCGCAAGTTGTCTTACGTACACATTTGCGAGTGCGACCGTAGCGCCATCTGTTAGCTTCGTTGCTATAACTTGTGGGTGTTGACGTCTGTGGCAAGTCTGTCGTCTGTCCGCGGCTTAGCTCGGAAACTCTTAGCACTAGAAAGCTGTAATTTGACATAGGTATACATATTTAGGTACCTCCCCTACATCTATCCCATGGTGTGGGGTATCTTAGGATAGGTCTTTAAAAATGTTTTTCGATTTAGGGATCCGTTAGTGAAATATTAAGCTATAAAGTGAAAATTTTTGTTAGAGTCAAGTGCCCCATGAAAGATGTGTTGACTTTACTGAGTCGAAAATGTGGGAATACAATTTTTTTTTTTTGTATTGTAACTATAAACGTCACTGTTTTTGCGAAGGAGAGAAAAATTTTTGCGAACTTACAATATAATTTCGTAAATATATTGACTATAGAAAGTCAAAATACTGATATCTTTAAAAAGATCTCGTAGTGAATCTCGACAACGCAGATTATAAATGGCTCGAATTGCCCGCTTTTGAAGGATAAAGATCGCCTCATCATCTGTAGCACGGCCCTAGAGCAGAATACCATAAGACATGATACTATGGAAGTAGCTGAAATACACAAGGTTCGCAGTAGCTAATATCGGTCATCAACGTAATAAGTATTTTTGCTTTCTCTCTCTACGTTATTAGCCTTAATATAAACGTATTCGTTCCCACAGCGCGTTGCGGCAACACATACCATGATATGGTAAAGTAGTATGGGATTCTATGCGTGTTAATTGTGTATCGGTGGACATCACATACACATCTGAATTTCTTTATTAATGCAGGTTTTCTCTGGATATTTTTCTTCTTCGCCGAAGACAATAGTACATAGATTCTAAAAAGCATTAATTATCGACCATGTTTCGTTGTCCGAAAATGATTTAACGGCAATGTTTAATCTTTTAGGCCCAGCATGCAACAAAAAGGGTTGCGGCATCGTCGCGTTAATCTAATTGGAACAAATACGAGCTCTCCTATTGTACCGACTGAAATTTAATCACGGAAATGCTTTTTGCTTTTTTGTACGTTTATAAAAATCGAGTTAGCTAGTCATTAGGATTTTAATACAATATTGTTACTATTATTTATAGAAATTAAATAGTTTAGCCAATTTTTTTATAGAAATTTCTAACAAAAATGATGTTAACGGTAGGCTAACATAAGCGGAAAATACAGCGAATACTACTGGCCTCTAGAAGAAGCTAGCCAGAAGAAACATAAAATAATCTTAATACACTTCATTATTTATATCAAGCATATAAATAAAGAAGCTTAAAAAAAAACTCAAAACTAAAAACGTTTTACTCGTATTCAAAATAATATCACATGGATAGCTTTCTCACGTCATTTTTGACTCTACCACTGCGTCGGAAGGTGTTCCGTTGTAGAGAAGATGTGGCCAGAAACTCTACTGTTGTTACTACTCTACAGATTGCCGGCTTATTCAGGTATTAAGACTTATTTATGAGTTTATTACTAGGTTTATTATCAGACTTATTCAATGTTGGTCTTTATTCGTACCTATCTACGTACTTACTGGTATTAAACTTGCGGCAGTTCAGGTTTTAATTAATTTCTTACGGCTAAGTATTTTTGAAAAATTCAAGAACCTTCTGTTCACATAATATGTTAGTAAACTAGGCGATTATAGGTTGAATCAGGCGTAACTTTATACAATCCCAGGTGATTGTATACATTACCTAGGTAAAGTGTGTAATGGACAATTATTAATAATATTTCATATATAGCCTGGACGCCCCGAGTATTCTATACATTGCCTAGGTATATTTCATTTCCAGGGTGGTCAGAAACTTTGCTACATCTACCAACTACAGGAAGCAAGTGGCCACTGTTAATTGTACTGATTTGTCACAAACATTGATTTCACGTTGCATGCCATTAATAACAGGTTCACAAATGTAAACGGAGCAAATCCATTAGTCAGCCACGTAATTGTGTACTATCTGCAATCAGTAATCTTTATTTTTAAAACCAAACCATTGTTTAGTGTCCCAGTTTATGTCCTGCCTGTATTTTATTCCATAAACATAAAGGGCGTATTTAATGCGTTACGTATTACGTATCAAAGGGGGTGCTTCGGACCATCAAACTGAACAACATTTACCTCTAAAATCTAAATCCCAAAAAACCCGTTTTTCCATATAAAAGTCATGGCTGGGTATATCTCGACCCAAATGTATGGAGCAGCAGATATATTTTTCGCATGTCGACTTTGGCTCTGTAGTGATAGTCTGAAGGCCCTGTTCAATATGTAAAGAACGTATTTAAAAAGAAGATACTAATATTATAAAAGAAGTACTGTTAGAGAAGGAAAAAGGAGAAGGATATTGATAAAGCAGGATAAAGCTGTCACTAGTTTTCCTCGCAGTACAAAAAATGGTAATATTTTCCCAGATTTTCGCCACCAAACAAAGTCGACTTTTATGACTCAAAGCTCTTTATCTCAGTTTCGCAGTTTGGTAGCACTAAATAAGTGACATGTTTTAAAGTTATATGAAAATGCTTCGTGAAGTTTATTTAATACAAAATAATGAACGAGTCTTGAATAATTCAAAGTTAAGTGAAATAATTTCATTGCTTTTAAGATAGAATTTCAATTCAGACTGTTGAAATAAATGTTATCCAATACGCTATTGAGGAAATATTCTAACGGAAATCTGAAAATGGGAAATGTAAGTGGGGATAGGATGTCGCAGGGGCAACTGCGGGGTGTGGGGGAGCTGGTGGATGTAAACACAAAGGCTCTGCAAAGCCGGCAGTCACGTGGCGCGCCTGCCGGGGGCGCATCACTCTTAAGGGTGGAAATTCGCTGCTATGGGAAAACAACAACACCGAACTGATATTTATCGGAATATTTAGGAACAATCTTTAATTTTATAGTCATTGCTAACATATACCGTGAAGTTTGTTCGTTTTATAATTAATTTGAAAATCTTGGAAAAGTTTAAAGCAAAATGAACCTTAAGAGTGATGCGCTCCGGATTCAATTCTTCTAGAAACAAAACATTTCTCTTTGACATATTCATTGTTATTAAATCAACCAAATGTTTACGTATTGAAATAGAGTAATTGTATATAATACAACAACCACTCATACGAATATCAATACAAAACATATCAAAACAATATTATCATATCTCTATTTAGAATAAATATAACTATGTAGTTTGTAACTATCTAACTTCAAATATAAAACTAAATTAAGTGTATTGTATCGTCTAGTCTAGTGAATAGAGACTGTTTCTTCTAGTAGTACATAAACTCATCAGAAGGTAAGACACAATTTGCTTAACTCTTTAATTAATATACTTTCTGTAGCTCGAGAACTTTAAAATGTTCTAGCAGTGTCAACATATCAAAATCATCGTATATTTAATAAGTTTATAGGTACTTTTATAATATAATCTTCTAGTCTGCGTGATATAATTTATCTAGGTATTCTGAATGATTGTGGTATATATCTAACAATATAAACTGCAATAAGGTTTCAAAATATGAACATCGATAATGTCCAAAACAGAAATTATTAAAAAATGACTTCTCTTAAAGTATGAAATTTTTAGCGTTTACTACTAACAATGTATTCATTAATAACATACGTACATAGATACAAATTAGGTAATCAAGCCAATAGTAAATACCTCAGACCTATTTCAATTTTATAACACCTCATTACAATCAATCAATTACAATACTTTATTTTTAGTAATATATAATACTATATGTATTTACTTACATAACAAAATACATTAACATAAACACTACAAATACAAATTAATTCTTTAATAATATATTGATAATAAACGTGATGAAGTTAAATGCTTCTTACGTAGAGAAGATACTTATTTTAAAACCCGTTATTTATGGTTAGACTAATTAAAGGATAGTTATTTTCCCGTCTTCTTTTCCAAGTTCTATTCCACTTCTGGAGCTTCGTATACACCTGCCTATCTCTCTCTATTGCCAAACTCAACCGCGGTGTCACCCCCAGTTTTTTATCTTGACCAGCCATTATACATCTTGGGTCTGCCGACGACTCGTTTCCTCAACTTTCCTCATAATTATTGCTTGGATCAGTTGGTAACGCTCATTTCTAAGAATGTGGCCCAGATAAGCCACGTCTTTTAGATAATTTGCTTTTCTTCTCGTTCACATTTGTGACTTGTTGAACCCAACATATTTTCAGCATTATGCGATACAACCACATTTTTAAGGCCTCTAGTCTTATTTCTATGGCTATATGTGTGTTTGAGTTGATTACCAACTACTAGGTGTAGAAAGGGCTAGCCAAAACCCTAGCTACGCTAGCTTTGAAAGAAGAACAAATTTTAGTGGGATATTAAAATGAAAGGAATCTTCAAATATTATTGATTATAAACATGTTACAGCCATTTTGTGCTATTTCGAATCAAATTAAAGATTGAATAATTAACTCTCAAAAAAGGAAAAACGAAAAGGAAAAAGGGGTTAAAGGAATCTGTTTATAGATATCATTACATACCTTATACTTAAAATAACTATGTCCACTAGTGGACGTCTATAGTTGATGATGATCATGAATGAATATACCCAGAATCTGACAGAAGCTCAGCTGAGTTTTGTTAAAGAATGCATAAACAGAATTTGTTTATAATAAATGACAAGATGGTAATCAAGTAATTAGACGGGGAGGAATTTACTAAACTTTCGTTATCTTATAAATGAAACCAAACATTTTCAAACATTCGATATTATAATGAGATGATAGATATACTTACGCTAGAAAGCTCTTACTAGAGAAACAGATTCTATTACTACAAAATAATGTATACCTATGGTGTAGCTCGAGTAGGTTTCTGCTCTCAGCTCGGAACTAATAAAATTGCCGCACTCCAGCATGGGCTACAGTTTACACATGATTTGTCATAATAACAATATCAGAACAAAAAGCTTTTACGCCCCCTAAACAGAAAGAAACTAATTCAATAACGCATCCACCCCCAAAATGTCGACTAGTATACGTCAAGAGTTGTTTGTGTCGGCAGAACGTTAATAAAGTTATTAAATTTAGCGTTAATTTATTCAATTTGGCTGTTAGAGACAATGGCTGGCAGGGGCGGAGCCCTGCGAGGCACCGCCCGCCGCCGACGCTCACCTGAAATGGATTCTGTTTAACATAGCTATTTATTACTGACGCTGATTCCATTTTGAATGCTGTCCTTTGTGTTTTCAACCCACGTAAAATGCATGGGTACGGACTTTAATTATGTTTTGGCGTGCAAGTATTATAGAGTATTTATGTTATGTTTCAAATCGAATAAGGATAGCATGTACAGTCGCCATCAGATATATTGTAGCAAACCAGGTGGTCAAATATATCTGAGCAGTGCTAATTTTCAATAATTTCTTTTCACATAATCTATAAAGTATCGGAATGAATAAAACATCAAATTTATCTACGCAGCCAGGTGATCATAAACATAGACATAGACAACTGCTGAGCAGTTTAGGAAAAAAGACCTTAACCCGTTGTTATACATTTAAATTTTATAAAACATTGTAAAGAAATTATGGAAAAGTTGATATATTTATGACCAAATACATGTTTAGATATAATTGGTAACATTTTCCGTTTAGAATTTATTGAAAATTAGCACTGCTCCGAAATATTTGAACACCTTGTATGCTACGATATATCTGATTGCGACTGTACGCTATCATATTTTTTTATTAAAGTTGAATCAGAGATATTATTTTGCATGTTAAAAAAATCGGCCAAGTGCGAGGTTTCCGTATCCTTAATTACGCAGGACAAACTCCACAGTAGAAAAAGAATTCTGGCTTACATCGGTCTACATCTCGGTCGATGCTCCCACTGAAAGTATAAGAGTGTAAAAAAAAAATCACAATAACAAAATAACGATTTTCGGATATACATATTCCTTTACTTATGCCCTTTCACCTTGCTTCATGCCAAATTTCATAATTCTTTGATTTGTTGGCAAATATCAAAATATGTGACATAAATGGCAGATTGCGTTGACTTAGAAGCTTGCATTTTTACACATCCAAGAGACCGTATTTGGTGTTAATTTCAACTTAGTCTTCTTTCTCTACCCGTTCCCGAGAAAAAGGCTCTTAACAAACGGATAGGCGGACAACAAAGTGATCCAAAAATACAGTTTCACATCCAAATAAAATCTTCCCTATCCATATATCTCTACCGTATCAATATCTTAAAGATGCGAACATTTTATTGCATTGTGAGCGAAAACAGGTTGAGTCGCGTCCCCAAGGAGCGATCGGTTGGCAAACACCGCGATCCGCCGCGCCACGGGACGATGCGATGTTGCAGCAATACGGATTCTAAATTGTATATTTGTTTTACATTTTCATTCGTTCTCCTGTTTTTAAAGTACAGCGCAGTTCGGTATGTCAAGTTTCTTTTTGTTCTTCAGTTTATATTTTTTACGGATAGAAGATATAATTTTAAGAAAACAATAAAATTGTTATTGCGATTCATCAAGTATATCAATAACATTTATTTTTTAAATTACTTTGGTCTGTTATCTCTAAATGCAAAATTGGCGGAGAGAAAATAATTCGAACTCCATGGAGAAATACTACTGCTTGATTAAAAGAACAAAAATTTCCTGCCTTATCTTTCTAACTCTATACTGGAAACCGAAACGGCAACATTAAATGTCAAATTCTGACATTGTGAATGTTTTTTTTTATTTCTTAATGGCCAGTTATTTTAAGTTGATTTTAAGTTTTTCCAGTGACGTCACCGGACGGACCAAAAACGACGTTATTTTATTAAAAATATCTGTAATCCTTTCATTTTTAAATCTCTGACATAGAAAATATTATTATTGAGACAATTATCTCGAAAAGGGTTACGATTCAGCCCTCCAAAAAAAAACTTGATATACCGAGTTCTGAAATATTCTGACTTTTCATAAATTTCTGTTATATATTTTTCTTTGCTGTGCCCAGAATTTGTTGCAGTGCTCTTTTTTTGCCAGAAATCTTCGGTATACATGGTGTTTGGTAGTTAGTTATAATTACAAAGTATTAAATCATTACATTATCATTAATTATAAAATTGGCTACATGTCTCGTCCAAAAGGATGTACAGTCAAAAAATAATAATTATTATTTAATATTTTGTAATTCTGTTTCAAATAAATATTTAGTCAGGTAGAACGCGTTCCTTTTAAGGGGATGATCAGCCATCAAACTGTATAACTTTCACTATAGGGCCAAATAGGAAAGCGCGAAATAAATCGGTTTTTCCATACAAAGGTGCAGTACTACACCAGGTGCAGTAGTAAAGGTGCAGACCGCCTTATTTCAATTGAATTAAATGCAATTACCATTATTGCCGTAATATTACCCTTATTACCGTTATTTGTACCATTATCGTTATTCATTCATTCAAATGTATGAAACAGCCGATATTTTTTCGCGATATCGATGTTAGTCTCATCGAGAAATAGTTAATCAGTTTGATGGTCTGGTCATCACCTTAAAAGGACAGCATCTAACTACCAAACACCCCGTATACCATCATCAATTTTTAAAATATTTAGGGCTTCACCACTTCCGAATAAGTGCTTGATAGCTTATTTGACAGATCGTTTGACATATTTCTCATATAAAATATGTCGAATGAGCTGTCAGATAAGCTAACAAAAACTTATCCAGAAGTGGTGAAACGGGCCCTTAGATTTCTTTGCGACTATACTCTATTCAAAATAGCAACGAAATTTTAAGGCTATTTTGCATTACAGAAACAGAGATTTGAAACACTTCCTCTCACTTATTCTTAGAACAGCTTTACTATCGTCCAAGATATGTCGGATAGTATATGTATCCAATAAATTAATTACATTTGGTAATCAGAATTAGCCAGAAAGCTAAATAGAAATCGGAAAATCTTGTCGACCTTATTTGAAATGAAGTATAGATTCTCTAGCCTTAATTAGCTCTCTAGCATTAAGTTAAATCAGATTTATTCAATTGTCAAGCACTTTAATATTAAACTTATCAAGACTAAAGAAGAACTATTAAAATTGAATGAGACGCGCTTGGAGAATTTAATAAACTGTCTCGAAATTATATTCGGCTGAGTTCACAATTTTCTATATTAAATCACCGGAGCGGGCGAGGTTGCCATGATACCTTAGAGAAGTTAATAAGTCATAAATAGCGAGGGGGAGCGAGACTGGGCGATAGGAGACACTGTTTGGTAGAAGGAGAGGTAAAAACTGAACCACCCCCAGGTTGGTGGTGATACGCAATCGTGTGGAAAAAGGTACGTTTGGAGGTGCTATGAGGTGTCGCCTGCCCACATACGATTTTTGTATCGATGATTTTAATACGGGTTCCGTACCCAGAGGGTGCCAACGGGACCCTATTCCTAAGTTCCTCCGTCTTTCTGTCTTTCTGTCCTACTTATAAAGGGCTCTATCTTTTGATTTATAATAGACGGATGAAATTAGAATACCTATGTGCTGTGAAAAGCCGTGGTGGTCCAGTGGCGAATAACCTTGCCCTCCATGCAGGAGACGATGGTTCGATCCCCGTCCAGGCCGACTCGTACCAATAACTTTTTCGGAATTTATGTGCGATTTGTAACACCACTGGCTTTTCGGTGAAGGAAAACATCGTGAGGAAACCTGCATGCTTCAATTTCGAGGCATGTATTGTACCCACCGTCCATTAGATGTGGCGACGGGCTCGTCCCCCGTCACACTGGACAGAGTTTCGGTACTACTGGTGAAACGTGGATGTTCTGAGGTTTCAGAATATCTCTGACTACCCCCTCGGGGAATATAGTCGTGAGCATATGCTTATGCTTATGCTTATGTGTTGTGATGGCGGATTTGCTAAAATGTTATAAAAACAAAAAGTAAAAAAATTAGGGGTTCCCATACAAGAAACATGTTCTTTTCGACATTTTTTGTTTTTTCTTTATCCTAAAAACGGTAATACATACAACATACAAGCGTCAAACTTGGTGTTATTATAATGCATACTCTAATATAAAACAAAAAATTATAAAGAATCGATTAAGTGTGTGCCGGGCATGCGCTAAAGATTCCGGAGAAAACATTTTTTTTGGTAATTTTGTATGGTGGTACGGAGCCCTGCGCGAGTCCCTGCGCGAGTCCGACTCGAACTTGGCTAGTTTTTTTTTTACCCTGTTTATACAGGGTATAAGTGACAGCCTAGCAAATACTGAAACGGTGAACTCAGACCATCAAACTGAACAACTTTCACTATTGAGCCTGCCTCAGGAAACGCGAATAAAAATAAGCTGTCCCATACATTTGAGTCAGGTAGGTACAGCAGTTTTGTATGGGACAGCTGATTTTTTTTCGCGTTTCCTGAGGTAGGCTCCATAGTGATAGTTGTTCAGTTTGATGGTCTGAGTTCAGCGTTTCAGTATTTGCTAGGTTGTCAATTACACTCTGTATTTGACATTTACGCAATGTTACCCACATAACATCCATGTCAAATATCGTCGATGATACTGCAATAGCCGTAGTTATCACCAGTTTTTCTAAAATCCGTGATGCAAAATGTATTGTTTCATCAGAAAGCACCCTTTGAAAGTGAAGTGGTAGCCGAGTGGCGACAAAAGCCGATAAGAGCTGAGTGCGCTGTATCGAAGTGGTCGATCACGGCTAAGTGGTAGCAGGCGATGCCTTTATGAACCTCGAGCGTTACTATTACGATCGGTCAGGTTTCTGTTCTTGGTTCGACACTTGGGTGCTTTAGATAGATTACAAGCTTACGTATTTTAAGAGTTTTATTTTTAACCAAATGTTTTCAGCACCTATTATAATATAGGCCTGAATTTTTTAACGCCACCTGCACGGCTAGCATGCCACCCACGACAAAGAGTTTAAACAAGAAAAACGTCATGCGCGCTCTTTCTGGCATACGTAAAATAATAAAGATGGAGGCACATCTCGATTTTTACCGTTTTCTCGGGGGGTGGCATGCGAGGCCTACTGGAGGTATACACTGAAGATAGAAAATTTTACTCAAAGTAAAAATTGCTTTATTTTTTAAAAGAAACAAACTGCATTCAAAGATTTGTGAAAATTCCCTTGCCACACCCGGAAATCGAACCGATTAAAATCTGAAATAATAACACTTTTATGGCATCGATCGATAGGGTCAATTATAAGGATCAAATCTCTCAACAAACTTGGTAAATTAAATAAAAGGAAAACCATAAAATTTTAACTTATTTTAATTGAACGAAAATAAGGGTAAACTAACTAGGTAATTACTTGCTCAAAATGGGCTCCATTTTGTTGGATACACAAGACATCATCAGCGTTTCATACTGTTTTGGTCCAAATGTGAAAGTGTCGGCCAGCAAAAACTAACGCTATATTCTGTTAAAACTTGTCCGTCTTGTTTATTTGTTATATTTCATCAAAAATGTATGAAAAGGAGATTTTTCGAACCTTAATAAAATCAAGGAATATGGCCCTACAGCTGTGGTGCCATACTAAAAAATTCTAATCTAATGCTAAACGAACTAGTTCTAACAGAATATCGAGATCGGATGCATTGACTATAGTCGGTAGCCCCACGGTCGGTGTGGTTTAGTCGTATTTTTGAATAGGAATAACATTTTAACAATTTATATCATTTTAGCTAAATAAATTAGTATTCCCACATTTTCGACTCAGCAAAGTTAACACATCTTTCATGGGGCACTGTATACGCTATTATAATAAGATACCAGAGAATATTCTAAACTTGCCAGACAAAACATTGGGTTGATGTGTTTGAGTTTGAGTTTTATAATATACTAGAGTTAACCCGCGACTTCGTCCGCACAAATAATATACCAGATTTTAAGTCAGATCATAAGCTATCAAACAAAAAAAGTTTCATCAAAATCGGCTCAGTAGTTTTTGCGTGATGCTGTTAAAAACATACAAACAAACAGACAGACAAAAATTCTTATAAAGGTTGATTTGGAGTCCGGGATACCTAAAAACCATATCGTAATCTTTTTCATGTAAATATCTTCAATGTACAGACACACTTCTATTACCGTTTTATAATAGTTATAAGATAAGATTAATAGAATAGAATATAATCAGTAATAATCAATAAATAATAACATTCAATCAATTATTTACTTGGTTTAGGTAGGTACATGTGGTCTGTCCAGTAGGCCTCGGGGGTGGCCCCGAGAAAACGATAAAAATCGAGATGTGCCTCCATCTTTATTATTTTACGTATGCCAGAAAGAGCGCGCATGACGGTTTTCTCGTTTAAACGCTTTGTCGTGGGTGGCATGCTAGCCGTGCAGGATAGTTCAAGATCCAGGTCAATGATATGAATCCTCGATGTGCTCTTCTGCAAACTGCAAAAGTGAATTAAAATGTTTTTCCTTTTCCTAGGGATTGTCGTATAATGACTTTCATCTGGTTTGGCGATATTCTAATCCAGACAAGTTTAAACTTATATTTTAAAAATCACTTAGATAAAAGGCGCGTTGATGTCTTCTCCTAGAAGAAAATACTCAAGACGTCCACAATGACTAATCTGAATTTCCCATACAAAGCATTGATATCGCTGAGAGTAGAACACTGCCTTAATTACTTTTAAGAGTTCCGTACCCTGAGGGTAAAAACAGGACCCTATTACTAAGCCTACGTTGTCCGTCCGTCCGTCCTACCTATTTAGGGCTGTAGCTTTTGAACCGAAATAGCTAGACAGTTGAAATTTTCACAGAATGTGCGTTATTTCAGCGAATTTGCTAAAAAATAATAAATATTTCAAAAAATTAAAAATTAAGGGGGTTCCTCATATAAGAAACTAGTTTTTATTAACGTTTTTCTTCTCGCTCTATCATAAAAACGGTAATACATACAAGCGTCAAACTTGGAGGGATTATAGAGCAAACTCTACAGTATAACAAAAAATAATAAAAACCGGCCAAGTGTGAGTCGGTCTGGCGCTAAAGGTCCCGGATTTTTTTTTTGTAAGTCATATTGTTGTGTGGTATGGTACGGTACCCTCGGTGCGCGAGTAGCCCGTTTTTATTTAAATATTGTCATCTTAACAAGTGTTAAATTTTGTGTCAAAATGTTTTTCTGGTCAACATTCAAGATTTGTCATAGTAGTGAAAATTTTTTTAGTTAGGTACTCATAGAATAGTTACCTACGAACCTACACAGTTATGGTTACCTACGAAGAATTCGAAATCTTCCGGACTCTGCTATCTATTTATTAAATACGTAGGTAGAAATTATTCGGACTCCTTTTTGATTACATACTTAGGTTGATATATCCATATCATACAGATTGCTTCTTAATTTAAGAACTTGGAACCCAAAACTACATTCTATTAAAATAGTGATCCCACCAAGATTCCATAAAACATTAACATTGGATACAGGAAAAATTAAGGTACGGGACCCTATTTATACCCGAGCCCGATTCTCACTTGACTTATTATTAACTAACGGCATTCCATTACGCAATTTGTAATAACAAAGTTGTTCTATCAGCGGTTTTAGAGTTGTTTAACTGGATTGCTTTCCTTGGCACCCCAATCTGACGTTTCAGCTCATAAAAGAATGCATTAATCATGCCGAGGGTGGTCGCACTTTGTCAAGCCAAGTTAGTTGTTAGATGCAATGAAAAATATGCTCTGATAGGTACTTTTATATAAAATACCTAACTGACGTACCTATCCGTGATAATATTCCTATAAATTTAATATTTCCTCGACATCCATCTTTTCAATATTTCAAGCATAGAAATAACAAGATGTTGATTGATTTAGACAGATAAAGCACTCTTGTTGAATATAATTTCTTTCATGATGACTCAAACACAGATTTTCTCTATGCCAGCTTTAAAAGTTTCATCTAAATCGGTTCAGTAGTTTTCGCGTGATGCTCGCACAAACAAACAGTCACTGACAAAAATTCTAAAAAAAGGTTGATTTGGAGTCAGGGACACCTAAAAACCATAATATCGTCATCTTTTTTTTGTAAATATCTTCAATTTTATAATAGTAGTTAAGATTTGAATCACATCACATCCAAATGGTTTTCTAATTTTGGAACTTTTCATACAATGAAAACATTTTCCATTTGAATCTTTTTATTTGTAGATAGAACTAAAAATGCTGTCTACAATATGGTAAAAAAATCTGGATGACATTAGACCAAGGAATATCTCTCTACAGAGAGCATAAGACAAAATAAAACAATTTAGTATTTTGTTATCTTTTAAAATGGTATCTGTCCAAAGAGATTATACCTAATAGAGTGAGCCATACCAATTGTAAAGTGTCCACTTTTTTTGACGTTTAGGTTTGAGTGTGTGGTGTCAAGTAGTATGAACAAAAGGCACCAAGTGACATATGGCCTTATGTTTACGGTCACTTTTCACACACACTAGCTCAAAAAAAAGTGGACAGCCGCATAAACAAATATCTATAGTTCCATCTCCTTCTACTATTAAAGGTACGTCATAAGACAAAAGAGACTAACTACAATCATAAATTTATGCGGACTCTATGGAGATCCTTCCTCTGAGTATCTGTCAGTCGCTTTTTAAGGCCAGTTATAATTGGTTCTTGATAAAGTAGAATAAAATCTCTTTGCGTACAATAAATAAAACCACATATTATTTAATAGTTACTGACGTAGTAAAACATTTATCGAATCTTAACCACATAACCACTTAAATGCAAACATTAGGAAATCCACCTATCTACTCAAGCTCGTATGGGACTGCTGATTTTTTTTCGCGATGACTATGTTGGTGCCATAGAGTAAGTTGTTCAGTTTGATGGTCTGGTCATCCCCTTAAAAACTGTCAGCATAATAAGAAGGACCTTGTAGATTAGCTTACTAAGCTTACAAAAAAAAATGTATTTCCGGGACCGGTAGCTCAAGACCGACTCACACTTGGCTAGTTTTTATTATTTGTTATTATGCTGTAGACCCTCCTTAATTTTTTTACTTTTTATGTTTTTTATTATTTGTCATAAAATCCAATACAATAATACATATTCTGTGAAAATTTCAACTGGCCACCTATTACTGTAGAAGATACAGCCTTCGGAAGCTAGGACGGACGGACGGACGGACGGACGGACGGACATACAGCGTAGGCTTATGAATAGGGTCCCGTTTTCTCTCTTTGGGTACGGAATCCTAAATATGAAATATTGTTCGCGTGTGGCATAATAATTATATCGCGCGATGGAATAGATTTTCTATTATTTTTATATGACCAACCTACCTCATCTAATCATCTATGTCCTCTCCTACATCTTGTGCAAAAGTCGGCCTGGATGGGGATCGAACCATCGCCTCCTGCATGGCAGGCAAGGTTAATCGCCACTGGACCACTACGGCTTTTTTGAAATAGGTAGATTGAAATAATAATGTTTCAAATTTCTACTATTTTACCTCGTCTATGTCTCGTACAAAACCTGACAAGGATTTTTCTTTGAAAAATATGCGAATAAAAACAGTCTGACGTTCATGTTCGATGGGCAGATATATTCAGACTCAAACGAATAGTATTCAGCAAGCGTAGCACTGTGACTGTGAATTATGAGCACCTAGGACCAGGAGCAACGAATACAGCTCTGCTTCTTGTAGAATTATACGTATAAGTAATATTCTTTTTCCGTATTGATACGGATATATGTACATAACGCATTTCCATTATTCACATTTGTTGTTGTTGTTGTTCAATAGGCTAACCTGTGTATAAACTTATACTAAGTATAAATAAAATAAATTGTCTAAACTTGACCAGCAACAGCAATAAACTGATGCCTTGGTCGTCCATTAAACGCAGCGAACTAAAAATATTTACCGATTATCTTTAAAATTTAAATGAAAAACCAAAAAGATTTTGCATCAATTTTATTTCCTGGCAAGGTACGATAAGGCCACGTTGTGACCGAAGATTTGAAAGATGACCTGGATATTGAGAGGGAACGTAGGGCTTTGTTGGTTCAGTTGGTAGGTAATATATTGGTACACAGATTCACCCGCTGTACCGTTGCTATACAATTAACTCTTTTTAAAAACTCGTCCAATGCCCTAATATCCTCAGGGTTCGGTTGGGGCACCCACGATTCTGCAGTGCATCAGGCATGTTTGCGGACGCACATACAGACGACTTTTATGCAATTTTACGCTAAAAACCGGATCTGTTGTGCGCAGAATACGAAGGACCCCGAACAGAATCTTGAAGATGATCGCTGATCGGGTCCTTGGTCGATTAATAGATCTGCATGTAAGAGGTTTGGATCGATGAAATTAATCCAAATAATTCTTTGTTTTATCGTTATTATACTAATATTCGATGTAAGCGTGTGCTATAAAAATTTTCAATTCGGTGTGTCAACTTTTTTTTTGGTATTCATGTTATATTTATTACTGATAGAAGACATAATTCTATGAAACTAATTTTATTTTTAATGCGATTCATTGAGTTTATCAATATAAATTAAATTTTTAAATTACTTTGATCTGTAATCTCTAAATGCAAAAATGGTGGAGAGAAAATAATTCGAATTCCTGCCTTCTCTTTCTAACTCTATGCTAGACTTTCTAACAGAAACGGCAACATCAAATGTCAAATTCTGACATTGTGAATGTATTTTTTTTCATAATGGCCAGTTATATTAAGTTGATTTTAAGTTTACCAAGGAGTTCACAGGTTTTCCAGTTACGTCACTGGACGGACCGAAAAACGCCGTTATTTTATTATAATCCTATTATTATTATTTTTATTATAATACTAATATATTTATAATCCTTTCATTTCAAAATCTTCGACATAGAAAATATTATTAATGAGACAATTATCTCGAAATGGTTTTCGATTCAGCCCTCCAAAAAAATTCTTTACATACAGATTTTTTGTCTGAAATAAATATTTTTTTCTTTTTTAAATCGTGGATGCCTTTATACTATTTAGTACAATTTTTCATATGTCCATTAAAGTTAATCCTCCATGAAATCTCTTGCTAGCGTTTAATACGTAAACAAGACAAGTGACAGCAAGAGATTTAATGGAGGATTAACTCGTGCAACTGGCAATAAGAGGCAACATGGCTTTAGTCATCAATTCATAATATACATATGATTTAAAAAAGTGTTAATGGCGCGTTTTGCGTTTTTTGCTTTGTAATTTTAAAATCGTGTTATATTTTAACTCTGCACCCGGGACCTGCAGCGGATATTACGTTGTATTAAAGAAAATTAGAATACTTGGACCATTTGTTTATCTTGTAAATGTTTTTAAATAATGGACTTACAAAAAACAAAACAAACAACAAGTTTGAGAAAGCTGGGAACGCTAACCTTAATATTTCATTCTTTATTTCTAAAATAGCAAAGAACACTAAGGTTACAATCGATTTATCTATGTAGTTTTTAGTTATACTTACTAACATAATTATAATGTTCATTAGGAACAGAATAAAACCCTCGTACAAATCATATAGCAGTTTTAGAATATTGTAGAGATTACCCGCGATTTCGTCCGCACGGGTTTCCGAAATCGTAACAAGTTAAATAATATAGGTACCAGATTTTAAGTCTCAATATAAGCTACAAACACAAAAAACTTCATCACAATTGGTTCAGTAGCTTTCGCGTGATTAACAAAAAAAAAAAAACAAACGGACAAAAATCAAAAAATGTTAATTATTTGTAAATATCTTCAATGTACAGACACACTTCTGTTATAGTTTTATAATAGTAGAGATAGCTACA
Source organism: Agonopterix alstromeriana (assembly GCA_963924505.1). NCBI lineage: Eukaryota > Metazoa > Arthropoda > Insecta > Lepidoptera > Depressariidae > Agonopterix > Agonopterix alstromeriana. The sequence goes on from OZ004670.1 coordinate 8,588,676, forward strand.
GAAGTCTAGTACCCACTTTTGAGTACCGTATCCATTTTAAGTACTGCGAATAAAGTAGCGTAAATCCGACGGTGGCTGCTGCATGCTCGGTGGACCGCGGAAACTTCATTTGCGAGCTCTTCTGCCCGTGAAATGAACTCGTCCCCGCGATATTATATCGATATCGATAGCTAGGGCTGTTTAGCCTAAATGCTGATCCTGCGTTTGTTTCAGAGGGGTCCGGTAGAAGGGGAGGCTGAGATGTTTTGCATAAAACGTTTGTTCGGGATTTAGTTGCTTTAGACATATTTAATTCTAAATAGGTCGTGCTAGTCTTCTATCACAAAGTGTTTTTTAGGTGCTGCAGTTTTGTATGAAACAACCACTGATATTATATGAAACAGCAGCATTTTTAAATTTTTCTGGTTAGTTGTTCAATTTGATAGTCTAAACCACCATGTAAGTATATAGTTTTAGTAGTGTACGTTTTTATATGTATGTTAAGTATTAAATAAAAAAAATATAGATAAAAGATTTATCATTTTGTAAAGGTAATTCGACATGCCTCGAAATTGAAGCATGTAGGTTTCCTTACGATGTTTTCCTTCACCGAAAAGCCAGTGATGTTACAAATCGTACATAAATTCCGAAAAACTCATTGGTACGAGTCTGCCTAGACGGGCATAGAACCATCGCCTCCTGTGCGGCAGGCAAGGTTACTCGCCACTGGACCACCACGGCTTTTACGGTTTTTAAAATGAAAGGTTTACGATATTTTAAATAAAATAACGTTGTTTTTCGGTCCGACGAGTGACGTCACTCGCGGAACTGTAAACTCCTTGGTAAACTTAAAATAACCGTCCATTAAGGGAAAACAAAATTAACAATGCCAGAATTTGACATTATGATGTTGCCGTTTCTGATTCCAGCATAGAGTTAGAAAGAGAAGGAAGGTGATTTTATTTTTTATATTAAGCAAAGGTTTTTCTCCATGGAGTTCGAATGATTTTGACTACTTTTGAATTGTTTAATTCAAAAGTAATAATTTGAGTGTTTAATGAAAACTATGTACCAACCTAATGTAGATTTAAAATAAGTAGGTACTATTACTTGCATTGTGAAATCGTATTTGACAAAGTTCATCAAAAAAATAAAGATGAAGTGAGGATGATCACTTCAGTTTCCCATTAAAACCTCTCTCAAATTCCCTGTCTGCATTCCTTGCACATTTGTGTGGAAACATTGATGGGGTTGACGCAAACTGTATGTACTTTGGTACCTCCTGAAAATTTTCTGAAATCTGTAAATCCACGCCCCTTTACAGAACTGCCTGTGATTGGTTGGAGATTGTCTACGTTCGTAGAGGTGCTGGCCAATGGCGGCAGGGGCTACGCGCAGCCGTAGCGCTGCGAGCTAGCGGCGTGCGGGGTGCTACGATCGACAGACGCTGCTACGATCCTGCTACGCCGAGGAACCGAAAAAATGTAAGTTTCTCTCTTTTTATTAGTGTTTAGTAAGTAATTAACTTAATCACAGTGTATTAGCGAAAATCTCTTTGCTATTCAGACATGTAAATCCATTATTATCTATACATCATGTAGATACTTATATACCTGTGTATGTACAATCGATTATGTAACAGCGAATCAGAATGGCTGCTACTTATGTAACTAAATTGAGCTAAAGTATTTTCAACGGATTTTATATTAACCAGGATGAATTGAACTACTTCTAATCATTATCAGCATTAGGTCGATTAAAGACATTAAAAAATTAAACATTACAGTTTTACCTACAAATTAAACGAACATTTGTACATTACTGTTTGATGTGTTTTATCTTTGTGTTAATATTGTTTTGGTGTGCAATCTTCTCCATACTTATAAAAACAGTTCGGTGACTGACTGAATGATTGACTGACTGACAGACAACGCATAGCCTAAACCGCTGATATATGAATTAAAATATGTTTGGAATACAAATTCTACAGAGGATGTAGAGGTGCATTAAGAAAGGATTTTTCGAATATCTTCTGTAAACAGGGTAACACGGGGTTTTGAAGTTTTCCAAAATTCACGCAAACGAAGTCACGAGCAAAAGCTCTAGTAATGTATAAAGTTATTGTTTAATTGCTTGTCCATTACGTACGGTCTTCAAAATGCAAAAGCCACGATGGCAGATCTTAATCGTTTCAGGGATATTTCTTCTTGACAGTCTCCTTACTCCATAAGGTACAAAAAGCCGTTAATACTATTAAAGGGGTTACAATCAGCAAGCAGACTAGTAACTTTTATTGTCTTGGTTTAAAAGATAATTAAAATTATCTATACTCCATTCCCAAAGCAGCTAAATTTTAAGGCTATTTTAAATTATCGATTTGAAATACTTAGGGCCTGTTTAACCACTTCTGGATAAGTCATTGTTAGCTTATTTGACATATTTCGTTTGAAAGATATGTCAAATTATCTTTCATATAAGCTAATAAGAACTTATTCAGAAGTGTTAGAAAAAGGCCCTAACTCTCACTTATTCTTAGAATAGCTTTAGCACGGAGTACTATAATGCTTTAGTTACGTCCAAGATATTTATAGTACCTCAGATCATAAATAATTTTTTTTACATAAAATTCAAACCGTCTTCACAATTTTCAATGTTGTGGTTGGTTGGTTGGTTTGGTCGGTTTCCATAAATAGATTATATTTGCTGATTAAATTTGGCCAGAAAGCTAAATAGAAATAGGAATATATTTTCATCCTTGTATGGAATGAAGTATAGTAGTTAACTATAACAATTAAACGTGTAACCGCAATGATTGTCATTCTAGTGATCTCTAGAAAAAGGGCCTTTAAGGGGATATAATTCGGAGCGCGCTCCATACAAACGTACTATGATGATATTTTCAATACTAACCAATTAAACTCAATGAAATTTTGATGAAACAATCTTGAAACAAATATCTATGCTTGTATGGAGTTCGATTTTCGTTAAAATATACAGTTTCAATGCTAGGATTAATTTAAGATTTGTATTGAAATCTTTGAGGCACTGTAACTTTAAAACTAAACATTTTAACGAAAATCTGACTATATACAAGCATAGAAATTAGTTTTTAAATTGATTCTGAAAAATGTCATGGAGTTTAATAGGTTAGTATTGAAAATATCACCATAGTGCGTTTGTATGGTGCGCTTCGAATTATATCCTTTTAAATTGTCTTAACCAGAAGCATTGCCTGTGAACTATACTTGTAACATAGTATTACCAGAAATATTTTCGTAGATACTCGATTTTAAAAAGTTTAAATCATAAAGGTAACAATTTAATTAAAATTTTACAATAAATAACGCTATAAAATAGTGCCGCCGCGCTTTGTTGTTTTGTATTTTCTTTGTTTTTGTTTCCGTACAAAATGTATTAAATCATAAAAAACCTTCCCACAACGAACTATAATTTTAAAATGGCAGTTTTTAAATGATTAAGGGTTCTAGTATTTTTTTAAACTATTTAATAACGTTTTTTTAATATGCATCATTTTTTGAAAAATGTGTTTGTTTCCAATTTTCATATACTTAATGACTATATACTATAATAGAATACTATAGGCTTTTCATATACTTAATGATGATATTGGCATCAGGCTCATGTCTACTTTCGATGCGAATAGGTTTCACAGGAAGCTGGATATTGATGATTCTAAATCTATGGGTTTCCAATTTGAAGTTTATTGTATTGTATTGTATTGTATATGCTCACGACTATATTCCCCGAGGGGGTAGTCACAGATGTTCTGAAACCTCAGAGCATCCACGTTTCACCATTAGTACTGAAACTCTGTCCAGTGTGACGGGGGGTGAGCCCGTCGCCACTTATAATGGACACATGCCTCGAATTTAAAGCATGCAGGTTTCCTCACGATGTTTTTCTTCACCGAAAAGCCAATGGTGTTACAAATCGTACATAAACTCCGAAAAACTCATTGATACGAGTCAGCCTGGACGGGGATCGAACCACGGCACGGCAGGAAAGGCTACTCGCCACTGGACCAACACGGCTTCTTTTTAAGTTTATGGGTTTTCCTAATAGCATTGAAATGATACCTCTTTTAAATTTTCTATTCGATTACATTATATAAGTTTTGTAATGTTGTCCGCAGGTGTGTGTAGAGTGTGAGTGTTATTACATGTGGGACGTCGGGCGACAGGCATGCAAGGGCTCCAAGCCGCGAAGGAGAAGGCCTCTGGCCTTTTCGCCAACAAACCCCTTCTTTTCAAGTAAGTTGATTATATTTGTCATGTTTCTAGCACTATAAACAAGTTGCCTGCCCAATCAAAATATACTGATGTTGCCATGGATGTACCCAAGAACCCATAGGGAAGGGGAGGGTGGCCAGGTTCGTTGGACCACCCACGGATTGTAGAAGAAAAAGTAAAAAGAAAGAAGGAACATTGGAAATTGTCAGGAAAACAGGAAATTCCTGATATTAAAAATCTATTTTAGTGCACCCTAGCATTAAATACTATAATTATTCGATATTTTATTTTACTGCGTATATCTGATTTGAGATTCGACACATCAATGATATGCTAATCAAATCATAGTTCGACCAAATATCCGTTGGCGATTTTACATTTTACTGCGACTATAATTTTACTCTGTATTGAGTTCTTATTATAATGTTTTCTCATAATGAGTTCTTATTATAACTCATGAAGAGTTACAAATGAGTTATGAATTTTTAATTTTTATTCATAGTTACTGTAATCGAAGAAATACGATTACTAGATGAACGAATTGAAACTGTTTACTGAAATAGATACTGAAAAAAAAATGCGTTTTTGATAAAATAAACGATTAATCATGGAGATATAACATTTTTGAGAGACCGAAATTGTTTCTTTGGTTGCATATACGGACCACAGAGGCACTACCTGAGTCAACATAATGGCAAAAAAAAAAATCTGAATAATCTATTTTGATTATAATGTCATCCAATCGCGGGGTTGATTTTTCAGTTATAAATAATAGCGGATATAGATGAATGTGATTAAGGTTTGACGAAAGCTGCGTTGTGGGTTCGTTTTTTTTTGGTAATGATGTTTTAATTTGAATAAACATTATAATTAATCTTAAAAATACCTAAATATCTAGTCCAGACTTGTATTATGATGACTATAGACAACGTATTGAATACATAAAATGTACCTATAAATACCAACATATATGACTTCTTTTGCAAATACTCAATTATTCATCATACAATGCGGGATTTGCACCAGCGACTCTAGACTCCGCAGCCTGCCTATTCCTTACCGACTGGGCCACCATAGTCTTGTCGAACATACTTCTATGCCTAATTAGTTTGATTTGAAATGAGAAACAGTCTCAATTGAAAATTTGAAATGCAATAGTCAAAATATACACCGTTTCAGTATTTGCTAGGCAGTCACTTATATGACAGCCTAGCAGCTGTCCCATACAAAACTGCTGTACCTACCTGACTCATATGTATGGGACAGCTGTTTTTTTCTCGCTTTTCCTGAGGTAGGCTCCATAGTGAAAGTTGTTCAGTTTGATGGTCTGAGTTCACCGTTTCAGTATTTGCTAGGCTGCCACTTACACCCTGTATAAAATCCGGGAGCTCTCTATGAAAAAGATATCTAAAGTATTTTGAAACTAATACCAAAACCAATAATTGTTATATCTTCTAGAACAAAAATAATCTTCTAGAACTAAACTCTGAATTCTCATAAAATAGAAACGGAACAAACAGAAAAAAAACAATTGGTGTGTCTTGAAAACGTTGGGGATTGGAAGCAATTTAGCGGGAAGCAGCGCCGAGCGGAGTGCGGAGCCGTGATCACCGATAATATTGACAGGAGGATAATACGCGCACTGAAACAGTGGGGTGGGTCTCGGACTTCTAACGAGCACTTGCTGCCAGGGACGGCCGGATTTACTACTATCATTATAACATAAGTGTTTATTATAATGTTATGTTATTTGCTTTTTTCATTCTTCGTTTTTAAAAATGGTACTAGTCTCCAATAATATCATCAGATAATACGCGCACTAGTGCACAATAGCTTAAACACAGACTGGTATTACTCAAATACGTTTTCTATCTTTATTTCGTAGGCTTCATTCTAGCTTCATTGTATCGATTGCATCGTAACAAATGACTGTTTTTATTTTATAAGGTACTAGCAGCCCGTCCCGGCTTCGCACGGGGTAGACAATTATTGACGACGACGCATTCGACGAAAGACATTTTAAGACTCATTTTTCTACACCTTCGGTTACATTGTTGAAATTTTACCAAGGATTCCTAATTTTTTTCAAAATGAAATGTAGCCTATGTCAAATTGGAAGAATGTAGCATTCTATTGGTGAAAGAATTTTTTAAATCGGCCCAGTACTTTTTGAGCCTATTCATTACAAACATACAAAAATAGGTACAAATCTTTCCTCTTTATAATATTAGTGTAGATGTCTTCACTTTGTAAAAAATGTTGCGTCCGCTAATTTTTAATATTATTATAGTAAACTGGATCATGGACTTCTGTCGAGCTCGGGATGTTTTGATTTATTACGTTTACTACATACGTAAGATAGCATAGGTAAAATTGGGAGTTTGTTTTTCTAAAGCAATTTACTTCTCATAAAAAAATAGTTTTCATTACATTTTTGATAAGATACATTAAATTAAAATAGTTTGAAATTCCAGTCCGTGGTAGGTAATTTGATGGTGATATTGAATATAAGTATTAGATTCAACTTGTAATTTTACAATGAGCTGTCTTGGACACTGCTAATAATATTTCAACTAGCAACACAATTTAGGTTATAAGGAAAAATTGATTAAAAACATAATTTATGTAGGTAATAAACAAGAAGTCAGCTCAATGCTTCCTCAATAATGTTTTACTTTCCAAGTTAATTTAGACTAGATAGCGTTCTTTCATGAGAAAATCCATATAAAAAGAAAAAAAATATATATACGGTCATGTGTTCAACATGACCGTAATTCCCGTAATTTGGTGTAAAAATAATATATTTATTTAAATCAAAATTTTTTACAAAACTTTAATAATTCACTACCTAAGAATGATTAATGTTTTAAGCTACTTTTTGAAATGATCATTCCTATTCTTACAACCACTGATTTCCTTAAATGGTCGGATCTCGATAAATAATACGATTATTACTGGCTGGCGTCCCTGGCTTGGCAACGCAGTGGAGTGCGCAGCGCTGATAACAAACAGAACATCATCCGGATTTGTGTCGTCATGCGAATCGACTATACTAATTCTCCACGAAGACCCCCACATCGACCTATTTTCATACCTATACCGTAGACATAAGACTTTCTACGGGAGATTTGTGAACGTTTTCGTAGCTGGTACCGAATGTGCCCCATTGCGATTTGTAGTCGCCGAGATCAGAGAAATATTTGTGGTAAAATAGTAACCGGAACGGTAGATATTTGCGATGTGGGAATACGTTAAGCTGATCGATTTTCTGAAACTGTTACGTTTACTTGACTGTGAAAAACTACCAGCAATGTCATAAAACTTAGAAGAATTACCAAGCATTACTGTGACAATAATGATGACATAAACGATTTTAGAAAACAAACTTCGATTGAAAGATTCGATTGAAACAATAATTTCATTATTTTGATACTTAAAATTTCAAGTTATTCGCATTTTAAGTTTTGAGGCAAAAATGATTTGTTATCATTTCAGCAATGAATGAAAGCGCTATCGAATTCATGGAATACATTTTAAGAATCTTGTTGAGGGTTGAGATCGAGTTCAGTAAATTTTTAATTTTACAAACTAATTAATGCATATTTTGAAAAAAAAAAAATTGAAACGATGATAATTTGATTCTGCTCTCGATTCTAAACAAACTACTTTCTAGTTTTGCGTTAATTCATTAACACGTTGTATATCCCGAGTTTTGGGGTTCAGATGGACAGATATAACAATTGTTATCCGAAGGCAATAGTACTGAATAGTCTGAATAAGATAATAACACCCATCCCATCCATTTTATAAATGTATTTTAATTGATTAAGGGGATATAATTCGGAGCGCGCTCCATACAAACGTACTATGGTGATATTATCAATACTAACCAATTAAACTCAATGAAATTTTGTTGAAACAATCTTGAAACGAATATCTATGCTTGTATGGAGTCAGATTTTCGTTAAAACATACAGTTTCAATGCTAGGATTAATTTAAGATTTGTATGGAAATCTTTGAGGCACTGTAACTTTAAAATTTAACATTTTAACGAAAATCTGACTCTATACAAGCATAGAAATTTGTATTTAGATTGATTCTGAAAAATTTCATTGAGTTTAATCGATTAGTATTGAAAATATCACCATAGTACATTTGTATGGAGCGCGCTTCAAATTATATCCTCTTAATGAGATTTATGGTGGAAAGAGTCAAATCGATTTTCAACAGTTTACGTGACAAATGTTGGAAAAGCGCTGTTATTTGGCATTTAAAAAAAAAAGATCCCCGAATATTCTTTCGACAAAATCGGCGGGTTAGCTTACTTTAGGCGAGACCTTTTATGTAAAAAAAAAACAAATGTTAATCATAACTAGTACGGAAGTTTTGTCTGGAACATTTTAGTATCGAACTCGTGTGAGGTAACCCTAAGGTTTTAAGCTCATAAATTGCGTAGCGAGCGGAGTAGAGAGGAAGGGTAGCCGCTTCATTATTTAGTCCGTTTAAATCACTAAGTCCTTAAAAGACATTAGCAAGCTTTGTAGCGTTATCGCGGAACACAAAAGAGATTTGGAACGAGCTGCAGGGGAGGATTCCGTCAATTATTACTCCTGATGTTTAGCTTACTGTACGTATTAATTAGATTTTAGATGCTCAAATTTTTTCTAGCTTCACGATGAATTGTGCATCTACAAGTGACATTAAAATGAGTCGTCACATTTTAAGAGTGGTTCAGATAGTCAAACTGAAAAAATGTTACTATGAAAGCAAAAATGAAATCACAAAAAAAATCTTTTTTTCCATACTTAACAGCAGTATACTCGACTCAAATGAGCGAGAAGTTAATTTTTTTTGGCTAATTCAGGTTTGCTTCAATCGTAAAAATTGTTCAGTTTCATGTTCTGAAGCGTCCCTAAAAATGTGTCGTCTCATTTCATTGATGTCACCCCGTAGTATTTTAGTCCATAAAGTAATCGATATAGGAAATGCCGTCAAAAATACTAAAATGATATACCTACATAACACATTAAAATTGAGGGAAAACCTTCTAGTTCGAAAGTAGAAGTGATGAATGTGCGTTTACTTAATGTATTTACTTCGTCGGTGAAATACGAATGTAAGATTGTGACGTCAACGTACCTATTTTGAGTGTTTCCATTGTCCGCAATTGGAACTAAAGGTTTTCGTGCAAACTGTTAACCTGTTTTGACACATATTATTTGACGCTATGCCAGAGAGAACTTGATACTCTTTCTTATACTGTGCCAGAGTACATGTACTTGAGTGCATGTATATACAAATGTATTAAAAAAATACATAGTTACTCTTTGCTGCGCAATTTATCCCAATATTCAGCTTTCAGTGCTTTATAAAGAGCAGACAGCTAAACGTATACAGCACTCACGCTAATTGTTTCCGCCATTTGAATATTGCCGCGACAATTACCCGATTGGTCCATCGCCCATCGCCCGAGGCCCCGGTGCACGCGGAACCCTAAATTAATTGCTCCCTGCCACTTTGTTTTATTTTGTCTACGGGTGTTGGGATAAGAACAATAAGCCGTTAATGTGTTAGGCTAGATTAAATTTTTGTTCTTACTAAAACAATTGGTCGCTTATTTCGAGTCTGCGTCCCCCGATTTGAGCATTGCTTCTCATGTTTTGCTTGGAATACCCACCTTTTACTGGGTTATGTATCAGATCTATACGTAACTGTAAGATGTATATTTAATTCGGTATGTCGAGTTTTTTTTGGAGGTCTGAATCGTAAACCATTTCTAGATAATAGTCTCAATAACAATATTTTCTATTCTAGAGATCTTGAAAAGAAAGGAGTACAGATATATTTAATAAAATAATCTTTGATTAGTTATAAAATATACAGGGTGTAATTGACAGTCTAGTAAATACTGAAACGGTGAATTCAGACCATTAAACTAAACAACTTTTACTATGGAGCCACAATTGAACTGAAACTCGAAAAAAAATCAGCTGCTCATATAGCTGCTAGTTTCATAAGTCTTGCTTCTACCATAAGACGTCAATGCTGCTACCACTATACTAGATCTTTGTTGTGTCTTCTCCCTCTCTTCTCTTCCTGCCCCCCCTACGTGACTCGGATAATAGCTCTCCACCGGTTGCGATCTTGTGCAGCACTGGAGATATCCTCCCAGGTCATGATAAGACTTTTAGGTCGTCATTTTAGGTTGGCCTGTCTTTGTTGTCCTTAGTAAAAGATTTTGTTTTTATTTATTTATTTAACGTATCTTCCGATGTGCTAATGTGCTCAACACGAAAAGCCACTACGGCGGTCATCCATGTAAAAACGCACTTCACTCGACGATGCATGGCTACGATTTTTCTTTTAATAGTAAGTAGATAGTATGTTAAAAAGATTTTTTTTAGCGGTCATCGAAGTAACACCAATTTTTCATCCCTTTATTGTATGTCGAACGTAAAAGTCTCAAACTGAATATTATAGTAAAAAAGTTAAAGAACTACGAATGGGGCGATTCTATACACATTAAGATCTTTATACCTACTTAAACTTGAATAGAACGTGGATGAAACACTTTTTTTTTACTCTAAGACTGTCTGGAAAAAATAAGTTTTTCTTTCTGCGTAATTTTTTTGCTGTAGAATATTATTTTTGGAGTAAAATAAAGTATTTAAATTGATTGATTGGTTATATTTAACCTGAATTTGCCATGTGGGACACCGAAGCCCCGAAAAGAATGATGTTGTGTAAAGAGTGAAATTGAAAATCAATTCTTTCTGTATACTAAGGTACTACTAAACTGGACATTGCCAAAGCCCATTCCTTATATCACGAAAACTATTCTTTCTATATTATAATAAATTAAAACTCAGTTTAAAATACAGTTGATTATCAAATCACGAAGGATTGGCAGGTGACTAGGCTTGTGTTGAATTACATGATAACAAATAGGCTATTGAGTAGAGACATTTGCCGGAGGGCATCAGCCGGGATGCAATTTTAATGAGCTGTTTTGTGGTCTCACTGAGGGTGGTGAGATACCCAATTAGTTACGATCTTGCATTTTACGTGTATTAGTAACTGACAATATTTAGATGGGACGTTTTCATTATTTTATTTATTATTATACAAAATATACACTATTTCAAAATTGTTGATTAAACAAATAGCCAAGTAAGCTCTATTTATTTCTAAATAATATTAGATGTAGAGTTTACTACAACTTGTTATCTAGTCGTTTTAAGTCAGATCATCATCGAGAAAAAATAAAAAAATCTGCTGTCATACATTTGAGTCAAGACGGCACTGCATTTTTGTATGAAAGACCGGATTTATTTCGCGATTTCGATGTTGGCTCCATAGTGTAGTTTGATGGTCTGCAGCGACCCCCTTACGTATTACTAGGGTGTTTTGTTATACCCTGTATTAATTCCTGATTTCCTGATTAAATACATTGTTTTCATAAGAATTTAACTCAATTCTTCAGAAATCAGACATTAATTTGATAATCTGTAATCTGAATTGAATCTGTATTTTGCATTAAACACATTAATATGGTCCATATTGTGTTTAGTTGAAATATAAATTTGATTGATTGATTGAATACTAGTATTGCTAAACTAATGAACTTTACTACATAATCCTTATCCTACGAACAGACTTATTATTTTTTCGTAGAGCTTATCACATGAAAAGTTCAAGATAGCATATCTTTTTTTATAAATATGATAGTTCAACGGATTCCCTACATATTCCGAATTCCTATCACCTGTTTTGGGAACTATATATTTAAATACGATTTCAACGAGTAGCTCGTGAATCGAATACTTGCACTTTCTATTTAAACTGTGTCACTGGTTCAAGTGCCAACTATTGCCTGGAGACGACCGCGTCATCTCTAGAGATGTGAAGCCGGAGATCAATGGACGCCGGCGCCGGCCGGTCTGGCCGGCGGGACGGTGCGGCGTCTTCGACGTCGGCGCCAGGGGGGCGGCGCGGCGGTAAAACGCAATAAATCTTACCAATCCTAATTCTATAAATATTATCTCAGGGGTCGGGTACTTTGTTGCTTTGCTGAGGTAGCCAGTTGGCGCCTATAACAAAAACGAAACAGCTTCGAATGGAAAAGGCTTTGAATAGAGGGATTTCGCCGTGCGGCTAAGGGCCATTTAAAGTACATCGTTCGTTTGACATAAACTCGATTCATAACAAGCTCACGGCAAAAATCGACTCGTGTAAATCGCACTAATCGGACAGAAGTTAAACTTTTTGTGTAATTATGTCTTTTCAACTATGAAACATTTTGTCATCCTATTGCATACAATAGGACGCCCAGCTGAATAAATCTGTTTTCACATAATATAAGGAGAGATGGTTATGACCAGGTATCCTAGTTATGACCAGGTATCCTGGTCATGACCAGGATACCTAAATCATGTTCCAGATAAAAATTACGAATGAACTCTCCTCATATTATGTGAAACAAATTTATTCAGTTGGGCGTTGAATTAATGTTAGGTACATATTTTAGCTCACCAAACAATTAAATATTTTATTTCGACTCATACATTTTCTACAGCGATTGATTGGTTAGCCACAGTAGTTAAAAAATAAGAGTAATTTGATAACAATACTATCACATCGTTCTGATAACAATAGTATCTCATCCATGCCTATGACAGCTTTAGTTCCGATATAGCCGTTTTGGCGCTGAAATCACATTTTACCTCATGAAACATCGTCGATGGACGATGATATTACGCCATTTTGAACTTACAGCAACAGCAGCGTTATGCCGTGTTGTTGCATCAGAAGTTCATATCTTGTGTTGTTCCTCGTATTTTCGTTTGAGTTGAGAATCCTTGAGAAGCCCTAATTCTTCTCCGTTCTATGACTTAATAATATCGTTGATTACTTTGTTCCTTGGTCAAATATCCCTATTTTTACATTCCGGAATAACTGTATACATAACTGTAACTACAAGTTCTATACAAACTAGCTTGACGATAGCAGCGCCAAAATGGAAATGTTGGAACTTGGTGCAAATTTCACTGTTGCATCTGTAGTTTGCTACAAATCAGTAATCTACCACAGAGTATTATAATTACATACTACGGTCGCAGTTCGTAGTCATCTCGTAGCGTGCACTTAGCGTAGTATCGCTACGAAGTGCTACGCACACTATTTAGAAACGATTGACATCCAGCTCTATTGTACATTGAAATCTGATACTAACATTTCTAACGTTACAATGGCTTACTAAGTCCTTGAATCAAACGTCCTCATTACACTGACTAAAATTGTTAATGAGAATCCTGTGAAAGGACGAGGGATTTAATTTACTGTGGCCATCCCGACCGCATCCAGAGGGCGTGCCAGTCGCTGTCGGCTTTAATCCCACTTCAAAGGACACTCTGAAATTACAGTCTCATTTATAACTAACCTGTATAGGATGTTATATGCAAATGAATACTGACTTGAGAAGATTAATTATTTTTTGGTAGTAACTTTTTAATTAGACGTGAAATATTTAGGGTCCATCATAATATGCTGACGGTTTTGTAAGGGCATGATCAGACCATCGAACTGAACAACTTATAAACCAACACAAAAATCGTTAAAAAATCTGCTGTTTCATACAAAACTGCAAACCTACTCGACCAAAATGTATGAGACTGCTAATTTATATTCCGCGAATTAGATGTTAGTCCCATGGAGAAAGCTGCTCAGTTTGATGGTCTCATCATCCCCATAGAAAACCATACGCATATAAAGAAGCCTCTCGGTTTTTTGTGACTATCAAAATATCCCTAGACTATTACTTTAATCATAACAACCTATACAATAAACCTTCAGGTTAATGTATATTTTGTCAACGTTTTCGTAAATACTTACTGATGCTCATTACAATAAACAAACCCATTAAAATGTTACCGGAAAGTTGACTGATTTAGAATAAATTTAGATACAGTTTTTTTTTATTCGATATAGATAGAAAATTCCAATTCATTTCTCTCTAGCTGTAAGTCTGGCGCCACTCGCCTAGCGGGTTGAATCCGCCGAGTAGACACTGAGGCGCCCACTCATTTCGCCAGTGGGCTTACAAAACACACTATGTTCTCTTACTGTACAGAGTAAGAATATTTCTTCAGAGAGTAAACTATTGTTTGATTATAATCCACCGAATATATCTAGGCATTATATTAAAGACTATAGATAGATACTAATTACATTAGCAGAGATGAACGATCAAACACGGAAATCAGAGATATTTATTTTGAAACATTTGTACCTACTTAATAATAGTTGATTTCAGTTTATCGATTCCCACCGCATGATTTCTGAAACTTGGAGAATCAATTCCGAGGGGATTGGATTATTAATTCCGAGAGATTTAAAAGACGTTTTATAATGATAAAAATTGCTATCTGACTAGTAATGATTACATTATATCGATTCGAGTTTAGTAATTCCGTACAAAGCATGGCTTATAAGTTAGATACCTACCACAACAATTATTTGCCCAGCATTTATAACAAAGTTTTTGGAAGTTAAATTTCAAAACCACCTTACTTCAATTTAGGACAAGATAAGCTATGTCAATACCCAAACTATTTATACAAGATGTAAGTGACAGCCTAGCAAATACTGAAACGGTGAACTCAGACCATCAAACTGAACAAATTTCACTATGGAGCCTACCTCAGAAAACGAGAAAAAAAATCAGCTGTCCCACACAAAACTGTGATGTACCTACACGACTAAATGTATGGGACAGCTGATTTTTTACGCGTTTCCTGAGTTCACCGTTTCAGTATTTGCTAGGCTTACACCCTGTATAAATAGTTTGGGTATTGACATAGCTTATCTGGACCTAAATTGAAGTAAGGTAGTTCAACATTTTTAAACCAAATCTCTGAATTCGTGTCTACTCTACGCCCTCTTAGCCAACACATTGGTCGTATTGAGCGCGCAGCCATCTCCACTAATGTTCGTCGTGTGCAAATATTTGAGTTCGGCAAGACTTATTGATCAGGAGCGAGATCTTGACGGCTTGCGCCTCACGCTTCCGTCACGTCTCGAGTACTTGTGAACACTCAGCTCGTGCGTGCATTCTTGCTGCTAGCTCATTCAGTCACTGCATAGTTTGACGTCTCTAGAAAACTACTGATACCGTTCTTGAGGTAGTTTGTAATCGGATCACTTTTTTTGTATATCTGTTTGTTTTTTTATAGTAAGCGATTTACGTATCTCCGCATATATTTTTGAGTTGTTCGGAAAACGCATACCTACATGAAACATGAATAATATACAGGGTCCAACTTAATATGCTGACAGTTTTTTAAGAGGATTATTAGAACATCATACTGAACAACTTTCTCTATGCGACCAATGTTGAAATCGCGAAGTAGAAATCAGCTGTCCCATACAATTGGGTTGAGTAAGATTTTAGTTTAGTATGGAACAGCTGATTTGATTTTCGCGATTTCGATATTGGTCCTATAGAGAATGTTGTTCAGTTTGATGGTCCGATAATCGTCCGATAAAGTGTCAGCGTATTAAGATGGACCCTATATACTTAAAATGCAATACACAATAGGAAACAAAACTGATTATGGTACAAATAAGGCGGTCTTATCTTTAAAAAGAGATTTCTTCCAGACAACCTACACGTGTAAATAAAGACAATATTTGAGTAAAAGTAAAATATTACGGCTATTCATAATAACGATGCTAGTGAGAATCTTGACTGTAGTAACTGACGTATATTTGCTATAATATTACATTTGATAAGAAAATAAATAAATATATGAAAAAGAAAATGATAGCTGAAAAGAGAAGACTCAATGACATTTTTTTTTTCGAAAATATGACCACAAAGTACTAAATCTGTTCTAGAACTGTTATTCATAATCATAATTTTTCGAAAATTCGCCGATTAATAAGAAACTAATTTACAACACTTTGCCTATTCTATAAATTTATCGCAAGTGTCCGTATTACGGGAGACGTTGGGAAAGTCGATTGAATTTCCGGTCGGTAACGACGTTGCGGGCCAAACGCCACCGGAAATACCGCTAATGCATGTCAATTGTTGTGCCCCTAACTTTGTTAGCTGCCTGCTCTCAGCCATGTTCAGCTTTTAACGCTATAATTATGTCTTTAAATTATATTAATCAATTATTATTGAAACGTTGTTGGAGTTTATGGTAGGGGCAAGTTTGTAAGAAAGAGACTAGCATATAGACAAATTTGTTAGTGATTTAAATACATTTCAGCTGATACAACGTCTCCCAGACGATGCAGTAGAAATATTTTACTTAAAACAGTTTAAACTAATAAAGTATCCAAGAGTGTTGAGAATTATAATATTTATATCAGTTAGTAACCTACTCAATTCATGCTTTAATTTTATAACAAACCCTGGAATTTTATGCTTATGTCAATTGTAGTACTCTCTACCAAATGTCATTAAAACTGGTTCAACGGTGTAGGCGTTAAAACTTAATGCAGAAAGACGGGACATTTTCTCATTTATGATGCCTATTAGAATGGATTTTAACAAAGAAACTAACGTAGCTATAAATAAAAACAGGTAATTGGGAATATTTTTTAACACTTTGCCTTGTATATCCCAATTCAACGCCACAGTTCACTCTCCACTTGTCACCAACTCGCCACCCATTCCGTAGACTTCCCCACACTTACCGTATAGGTACAGAACACAAAGGGTTGCACTCACGGATTGCTTAATGGACAGTGAAGACTGAGATAGCGGCGTGATAAATCACCAGCGTGATTACCGAGCCATTATCTAAAATATAATCTCGGGGGCGACGAGGACAACTCGCTGGAAAGTAAAGTTGTTGATGTAATTGACAGAGACAAGGGAGACGGGCTCTAATAGCCGCGGAAGTGCAACTTTGCGATTTTAGAAACCTTGTTTATCTTCTTTTATTTTTGTCGTTTATCTTGATTTTGCTCAGTGGGATTCCAGTACTGTAATTGTATACTTTTTCAGCGGTGCTGTAGTTTATTCTCGCTTCTTTTTTTAGCACCTAAATTGTTTTAAACTTTTTATCAAGTTTCATTCGCAGAATGTACCATAATGATAATGGACTTCTAGTTATACTAAATTCGTTCCATCTATTCATACGATACTAATTACAGAGAGTTTTTTATAGAGGCCGTAAATTAAGTTAATGCTGGTATTAGTACAGGCTGTAAAGAAAAGTATAATTAATCTTTAAACCACATACTCTGCCTATCAAACAAAAAAATCATCAGCAGTCTCATACATTTTAGTCGAGTAAGTACAGATTTTTTTCGCTCTGACAGGTTTGCTCCCATAGTAAAAGTTGTTCAGTTTGATGGGTAGAGTATGTGGTTAAAAGGTTAATAATACTCTTCCTTATACTCTGTATAGAGTCCTTATTAATCTGCTTAAAATAAATTCTGCGGTTCCATACTAAACTGTGAACCTTCTCAACTCAAAATTCATGGGAAAGCAGATTTTTTTCGCGTTTTCGATTTTAGTCCCATAGATAATATTTTTCAGTTTGATGGTTTGATCATCCCCTTAAAAAACCGTCAATCAACCGAAAAAACGATAGTTTCATTTCCAAATTCTAATTAACTGTTTCACTCAACAATTCTAATAAGTTCCCCAGACAAAATACATTCTTGATACATGTCACCCTTCGTATCGAGTCGATCAACAGCAAACAAATAAGTTGTATTGCTCGCAAAATCGAGTCTATTTCATGCAAGCCCCTCAAATGCTCTCAAAGAGAAGCCTGCACGCTTCATCCTTTGCGACAAGCTCCAACAAGTTACAAAGGCGTTGGATGTATTACAGAGGCAATTTAATGGAATATTTATTAAAAGAAAATGAGAATGTTTGAATAATTCTAGGCATTGTTTTCGGTTAATTAAATGAAATCTTAGTTAATGATTAGGTTTTATTTTGATATAATAAATAAGCTAAATAAATTTCTAATGTCTGTACTTGTACGTCATAAGCCTCAAATAAAAATTGGTCAATTTGGTCAATATCCAATCATGTAGAGCCCGATGTACTTCATGAATTTCATGACTTATCAAATTGATGAACTTTAGATAGTCTACTAATTATTTGTACAATATAATGAGCACTTTTTTCCGTTTGAAATGACGATGAAAAACAATGGTTTTACCACGTTTCACTCAATATTTAGTACGATTCTTCATACTTACATTAATTATTTAATACAAATTTTCATACTTACAAAGTGCGCGTTTTGACGTCCGATAGAGAGTTGCTAAATGAACACTTACATTATCTTTTGCTTATCTAAGGGTTCGATGTCACATACCTTTAATTTAAATTGATACATCACGTAAGTATAACATGTTAACAACCAATAGTATTTGGAAAACATCGAACTAACCACAAACTTTACATTCTTAGGTCTGTGCCTATACAAGGTGTTAAAAAAATATAAATAAACATTTAATTTAATTAAACAACTTTCACTATGGAACCAATATCGAAAACGCGAAAAATAATCGGATATTCTGTGCTAAACAAATCTACTCGAGCTAAATGTATGGGACAGCTGATTTTTTTTTCGCGATTTCGATGGTGGTGAAAGTTGTTCAGTATGATGGTCTAAACAACCCCCTTAAAAGTTTCAAATGTTTATTTTTACTTTTGTAACACTTTGTATAGTAAGTAATACGTACACAATTGTGTACACTGTGTTGTGTTGTGTATTTGGGGACATGACTTACAAAAGG
The DNA here is from genome assembly GCA_963924505.1 of Agonopterix alstromeriana. Lineage (NCBI taxonomy): Eukaryota > Metazoa > Arthropoda > Insecta > Lepidoptera > Depressariidae > Agonopterix > Agonopterix alstromeriana. The sequence continues at coordinate 8,607,681 of OZ004670.1, forward strand.
TGACATTTATGTCTGCAAATTGCTTTCACATGTTCTCTATTTGATATAATTATTGTTAACTTTAATAAGTACCTACTGTAAAACGTGTAAAACCGATATACGCTTGTAAAGGAGAAAATGCATTGACAATGTAAAATATACGTTTAGGGTAAAGTCAATCCTTGCTTTCAATGTTCTCGTAGAAACACTTTATACGACGTATTGAAACGTTGGCTTGGTATTTAAATGGATTCCCATTTGTAGTCCCGAAACATGAAAATAGCGTGGCTCTTAAACAGAGAGGGGCCTGCGTAGAGTTAGCAATGTGGAGAAAGCGGCCATTGTGAGTAATCAATCATTGAGTGTGACTGTATAAACCTTTAAAAGGTATGATGAGTAAGATGACGTCATATTACAGATTCTAGTACAATCGCGTTTTAATTTTCGACAAAGAGTTGCAGATTTGACTGGATTGGCTCACAGCCTATAGTATTTTAAGTGTGAACGATACCTATCATATTACTCTTAAGCGTTAGACACAAATTATTTAGATATCATTTTTTAACAAATCTAGAATCTTGCCTTTAGTGCCGTCTACTCTAACCATCCCTTAGCTCTACAGTAGGCGTACTTTTAAAGTATATTGCGTATCCTCATACATACGTATGGAGAGGGTTATTGTTGTTTTTCAAAGCCTACAGTGACGGTGGAAACGTTTCGTCTAACGGAAAGGGGTTCTTTCATTTCGCCTCTAACAGATTTGTGTGCGCGTTGCAAATCTGCACCATGTCGGCAGGATTTATAACCGCGGTCGGTTTATTGACTGGTTTAGGGACCATAAAAATGTAAATTTGAATGAATTTAAAATAAAATTGTCTTTTTTGCAACGAAACAATGTTTGACAATAAGAGTTCGCAGTGATTAATCCCAAGTTTTATTATCAACATTTACGTTGATACCACATTAAGTCAAATTTACGACGTGTTTAAAAGTTAGCAGATAAATCTTTCTTGGAAAGTATTAAACTGCATACTTACTTCAAGTGGATTTTCATAGTCTAGACTTGACGGCGGATGTATTTTACGGTGATAATAAGAGCCATATCACATACACCGCAACGACATCGTAACTGCACCGCCGAGACAAGACGTCGCATCAGAATAGCTGAGATTTTTACCTAAATTATCGCTGCGACATCATCGCGGTTCCGCCGCGATATCGCCGCAATTCCACCGCGACATTGATCGACCTCAGAAATATCGCGGCGGAGTCGCGGCGATATCACAGCGAAATCGTGGCGATATCGCGACGATATCTTTCCGTCAACGCCTACGCTAAAAAATCGATTATGTGATATGGCTCTAAACATCACAGCCATCACCCTGAAATCTGTTCAGCGATACCATCAAATAGGCGAACTTAAATAAGCATTAAGAAACATTTTGGCGACCTCCCGAGATAAGTTTCTCTTGATCCCGTCCATTGTGATAGCCATCTGCAGAAAATTCTGTGAAAAGCTCCGGGTTCATTCGGCATTCATGGGGTGATTTGATTTACTTAAGATCTTCGGCTTGATACTGTCTATTAAGCGAGTGCTTCACGAGAGAGGACGCTCGTTTATATAAAAACGAATAATGCGATGCCCGGACTGTCTACTGAATAAGCTCGGGTTTATTCTTTGAGAAGGATTATTTTATACAATACAAATTATGAGAGGGGTCGCTTTCTTAACCGATGCTTTGAGCTACGAGAGTTTAGATGGCAACAGCATTTTTCGTTTGAGACTACAGGGTGTAATGTGTTACACACTTAAGGTGGTGCTTCAGACCATCAAACTGAACAACTTTGGCTATGGGACCAACATTGAAATCGCGAGAGAAAAATCTGCTGTTCCATAGAAAATGTAAAATGGCGACTCTACCAAAATGTTCAAACAACTGTATTTATTTTGCGATTTCGTTGTTGGTCCCATAGTGAAAGTTTTTCAGTTTGATAGTCTGAAATGCTCCACCCTGTATGTCACTACCAAGCTTTATATGATCTACGCAGTCGCTACGAAGACGGCGTAGCGCTTGCTACGCTTACATATTCGTAGCCAGCAACTACGAGTAATTTACTCAATCATTATAATTTTCGTTATCTAACTGACTTGGAAAAATATCATGATTCGATCAATTGCAACTCATCGATGTCGTTTTTAAGGGACCTCATATAAACAAGAGTGTATTAGAAGTAGGGGTGGGTAGAAGCGTGGTTCCGGGCGAGCGGACGGACGATTTATAAAATGAGTTTGCGGTGCAACCAAGCCGTGATACCCCATTGGTTACGTCTCACTTCTTTGCTAGTGATGTTCTCGTAAGCGTGGTATCGATAAATGTTTTTTTTTCTAGTGTAACCAATAACATTTATTTCTTTTGAATATTGTCTTGTTTTTTGTTGTTGTTTGATCTTCTTGTGTTTTTTGGGTTTGTTATATAGTTTTTGGTGCCATTTCATGTGAATTTACAATCAATACACCAAACAAGTAGACCTTGATTTAAAATTAACGAAAAAAAGAATCTTATCAACAAGACGGTTTATTATACTTTAATTACATGGGTGATTCTATGTAAACAGCGAATCAATACGTTAACTAGGGTTGTACCTATTATTCTCAAAATTTCACTAATGTTTTGTCATTGAAAAGTATAAAGCATTCACATCAACAGATTACGTAGGTTCCTTCTGTCCGAAGCCGAATGTTTTGTTTCATCGCCCTTTTATTTATGTATTAAACGATTGGAAATATTATAAGCATGACTAACTACAACAATAATTTTATCAAAACAAAAATATCGATAGATAACCATCCCACCCCTATTTCACGGGCATTTGTCGCGGGACGTCACCATTTTTCCCTCGCTGCGACCATCAGTGGAAAGTTAAAAGCATTGAAAGACATATCGCGGGTTCCTTCGCTCATTGTTCTCTCGCCCTTTGTCCCGAGCCGAATGTTTTAATGTAATTGGCTTTGTGAGCTTTTTTTATCAACCTTTACTTTTTGTACCATGCAGTCAGTGGATGTATTGTAACTAGTTTTGATTACTTATGATAAGCCCTCTGAATTAGGGTGGTGCAGCAGTCAAAATTCTCAATTTTTTTAATTCATACAATATCTCATGAATAGCTTTCTAACGTCATTTTTCTACTTTACTACCGCGTCGGAAGGTGTTCCGTTGTAGAGAAGATGCCGCCAGAAGCTCTACGGCAGTTGATGCCCTATGGCTCAAATGATGATGATGATGAAACCTTAGCCCTGAGTTGGTAGTAGCAATGTTTCTGACCGCCCCAAAAGGGATTACGGTCGTTTATGTATGTATTTGTGTATAAAACCTCAATGATGAAACCCTATAAAAGTGAAATATAGTAGCATAGCATAGCATATGCTCAAGACTATATTCCCCGAGGGGTAGTCAGAGATATTCTGAAACCTCAGAACATCCACGTTTCACTAGTAGTACCGAAACTCGGTGAAATATTGTGATTATTAATTGATCAATGACATAATGCTTAATGTCAAATAAATTAACAAAGATAATTCGTCATTTCATACCTATGCCACCTTCCTGGCAATGTCTAATAGAAAATAACTCACTGAAAGTTAAGTTGATGAAATTAAAATACAATTTATTCTTGTTTTTCAAAGTTTACAACCCTAGTTGTATAGTTGATAATATTGGATTCTCATTCTGATGTAATAACATTTTTATAGGTCAGACACACGTACTATATTCATCCTATTCTAACTACCCCGACTCCTCTGGCTCCAGTAAGTGAGTTGGATATAAATTGGGGCATTGTCTGTGAATCTAGAGCATTCGCAAGACTTTGTACGTTATTCTGCAACAGCTGTTAAAACGTTAACACAACAACTTATTCCGTTACTTTCCAATCAATTGGCTGGAACAGAGATAAGATAGGGACGGATGAGGATTGATTATGAAATCGTTACGGAATTCTTGCAGAATAAGATTGCTGATCTTGAATGAATCCCTTTGTTTTCTCACTCTGCCGGTGTTGTCGTTTCGCTCTAGCGCACAGTGAGCGCTACATGCCCCCTGTCACCATAATACAGGATCAATCTGCAGTGCGATTCAGCGATCACAAAAGAAAAAGCTTCTTTTGTTTCTTTTTTATAGAGACTTCTTTATCAAAATCTAAATTGAACTTGTATTTATGTAGGTAGTATGACAAGCAGCCTTGATTAAAACAATAATTATAGAAGTAATTATGATTCACTTTTTCGAGTATTAGGTCCTGTTTCACCACTTCTGGATAAGCTCTTATTAGCTTTTGTACCAAAAATATGTCAAACGGTCTATCAGATATGCTATTAGGACCTTATCCAGAGGTGGTAAAACTGGCCTTTATTATAGTATTTTATGCATAAAAACGATTGACCTTATGTTTGTCCATTCTGAATATTGATATGTAAATTGACGCATTCGCAGATGTTTTTAAAGTTGAATTGTTGTTTTTGATGTTACACTCGTATTATTATCATGTAACAGCACTGCTACATTAATTGAGATGATGAACTACTCAATTAAAAAAATAATTATAAAAATTTGTACAAAAGATTAACAAATCAAAAAAAGATTGCAGAATATCTCTCAGAGTAAGGACAGAGGGAGCGTGGCACGCATTTCTGGGTAGTTTGATATCAGCGCCCGTGACGTCGGTTCGTTCCTTCGTCCGCTATCTTATGTACGACGACTCACAATCAAATAAATGAATTGCATTTTATCTGTGACGTGTAAAGTGACTGTAGAAGTTAACTAATGTTTCCTTTGTAAAGAATAACGTGGATCTCAGAACAGTTTATGCTGTGATAACTATTTTGTTTAATAAACTACATATATTTACAAAAATCCGTGGTTACACGTTGAGGAAATCCACAGGTGGCTATTTCGTCGGTGGAGCTTATCTCTCTTGGGACTCGTAATTGAAATTTAGACCCTGCCTGTGGGGGATAAGGTGGTAAATTGTTTAGTAAGAGAAGAGGGTGAGAATATAACTGGTAACACCTGTTGATTCGGCGTGAAGAAGTCCTCAGGGAAAATGTTTTGGCGATGGTTACTGTAAGTATTTGGGTGGGTTTTTATTCTTCGGTAGATGATAGATTCGTGATTTTGTCTTTTACTGCCACCGATTGGTGATAGTGAGTTTCTGACTGTTAGATTCTGTTGATAGAAGCATGCAAATTGTATGAATATTAAAAAAAAAAAAATCTGAAGTATTTTATTAAGTACATAGTTATAGTACTCTGTGGTATGTCATTCCAAAAACATTAACATTGCAAGACACTTAACAATCAAAATAAAAGCATAAAAGTACTCTATCTCTTATAAAAATTTCCTATAATTTTCTTCTTGGAAGACTCAATTTCCATTTCACAATATAAAGTGATAAGGTCTGAATTCCCTTGAGGGAATTTTTGGGTTCAGCCAAATCACTTCTGTCCTCGCAACATTGCGTCATAGTTATGTTTTATGTCTTCACATGTCATTATGGGCCTTCGAGGCGGTCCCTCAGGACTGTATTACGATGTCACAGGTACGCCAATTTCTTTTTATGATTGAACTACTTGCAAGGATCTGTGACGATCTTTTTTTTCCGTTCTTGTTTTGACTTTTATTATATATATGAATATGATATATATTTGAGGTTTTATTCTAAGTTTTTCCAGATTACAGATTGTGCCTGACTGTTAGATTCATCACAGACTACCAAACGCCTACCACAATGTTTGACTAAGAAATTCCGATGTATTTTGCTTCATATATTATTATGTACTTTATTCTTCGCTAAGTCAAAAGTTTTCCGAAAGCTAAGTTTTAAAAGTCAATAACTAGCACATCCTTTTTTTTTTCCAAATAAGAACAATGTGTAGGACTTCGCAATTATGAAATGGACCCTGACCTAATACCGGTTCCATAAATTGGTGTGAGATCGATACGGGACTCTCGGGGCTCCGCAACGAATATTAAAATCTACAACAGTCCCTGTCTTGAACGAGAGAACATTTGAAAAAAATATACCCCTGGGATCCACTTGCCCGTTCCTGTAGATTGTATTGGTACTTGGTAAAGATCATTTAATGTTCGCAAAGTATTTAAATAGAGACTTAGTTTTGTATTTTACGAAATACTTACCGGATTTTTTTTTGTTCCATTGATTTTCCTTTTATCAATCACAACTTTTCCTACTGTTTTGTACTTCGAAAAGGACTTTGTTATTTACTTTACTGATGAAATTAAATATAATTATGAAAGAGGATACTTTTGCCCAGCAGTGGGATGAAATGGTATTGTAAGAGTATGAAAAAAAATATCGCACGATTTAACAGGGTTATTGTTTGTTTAAACAATAATCCACCCCACTGTTTAACGAAAACTTGATGTAGTTACCTACTTACCTAGTTTTCGAAAATTATAGTTTATTACCCAGATAATTCTTTAAAAATAAACATAAAATTCTTATTAAACAACAGATTTAAATCCCGTTTTCTCATAGTAACACAGTACATCCAACCCCCGTATTTATTTCATTCGACCCCTTAATACATTTCGCACTCGATTCTCGAAAGCATTACAATCTAAGCCCCGAATTTGCGTAATTGATATTTACTACTAACCTGGATTCAAACGCTCTTCCCGGGATTAAACTGGGATTTGTTTGGATTCCCGTCTTCGAATTCACTTCAATTTATTTACAGCAAGTCGTAGTAAGCTCGCCGATAACATTTACAGTTGCGTTGTAAAGACGAGAATGGATGGGATTGTGTCTTATTGACTCAGTTTCTTGAGCTAGGGATGGAGAAAAAAAACTTGTCACTGATCTGATCAAATAATCAAATATGAACTAGAGTACAATCTCTAATTGAACATGTCCTTTGTCGAAATGAAATGGAACGAAACGCAATGAAACAATTACTTCTCGAAACGCACCGTAACATATTCTCTCGGACTCAAAAGTTTCATTTAGGTTTTAAACTTTCCATGCTTCTATTTCAAAGTCACCACGGTCCAGTGGCGACTAACCTTGCCTGACGTGCAGGAGGCGATGGTTCGATCCCCGTCCAAGCCGACTCGTACCAATGAGTTTTTTGGAATTTATGTACGATTTTTAACACCACTGGATTTTCGGTGAAGGAAAACATCGTGAGGAAACCTGCATGCTTCAATTTTGAGGCATGTATTGTACCCACTGTCCATTGTAAGTGGCGACGGGCTCACACCCCGTCACACTGGACAGAGTTTCGGTACTACCGGTGAAACCTGGATGTTCTTAGGTTTCAGAATATCTCTGACCCCCTCGGGGAATATAGTCGTGAGCATATGTATGTGTTCTATTTCAAAACATTGCAAAACAATTTGTGTAAAACAGAAATATCCGCAAACGAAAAGCAAGAAACAACAGTTAGATCCCGCGCGTGAGGTCCGCTCCTCCCGACAGATTAGGAACACAAAGAGAATAAGAATCTACGGCCCAATACAACGCGCAGACTTGTTTGCCTTCCATTTTTATGATATTTGACAAACTCGCCGAGCGCTGCGGAAAATGAAAAATACTATTTGAAATAGAAATATTGATAGAAGGCACGTTTTCCCTTTTTTTGTGAGTTCTACACAATTTTTTTATGTTTTTTTAAAAGCATCGACATTTAATACCTTATCAAATCAATATGCTAAACGTATAAATAAATAAGAAGACACTGTACCTATATGTTACAGTCAAGACTCATAACCGGCCCCTTTTGACTGCAAAATCAGGCAAAAGTGGTTTTGCCCGATACCCTAAACAATAGCAATTCGGTTCTGGCTCGTACGCTGTGGTCGCATGAAACCTAACATGCTCGTCGCTTATCTCCTCGCTAACCTAACTGACTGAGTTAGATCTGGGCTCTAAAACTCATAGCCGGTCAAAATCACTTTTGCCTGATTTTTGTAGTCAAAAGGGGCCGGTTATGAGTCTAATGAGTTACATATACACGTAATATTATTAACGAATAAATTCCGAAGTACTTACTACATCAATAATAATAGCTTGCGTTTCGTTATAATAGCGTTGTAATAAGCCAATTCAATTTATAGCGACCGTTGAAGAAGTCTACTAAATCATATGATATGATGATGATGTGTAAGTAAACTTCGTGCTATCCACAAAGAGTTATCTGTGGAATTATGGAATACAATAAAAAAGTATTTCGTGTTACGATTGCTTTTTTAAATAAATCAAAAATAATCATCATCAATCACTGCATATTAACATTTAAAAAATAATGGACTTGTGCTTGTGCGTTAGCACTGCATTTCCGCCAGTGTCAAATAGTTTATGGGAGTATCTATCCCAATCTCAGGGATTGTTTTTGATCAAGAACAAGAAGAGATTGACGTTTGCGGAGTCTCGTTGCAGGCAAAAACGTGAACCGCGCGTATACTACGCGAGACAAGTGCTCGTATCAGCAACGTGACTAAAACATTTAAGTTATAATATCGATCGACCTGTAAAGAAACCAAATTAACAATGTTTTTCTTCTGAAATAAATGAAAGTGTTTTTATTTTCCACCCGCACCCGCTCCCCATTCGATTCTGTCTGTATCTAGGAACGGTCATAAAATAAATCCAGCCATAAATAAAGTCGTGGAGGCGCTAACAAGCGTCTCGGGTTCACCAAGTGATATTTCTTGGCTCGCCTCGCCATTTTTGTCATAACTCTATTATGCTTGCGAGTGTCGAAATGCGAGATCATTCAGCTGATTTATTTATGGCATTCCTTTACACGGCTATACATTTTTTTCATGCTGTTCATATTGTATGAGTGATGTGAATACCTCCAATACATTAAATTACCTGCTCGATAATGTGTTTTGAAAGTCCATTGTTTATTGCATACATAAACACACGACCGTAATACCTTTCGGGGTGGTCAGAATCATTGCTGTAACTACTAGCTGCCTTGCATGCAATTGTAATAAGACTTGCTTTTAGTATGTATACAGGGTGTTAAGGTAAATAGTTGCATTACTTTAAGGGGTGATTTTAACCACGATACTGAACAACTTTCCAAAATTTGCATAAAAAATAAAACGTCTTTTCATACAAACTTCGATCAGCTGATTGGATTTAGTATGGAAAGCGTAAAAGTTTTTTTGAGAAACTCTTATATGTTTCGTAGGGAAAGTTGATCAGTATTATGGGTACAATCACCCCTTAAAGTAATGCTAGTGTTTACCCTAACACCCTGTATTGTAGGTCTATAGGTAGAAATAAAGTAGTGATAGGTGGCTAGCCTTTTATCCACAAATACTCTTCATAAGAAACCCTTATCCCTTAGTCTACTCGTTCTCGTGGTTGATATATCGCTGTGTGTACACCCATGAGAAGAAAAGGTGGTCCATTCTAAGCCGGAACCACACGCCACGGCGCGGTTTTTTTATCTTTATCAATAGCCTGTCTACAAATTTATGTTGAAATTATGTAGTTACTGATGACTGTTAACGATAGTTTTTAGTTGGTCCAGATATCCCATAAGACGCGAGGCACAAGAAAACAGCCGTACACATAATAGGTCGTTACATTTATTTATTACATGTTTTATTCACACCGTAGACGTGGCTTCGCAAGTAGGCTCTATACTCTACTACATTGTCGTATACTCAAATATCCTCCTGGTTAGTGTTAATTGATTGTTTCAGGAAACTTTATGAAATGCTTGTCTTACTTAAAGTTTAATATGCTTGTTAGAAATATGAATTTAAAAAAAACGGATTTTTCTTTCGATATACAGATAAATATAGGAAATCTAAATATAGAATTTCTAAACATAGGATCCTTCTTAATATGCTGACAATTTTTTAAGGGGATGACCAGACCGTCAAACTGAACAACTTTCTGTATTGCACCAACATCGAAATCGCGAAAAAAAATCTGCTAACCTACTCAAGCCAAATGTATCGGAAAATTGATTTTTTTTGACATTTCGATGTTGGCCCCATAGAGAAAGTTGTTCAGTTTGATGGTCTGGTTATCCTTAAAAACTGACAGCATATTAAGAAGGATCCTATATTTAGGTATATGAGTACAAGAAAGAGGATCAACAACAATTTATATTTTATTTAATAATTTATCTATCGTACCCGACTGCATTTGCGATCGGCGATCGCGGAGGGCTGGTCGGGAAACAAATTTAACCGACAATTGTAAATCAATTAGAGAGGGTGGATTTATGGGGTGTAATAGCCCCCCACTCTCCCACGTTCTCCTTCAGGGCCGGAATCGAAAATATTAAAACTTCTGTAAATAACACTTAAATGTATATTTTATTGCAAAATTACAAGAAAACATTATTTAAATAAGTCCTTAGATGAAAGTAAAATTAAGGGATAGGCCTTACGCGAACATCAAATCAAATCAAATCAAAATGTTTATTTGCATAGAATAAATTGGTTACAGTTGCTATATAAATATGACGGTCAATATATTCCACCTGCATACAGGTGTACAAATGTTTAAAATATTGTCGAGCTTAAGTTACATACTAATTACAAAAGTCATCCTATTTAGATTATACAATAGTCAAAATTGTAACACCACTGGCTTTTCGGTGAAGGAAAAAATCGTGAGGAAACCTGCATGCTTCAATTTCGAGGCATGTCTTGTACCCACTGTCCATTATGTGGCGACGGGCTCACCCCCCGTCACACTGGACAGAGTTTCGGTACTACTGGTGAAACGTGGATGTTCTGAGGTTTCAGAATATCTCTGACTACCCCCTCGGGGAATATAGTCGTGAGCATACGCTATGCAATAGTCAAAATTATTAATTATATTACTAAACATTTGAAACGAAGTGTGCTAGTTTGTATGGACCAAGTCTACTAGTTGTATACTTCAAATAAACGCGATCTGGGCATTTCCATTAATTTTACTTTGATCAAAGGGTGCTTCAGACCATCAAACTGAACAACTTTCACTATTTGAACAACATTGAAATGGCGCAAAAAAGTCAGATGTTCCATAGAAAACGTAAATGACGACTCGATCTAAATATATGAAACGGCTGTTTTTTTTTCGATATTGCTATGTTGGTCCCATAGTAAAAGTTCAAAAAATTATACTTTAAAGTTATTCAGTTTAATTGTCTAAAGCATCCCCTAAAGTGAGTTTAACCTGGATATGGGTTACCGAAGCGATACAGAGATCTAAGAAAGGCAAATTTTAGACCTGTGTAATGTGCAATGTAAGTAAGGATACAAATTCAATCAGAAGGTCAAGCTTGAAGCTGCCAGTAAGATTTTCTGATCAGAGTTCACAATGCCAGACCTTAACCTTCAAACTGAAATTCTCATTCTAACTATGCAAAAAACTCTTACATTCAACAAGTTAATTAAACCACTCGTCCACGACTTAATTAATGAAGTCGTAGAGTTCCACCCTGGCCTCTATAGGTATTCATAGTAGGGAATGTTCAAGTGCATATTGTGATCTACGCAACACCCCCGCCTTGGCAACCCCTGCTCTTCATGTCTCAGCCAGGAACTTGTCTTCGAGGAGCCTTGAGACCTGCATGCGAAAGTGTGCTAATTGTATTTATAGCCTACTTCACGTATTTCCTTTAAAATGTAGGTTTTATAAGGTATACAAATGGTAATTTGATTTCTCTTTGAGATGCTTTTGCGGCAAAATTTTAGACTCATCTTTTGTTCATTGATATTCACAAATTTTTTTTTATTACCTATCTACCAGTTGCACGTACGTTCATTAAAGTTAATCCTCTATTAAATGTCTTGCCGTCAGTTTTTGTCTTGTTGACGTAGTAAAAGCTAGTAAGAGATTTAATTGACGATTAACTTTAATGAACGTACGTGCAACTGACCGTATGTCTTTTGTTTTAATGATATACCCAAAGAAAAAGAGTTACGATTCGTACCTAATATTCATTTATGCTTTTTGTTAAGGATTAAGGATGATAAGATGGATGGATGTTCTGAGTTTTCAGAAAATCGCTGACTTCCTCGGGGAATATAGTCGTGAGCATATGCATGCGTGCGCATAAATAATGACTGAAATATTTAATGTATGCCTAGGAAATACTTTAATTATGAATACTTAATGAAATACTCATAATGCTGTGACACCTTTTGTGGTTATCTGTAATTTAATTTTATGTAATTTGATTTAATGTCTGGTTGGTTTATCTAAAAAAAAAACAAATTGCTTAAAATCTTTAGGTACAATTTTGTTTAATAAATGTAGCATAATTTTGTAAGTAGGTATATTCGAATAATTTCATGTTCAACGACTTGTGAAATTTGTACGTTATATAAAACAGCACATAGTGATAAAGCGCTAAGCAACAATTTTAGCTCTACAGATGTAAGTGTCGCGTACATTCCTACGGAAGCAGTTTAACAAAGTTGCTAGTTGAGAAGTTAACTAGGAAATAGAGCACGGACAAGAGCTCTCTAATCTAATAACCGAAATTTACTGTCAGTTTCGTTGAAGGCACTCCATTCACAAGTAAATTTTAAAATAATGCCTTTTGCAGAACGTTCCATAAATGATCTCTGGAATTGGCTCTCTAATAGTAATTTTTTTTCTCTTATTGCTGTCTCCCGTTTGCAATGGAGGGAATTCGGATATTTCTTTATCCTACTCCTCCTATCTTCTTTGATTAATTCATTGCGGGTTCCAAGACCGATTAGAGTCAACCCCCGGTCTCGCTGGACTTCATTGTCTAGTGCTGTGAATGGTCATCGCTGTTGATCCTGGTTTACAGGAGTTGAGCGGTAGGAATGTGTGTTGGGCCTATGCCCGTCAATAAAAATTGTGCAGAACTTTGACACTTTGAAACTTTTCTTCTTTATGCAGGTTTCCTCACGATGTTTTTGTTCACCACCTAGCTAGTAATGGAAAATACAACCAAACCGATCGCAAGCTCTTGGTCGCTTGGAGTCTGTGCCAAGCCAAGTTCAAAAAAATTATATCCTACGACCAAAAATTCTTCTAAATAGTTAGTTTCAACTTTCAGTATTGACCGACCGTTACAATTTTGTAGATTATCTAAATAGAAAAACGTGCAAAACCAAAGCTTCTAATAATTTTATGCAAAATTACAGGTACTGGAAACTTTTCTAGCTAAACGCGACCCCGTCTTTCTTTACATCACACCTGCTAAACCAGCAGTCGTTTCCCACAGGTGCCAGGTTAAACTGGGCGACGATCACGTTGACAACAAAACTTTCAACTACATCGATATAGATTTAAATGACTATATCCATTAACGGGGCGTGTATAGACGTGAACAAAACAGTAATTACAGCATTTATGTTGCGTCACATAATGATAGGCGCAGGTCTTCGTGCATTAGCGGTACAATTTCGTGGAGCTAGGGGAGCGATGCCGGCTAAACTGATAAATTACTAGCTTTTACACTCTTTTCAGTTTGTTTTCGTTTGTTAAACTTAACATGCATTATAAGGTATCTTTGTTTTAATCTCTCTCTAGATAGTTTTAGTTTAGTGAAGGCTGATGAAACCAGAAGCATATCAATAGACAATAATAGTACTATAGAAGCGAAACTATGGTTTAACCAACACGAGATTGGTTGGCGCTTCTTGACATTTGTATGTGTATTTTGACATTTAACGCGGGAGTTTCGTTTCTATAGTGTAGGTACTATTATTATCTATTCATATTCACCCCGAGAAAACATGTCAATTTGGGACGTGCCTCTGTCTTTGATACTTTCGTATGCGCAAGCGAACGCCTGACGGTTTTACCGTTTTGTCGTGCATAGTATGCTAGTCCTACAGATTGTTTTCTGACTGACTTTAAAAACAAAAAACAAAAAATCAAAATCACGCATCAATCTGGGATGCAAAATTAAATTCCAAAACAAATAGATACCATCAAATCAAATATATCTATCATCCATCTAGATAAATAGTTTTATCTGTTTATACTTTCATATTGTTACTTCTAAACGTCTCCATGCATTCCACACTCCCGTATAATCACATCAACGTATAATTAGCACATCCCTCCACCGGGGGCTGCTGACTGTTGACGTGCTATCGTCCAGTCAGCCAGTCACAGCTAAATGCATTAGCGACGGGTTGCGATGGAAGCGAGCGATATCCGTGATGCAACCCGTGGGTCCTCCGTAGCGTTGCTATAGGGGCGCCATGCCGAGTTTCCACTTGGTTATGCCCTTTATGTGATGATTCATTACCTACAACCGGCGTTTAAAGGGGACGAGAACAGATAGCCACATTTATTACTTTTGTCAGCGTAAAATGAATTCACACGTCGATGACTTCTTGATGGATATTTGGAGGTGGGGAAGTCTCAATCTGCGTTTTAATGGTAAGATTAAATATAACACTAGTGGATGCATTGATTTTAAATTTTTTTATTCGCTGTCGGTATAGTATTCAAATTTTCACTTTGTGAAAGAGTTCACATCGTCATGACCAGCCTATGCAGGTCACAGGCATCCTCTCTTTAATAATTGTTGAGAAGGAGCGAGCCATACTCCACCACGTTAGCCGCACGGTGGCTCACTCCTCCTCCTTCATGAGTGTATAGTTTCGCCATCGTTTTTAGTCCGCTTCACTGAATTTTAAAGACCCGTAGGGGTACAGTTGCGAGTAACCTTGCCTGCCGCGCCGGAGGCAATGGTTCGATCCCCTTCCAGGCCGACTCGTACATACCGATGAGTTTTTTTTATTTATGTACGATTTGTAACACCACTGGCTTTTCGGTGAAGGAAAACATCGTAAGGAAACCTGCATGCTACAATTTCAAGACATGTATTGTACCCACTGTAAATTATAAGTGCTGACGGGCTCACTCCCCGTCTCACTGGACGGAGTTTCGGTACTACTAGTGAAACGTGGATGTTCTGAGGTTTCAGAATATCCCTGACTACACCCTCGTATAGTCGTGAGCATATGCTTATGCTATGCTTATGCTTATTTCGTGCCAACACCCTGTTTTGAATGGTTTCATTTTCAAAAAGAAAGTTTAGACTTTAGACATTGTTTAAAATAGGTTTCGTTAAATCCGTAAAATACGTTTACTAAGGCTACTAATAAGAAATTCATGTATCGCTTAAAAAACCAGCTCATGCAACTTGGAAATAAATTACTAAAGCGGATTTCATCCCTTCGCTGTCGACTATTAGTTCGCAAACGAATGAAACGCTACGCGACGTACAACGGTTATAGATAACTTGATCTTACAAATTAATTGAAGTTCGGCGCAATATACAATGCACTTTATTTTAAAGTGCATTATGTTAGGCAGTGTACAAATTATTCAGTTTTATTATGAGCAAGGTTACGAATAGAATTAAATATCTATGTCGGTATTTTGTCTGATTTCTGTTAAAATACAGGATCCAACTTAATATGCTGACGGTTGGCTTTAAAGGGGATGATCAGATCATCAAACTGAACAACTTATATGGGACCAACTTCAAAATATTGAAAAGAAAACAGCTGTCCATACATTTGGGTCGAGTAGCGTTGCAGTTTAGTATGAAACAAACCGTCAGCATATTAAGAAGGACCCTATACAAGGTGTTACAAAAGCAAAAATAAACATTTAAAACTTTTAATGGGGTTGTTTAGACCATTAAACTGAACAACTTTCACTATGGTACCAACATCGAATTAGCAAAAAAATAATCTAGAGTAAATTTGTAGTTTAGTATGGAACATCAGATATAGTTTTGCGATTTCGATTTTGGTCCGATAGTGAAAGTTGTTCAGCTGGATGGTCTAAACCACCCTCTTAAATGTTTATTTGTATTTTTGTAACAACATGTATATTGATTTAACGCTATGAGTAAGTTAAGATTTGAATGGAAATCTTTGAGCCACACTGTAACATTGAAGAAATCTGATAAGGTACCGACCGACACAGATTTCTAGATTGTGTTCAAATTAGAACGTAAGTTCGTTTTCGTCGAATCTCTTAATCTTGCAAACTTATTATAACAATATTCATAACCTTTCCTATTCTATAAGTCTCACTTTCAATTATCTCTCACAATTAATTTGTACGCATATCTATAGTACAGAGTAGATACAGGTGCGATCCAATATGTGATCCCAAACGGCGCATTTTAATTCTATTTTCTCGTGCGAGGTGCGTTGTTCTCGCTTCCAATCCACTTTAATTACAGGGAAAATACGAGCAAAATAAGAGGCAATGTCATCAAGAAACTAATTCGCAACTTGACGGAAATAAGGCTTCCGCTACAGTCGAGTGGAACAAAACTATCGTTTCATCTTATTATTAGACGAGAAAGTTTTCGGTCTACGTCTGTGAAGTGAATCTTAACCACTGCCTGAATAATAATTATCTTCTAAATACATAAACTCATGACCATAATGCCTTTGGAGGTGGTCAGAAGCTTTGCTATAACTACTAACCCAAAACCACACGGCATAGAACGGACAACCCCTAATTATCTTCTAGCTTTTATTTAAGGGAATATAATTCGGAGCGCACTCTATACAAACGAAGTCTGGTGATATTTTCAAAACTAACCAACAAAAAATTCATTAGTCAATGAATTTTTTAGAAACAATCTAGAAACTAATCTCTATGTTTGTATGAAGTCAGATTTTCGTTAAATGTATAGTTTTAAAGTTGCTGTGCCTCAAAGATTTCGATACAAATCTTAAATTAACTTTACTCTAGCACTAAAACTGTAAATTTTATCGAAAATCTGACTTCATTCAAACATAGATATTAGTTTCTAGATTGTTAATAAAAAATGTTATTGACTTTAATAGGTTAGTATTTATAATATCGACCGCCTTTTTTTGTGTGCAGCGCACAATTACAAATTCGGAATAAACTTATCTTAAATGATATTTCTATTGTTACAGAAATGCACATGAGAACTTCCATGTGGAGCAGAAGGGCTATGATCAGATGTACGATGGCGAAGACATGGAAACACCACCATCACCAAATAGGCCTCCACCTCGAGCTATAGGTTTGGAATAATATTTTTTACGAAATTATGAAACTCTTAAGCTAAATATTATTAGAAGATAGGTATGACCATTATGACATACTAGAGTTTACCCACGACTTCATTCGCACAAATTATAAACTAGATTTTATCAAAATCAGTTGCGCAGTTTTTGCGTGAACAAACAAACAGACAGACATAAATTCAAAATATTGATGATTTGAAATCAGGGACACCTAAAAACCAAATCGTAATCTTGTAAATATCTTCAATGTATAGACACGTTTCTGTTACAGTTTTATAATAGTTTAGATTATTAGATTCATGCTTGGTAGGGGAAATGAACTTTAGGTATACAGCGTCCAACTTAATAATATGTTGACGGTTTTTTAAAAGGATAATCAGACCCTGTATAATATAATTGCTATCTTGTTGCTACCTAATATTTGTAATATATCGTAATGTTTTGTATTAGATAAATACATCAAAGCAGAATGTCCATGCCTAAGCGCGAGGTACACGGTGGCGCTACTAGCCTGCTTCGGGTTCAGCATAATGTTTGGCATGAGGTGCAATATGAGTATGGCCAAGCTGAAAATGACGGAAAAGCACAACGTACGTATTTCTATACGGCTGATTTTAATTTATGACCAAATTTTTCATTGCCAAGACTGTGATTAGTTAAGGTATAAGAGAGAAATATTATTAGTGACATGGGAGTCGCGTTGTAGGTTTGCTATTGGGTAGTCACGTCGCTCGTCGCTCGATTGTAGGCTGTCCCCCTCCCGGGCCTACAACGAAGCTCCAGTGTTGGTTCAAGATAGTGTTCTTTTCGAAAAACAATCCTTGAAGTTACCGAAATACATAAACTACCGTACAACGTCAAGCACTCTTGCTACATAAACTAGACATTGGCAAAATCATCAATACCAAGATGGCAGCCATATTTTTAAAAATAGAATAGAATAGAATTTTTTTTTTAACATAAAACAAATAAATGTAGGTAAATTAAAAATGAAAAATATGAAGAACTTATAACTAACTTAACCTAAAATATGGTGCAGATCTGGGCCGCGCGGGAGAGTAGCCAAGATGCTGGCAGCGTTTCCTCGCTGAACGGCTAAAGGATTCGTTGAGCGAGGAAAGCGCCAGCCCTTGGATCCCCGGTCGAGTCTACCAGGCGCTTTGCCAGATCTTTAAAAAGCGCCTGGGCGCCAGGACCCCACGGACCAAGGGTTTCGACTACGAATTTGTATTGGATGCCGATGCCCTTGTATTTCTCCTAGAATAGAATTAGTAACATGTTTACAGACTTCAAGCGGCGAGGTAGAAGATACTCCATTCAACTGGACGGTATCAGTGGAGTCGTCAATAGATGCCTCGTACTTCGCTGGGTACCTCATTACGCAAGTACCAGGCGGGTTCCTGGCTTCCATGTATCCTGCGAACAAGATCTTCGGGGCTGCCATTGCGATGTCAGCTATTTTCAATATGGCTATACCCGGAGCAATGTCTGTTGGACCCGTTGCAGTCGTCATGCTGAAAGTTGCCCAAGGTTTTGTTGAGGTATTATAAATATATGTTATTAGTCAAGTTTTTAATACCTCTGTTGAATGTTTGTTTAATATTTAAGGCTGGTTGTTTAATATCGATAAATGTTATGACGAAGATGAGACTACGCTGAAGCAACAAATAAATATCTTGATACTAGAATCTGAACCCTAAGGGAGAATGATAGTCTCGGACAAAAGCTAGGATTATGTATACGAATCGTGTTAGAGACAAGGGAGTTAAAACAAGTTTAAACTAGGGCTTAGAAGAGGGTTCGAAAATGAACATGTAACAAGTAGAATGTCATACGTATATTTGTAACATTTGTCATTCAGTGCGTGACGGCGCATGATCAAGCTTATTATCGATGCTTCAAAATTTTGAGCCGAGTCCGTGTCGAATGTACGACTCGTCACGTTTGGATTTAACTCACCCTTCCTTTTGTACTTTTGGAAAATTGAATTTTGCATAATTGTAAAGTATTCCAATACGATAAAATATTTGTATTTTTACTTTTCATATCTTTTCTTTGAAGTCTGTCTTGAGGTCTGTATCTCATTTCACCATCATCTCGATGGACATCAACTGCTGGACATAGGCCTCTCCGCAGAACCCCCATTTAATGGGATGTAAATTATAAATCTCGCTTTAAAAAACATGAATTAAAGACTTCTCGGAATCTCAGGTTTCTTGAATGTTAAGATTTTCGTATCAAAGCGTGATTTTCAATTACACATCGATCCTCAGATATCTATCCTCAATCGCACTTGAGAACATCGCTTCCCAGTGTACAAAGCCTCTTTAGGATTACCGAGCCCTCGGTTACCATGGTTACGCATTTGCTCGTCTCTGTATATCCCAGCTTAGTTGATTCTTCAATGCCAAAACGCTATCCTATTAAATCTAGTCGATCGTACGAAATATGAGATTATATAAAATACTTTTTCTGGCCCCTTAGTCCGGCCTATTGAAAAAAAAAGAAATTGTGTTTGATATTATCTGATGAGATTTTCTATATTAGGTTAATAGTATCATTTTTATGTTTGTAGGGGGTTACTTACCCATCTTGCCATGGCATCTGGAGGAATTGGGCGCCTCCCCTAGAGCGATCGAGATTGGCCACCTTAGCATTTTGTGGCACCTACGCTGGCATAGTAATTGGTATGCCGTTGTCTGGTGTCCTCACTGATTACATGTCTTGGGAAGCACCTTTTTATTTCTATGGGGTCAGCGGAGTTATATGGTATGTATATAACAATATGATTTAATTTTTTTTAAAGTTTTCCTCTAATATGCTTTCTCTTTTGAAGGTATGTTTGTTGGTTGTGGCTGGTATTCGAAAAGCCAAGTAAACATCCATCAATTACTGGCAAGGAGTTGGCTTATATTGAACAATCATTAGGTACGGCCTCCCAAGCTGCGATGCCTAGCTTCTGGAACACACCTTGGAAAGAGTTTGCTACCTCGGCACCTGTAAGTGTATACATTGCTACATTTATCCCGCGACTTCGTCCGCACAAAAAATATAAACCAGCATGGGTAGCATGGCAGCGTGATACAGCGCTATCACACCTTCGCTTTCTTTCTATTTGCGCGCGAACAAACGAGATAAAAGACATGATACAGCCGTATCACGTGGAACATGCTACGGCTTCTGATTTTAAGTCAGATCATAAGCTATCAAAAAAAAAGTTTCATCAAAACTGGTTCAGTAGTTTTTGCGTGATGCTGTTACAAACATACAGACGGACACCAATTCTGAAAAAGGTTGATTTGGAGTCAGGGATACCTAAAAACCATATTGTAATCTTTTTCTTGTAAATATCTTCAATGTACAGACACACTTCTATTACAGTTTTATAAAAGTTTAGATACTCTTTTTTATTTTGTATCTGTAGTTCATGTAGTTTTGTTTTGTTTGTATTGTATGAATATAAGACGTTTGTCGTTTGTTTCAGGTATATGCTATTATCGTAGCAAATTTCTGTAGAACGTGGAACTTCTGTTTGTTAGTTATATTCCAATCTGCATATTTCAATACGAGGTTCAATATGCAGATCACTGAGGTAACTTATTTATCTTCTTTTACTTCTACTTGATGTATCTATCTGTTATGTATTTATCTTTGACTAATTATTATAAGGACTAGCCTTGCGGTAGCATTTCCCCTCTGCCACGGTATAAGCACAATTGATCTTGTGCATTTACATTCAATTTTACACCCTATCACTAAACGAGACAGCCTATAATTGCGAAATAATAACTTCGAACTTAGAACGTTTGGGGTTCACACGAGACTACTTTTCATGATTATAACATTCAAAATTAGAATCTAAAGTTATGGGGAATAAAATCCAAAGTTGCGGATTTTATGTTACCTCGCCCCCCGCAAAAAGTGGCAGAAATGTTTGTTAGAAGAATTACACGCGTAACCTGTCCACATATAAATAGTCAAAGGTATTAATTGATCTTCTCTTCCAACAGTCTGGGTTCGTGGGCGCGATACCTCACCTAATCATGACGTCACTGGTGCCAATCGGAGGCATGCTGGCTGATTACCTTCGTAAAAGCAATATGATGACGACTACCAACGTGAGGAAACTATTCAACTGCGGGGGATTTGGCCTTGAGGCGTTTTTCTTTGTGCTCGTTGCATATGCTAATAATAAGGTAACATTGCGATGATTTTAATATTTTTGTTTCTTTATTTCATAAGAGCTTCGTCCGCAGAGTTATTAAGTCTAGGTAATCATAAGCTATTAAACACGAAAAATTACATCAAAATCGGTCCAGTAGTTTTTGCGTGATGCTCGAACAAACAAACAAATAAACTAAACAAACAGACAAGCAAAAAACCAATAATCTGTGCTTTGTCTTTGTAGTCAGGTACACCTATACTCCATTCCAAATAGCAACTAAATTTTAAGGCTATTTTGAATGACAGAAACAGAGATTTGAAACACTTCCTCTCACTTATTCTTAGAACAGCTTTAGTAACGTCCAAGATATTTCGTATTGTATATTTTCTCATAAATAAATCATATTTGTTAATCAGAATTCGCCAGAAAGCTATACATGAATAGGAAAATCTTTTCGTCCTTATTGGGAATTAAATATAAACATATACATGGTCCAACTTAATATGCTGAGAGTTTTTAAGAGGATGATCAGTCCATCAAACTGAACAACTTTCTCTATGAGACCAACATTGAAATCGAGAAAAAAAATCTGCTCCCATAGAGAACATTGATCAGTATGATTGTCTGATCATCGCCTTAAAAAACTGTCAGCATATTAAGAAGGACCCTATATACATACCGTATCGTAACTTTTTTTGTAAACATCTTGAGTTTACAATCTACAACACATCAAGTGTGCGACACATCAAGCTATACAAAACCAAAAAAAGCTGGCTGAATACGCTCGGATGTTCCATAACGAATAAGTTACATACACATTTTTGTTACAGTTTTATGATAGTGTAGATGAATCTAATAATGGACTTTGTTTTCTAGTATGTAGCCACAATAGAGCTAACGCTTGGTGTGGCATGCAGTGGATTCGCTATATCTGGATACAATGTCAACCACCTGGATATCGCTCCAAGATATGCATCTATCCTTATGGGTCTGTCTAACGGAATCGGCACTATTGCTGGATTCATTGTGCCCATTGTTATTGATTACATCACGCGGGATAAGGTAAGTTTGAGTTACTACAGAGTGGTAGCCACGGTTTATACAGAAGAGACGTGTGGCGGTGGCGAATAATCTAAGTAACACAATATAAACCTTATAGTACCTACATATCATAGCGTCGTTTTTGTCGTAAAGGAGAATTCGCGCCCGCGCCTCCAGGCGACGTTACCTGGCGTAATGCGACGTACTATAAGGTTTATAATTGTGTTACTTTGACTATCCGCCACCGCCACATGTCTCTTCTGTGTAAAGCGCGCCTTAGGGTAAACAGTTGCATTACTTTACGGGGTGATTGTACCCATGATACTGAACCACTTTCCCAAAAAATAGGTATATATGAAATTCGCAACAACAAAATTCGACTTTTCATACAAACGTTCCATCAGCTGATTATAGTTAGTATGGAGAGTCGAAAAAATTGTTGCGTATTTCCTACAGGTTTCTTTGGGAAAGTTGTCACTATCATGGGTACAATCACCCCTTAAAGTAATGCAACTGTTTACCCTAACACCCTGTATATGAAGCTGAGTTGCGCAAACTTGTTCTTTTGTTTAATAAACATTTAGGACATAGAAATATACAGAGAACTTCTTTCAATATGAAGCTGAGTTGCGCAAACTTGTTCTTTTGTTTAATACACATTTAAGACAGAAATATACAGAGAACTTCTTTCTATATGAAGCTGAGTTGCGCAAACTTGTTCTTTTGTTTAATACACATTTAAGACAGAAATATACAGAGAACTTCTTTCTATATGAAGCTGAGTTGCGCAAACTTGTTCTTTTGTTTAATACACATTTAGGACATAGAAATATACAGAGAACTTCTTCTGTCGATCGAAGTGATAAATGTACCGTATAAGGTCTAAGAAAATTATTTGAAACTATTTAAGGAGATGATCAGACCATCAAACTGAACCAATTTTTCTAGAGGACCAATTTCGAAGTCGCGAAAAAATTAAGAGCTGTCCTATACATTCGGTTCGAGTATACAGGATGTCCCAAAACTCAACGTCAAGCCGACCACAGGAGATAGGCAAGTTTATAACTGTTCGGGGAAAAAAAATATAAGTTTGATAGTCTTCGAGATTCTGAATTTTTTTTGAACATTTACTTTTGAAATTTGCCACCCGAGAGAAGGATGTAGAGTTTTGGGACATTATGTGTTTTTTTCGGGCGTGATGGTCTGATGATCCCCTTAAAAATAGTTGTACCCAATTTTATTTTAGTTTAGAATCTGAAATTGTAACTGAATAAAATCCAATCACAATAATTTTGTAGCCAATTTCCACGGTGTTGTAAAAAAAAAGCAATAAACAATTTCAATAAGTTTTTCAAAAGTCCTCCAATTTCAATTCGTGCGTTTCATTGAAAACTTTGAAGTGACACTCCCCTACAACTCGAGGTATCGCTTTTCTTCACTAGACCCGCGAAACAAAAAAGACATTCGGCCGTGGCTAATTTAAAAAAGGAAATCGAGCTCGGTGCGAATGCGTTTGGAATATTAAATGAGTAGCTTTGTGGGCGTGCGGCGATGCGTTACACCGAGTACATTACCCGCCGAGCACTTTATTATCCCAGTACTGAATGCGGAATGCGCATGGATGCCTTCTGTGTTGAATTGTTTAGGGATTGCGTTGAAGCCTTTATCTGATCGCGTTAAACTTGTGAACTCTTTGGTAGACATGAAATCTGCATGCAAAACTTACCGTACCTACTAATCATAATTCACAATATAGGGTCCTTCTTAATATTCTGACACTTTTTTAAAGAGATGCTCAGACTGTCTAACTGAACAACTTTCTCTATGGTACCAACATCGAAATCGCGAAAAGAAAATCTGCTTTTCCATACAAAAATGGAAACCTACTCAAAAACGCCAAATGCCAACTGTACCTACCCTGTGCCTACCTATGCCTACTGCCATATGTATGGGACACAAATTTCTTTTTTTACGGTTTCGATGTTGGTCACTTAAAGAAAGTTGTTCAGTTTGATGGTCTGATTAAAAAAGTGTCAGCATATTAAGAAGGACCAGGATGGATACAGGGTGTAAATTTAAATGCATTATATGCTTCAGACCATCAAACTCAACTTTCTCTATGGACCCTTCGATGGCTTCAGACGCTGGATTTGTAGACTTATGAACCATATTCGCCATACGCATGACCAACATAGAAATCGCGAAACAATTTTGCTGTCCTATTGATTTGAGTCGAGTAGCCTTCATTTTCTATGAAACAATAGATTTTTTTCAATATTTCAATGTTGGTTCCATAGTGAAAGTTGTTCAGTTTGGTGGTCTGGAGCACTCCGTTAAGTATGTAACGCATTTAAGTTTACAGGTTATTAGTTTTCTATAGTAATTTAAAACATGACAAAATCAACTATGAAAGAGCATGTGTGACTAACGGTCTGTTGCACGTATGTTCATTAAAGTTAATCCTCCATTAAATCTACATAAATTATGTTACCTATCGTTTTTGCTAACTATAAAAATATCCTCTATCCAGAACATACATGAAAAAGCGATAACAGAGTGGAGGGCAGTGTTCCTCATGGGGGCCACGGTGCATTTCATCGGTATCACCATATACGGCATCTTCGCATCGGGAGAATTGCAGCCTTGGGCTGAACCTACTCCAGAACTCGATGAACCTGCCAAGTCTCTGGATCATGAGACTACTTTTGTAAGTATTCTAAATAAGAAGTATTATTACCTACATAATTCAATATCATGAGATTTCTTTTGGTTCAATGCAGTAATCGATGTTACCACCTTTTAATGACAATGTTTTTTAAATGTTATGTAATACCTTATTCAGAGATCTCTGTCAAAAATACTTGATACTTAGCATAGTCCTAGTTATAATGTGACTATGAAATTCAGGATATAATTTCATAACAAAAACTGTTGAACCAATAATTGGCATGTTCTTCGTTAGTAGTTTTAAATGTTATACCACACCCCCGGCACTCTATAGAGCGGTATCACGATGCTTGACTAGTACTGCTGAAGAGACAAGATGGCGTTGGTACACGCGCAAACGCACGCGTGCGCCAGCTGTGTGTGCTTCGTGCTCGGCTCCCTTAAATTGTCACCAGAAAGTGCGGGGTGTCGGGTGAGGTGGGGTACCTATCTGAAGGTAGACAGGGGAAGGGAGTGGCCATTTTGTATCTAAAAAATGGTCTGTGATTTAAAATTATACTAGGTGATTTTGTAATCAGTTTCTTTTTAGTTGTTTTCCTTCTTCAGACCATCAAACTAAATGACTTTTACTATAGCAAACGTGAAATCACGAATAATATCAGCAGTTTCATACTAAAACTTTAATGCCTACTCGACTCAAATGTATGAAACAGCAGATTTTTGCGATTACAGGTTTGGTTCCATAGTAAAAGTTGTTTAGTTTGATTTTGGAAAGGGTTTAAAAGTCACCCAGTACACCATTATCTATTATGTGGTTATACGTTAAATAGATGGAGAAACCGTCAGCACCGCTCAGGGGAGCGGAGCCCCCCGCATACGGAGCCATAGCACCCCCTCGCCCTCCAGGGCCCCAGCAGCAGCACGTGCCGAACAACCCGTTTGTGTCGGGGGCTTTATACCAAGCAGAGCCGGTTCAGCCCCCCGCCCAGCCTTACCAGGACCTCACCGACGATGGCACCTATTAGACCTCATTATACCTGTTTGTGCAGGCTGTATATAAATTAACTGGCGGCAATATTTTTATTTACTTTACAAAATATGTTGCTATGAATTTACAAATCTTGCATGATATTTTAATCCTAGATAAATATTTTTAGATATTTTTGTTTTGAAATTCTTCCTGTTTTATAGATATTTAGAACACGATACCTAAGTACAAGTCTCAGTATAGCGTAAAAATATTGCCTTCAATTATCTAATTATCTATCCTGTTTCCTCGTTGGCTTGGTGTGACTCCAATATTTTTATAGATAGATAGAAAAATTACATTTATAATTGTTCTTACAATCATTAGCTTAATATGAGACGTGAAATTGGTAAAATTACTATAATTTAATTTGCTAACATCTAGGAGGAGACTTTCAGTGTTTATCTCAACGACTTTTTACTTAATCGTCGTTGTTTATATGGTTAGCGTTATATAGGGTACTTCTTATTATGCTGACACTTTTTTAAGGAGATGATCAGACCGTCAAACTGAACAACTTTTTATATGGCACCAACATAAAAATCGCAAAAAAAAAACTGATATTCCATACAAAACTGTGAACCTTCTCGAGCCAAATGTATGGGACAGCTGATATTTTTTTCGCGATTTCGATGTTAGTCAGTTGATCAGTTTGATGGTCTGAACATCCTCTTAAAAACTGTCAGCATATTAAGTTGGACACTGCAGAGAAAGTCGATATTTGTTTCCTTGAAGCTCTAACTTTATGGCTTGTTAAGAAAGGGTTTAATTATCGTAGTACTAAATTTGTTTAAAATGAACTGTGATTCCAATTGTTTATTAATTTGCAATTGTTCAGTATTGTACATACATACAAAATATAATTAATCAGGCATATCATCAAATTAATAACGTTTAAGCATCAGATTTTTGCGTTTGTGTTATGTATTATTAACGCTGATTGTTTTCTTGTCATCATGGATTAATATTTTTGTAAAAGGAGTACCTAATTAATACTTTCATTTAAAGTATTTCGCGTATTTTACACTTAGTTATTTTGCTAGTTCTTGTTGCTAAGTTTCGTATAAAATTGTTGTAAAATGTTTATATATTTATGAAATAATGAACCGTTCAAATTTAGAAATGAACTTACTTCGAAAGAAATGTATAGGAGTAGATAATAAAAAAATGTTAAATAAAGGGAAGTAATGTCATTCTAGTTAATAATTGCGTGTAAAATATTTATGGTTTCTATTTAAAAACTATTATATTGCCAGTATCTATTTATTTTATAAAAGGAATCAACAGTAGCTATTATTTTTCTTGATCAGTCTTAATTAATAGGGATTTTAAAGTCATTAGATCGACGTAAATTTTTTAAATGCATATTTATGTAATTGCTATGTTTAAATAAAGTTCCTTGTCTTATATTAAAAATTTGATGTAAGTATGAAATATATAATATTTACTTAATGAAACTACATAATGTTAGAATTCTTCATTTGTTGATAAATAATCAAATAAATAAAGAAAAAGAAATTAATTATAGCTAAATTCAACGTCGTGTACTTGACAATATTAATAATATTTAATATACTGAACATTTAGCTATAGTAGCAATAACTTAGAATTACTGGCGTAGCTTTTTTCGGTCTTGTTTCTTGTTATTTTGTCGTTTTTGAGCACAATCGTTTTTAAACTTATTTTAAGCTATATTTATATATCTTCTTGTACCTACCAAGTATAATCTTCTCTATCTAGTGTTTCGTTACTTAATAATTATGTTCGTATATTTTCAGATTCGCGAATGGTCTAATTTGTGGCCAATAAGTACATTCCCACATGATGCGTATGTGATAATAATATAGAATAGCTCTTTTCTATCAATATTTAAAGTATGAATCAATAAAATCCTAGAATTAATGTATATAAAATAATAAATATGCTATTAAAAATAGTACACCAATTATTATCTATTCATATGTTTGTGTCTAATAACTAGTGAGAATAGTAGATAATAATTAGTGTACTATTATTATCTATTCATGTGACATGTGTCTTTTATGCACTGTTTGATATGTTATCGCTTGACTTGCCTAAGCATATTTAAAAATCACTTTCCTGAGTTTTAGAGACACTTGCACAATAACTTATAACATTCATCACTCATAATAATTAAAACTTTGTTTTAATGTAATGTAATTTAAGGACAATAACGCTCTTTGTTTGTATGAGTATGTATATATATGAATACACCTTTAAATATGGAGAGCAAAATATAATGACAATAACACCCGACTGAAAAGCATTATGAGACCAACATCTTCACTCGTTATACAGTGCACAACAATGAGTCATAATATATTTATCTATTTGAAATACGGATAGTACATGATTTAGTAAAATATATTTTATAATACATAAATTAAATAATACAGTATAAATTTAGTAGTAAAGTTACCATATTAGTGCTATGGCATAGTATTTTGTTATTTACTCATCTGTTTTATATATTACCTAAACCTATAGATAACAATTATACTATAAAAATTGTTTTTAATCGTTAATTTTAATCTTTAATAAAACAGCTTATTGATAAAGTTTGCTTTTCAACGCGATGCATTAATATTTAAGGAAAAAGCCAAATCCTTCTTTACGCATATTAAAATGATAATTTTTGTAAATAAAGTAGGATAAAACAGCAAAGTTGGACATGGGTGAGAATTATCATCGCATAAAAATAAAATTATCAAGCTAAAATTACTAATCAAATATGTATTTTACTTTCGTAATCCACTTCCGACCACATCGAGTGCAATAAAATCAAACATTTTGTAACATAAAAGAATCTTTCGTAGTATATTCAAATATCAACATTATTTATGTCTGGCCTAGAATTTCTTTTAGATTGAAATCATTAGATTTGTAGAACTAATTATAGAATAAAGCAATATCGTTGTGTTAAATGAATCTCTACGCCGTCAATTCTGTGCTGTAAAATACTTTAAAAATATTACTTGTGTGTGTAGTATTTTGTAATTATCAATTAAAGATTTCACTTAAAAATTGGTTGAAAAGAAGAATTTCTTCGATTCAGGTTAAGATATATTTTGGATCAATTTTATTAATATTTATCGAATATTTGTAGATTTTAGCGTTTAATGACCCATAATCAGACTATTCGTCTTAAAGGCTTCGAAGTTCGAACTGAACACGTACTTAAATGAATTTATTTCTGTACTATAGTTTAAAAAATCAAGCAAGTTAAGTAGTAGCACAACTAAAACAAGCATTTTGACAGAAATGCGCTTTTAACATATCGATTACCTATAATAATCAACTGTGCAACTTAGTTTTTAAACTCTAATGAATTCAAGCAAAAGAAGCGACTACATAGTAAGCCAAAAATGAATGTATAACTATAATTATTATACTTATCTATGTATCAAAGTTAATATAGGTAAATGTTAAGAATTATGGCCGGGCAATGCGCAATATGCTTACTTAAAACATCGATTTTACAAAGAGTCACAGTTAATATTTCGATGTCGTTATTTACATGTTAATGATAATTTTCACGATGTCCAAAATTATGGCGGAAAGGGTAAATATCCCCCGAGCACTCGTTAATGTGCACCGATTGATATAATTATATAAAATAGGTACCTAAAAAATTAGATTTAGTACAGATCTGAGAATCTGTCTTAAATATTCATTTCATTAGGCTTTATTTTAATATAGTAAATAATAGCCCGATAGCCTAGTTGGTAAATAATCTGCTTGTGTAGGTGAGGGTTACAAGTTCAAATCCCGCAAAGAGCAAATATTTGTGTGATGTATAGGAATATTTGAGTTTGTGTATAATTAATATAATATGTATTATATACGTTATTCATTTTTTTATGTTAATATGCTACAAGTATAGCCTATTATTCTGATAATTGTGTTAGGATTTTATTATTTATGTGACAATTTACATGATATATTGTATCGTTTTAAAAATATTTTAATTTCAAACAGTTTAAACTCAAATGTTTAATTTGTATATATAACCTACCCTAAATCAAGTATTATTTATCAAATATGCTCGTATCGCTATTCGTATTATATCTAGTGCATAAGGTAAATAAAATAACAATAAGACAATAAATATAATTAAAACGGGGTGATCTCACTCTATAAGGCTGTGTCGACAATAAAGCTTTCATAATAATGGAGCGACTCTAGTGTGTAAAAAATTACATTATAAGCTCTAATGTATTTAGAATAAGGGACAATAACCTTATTTACGATAGATTTATTACAATATTGGAATGAAAACCATTTGAGTCAGTGTCTAATGCATTCGGTGACAAATGAGGATTGATTGGTCAGTAATATGTGAAAAAGATGATTTCGGTTCATAAAATCACGTATTAATTGTTGAACCACAGAGTATTGCAATACTAGTTGTATTAAGTTCTAAAGTTAATGAAAATAAAACCACGTCAGAGGTCGAAAAAACTCTGACACCAGGGATTGCTGCTCACACGATGAGAAGAATATTTATGATATGTTATACAGGGTGTTACAAAAGTAAAAATAAAAATTTTAAATTTTTTAGGAGATTGTTTAGACCATCAAACTGAACAACTTTCACTATGGGACCAACATCGAAATCGCAAAAAAAAAAAATCACCTGTCCCATACATTTAGCTCGAGTAGATTTGTAGTTTAGTATGGAACATCAGATTTTTTTTTCGCGATTTCGATGTTGGTCCCATAGTGAAAGTTGTTCAGTTTGATGGTCTAAACCACCCCCTTAAATGTTTATTTGTATTTTTGTAACACCTTGTAGTATATATACATGTGTATTTTTTTATCCGTACTCAATCATTTATGTGATTCCTCGCGATGTTTTCCTTCGCCATATGAAAGTATTATTTTAAAAACTCATTTTATCATCATGCATTCGAAATTCTTCATGATTGAAAGTCCTGTCAGGCCTTTTTAGTTGAAATTTTAACAAAAACTGTTTAACATACGAAAAAATATTGCTGCATTTTCCTTATTATATGAGAGTGCAAGAACATATAAATATAATGCATATAGCATTATATTTAGAATGTTAACGATCAAAATTTTAACTTGCATATATCATATCATACCTATCTTTTTTGAGTAGAATTCCAAAAAAATATGACCGCTAGCGCTACAAAAACAAGCGTATAAAGAACAATGTTAGTGATAGAGAAATAATAATATATATGGGATAAATTCATTTAATAAAATCTTCAACAGTAATAAGTTGCGCCATTTTAGAATAGGGTATTTTACACCATGTAAGAAAAAATATAGAAAATGCATGTTTATGATAGATTTCGAAAAAAGTACCTATACGAGAAACTCCGATAAAAAATGCAGTGTACATTTTCTAAAACGCCATTGGCCATATTGGATTCTGACGTGACGTCACTCCGATAGATACACAATCTAGATTATTTTCGTGCTCTGTGTTCGAACTCATTATTTTCACAAATCTTGTTACTTGGTCTTTCGCAGTCGTATTGTTTACTAACGTAGTGACGTCACGAGCAAAAACAGCATAGCGGCTAGCGTTTCTGCGCAAAATTTCAAAATCATAAATAAAACATATTTTTAAGGCTTTTTTTGCTTTTTAAAATTAAAATAAAAACTACTGGTTCATTACGATCTCAGGATTACTTTAAAACACTGTTTAAAAAAAGGTGTAATACCCTAACCAAAATTTGTTTGCAATTTCTAACTGAAGTGGGTAGTAACCCGCCCCGGACCCTCAGTCATTACTATTTTAGGAGCCAGGAGCCAGTTTTGATAGTTTCGTAAGTTTTTTATTGCGATGACGGATTTTTTCATGTTCCTTATAATATTAGTTTTTCACATTTCTCATCTTTACAACTATCAGTTCCTTAAAGATCATAATGATAATAGCTAAGTATATATTAATAATGTAAAATGAACTCAACAAACTGTAAAAGATAATAATTTTTAAAATATAAGTAGCATAGTATAAAGACAATACTTGTGTACATAAATAGGTAATAAGTATTACTTGCACGAAGGCACTGATTTGTCAATTACTGATTAGACTTCATGTTTAGGGATTTGCTTTGAAAGTCCTGATTATCGAAGCTGTACATAATTTATGTCTTTGTATTTTTTAATTATCTCTTGATGTTATAAATGTGTTTGTAAAGTTTGATTCCATTAAGGTTACCATTGGACACTTCATTATTTGGAGCCACTAAATCATGAGGTAGCTTAGGCAGCTTTATTTAACATCCTGTACATAAGCCTAAAGAAGTGTTGATGGTATTTATTGCTGTTCCTTCATGACATAAACCGTTTTAAACTTATTAAAACAGGGACATTATTGTATATGCCTCTCGTTTTAGTGGCCAATCCTGTAGTGGTCGGTGACAGCCTTAAAAAACTGCTATTGTTTGACCTCTGCATTCATCTGATCAGAGGTTTAAGAGGTTTTACCTCTACTCTTACCTCTAACTATCCTCTAATAATGTCCAGAATCGCAAGTCTACGCGGACAAAATTGCGGTTAGTTATTAGAGGATGTTCTGTTGATTTTAGACCATTATTCCGGCTTTTATTATTTATCAGTAATGTTACTCTGAAATTCGTGTCTTAAAACCACTACACGACATTTACAATGTCTTGTCATGAAAAAATTTGACCAAGAATTTATCTTGTAAAGCACATTTCAAATAGTATGAATTACTTGAATCTAGTTCGAAATTTCGTTTTCCCATTTCTTTATTTAGGCAGCTCAACGTCTTGATATTATTGTATTGTAAATTGATATGCTATAAGTTTATAATGTACCTAATGAATGTAAACTTTTCTATTGTAGCACGACTATTTAATTCATATAGTGATTTTGTACTCCCAATTCTAACCGAACAAGCCAAGTTAAACAAAAGGTTTATATACATGTATATTTAAAAAATACACAAAAAACTCTAAACTAATAAAACAAAACTAAGATCAATCGGATAGTAGTCGATTTCATCAATCTAATAGACATTGTTTGTATTTGTTGATGTTTATATTATTTTACTAACTATAATATAATATTTGAGGTTCCCAATAAAGAGGCCTGGCTTGCACCAAAACTATATTTAGGCTTAAACATATTTAAATAAGATGCTGTCACTGTCATCAGTATGAGCAGTGTAAGAGACAGAGCGTTCACTAAATACATTTAACCCTAAATACTTGTTGGTGCAATCCAGTTAGCAATGGTCATGTTTAAATTCAACGCTGTAATGTAGTTAATCTATATAGTTATAAAAAAATAACAGTATTAAGTAGGATCTACGTAATATAGCTAAATATCAACCATACTTGTTAAGTTCAGTTTCGCTCAGGCCTACACATTAAATAGATTGTACCTAAATATTTTAAAGTATACAATAAGTACCTAAACAAGTACATTGCAAATATTAAATTTTACAAATGCATTGCAAATTGATATTATTAGTTGCTCAATAAAAGCGAAAGCAACGAAACCGGCAAATAATGTTTACCCTTCAGTGAACATTTTTGCTAAAATTTGTCAGGCACAATCATAAATTCATAAAGGACATTAGATAATTGTAAATATGGTGCCATAAATACATAATGGTAAAGACTCATGAGATAAAAATATATATATAAATAATGGGATTAGAAGTAACTCATAGAACTTTGATGTAAGACAAGGAAATTATGTTGTTTTAATCTTAATTACTACTACAATGCAGTGATATTTGTTCTATTTTATGTATTTATTGTTTCTGCATCATGTACTTATTGTATTTTATGTTTAAACTAGTGTATAAAGAATAAAACATAATATATTGGGTAGGAATGTAATGAATTCGACACACGATATAACAATAATTAAATAATAATCATAAATAAGCTTTTGTATAAAAGTACTTCATGTGTAAATTTTTACGTTCAATCATCAACCAAAAGAAATATATAGACTTTAAAGTCAGACTCTTTTCCAATTTTAAAATAAGTAGTATGTTAATGTTTTAATTGTTTTAAGTATAAACTTTTATAGAACAATAATTTTATTTCTAGATCAGAGTTACCATGGCTTCAAAATGGGCTTAAAAGTAACATTGAAAACATTATATATACATTTTTAATAATATGTTATGTTTGTGTCCAGAAAAAATTATGTATTACCACCGAAAACCTAGAATAAAATAATATAAACTACGAATCTTTTAGGTGATATATAGATACAAATTGGTTGTTTTCGTCACGTGTAAATAATCCATAAAAATGACTCTTTTTCTTGTGACATTTATATGTAAAACTGGACTTTTTTTATGTACCTGTATAACATGCTGTTCCATATTTATTTTATGTTCGTATAAATTTCCGGCATATTTAA
Source organism: Agonopterix alstromeriana (assembly GCA_963924505.1). Taxonomy (NCBI): domain Eukaryota; kingdom Metazoa; phylum Arthropoda; class Insecta; order Lepidoptera; family Depressariidae; genus Agonopterix; species Agonopterix alstromeriana. Next base: position 8,642,026 of record OZ004670.1, read on the forward strand.
AACTATTTATAGAACTCTTGTTGAATGGTGTTTTCGTTATCTATTAAAATGTAGATACTGTATTTAGTATAGAAACCTATGAGAATAGGGCTCGTTGTTTCTTGACTGGCATTGGTCAGTTTTAAATTTGATGTTCAATGTCACCTAAGAAATATTTGGCCCATCTCATATCTATTGTTAACGTAAAAATGATCTCAAATTAAAGCTTCCTTGTGTGTATCTTTTATTGTTTCTCGGTGTTAGTACTGTATGTCTTTGCTGTTGTTTAAATACCATGTATCTTTGAAATGGTGACATTAACTTCCCTAAATATATGTTGAAAAAATTGAATCTTGTTTCAATATATATCCTGCAAAACCAATGCATTGATAATTATTTAAAACACTTGAAGAAAAATATCGTCCTTACTGAGTAATAAAATTAAAACTTGTCTATCATGTTTGGGTTGTAATTGTAACACCACTTGTAATCAATAAAAGAATAACGTATAAATAGGAATTTATTTAAAATTATGGACACAAGACTAAAATCTTAAATTAGGTAACACAGACACGTTATAATCTCTATATTTATCCTATCTCCAATCCTTAACCGAAATTAAATAGTAAAAATATGGTACATCAACTATAAATAGAAAAAAGGAAGAGTCAATTGATATAATTACTCTATCTTTAATGATAGATAGATTTAAATAACGTACTTATGAAGTATTACAGTTAACCCGCGACTTCGTCCGCACAAATAGACAACTGTTTGTCTATTTGTTTGGTTGTTCGAGTATCACGCAAAAACTACTGAACCGATTTTAATGAAACTTTTTTGTTTGATAGCTTATGATCTGACTTAAATTGTACGTCATGTGAATTGTACAGTTGCCAGTTTGTAAAGATCTTATTTTTTATTTTTAGTACTTGATAATCTATCTTCATTGAGTCTTACCACAACTAATTTTGTTACTTCATTGTCTGATTGTTGATGATTTGCTTTGTTGTTTCCACGTTGTTTATGGAGGCTACAAATTTGATAATTTGACAATTTCACAGATGCAGACAATTTCATTGGTGATTTCACAAACATCCATAATCTTTGATTAGGTAATAATAATAGGAGTAACATGGTCTAAGGAGTAACCTACGACACAGTCTAAATTGTGACAGACTCTCAGATTCACTGATCTGTGAATCTGTGATCTGTCTACCCTTCATGACTCTACCTAATGTACTTCATTCTGCCTAGGATAATCAGCAGTAATCAACATTTGAAAGGCTAATTCATATTTTATCTAGACCTGTGAACCGGTACCATATTTTGAAGAAGTTTATAAATAATGAGCATTTAAATATTAGACCTAAATTCTTCTTACAATCAACTGTAAGTGGTGATGGATCTGAGTCGTCTCGACTTGCCGGGGAATCCTCTAGCGTACGGAGGCTTCGCGTTTGTTGTCACGTAGTACACGCCACGAGCACTGGAAAGATAGATTTTATTAGTACAAGCGTTATCTATGGTTGTGATTAGAATTCTGATGTGCTGTAACTGCTCTTTAGCACGTAGGACCCTACCTAGTCAATCAAAGAATGCGCAACACTACCTAGTCAATTTAACTGACGAAGGCTAGGATGTTTTTGATGGTTTATTATAAGTATTGGTGCAGCTCCAGAGTTTCATATCAGGACCGTCTTATGCGGGGGCGCAAGGGTTACGTGGCACCAGGGCGCTGGGACCTAGGGGGCGCATGCCGTTCGCCTTTATACACTTACCATGAGTAATCTGCTAGTTTTGATAATTACTTAACAAACATTCATTATACCCATATTGTTTACAAATACTCATATAGGTTTCGGTACATTCAGCTTGCTCAGTAGCAACTTGCGATGTGCAAGACAATTTAGATAACTACAAAAAAATAATTGATGTTCTAATAAACTCGTGCAGCACATTCAGAGAGCGTCGAGCGAAAAAGGAAACCGAAAAATTTCAATTTGATGATTTTTGTTGGAAAGGGGGGCGCAGGCTGATTCTCGCACCACGGCGCCAAATATGGTTAAGACGGCCCTGTCTCATATAATGGGGATTAGCGAATGCGTTGACGACGACGATGATGATAATAAGCGAATACATACAGGGTGTGAAATTAAATGCGTTACAAATCAAACTGAACAACTATGGGACCAATAATGAAATGGCGAAAAAATAATTGGTTGTTCCATAGAAAGTATCAACTGCTACTCGACCCAAATGTTGACAGCTGTTTTTTTTGCGATTTCAATGTTGGTTCCGTAGTGAAAGTTGTTCAGTCTGATGGTCTGTAGCATCCCCTAAGTGTGTCAAGCATTTAAGTTTACACGCTGTATAAAGAAAGATAAAAAATCATAAAAAATACAGGGTTCAACTAAGAATGACCATATAAATATTCGATGTTTTTGGATCACAGAAAAATTTCAGAATAGCTAAATTTTTGATAAATACCTACTTAAATTTAAATAATTCAATTTCAGATTAAGCCCGGCTTGCACCAACATGTATATTATAGGCTTAAACGTATTTAGTGATAGTTCTATCCTTCACACTGCTCCTACAAATGACAGTGACAGCATCATATTTAAACATGTTTAAGTTATAATATTTTTTTGTGCAAGCCAGCCTTAATATTTGTGTCCCCGGATATTATTCAGAAAATAAATGCAATTTCTCAATACTATAATTACTTACTTCATCGCGACATGTTCACCCATGAGTACATATTCGGTATCTTTGGGTTCGCACCATCCGATGAGATACGAGAACAGGCTTGGACAAGGTCCCGCCCAAAATCCTGCTCGGCTGTTGATAGATTCTATGAAATATGGAGTTACTTTTGTGTGGTCGCATGACAAGGTTTCTGTAACAGATATAAATGTTTATGTTTCAATTTATGTTCAAATGTTGGACTATATAAATTGCTTATACATATTAGGCTGGAAAAATTTCGAGGATTACTGTATAAAAATCATTGACCTTTAAAAATTCATATCATATAGATGGTGGCGCCATCTGTTAACGTTACCTAACAAGTGTATGAAAGAGAGTAAACAGTTTAGTTCTAGCACCATCTACCCGGTGGGCAATGGAACTAAAATAGAATCGGTACTCTCAGGGGACCAGCCAACACTACATCTAGAATGGCGGTGTAGAGCGCTTCATTTTCATGTTATAAAACATGTGAAGTTCATAGTTCCGAGGTATATTACCAGATGGAGCTAAGGATACTATAGCACAGTATAATAAAGAGTATCTAACTACTTATAGCATACCATACCATACCATATGCTCACGACTATATTCTCCGAGGGGGTAGTCAGAGATATTCTGAAACCTCAGAACATCCACGTTTCACCAATAGTACCGAAACTCTGTCCAGTGTGACGGGGGGTGAGCCCGTCGCCACTTATAATGGACAGTGGGTACAATACATGCCTCGAAATTGAAGCATGCAGGTTTCCTCACGATGTTTTCCTTCACCGAAAAGCCAGTGGTGTTACAAATCGCACATAAATTCCGAAAAACTCATTGGTACGAGTCGGCCTGGACGGGGATCGAACCATCGCCTCCTGCATGGCAGGCAAGGTTACTCGCCACTGGACCACCACGGCTTTTTTTTAAATTTTATTACACTCGCTCTACAAATTAAAATATTATTTAATTTGAACTATATACCATAGAATCATGTCATAGTAAACTCTTTAAAGTTACAAAGTTTCGCAAAAGCTTAATTATGTTAATACAGACTATGACAAGGATCTGAGGTTATTTTACCTCAACTTGAGGCTTATTTGACTAGCATTGCAGCGCGAAATAGCGCTGTCGCACCATACTTAACTCCCTTTACCTTCCAGCACATGATACCTATGAGAGCAATCGAAGGTTCTACAGAGTCTTGTCGGGTTTTAAACTTACGGAAAATGGTATCATGAGCGCATCCAGGTTGGCTGGAGCCACCGTTGACGTAGAAATCAGCATGGCCATTGGGCCCCCACTGCCCAAGGATGCCAGCGCCCGTGTGCAGGATGTCCACGAAGAGGGCGTCCGTATGGTCCAGATCCCGGGAACGATTAGTGCCCATGTAGAAGAGGATCGTCGGGTCCAGTCCTGTACAGAAATATGGTTTTAATGTAATTGACGTTTCAGTCCAATCCATGTAAGTGTTTAGGGGATGCTTCAGACCATTCATCTCAACCACTTTTACTAAGGGACCAAATGGAAATCGCGAAAAAGAAATCAGGTGTTTCATACATCTTAGTCGAGTAGCTATTAGCGTTTTCTGTTGAACAACTGATTTCTTTTTCATGATTTTAAAATTTGTCCCATAATAAAAATTATTTAATTTGATGGTCTGTAGCACCCTCTAAAGTATGCAATGCATTTAAGTTTACACCCTGTATAGTAGGTACAATGTTAGGTTATTTTAATTTCTCATAATTACCAGTAATCCTTCCAAGCTTGCCATCGGACAGATGATTGGCGACGAGACCGAGAATATGCGCTCCGACACTGTATCCAATGGTGTGCACCTTTTCAGGTCGCACTGACTTCACAGGGTGGAACTGAAGGTACTCGACAAGCTGCGCAATGCACAGGCCTGCAAATCGTGGCGCCCACTCTATCTACAAAATGTAGAATTCATGCTTTAGTTTAGACCCTTCGAAACGGGAATGATGGCATAACGGGAAGGACGCTCATGAATAGCTGATGGCCTTGTAAATTAGGTACAGGGTCCCTTTGATCGACAAGTGAATGTAATAAAACCGGTCAAGTACGAGCCGGGCTACTCGCGCACCGAGGGTTCCGTACCACACCACCACACAACATAATATTAACTTAAAAAAGTTTTATTTTCTCCGGGACATTTAGCGCGACACCGATTCACACTTGGCCGGTTTTTATTATTTGTTGTCATACTGTAGAGTTTGATCTATAAACACACCAAGTTTGACGCTTGTATGTATTACCGTTTTTACAATAGAGCGAGAAGAAAAAACGTTGTTAAAAACTAGTTACTTGTATGAGGACCCCACTTAATTTTTTACTTTTTGAAATTTTGTTATTTGTTCACAAATCCGCCATAATGACGCATATTCTGTGAAAATTTCAACTATCTAGCTATTACGTTTCAAAAGTTATAGCCCTAAATAGGTAGGACGGACGGACGGACAACGTAGGCTTAGTAATAGGGTCCCGTTTTCACACTTTGGGTACGGAACCTTAAAAATGATAATCCAAATACAATGTACATTCGATTACGCACCTACGTAGATTATTCTACGCTGTATAATCCTTATTAAACTTAGCTTTAGTATGGAGTAGTAAATCAAAAAACAACCGATACCTCAAATGTACAAGGGTATCTAGTTTCTAAGTCATTAAATAAAGTAACCGATATACTAGTATTTTGCTCACTAAATTACACGATTTTTTCACCCATGTCATTCCACTGCTGAAAGGGCCCTTTAATCCTTCAATCTTAAGGTTTACTTTATATTAAAATTAATACTTAGTAAGTAACCTAACTTAATTTGTAAGATTTTTATACCTATCAATTAATGAAAAACCTGAAGTAGTTAAATCAAAGATAACCTAGCATATTGTTAATTAAAAATGTATTAATCAAACTTTAATGTTTACTTAAGTTAGGTACTAAACACTTACTGCATCTTAGTTGCAAACATGTTTTGACAAACCTGTCGAGTTCGTTAAAATAAAACAGTCACTAACACCTAAAGTTTTATTGAAACCGAGCATTAAGGTAGGTACCTACTTACCTCATAATCAACTCGGTAGTTAAATTAAGTTTTAACAACTTTTAATTGCATTAACAGTTTCAGACAGCAAATGAACCAAACGATGATACTGCTGATTCAAATGACTCTACAATATAGAGCCTAGTGCGTCCAAGATAGCTAGGTTAGGTATTTTATCTTAAATGGTAATTAATCTTGTATATTTTTAGTACTTCGTTTTTTTTTTAATATTGAGGAATAATATATATTTTTTTTCATTATAAAGTTTAAACGGCTCAAACAGCTTTAAAGAGTACTACAGCATAAGCATGCATAATTATATGCTCACGACTGTATTCCCCCAGGTGGTAGTCAAAGATATTCTGAAACCTCAGAACATCCACGTTTCACCAGTAGTACCGAAACTCTGTCCAGTGTGACGGGGGGTGAGCCCGTCGCCACAGAGTACTATAATATCTCTAAAACCGCTTGTCACAATCACGGAGCTATCTTGGACACACGAAATAGTTTGACAGATACCTGGCTAAGACAAGGTTCCTTGACCAGCGACCCGTAGTCCACAATAATGATATTATAGTTCCCCCTGGTAAAGTAGGCCTTTCTCATATCCGTGCTTGGGGACAGGTTCCTGCCGCCACCGAAGCCGTGGACCACGACCTTGGTGGGGTGCTTAGTGTTAAACTTGGAGTACGTCAGTGAGTCGTTGTCGAGGGTGTTTAAGAGTTCTCCTTTCTCTTGGGTCGACCTGGAAAATCACAGAGTATCACGTTGATAAATATTGATCGGTGACAGTGCATCTAATGGCTGAAATTATTGGCTGCTATAATTGATTAACAAATGAACATAAAACCTGAAAACTGATTGTAGAGAATCGATACTGGAGTTTCTAATCAACTGTTATTTTGCGTTTATTTGTTAGTGAAAAGTAGGTTTATGCCCAGCAGTGGATTTGATTGATAGATGAATTAAAATTAACAATGGATGTGAATGTTTTCTTGTTATTAGGGCTAATATAAAGCTTTCAACAACTGTATTTATGTTACCGTCAAAACTTGGCTTTTATCATTAATTAGAGTTTATCCGCGACTTCGTCCGCACAAATTATATACCCGATTTTAAGTCAGATCATAACCTATAAAACAAAAAAAGTTTCATCAAAATCGGTTCTGTAGTTTTTGCGTGATGCTGTTACAAACATACAAACAAACAGACAAACAGACAGATAAAAAGGGTGATTTGGAGTCCGGGATACCTAAAAACCATATCGTAATCTTTTTCATATAAATATTTTCAATGTACAGACACATTTCTGTTACAGTTTTATAATAGTTTAGATTAGATTAGATTATTATAACTCATGAAATGAGTCACATTCGAGGCTTTTTTTTCTGCCGTATGGAATCCGTTATTAGGTACTTGAAAGACAGTTTTTGTAAAACTTTTACGTCGAGGATAAGTTTTATCTGTGGTTTTATGATATTCGATACATATTGAGATGTTATTGTACATCTAAACCCACCTGATTATGAACCTTTCCAGAAAATTTCCAACATCTAAACTCGAACAGTATTTTTCATCTATCAAATCTCTCTCACGGCCCAATGTCACGAATTCGTCATAAAGTTAGGCTTACTCTACGCATGTCTTATGTTATGAAACGCTTTATTAAAATATTCAAGCTTTGTCATTTCCGCAATCCGGTTCCATTTCGTACTCGCTGTCTCACTATAAATCTAAATACCTACGAAGTCCCTCTAATCAAACCACTCTCGTGCTTATGTTAAAGAAATAAGGTTGATGCTAGAAGAGTTATTTCGTGTAATGTGCTGTATTGACCAACTGTTGCAAAACGCACGTTGCACTCCATATTATGGCGATGAGCAAACAGATGTTATTATTATTGTACTAATTTACCAACCTGGTGTAAAGATAAAACTGCATTCTTGGATGTGGACATCGATAAGGTGGGGGGATGCATGACGTTGTGTTCAAGATATCTTTCACCGACTGTGGCTTCGCTCGACCACTTGGTTCCTGCTGGCTCTCTGACACTGAAAAGTGAAGAGTATAATTTTAATAATGAAGGTTAGCGTTTCATAATAACACATATCATAATATTAGCTGAAGGCCTAAAACTAAGGCCGAATATAAAACTGCGTTTAAGACCTTCGGTTGGTATTTAATAATTTGTTTGATGATTATACAAATTTGAAAATTGCGGTCGCTCACAGTGCCATGGTGTAGTCAACATCAGAATTCAGAAGTTGATGAATTTTACAAATATAATTTGAAATAGAAATAGAAACATTCTTTACATCTCATTCTTTCATTTTATCTTTTGTTTATATTCTTTTTTTTATGTTGTCTTTATTTATTTATTTTGTTATTTTATTCTTTTTTTGTAATATTAATATTTACATTATGTCATCATTGACTTTTGATGTTGAATGTACAATTAAAACTACCAGAGTTTTTGGTGCTCCTGACGCTATCTAAAAAATGTTTATAAAATTAAATACTTAAGTGTAATTTTAAACATAATTAAAACCAAGCAACAGAGCGGATCTTATGTTACAAATGTGTAGAAAAGTTAAAATGGAAGCGTTTTTTGTAGTTAATTCACGTTAAAAAACAGGAGGTTACCTATTTATTGCACCTGTTCCGATTGCCGTTCTATCGAAGCTTATTAAAAGAGTAGCTGAAGAACTCTATGTTTAATCTAAAAAATTGAAACGATGTTCGTTGGTAAGCGTATCACTTGAGAACGCTTGGACAGATCGGGCAATGTTAAATATTCGTAATAGTCCGAATAAGGGTTAGAAGAATAGTTGTCCCGAAAATGGGAAAATTCGGGAAAAAACTGAAAGTGTTTTTTTATACATGCGTAATTGTCATTTGACAGCTGATTCGACAAAGAACGTATATCGGGTAAGCTTTAAAATATCCTCATCATCATCTCGGCCGATAGACGTCTACTGCTGGACATAGACCTCCCTCAAGCATCGTCACAACGACCGGTCCTGCGCTGCCCTCATCCATCGGGTTCCCGCCGCCTTCACCAGGTCGTCGGTCCACCACCTTCATCCACTCGAAAATTCTTCGGCTCCATCGGTCATCCGTTCTACGAGCAATGTGCCCCGATCATTGCCACTTTAGAATATAATTTTTAGTATTACCCTATAATACCTACAAGTACTATTTATACAATGCATGATGATAAACACTAGATGTCCTGTCATACTAGCGATCCCATAACGGTAGCAGTGTTTTCCTACATTATTATACAATATGTTACGCACCTAGGTACTGACGATGTACTGTTCACATCCCAAAATAGCAAGTGTGATAAGATAAAGGCACTCAATTCCCACCAGTCTAAAACAATATATCTCATTCTCATAGAATTCCTCTACTGCACGTAACATAGATCTGGCTTCATTTTAAAATTACCATAAAAACCAATCAGCGCGTAGGCATTCCCATCATTAACTCTGCCAACTGCATACAACGTAAGCATCTTTTATGTAACACTACACGTTAAATGTTTCTTTTATAACATTATACACTAACCATTATATACTGAACCATTGACACGTAGTGTGCTATTGTTGATAGAGATCAACTTTAACAGGTTGTATTGTAAACGAAGAAGCACGAAGTTGTGACAAATTGTGATAGGTCACAGCGCTTTCACTGATCAATGAAGTAAAGAATGTATGTACTTTCCATTGACAATTGCAGGTTGACATGTAATTTAGTTGATAACTGCTTGTTAGTTGTTAAAGAAGTGCGAAGAAGGAGTTAAAGGGTAGGTTAGGGTAAGTATAGGGTGAGGAAATGTCTTGGTAAAGACAGAGTACAAAATTCAGTTAATGAGGCATTTTAATTTTAAAAAAAGGCCTATCACACTGGAAGGATGGCGTTACAATCGCGACAATCTACCAGATCGAAAGTGTTTAGTGTTTTTCTCGATTACCTAATTTTAGGGAAGTTATGTGCAACATACGAACATTTTCGGTGCTATTGCGTATTTATTTATAAGCTAGTTTATAAGCAACACCTCCTGTCAGACATGAAGCAAACCATAGACAAACAGCACTTTAACTGCCAATGTGACAGGTTTATCAGTAATTTTAATATTGCCATCTACTGACTTTTCGATTTACTAGTCTTGGAAAGCGCCTCATAGATATTGTCTTTGAAAAAAATTTCACTATAGATTATAAAAACAATGCTCTCTCCCTCTGTTTACTTTTTCTCAGACCTAAGATAAAGCAAAAATGGTTACTAATGCTAAACCTTGCTTAGTAATTACCAAGAAAAAGAAGCTAAATTAGTTTGTCCGTCTGTCCTAGTTTTGACAAGATAAAACGTCGTCGGCAAACATTTTCTACTGTAATTTGTTCAAATTAAGAGTGCCGGCATGGTTTTACAGGGTGATCTGTCATAATGTCAACTCATAATGTGCACTGTTTCATGTAAATCACATTGGTTGTTCCATAGAAAACGTCAATGGCTACCTGACCCAAATGGATGCAATAGTAAATATTTTACGTTTTCGATATTGGTCTCATAGTGAAAGTTGTTCAGTTTGAGCGTCTAAAGCAGTTTGGTGGTTATTTAATATGTAGGTAACGCTTTTAATTTTAGACCCTGTATAAGTTGCAGCATGAAAGTGTAGCGCAAAACAAGCCGAGCTATTACTAAATGTGTATCTATGTTATATCAATCTTATTGTATAACTACCTGATTCATTCGGTATCAAATCAACACGGTAGTTTTTAGCAGTACTAAGAGATTATGCATCTAAATATTTAGTGATTAATTTTAGACTATAAGATGCATGAGCATCTTAAGCAATTTAAAAATAATAAAATTAAAAAAAAAAAAAAATATAACAATAACACATACACACATACACAACTACACACCACACATATTATAATTATTATTATTTATTATTTAATTTTATTTTTTAATTTTTTTCTTTGCAATTTTAAGTAATATTATTTTATCTATGAAGATAAAAAAATATTACTTAAAATTGCCTTGTATAGTCAAAGTACGTTACTGACCTTGTAGACGATATAATTTATGATACTTACTCAATACCCTACAGTTCAACCATAATGCAGCCCACTGCAGTTAAATTGATAGGTACCTTATCTAGATATCCAAATCATAATTCATCACGCATTCCGATATTGATGAAAATTACGCAAACCGGCATCGGCACGCGTGGTCGGGTAACATAATAACCGTAGGGTATACTTAATAGAGTTATTTACAACTGCAATCACAGTTTGTCATACAAATCGGACGTTTTGAAACAGCATATCCAACATTTTTCAAGCAAAGGTCACTTGCTACATCACTTGACCTTCAGTTATTTAGCGGGACGCTGAGAAGTTTTATAATGACATGAATTAATGTATTGTGCTGTTTAAATGCAACATTCGTGGATGTTACTTATTTGCATATTGGCAAACTGCAGGACATAGTGGCGAATGCGAATTTTAAGTTATTCTTTGAATATTTATGCACGCTAGCCAGCAGAAGTGTTAGAAGGAATTTATCGAGAAATTATAATCTTTTGCGATCCCATAGTCTTGCTATCCGCTAAGTAATAATGCCAAAATGTTTATTTCACATGTTCCAATTTTTAAACCTATGGTAATAAGTAAATTGATTTGACTTGAAATTTCGAACCATTTATGACTACGAGTATTATGAATGCGATTGAGTAATGTTTCGGCATTACAGTTATCCCTATAGGCCACATTTCATCTTAATCTTAACTATTATAAAACTGTAACAGAAGTGTGTCTGTACATTGAAGATATTGACATGAAAAAGATTACGATATGGTTTTTAGGTAACCTGAACTCCTAATCAACCTTTTTTAGAATTTTTGTCTGTCTGTTTATCTGTCTGTTTGTTTGTATGTTTGTAACAGCATCACGCAAAACCTACTTAACCGATTTTGATGAAACTTTTTTGTATGATAGCTTATGATCTGACTTAAAATCTGGTTTATTATTTGTGAGGACGAAGACGCGGGTTAACACTAGTTACCTATAAAACCATTTTATCCTGATTAAGAAACATCGATCTATCTATCCAAACATAAATTTTTATCATTTAGGTATAGGTATTAATAGGACCATTAGGGTATAATTTTTTCAATGCTTAATTCAATATCTAAATTGATAAAGATACCTCAAATGATTAAATTCTAACGTGACTTCTATAATAGGTATGCTAAGTAAATAGTAATTACATCCTAAAGTTAGTATATAATGAGCAACAGCTGTCACTTAGTCGGCAACTTTGTGTTGATGTTGCAATACTTGTTATAGTCCGGTTCGTAATTGCGTAAAGTATGAAACGGGTTCGTATGAAAGCGCATCTTTTTTTGTTAATCTAATATACGTTTAACGTAATCTGTATACCTATAAAATGCAATCTCTTGTCCATCTTTCTAACCGCAAATAACACGATAACGATGAAATGATGCGGTTCTGACATTTAGCTTTGGGTCATTTTTGATGATTTTTGTAAATTCACTAAAAGACGTGACATGGCGCCAAAAAGAAATAAATGGGTATAATATTGCAACTCTTGTTACGTGAGACGAACGATTTTGTAGCGAAGGAAGCGTTAACCTTTGTATATTTCAACGAATTATCCAGTATAGTCGGTAAGTTCTCATGAATGAGGAAAAGTTACGTCGTCTGTCAGTATTGAAACCGGAAATCACGTCGGATAAATCCATATTTAAATGGCTTGCTTTTGTTTACAAATTAAAGTAAGTTATGTCGTGTCATGTAGAGTCATATATACATACCTACATAAACTAGTGACCGTAATCCCTTTCGGGGTGGTCAGAAACATTGCTACAAGTAACAACTTTCTGTTTAAAAATGTAGTAGTAGCTAATGCTCACATATTTGCAATTTAAGTTTCAAGATGGAATGACGTCTCAAGTAGTGAGAGTTGGCTAGAGTTTTACCCAAACAACTCATAAGAAACTTTTAATCCCTTAGTTACCTCATGCGACACCCATGAGAAGAATTGGGGTGGTCCATTCTAATCTTATACCACACCGAACGGCATGTAGAGCCAAGGATATTAATTGTAAGCTACCTACTTATCCACTGCGGTTTAAGTTTTCAAATAATTCAATGTTCTTAAATGTAACTATTTCCGCGGTGGAAAATAATTAATTATGCAACGATTCTGAGGCCTAAATAAAAAGTCATGGCCTAAATAAAAGCTGTAAAAGTGATTTACAATAACTTTACTCAATGTCCTGAGCAATAAATAAATAATAAGTGTTTTATTTTAATTATTACATAGTTTTACACCCACTTGCAGAAACGCTAATTAAATGTAATCCTCCATTAAATCGATTGCTGTCACTTTTTGTCTTGTTGACGTAGTAAAAGCTAGCAAGAGATTTAATGGAGGATTAACTTTAATGAGCGTTTCTGCAACTGAGTGTCTGAAGCAAAGGAAGGGGACCGATCGCGCTAAATAATATGAAACGTCATTGGACCGCATGCGAATCACAACTTTTTACACATTCGGTATCGCGTTAATAATTTTACAGCTAATGCCAACCGTTTGACAGATCGCTCAGACTTTTAAAGTTCTCAATCACATATGTAGTAAATAAGTCAAGTTCCGTATTAAGCACAGTTGAATAATAACTGGATTGCACTATGATTAGAACTGAAATTGAATAAAGATTATACTTCGATGTTTTAAATTAGCGCGATTGGCAATTGTTTGCACAAAACATTTCCGCAAACATCTCAACACAACCTCTCTCCAGTGTTTAAGATTTATGTTACAACTAAAAAAGTTACAAAACTAACGTAACAAAGGCTAAAAAATGTAAGCAAATAGTATAATATATTAGGCATCAGACATAACCGGTACCTAACGGAGAGTTACGCAATAATAAGTCGGTCGCCTCACTTTAGCCAAGCGAAGTTGGTCGCTCGCTGGTCGGAAGTATGCGCGCGCGCATTTGCGGAACTAAACGTAACTCGGTTCACGATTAGAGTAACTTTTTGGAAGGGAAACAATAGAAGTCGAATAAAAGCTGACCACTGTTTAAATAAATGAATACGTGAGATTTTTTAATTTTTACCTCGATGTTTTTTGCCAAATCGCATATTGCGGGTATTTTTATAGGACAAAGCCCCTAATCTGGCCCCTGACGTTTGTCATTCCCGTAAATAGGCGCATACCTATTGGAGAGTATTTTTAATTAAAATTAACCTATTTATCTCTTTCGTTGTTATATTTAAGAGGATACAACCGTTATCGCGCTCTATACAAACGAAGTTAAGGACATTATCCAATTAAACTAATTACCGTACCTTTGGTTTGTCAGATTTTCTTAAAATAAATTAAAATTATAGTTTCTAAATTACAATGGCTCAAAGATATCCATACAAATCTTAAATTTATTAATCCTAGCATTGATATATTTTAACGGAAATCTGACACGGAGATTAGTTATTGAGATCTTGATTAAAAGAAATCATTGACTTTAATTGGTTATATTGAAAAAAGGATCTAACTTCGTTTGTATGCAGCGCGCTCAGGCGCTTTGCAAGGACTATCGTCTTAAGTTTGTATTTTATTTGGTATAATTGATTGATTCCTGGATCCGATTTCATAGCCTAGTACCTATATAGCCCGACACAATATGGGAATTTTCTGGGCGAGCGCGCTATATCTTCGACTTCATGAGCAAATACACCCGAAATTACGTGAAAAAAACTCGCTTCTGGATTATTTTTAACAGCGGATTAGTTTATTCGCAATTTCTTAGTTGCTTATTGTCGTACTGACTCCTGACCTGAACCACCACTAAACATCACTTTTGCCAGTCATTGTTTTATTTCCACAATTTGTGTACCACATTATCTACATTTGTAATGTGAACGAGGAAAACGCGCAGCTTACCTAGTGTTAAGTAAAACTAAATAATGTCTTACGCAATCTTTAACTGAGAACTGTATTTTATGATTTTTACTAGCTGGATAGGGCTCTGCTACGCTTTAAATTCCCACGTAATAATTCCTACACATTTTATGGTGACCCTATTTTAATCTTCCACCTCGATTTTCCTTCCTTCCTTTAGGTTTAGGAGTTGAATTTTGAATTACAATTTCTTATCGAGTAGATATGAAGCCAAGAAAAAACACGAACCAAATTGCAAGTTTCCATTGTGACTCAATACTCGAAATCGTGAAATTCCATAGTGACTCAAACGTTTTCAAGTGATTTTGGATCCCTTTTTTTCTAGAGTCACTTTAAAAGTTAATTTGCTAAAATAATTAATGATGACACTGAATAAAGAACGCTTGATAAGCTTAAGGGACACCTTTTCCCAACAGTGGGATGAAAAAGGATAAAAGAAAAAGAAAATTTCCAAATGATTCAAGTCCTTAGACTGTGCTAAAATTTTAAAGACGTGATAAATGCTTAACGAAGTACCTATGTAAACAAATTACCTATTAGGTAAATGTGCGTACTAACTTTCAGTTGATATAGGTGAACAACTGTTTTGAGCTTGTTATCGAGAAAACGTTAACAAAAACGATGTGTCAATCCTTAGTCAATCATCATTGAGGTCAATAAATGTTTTTTTTTTCTTTTGGCGCCCGAAATGAATTATTTTATTGTTTGTTAGGTTGAAATGAATCGTAAATATATCGTTAAGTAATATCTACGATGTCTGCGACCACAATAAAAATTTTTGGTATTAAAATGTTTTTGGGTGATCAAGTTTATTTTTATTTGCGTCATTGCTGACCGCATATTTTACTCTAATTAGGCAAGTAAGTTTGCAGCTCGTTTTGACGCAAGTGAACGGGAAGGTCGCACTTATGTTGAATAAGTAAAAATAATAAGTATCAACGAAAAGTGTTAAATAAGTTTATAATTAACTAGAGTTTACCCGCGACTTCGTCCGCACAAATTATATACCAGATTTTAAGTCAGATCATAAGCTATCAAACAAACAAAAATCGGTTCAGTAGTTTTTGCGATATGCTGTTACAAACAAACAAACATACAACAATTCTAAACAAGGTTGATTTGGAGCCCGGGATACCTACAAACCAAATCGTAATCTTTTTCATTTGCAAGTAAAAGATGTACAGACACACTTCATTAATAGGCTAGCATGAGTTGATGATAATCATGAACCATTATGAGGTCAAATATTCATATTCATTTATTCATGCAAAATTATATGGTACTCACTATGCTGTTACTTCTTAATATGCTGAAATTTTTAAGGGGATGATCAGACCGTCAAACTGAGCAACTTTCAAATGGCACCAACATCGAAATTGCGAAAAAAATCTGCTGTTCCATACAAAACTACGTTTTAAAAAGTTTTCGATGTTGGTTCCATAGAGAAAGTTGTTCAGTTTGATGGACTGATCGTCCCCTTAAAAATTGTCAGCGTATTAAGAAGGACCCTGTATATCCGAAGTCAAGTAGCGTGCATGCATAGCCTTATGATATATTATTATAGGTATGAATGGCGAAGAACCACGAGAGGTACGAGTGCCTATGTCAAGATCGTAGCCTTTGGGTCAGCAGCTAATTTTGTAATGGTTGTTGGGCTGCTAACATGCTGCATGTTTCATGATATAATTTCATTGATTCCGCTTCGGAAGGCATCTAAAGCCTTTAGTTCTGGCTCTTTTTACCCGACTGCGACAGAAGGAGGGTTATGTTTTTCGAGCGTATGTATGTATGTATGTATCTATGTATGTATGTATGTATGTATGTATGTTTGTATGTCTATTTCTTTGGCACGGCCTACAGCCTAAACGGCTTGATGGATTTTAACGTATGGGGTGTCATTGGATTTGTAAAAATCGTGAGAGTTACATAGGGTATATTATTTCAAGATGGCGTCTACAAATTAAAAAAGAGAGAGGGAATAAACAATTTTTTGTTGTTAAAAATTACAATATGGGTATCAAATGAAAGCTAGTGATCAGACGATTCCAAATATATAAATATTATAGTACTTTTATGTTACCGTTTCGACACAAGACTAAAAAGTATGAAATAAACTAAATTATTAAGATAAACAAAAAACCCGACTGCATTAAAAACCTATTAACTGAAAAGAGAAAAACAAGCTCTAAAATCACTAATCAGCTATAACACCTGTATTTAAGCTAATATAATTTGAATGTTATTAGGTAGGTATTGCAGGCGGGGTCAAAAATAACCAACCAAAAATCTCCTTTGTCCCCGTTTGCGATACCTACCTAATAACATTCAAATTATATTAGCTTAAATACAGGTGTTATAGCTGATTAGTGATTTTAGAGCTTGTTTTTCTCTTTTCAGTTAATAGGTTTTTAATGCAGTCGGGTTTTTTTAACCCCCGACAAAAAGGTGTTCTAAGTTGGACGCCTATGTCGATCTATCTATCTGTCTGTCTGTCTGTGGCATTGTAGTTCCCAAACGAGTGGACCGATTTCAATGCGGGTTTTTTTATAGAAAGCTAATTTTTGCGAAAGTGTTCTTAACTTTGTTTCATGAAAATCGGTTCAGCTGTTTTCAAGTAAAATTAAACCCCTAACGCTAAAACAGACATTTAAAAAGTAAAAAATAATTAGGTCACCTATTATTATATTAGATTTTTAAATTACTTTTTAAATCTTTTTAACTTTAAGATATTTAAGGTAAATTAAAGTGTCGGGGACCTAATTTGAGTGTCAAAAAAAAAATCAATGGTCATTTCGTAGCAATATTTTTCTCTTTTTAAATGTCTGGTTTTTAGCGTTGGGTTTTTTTTTAAATTTGTAATTAAATGATAGACGTCTGGGAACCCAGAGCTTTAAAAATCGTTACAATTTGTCGTACATATCATTCGATAAAAGCAAGAATTGATTCCTTATTTCCTTCTTTTATTTAATATTTGGGACTTCACGCAGTCACAAAAATCTACAGGTAAATGCACAAATCCATACATTATCACTGCGTTGTTTTTTATGATTTTTCATGTCTAAATCATATCATTAGATAAAATTTTATAGTACTTAACAACCTAATTATTTAGATCAGTTCTTGTGTAGGTATAATACATGAATTATCTAGTTAAGGTGTTGCCGTATCCTATATTTCCTGATAAGATAATGCTTTTTTCCGAATGATGATTAATTTATACCGGGTCCAACTTAATATGCTGACGATTTTTTATACATCGCTCATCTGGTGGAATAACCGCACAATTACATTATTGAAAATTTTACAGGAAAAGGGTTTAAAGGTTCACCCTCCAAGATTGGCCCAATTTTTCGTCAACGAAACAATAACACTGCCATCTAGCGAAAACGACTGGCTATACAGTCGTGAGTTTATTCCTTCAGATAAATATCCACCTAATTAATAACTCAATTTTGGAAAAGACTGCAATTGTGTGGTTATTCTCCCGGATGAGCGACATGATCTAAATCGCGAAAAAAATAATTAGCTGTCTCATACATTTGGGTCAATTAGAATTGCAGTTTTGTATGCAACAGCAGGTTTTTGTTTGCGATTTCGCCGTTTGTCCAATATAGAACGTAGTTCATGTTGATGAGCAGATCATTTAAAAAAACCCTTAAAACACCGTCAGCATATAGTGTTACAGTGGTGTGCAGCTAAGTAAGTTTGTTGAAGCTCAACTCAACTCAAAATTGTTTTTTCAAAATAATGTCACGTATAATAATAATGTTCTGATGTCAATTTGTTGACTCTCCAAGTGTTGGCTTATTCCCACAAAGATCAGCGCTGTTGATAAATAGAGCGTTGACCGAAGGACAATACTGAAGTTTATTTGAATAATTATTCGAACTGTATTCTATAAACGACTGCGTCTGCGCAACCGACTGTCAGAAGAAACACAAAATTTGTACACAATTTTGTTCTTTATACGTTGTTGATTTTAAATCTGTCAGTTTGTTTGTGGTACAACTTTTTGATCAAAAATATGTGTTACCTAACTACCTATTGTTTGGTTATAGTTGTACCTGTGCGTGATTGTCTTTAAAAAGGAGAAAAAAATATTCGTTTACTTACCAGTGATTTTCAATACAATAATTCCAATCAAAAACAAGCACTTTACACAAGTTATCATGTTTTTAAACAAATCAGTTTAAAAATATAAAACTATTTCTCCAGCCTTAATACTAGCAACAAAACCAGCTAAAGTATTTACACTAATTTATATTTTTTCGATCACAGAATATTATCACATTAGATTTTTTAAAATAAAGCTGTTACCGCATTTTTCGTCAACTGTAAGGAAAAATCATAAGGCTTTTTTTTCTTAGGTCTGAGGAACCCTTGAGCGCGTGCAGCGCGTGCGTAAACCATGTGGTAACTGACGGCGAAAGTGTCTTGTATTATGTTGACCCTCGTCAAGCAGGCAGGCTTCTGGCTTCCCCTCTCGAATAAAAATACTTCGCGAATTCGGTCATCCTTCGCATAATGACTTAAGTCAGACACGATGATTACTTAACCAGTAATTATGCGCCTCATAACTATGTATTATGGTGAATCAATAATCGATGACATATAGACAGTTTTTTGGACGTCCGCTTTTGATTGCAATCGATTTTAAAGTTCGACTTTGTTTAAATGCTTTATGTTGCATTCAAACAAGCAAAACATACATTAATTTACGTGTTAACAAACTGCAAATTTGTAGCAATACGATTTTCAAGTTTGTATGAAAATAGTATTATTGTTGTGGCTATACAGAGTGCTACAAGTGGTGGCTAATATGTGGTCATATTTGAAAGTACCTTTGATTCACTATGGAGCCGAAATCGCAATCGCAAAATAAAATCAGCTGTTCCACACAAAACTGAAATGCCTACTCGACTCAAATGTATGGAACAGCTGATTCTTTTTTCACGATTTTTATATTTTCTCCATAGTGAAAGTTGTTCAGTTTGATGGTTTAAAGCACACCTTTGAATTTGATCACATCTTTTTGTAACACATGTCCATGATTCCTTTTTGTATAATTACGTACGGTAGCTTATTTAATAGAAATTAACTAGGTAGAATTATAGTTTTACTACATCACGACATAATCATTACTATCGATAGAATAGATTTGTTACCTTATTGTCTACAAGAACGAAAAATAAGTGGTTCTCCATGAGATCGTAGAAAGGCGCAGCAAAAGAAGCAAACAATAGGTGTTATCAATTCACTCAGTCTCAATCACGTACAAACTAAAGTAGATAAATCGCTCACATGAACAAATTTTGTAGATGGATGAGGATATGATCATAACCATAGGAAGTTGGAATAGGTATTGTCTATACCTGGAGAGTAGACTGCCTTACACGCGTTGAAACATGATAATACTCCTTGGCGGTAATGTTCGTCCTTCTTTCGTAAAATCCCGTTGTTTCTGACGTCAACTTTGCCCCTCTCTAATACAACGACAAAAATTGATAGAAAGGGATAAACGTAAAATCAGAAACATCGACGACGGGCTTATGTCAAAGTTAAATTAATGGATAGGCGATTACACGAACATTTCAAACCAGAAAAATGAGGCAAAACAAATGAATGGTATACTTCAAATTTGTACCGAGATGACAGACAATTGTGCTAGTTTGTGTGGACCAATTGCACTAGTTGTGTGCTTCAATTTAACGCGCTTTAAGCCTATCCATTAATTTTACTTTGATCTAAGACGACGGGCACGTACGAAAGAAGTACGAAAGAAAGACGAACATTAACGACCGCCATCGCCATGGTCAATTTTCGTGTTTCCATGTAAGGAGGTTGTGGATCCATTGGTTATAAATCCATGATCATAACTTAAATTCACTTGAATAAACTTTTTGTTGCATCGTTAAAGATAGAATATAATTAATTTAAACGTTTTCCTCATTCAATCAGTATCCTTGTGGCGTGAATTACCCAACTATTCTGTAAAGGAGACGGATTTCGATCGACATCGATACAGACCTACCTTTCACATTCGTTGCGATTGCATCCATCTGACATTGTTTGACTTCAGTAGAAAAACTCGGCAAAGGTATAGTCAGATTTTAGGGTTCCGTACCCAAAGAGTGAAAACGGGACCCTATTACTAAGCCTAAGTTGTCCGTCCGTCCATCCGTCCATCTGTCCATCTGTCCGTCCGTTCGTACTACCTATTTAGGGCTGTAACTTTTGAACCGTAATAGCTAAACAGCTGAATGTGCGTTATTATGGCGGATTTGATAACAGATAATAAAATGTCAAAAAGTTTAAATTTAAGGAGGGTCCTCATACAAGAAACTAGTTTTTCTATCTATAACTCTATCGTAAAAATGGTAATACATACAAGCGTCAAACTTGTTGTGATTATAGAGCAAACTCTATGCTAAAGGTCCCGGAGAAGAAGAAATGTTTTCTAAGTTAATATGTTTGGTGGTGTGGTACGGAACCCTCGTTGCGCGAGTACTCGACTCGCACTTAACCGGTTTTATTTTAGCAATCTTAGGCCCGTTTTACTATAACAAAACTCAAATAATCGCAAAGTTCGTATGTCACCTCAAACACATCGCCAACGCATGGGATTTTTTTTAAATGTTTCACCCTAGTAATGCTTATACTACTAGATGATCTGAAGCAACCAAGAAGTTCTTGGTCAGTGGGTGTATACATATGTATAGGTGCGCGCGCTGTGCGCGTTCCCCTTTGCAACGCGATAAGAATGATAATAGAAACAAAATTTATACTTAACATGACGGCCCCGAGTTTTAGCTTCGAAATCGAAATTATCTTCGCAATCAAATGTATTAAATATCATAACGTTCTTCTTTATCGATACTTCTTAAACCTAGTCAAAAGTATGCATTTAACCAAGATTAAACCAACGAGATATCGATTTAAAAAAGAAAACAGATGCAGTAATTTCGAACAATCGGTCATACGAGTATCCTTGCTCGGTACGGTATCGTACTATACGATAAAGCTATGTGCGAAAATAATAGCGAGTGAGCGACCGAGTGATCAGGTCGGAGTCACCACTGTGGAGGAACTATTGTGGAAGGGTCCTCCGGTGAAAAGGGAAGATCTTCCGCCAGGCTAGGTGTGAAGCCTGGGGAGCGGCCGTGGTCCAACAGATCTTAGTTGGACCTTGTATATGTATCGAATCTCTGTGATTATTTCTCTTGCGTGATTCATGTCTTGTATACGATTGTGAACCTTATGTGTAGCGGCTAACGGGTTACCAATGTGACGTCGCCAGTTGTCTTACGTACAGATTTTGCGAGTGCGACCGTAGCGCCATCTGTTAGCTTCGTTGCTATAACTTGTGGGTGTTGACGTCTGTGGCAAGTCCCCGCAATAGGTTGGTATGAATATTGCTCAATATATGGATGTCAACTAATGACACCCGTAAAACTGCAATTCCAATGCAGTGATAACATTTCGTAACGTAATTGAGGATAGCTACAAGGATGTTGGGAAAGTCGGTGTGTCCGTCTGTCTGTCACAGTTACCGCTTCTTTAATGTTACAAGTAAATTGTTCAAATTTGAGAGAACAATGGGAAAATAGAATTGGTCGTGGATTGTCGATTTCGTAACACAAATTGTTCCATTTTGAGAGACTTGTTTCGCGAAAGGATTTTTTAAATATTAAGGCGTATTTAATTTTTCATGGCTAACCAGTAACAAATTAATTGCGCAATTGAATGTTAATTAAGCTACAAGGCGTTTTCATTAAAATAAAAATTGTTCAAAGACATTGGAAGGATCTTATAAAAAGTTAGCCGTCAGATCTTTTGATCTGACAAATTGCTCCCTAAAACACGGAACACTTTTGTGTTCACAGGGAGCATTTTGTTCAAATAAAACGACCGTGATGGTTTAATGTGAAATACATTTTGATACATTAAATTGATCGACTTTTTATGCAGTCAATGTTTGTTTATGTACAATAAACTAACTTTTTTATTAATAATGTCTTTAACGGTTCTGGATACTAGTCCTTTTGAGCCATTCGTTATTTTTTTCTTTATATTCTTCATTTTGATGATGGGATGATAGATGACGATGAATCTGTGGTCGATTTCGTAAGCTCGCGCGTTGCCGCCAAAATGACCATGTACGAGTTAACTTGAACCAAAACTTATGTTCTGTTATCGTATTTATTTGAGATTCCTGTTACGTCGGTCGCTTTACGCAACTGTTTGGTACACAATCCGCACGAAATCATGTCACAAATATCACTAAAACCATTTTTTACGAATTTCAAATACAACGAAACACAGCAAGAGCAATGGCGCCAAGCAAACTCCACAATAAACTAACAGTTTCGATGATATTGTCTGTTTATTGTAGAGGGGAGTTAATTCATTGGCAACGCGGCCCCACTAATATGCCATCATAATCAAACCACAGATATAAGTACAACATCTTTATACTGTCAATGTGACAGGTATTATCTAATTGAAATAGGCTACTTGACAACTAGTCAAATCAGCTACTCTTTATCAGACGTCAAAACGTGCAAAGTATAAGTATGTTTAAGTATGTTTGTACTCAATTCTGAGTTGTCACGTCATAAACATTTCATTACTTTTTTAAGTTTATCTTGTTATTAAAAATTGTATTCAAGCTAAAAACTCTATGAAAATGGGAGTTTAGCGATATTTTCGAATCTTTTTTTTATTGAGAAGATAAGAATAAAATATATTGTATGTAGTCAAATACCCAATTATTGACTTTTACTTATATTTGTTTTACTCTTTTTTGTCTTGGAAAACGCCTGATTACAAACATATTCAAATGCTATATAAATCTTGCAGATTTTACTAATCACGCTTTCCTACTTATAGGTACATACATTTTTCATGCTCATAGTAGGTATAATTAAAGGTTAACAAGTTTATTGGTATTAAAAAAAACAAGGAAGTAGGAAATTAATATATATTTTCGTATACTGCAGGTTTGGATAGAATCTTATTAACATAATTTTAATTTGTACTAACTCACAGAGTTTAAATGGATGTATTTTTGACGATGTTAGTCGCCATCCGTAATTAGTTATTGGTATTGATATGCAATTATCTATCTAATTGTTTAGTCATTGGTAGGATTTTTGCTTGGTCCACGGGCGTAAGGTGATTCCGCGTTGGTCCTGAAGAAGTAGAGACCTGTTGCACTGAAATAAAAACATTTGATTAATTTATTGGAATCAAAAAGTTCAAGGAGATTTTGACAACTACTCTAAAATAAAACGTAGTGTGTAAAGTTGGTTTAAAACATGGATTTAGAAACAATACCTATTTCTAGCTTCCTGAGTCTTCTTGAATATTCGTAAAAAATTATACTTAAACTTTTCCACGTTTAAAATGAGATTGTATTTTTATAAATATACTAAAACACAATCTCAAAATGGTCTGGGTATTTTACAAAAAAAATTAACAAGTTCTTGAATGTTAAAATTCAGATTTAACTAAAGAAAAAAATTTTGTCGTGTCAAATATACTTCATTCAGGTACACCAAAACATAAGCAGCAAAAATACATAGTGAAAATAGAAGAGGCACTGAATAAGGCTGTTTTATCTCTAAGAAGCGATTTCATTACTAGCTACCCCACAAAATTAGCTAATAGGCTGTATATAGGCCTCTGAAAATGTTATTAAGGTGGTTGCAGAGTTGTCAATTTCATACAAAAGTTTCACGCTGAACACGCGTAGACGAGACGGTATAATTTCAAAGCTTAATATCATCGTAATTATATTATAAACTAGCTGTTGCCCGCGGCTCCGTCTACGTGGATCCAGGACATGTCATATTCTATCAGTGTGCCAAATTTCATCCAAATCCCTTAAGCCATTTATGCATGATTAAGCCACAAACATACAATCTTACAAACATCCAAACATGACAAACTTTGACATTTATAATATTAGTAGGTTAGGATTGCAAATGTTATTTGTGACGCGGCATCTAGATTTTCTAAACTATTTACTAATACGGTCTTCGCGTATTCTGCGTCAAACTTTTGTAAGACATTGACAACTCTTCAACCACCTTAATCTTTGACTATTTATATGTGGACTGGTTACGCGTGTAATTCTACTAACAAACATTTCTGCCACTTTTTGCGGGGGGCGAGGTAACATGAAATCCGCAACTTTGGATTTTATTCCTCATAACTTTAGATTCTAATTTTGAATGTTAAAAATCATGATAAGTAGTCACGTGCGAACTAACGTTCTAAGTTCGAAGTTATTATTTCGCAATTATAGGCTGTCTCGTTTAGTGATAAGGTGTAAAATTGAATGTAAATGCACAAGATCAATTGTGCTTATACCGTGGCAGAGGGGAAATGTTACCGCAAGGCTAGTCCTTATAATAATTAGTCAAAGACATTAATCAATCTCTAGTCATTAACTAAGTAAAACAAGACTTTTATACAAGTAACCAAATTGTCATCAAGACCAAGCGATCAGAATCCGGAATACGAAGGAGAAAAAAAAATCTGCCTGGAGACATACACACACTCAACCAGAACAAGGCCCACCCAAGGTTAAACGCTTCAGTTGATCATCATGACTACTTTTATATTATACACCTGTATTTCAATCATTATTGTAGGTACAGTCATGCCATCTGATCATTAATCTAGCTTACAAAAGATAGTTACATTTAAAAGTACATATTTCTCAATTTTTAGGAATATTATGTATACAGGGTGTAAGAAAAGTATGATTAACCTTTAAACCACATACTCTATCCATCAAACTGAGCATCTTTTACTATGGGAGCAAACCTGTTAGGACAAAAATAAATCTGCTGTCTCGTACATTTTAGTCGAGAAGGCATCGCAGTTTAGTAAGGAATAACTGTTTTTTTTGGACTGACATCTTTGCACCCATAGTAAAAGTTGTTCAGTTTGATAGGTAGAGTATGTGATTTAAAAGTTCATGATACTTTTCCTTACACTCTGTATACCTGTGTGAATGACTATTATACACGATTGACCATGACCTGACTAAATGTTTTTGTTTAAAATATCATTGTCTTTACAAGTCGAACTGCAACCTTTATTTGCAGTCCATGCCTTGACTACACATTGGGTCAAGGAGGAGACATTCATACACTTCTTATATGCAAGACTTTATGGGAAACAAAAAGTTTTCTATTGGTGAGATTTTAAGGCGCATACATAACAACATAAATATTCTTTATTTGTACACCTAAATACGTAATTAAAAGTAACAATTTATACATAGTCTTTCTTTATACAACGTGTTAATGAATTGGCGCAAAACCTCATACACCCCAACTTATAACAAAATAATTCGATTGAAAAAATAATGTCATTATTTTTTAAATTTAAAGTTATTCGCATTTTAAGTTTTCAGGCAAAAATGATTTGATATCATTTCAGCAATGAATGAAAGCGCTAGCGTACTCTTGGATACATTTTAAGAATCTTGTTTTAGTAGTAAGTAGGGTGAGTTTGCCTGTGCGGTGGTTTGACATCGAGTTAAATTTTAAATATTACAAACAAATTATATATTATTTTGAAAAAAATTCAATTCTGCTCTTGATTCTAAACAACCTTCTTTTTGTTTTGTCTGCATTACAAGCAGTATTGTAGATATCATTTTCAAATTAAGGAAACAATCTGAGGACATTGACCGTTAATAGCTATCATCATTATCTGTTCAACTATAATAAGGTCTTTCACTTTTCTTTTTTTTATTTGTTATATACTGATTTGATTTTACGTTACATTTTCACAGAAACTCGATGATTAAATATATAGTTTTTTTCACGTCTCGGGTATCGGAAGACCCGTGGCGAGGGAGTTCGCGGACGGTAGTGTAGATCGTGCGTATTCTGGCTGGCCACGAGACTCGCATCAATTTACATTATCTCAAATGTGTTCTTGTTCATAAAATAATCCTTGAGGTGAAGATACTCTCAAAACCCACTTATCATTGGCAGTAATCAAGTGCTTGGACACAAGCAAAAAGTCTTTTTATAAATAAAATGGTGTTTTTCCATTTTCAATGTTGACATAAATATTTTTCATTCTATCGAACTATTTGGACGTGTTTCTACTTTTGAGAAAAGTGGTTAAATATAATTCTACAGTTGACCCGAGCAGGAAGCTAGTGGAGTGAAAGTGTGGAAGTGTTTCGGTGTATGCACTTGCCTGCAAGCCAGTGCTAACTGCAACAGTAATCTCTGCTACAGTGACGTCATTGCGTTAGAGCAGAAGCTATAGAATAACTGATACACAGAAGGTTCACTGCATTTCATTCATACAATCCATCCAGCGCACGTATATCCACATAGACAAAATAACGAGCAAATAGAAAAGTAGCCTATTATGAAATGAGCACAGTATAATTACCAATAAATTAAAGATTTTTAAAAATGTATGAGCAAAATAGGCATGTGACCTCCCCGTATCTTGTTATGGTAAAGCAAAACATTTTATGTGTATTTACAGATTGACGGTTAAATAAAAATGTTCGTAGTATTTTATGATACATTTTTTTCTTTGAGCATTTGTAGCCTTTTCAGTATATAATTAATAGCGAAGTAAATAGTATTAATGAAAATGTACTTTTGACTCAAGTCTGCTAAAACAAAACATTATTTATAACCGGTGAATTAAGTTATCTAACTAAAGTAACATTTGCTTGTATCCTAGAGTCCTGTCCAAGCATAGTTTATATGGAGTAATCATTGTGTTCTCTTATTTTGACATTCATGAGAGTTCTAAGGAGACGGTCACACGAGAATTCATGACAAAGTTTTTGCAACCTGACGTTTTCATGTACTTCGATTGTGTTTAGTTGCCGAATACGTTCTCAACAAATTAAGTAATTTTGTCATAGCTCGTGTGACCAGATGGCAAAGGATTATATTTAATAGTTAACTCATTACTTATTGCAAGATAGAATAGAAAACCTACTACGAGTATACTTCTTAAATTTCGCTCTTCCCTTGAATACAACGTGTTAATGAATAAGCGCAAAACCTCATACATCCCAACTGATTTATAACCAGATAATTAGATTGAAACAATAATTTCATTATTTTGATGGTTAACATTTAAGGTTATTCGCATTTTAAGTTTTGAAGCAAAAATGATTTGTTATCATTTCAGCAATGCATGAAAGCGCTAGCGTGCTCGTGGATACATTTTTAAAAATCTTCTTTTGGTAGTAAGTTTGGTAAAGAGTGCCCGAGCGGAGAGTTGAGATCGAGTTCAGTAAATTTTAAATTTTACAAACATATTATTTAATATTTTGAAAATAATTACCTATGTTGAAAACATGATAATTCAATTCTGCTCTCGATTCTAAACAAACTACTTACTAGTTTTGTGTTAATTCATTAACACGTTGTATAGGTAATAATGAATTTTACTTAAGTACTTATTGGTACTCGTTTTCTGCAACTCAACGACTTAGGCGAGGCGCTTATTTTGCGTGGGGTGAGAATGACTTTTGAAATTGCTCGTGTGACCAGGAGCCGTATGTCATTGCGTACCTCATTTACCACGTTTTTGAAAGGTGAAGAAAATAAATATGTAACCCTATAATATGATAAGATTAGATAAGGGACCTGGAGCCTATCTCATAAATGTATTGAGAATGCTAGGACATGTTGTTTAACGCTATGAGTAACCAGCAATCACCCTGTATTGTACCCTAAGGGTGGAAGCGGGACCCTATTATTAAGCCTAAGTTGTCCCTCCGTCTGTCCGTCCGTCCTAACTATTTAGGGCTGTAACTGAACCGTAATAGCTAGGTAGCTGAAATCTTCACAGAATGTGCGTTATTATGGCGGATTTGCTAACAAATAATAAAAATGACAAAATGTTAAAAATTAAGAAGGGTTCTCATTCAAGAATCCAGTTTTTATCAACGTTTTTTCTTCTCACTCTATCGTAAAAACGATAATAGCGTCAAATTTGGTGTGACAGATAGTTAAAATCGGCCAAGTGTGTGTCGGTCTCACGCTAAAGGTCCCGGACCAAAAAATTTTTCTTTTGTAAGTTAATTTGTTGTGTGGTGGTGTGGTAAGAGAACCCTTAAGAAACTTCTTCCTAAAATCTCAACAGATAGCATTTTCATTACTCCATTGACAAATGTGCAACATAATGTCAAGACTGTGCCTTCCTATTTTTGAAGACCAAGGTATCGAGCCCATACAGCCATGTCATACTTAAATAGACTAAAAACATTTTTTTTTAAAATCCGTTAAGGATGCGTGAGGATCTTTTTATAATGTTTTCCCTCTTGATTATTTAAGAAACACATTCCCCTAGAAAAGCAAAGCAAAAAAGCTCATTGTCATTTTTATGAAATAGGCCACTGATTGTAAAGGATTATATTAATAGTGTGAATTGTTCCTGACACCCCAAAAAGGAATTACTATACCGTTACATTACATGTACTTATAAGAATACAATTTACGATACCATTTTGGATAAATCTCGATACCCACGGTGTATATCGGTGATATTCAGTAGTAAAATCGATTGACACGATAACATAAAATATATAAATACAAAATAAAAATTAAATTAAAATCTAAAAATTCTCGAAAATGTGAAAAAACCTTAGTAATAGAGGCTATATCCCTATAGCTTACTTGAGAGGCACATATTCCCCAAAGAGTATATCTTCAGTGGAACCGACGAGCTCGCACCAGCCGATCATATAGGTGATCCACGAGTGACACTTGGTGGCGTAGAAGCCGACGTTGCTGGTTATAGACTCGGCATAGTAAGCCGGGGCCCTGGCGTGATCACACCCGGATTTAGCTGGAAAAAATAAAGTAATTAGTCCTTTCTCCGTACGCAAAGAGTGCGAACGAAACTAATCCTACGCCGTCCGTTTTCTGTCCGTCTGTCCTAACTTTAAGAGGCTGTATCTTTTGAACCATAATAGGTAGCAGGTTGAAATTTTCTCATAATAATGTGTTATTAATTATTATTTCGGATTTAACAAAAAAAATATACTAGCTCTGGGACCAGAAAATTGTGTTTTTTAAACGTTTTATTATTCCTCTATCGTAAAAGCGCTTATACTTTTAATGCTTAGATTTAAAACTTTTCCTTACGTTTTTATGAGTATTTTTGGGTAGTTCTATTATAATAGATAATGTAGAATACCTAATAAGATCTTTTTAGATACCTACTTAACTTAATAGCAGTGCCTACTGCTTTAACCTACATCAGTCAGTTATTATGTACTAAAATATCACTCTTATGAATAACATGATAGAGTTTAAGTTCAATGCAGCTAGCCTTTGAAATTCGATTTATAGAATACATATGGTGATAATATCCGTTGTAGTCCAGTATAGGTACATTTTATAAACGCTTGAATGCTATTTCCATTACTAATTTCATCTCTATTTAAGATTACATAACGTTTATTAAAGTAGGCGCAATAGTAGGACAAAATTCCTTGGAGGCATCTTTTATTTTTCATCTTTCGACTAGATTTATACAATTAATCGAAACCAAAGACATATATCAGTATTCTTGAATAGTTTATCTAGTGAAATCATAAACTGAATATACGATTGAAATTACTTCACTCGATAGAAAATCGTCACAAACATGACGTGAATTCATGTATTTTTTAAACATTTTTCTCGTTTTAGAAGAACTTAAAATAGTTTCCGATTTTTGATTTTTATACTCACATATTTACCATTAGTTTATCTAGTGAAATCATAAAAAAAATTCTAAAATGTACTTTTGATTAATTAATTAGTTAATCTTCTTAATCGAAAATACGGCACACGCACGCAATTTCCGGACGGCTGGACAATCACGTAGCAAATCTGATAGAAAATATTCTTCTGAACCTATAGCCCCTTAAAGTTTTTAGAATGGTACACAAGTAAATGTAAGTGAGAGTATGCAGAATCTAAGGCTCTTGACTCCTTAATTTAGTCATCCTAACAATCATTAGACTGTGGTGGTAACTATCTACCACAGTCATTACAATTACATTACCAGTTTTATATGGTCATTAGTAGAAGAATTGTTAGTGTGTTAAAAGATACTGAAAAGCGAACTGTATTAAACGGTAATAAGTGTAATTATTGATTACGAAATGGCTTCAGGCAAGTTTAAACATTATCCACCAATTGCTTAACATACTTGCTGAATTTATATTATTGTTTTATATACTACTAGAGTTTACCCGCGACTTCGTCCACAAAAATTATATACCAGATTTTAAGTCAGATCATAATCTATAACAAAAAGGGTCACCAAAATCGGTTCAGTAGTTTTTGCGTGATGTTGTTACAAACATACAAACAGACTAACAGACAATCGACAGACAAAAATTTATTAAAATATTGATTTGAAGTCCGGGATACCTAAAAACCATATCGTAATCTTTTTCATGTAAAATAATCTTGTACAGAAACACTTTTCTTACAGTTTTGTAATAGTTAAGATTCAGCATTATATAGGTACATATAGGCTGAAGGTCCATTAAACTGAAAAACTTGTCTATGGGTCTAAGTCAAAATCGCGAAAAAAATAACGCCTGTTGTATGTGATATAGGTATTAGGGTATATATATACACACACATGCCTACGCATGTGCTATTACAAAATAAGATTGCCTTTAATATTTTTGTTGCCATATTTATGTTTTGTTTTCTGAATATAGCAGGTACGTAAGTTTACAATCATATACATTTCGGGGCGGACAGAAAATTTGCTACAACACCTTTTTTTCAGCGTGTTTTCATAGCAAGGTCAACAGAATATTAAAGGTTTCAGGATACCTAATAAATCGATCGAGAATCGTCGGTTTTTGATAGGGAAAAAAAGGTCGGAACCACATTAACTATAAAGTATCTATATCTTCTTTCATACAATAGCTCTATTACGTGACACGATAATGTTAACGTAATTACGAGTATGAGATAACATAGAGGTAATGACTGAAAAAATACATTTACCAAATGAAATGAATAAAGATGAGTTTACGATTGTAACTAAGGCGTTGTGCACACGCAACTCTCGATGGTCGTTGTAAAGGAGGACGGAGGCAGTACCGTGGCATTGCTAATTGTATTGTTAATAGTCATGTTTTACCTGTTTTTTTCTAAATAAAATGTGCAGTTTTGAACACTTTATTAGAAATCATGAAAATAAATGCAGGATGTAAAATTAAATGGGAGGATTAACATATTAAGGTCGACAGGAGGTGCTTCGGACAATCAAACTGTACAACTTTTAATATGGGAACAACATTGAAATCACGAATAAAAATCAGCTGTTGCACACATTTGAATCGACTCGCTATTGATGTTTTTTATGGAACAGATTTTTTTTCGCGGTTTCGTAATTAGTCTCCTAAAAGTTGTTCAGTTTGATGGTCTGAAGCACCACTTTAAGTACGTAACGAAATTAATTTATACACCCTGTATTTTCAAGTTTATGAAGGAACCAATTAAAGTCAATGATTTTTTTAAACACCATCTGGAAACCAATCTATGTGCCTGTGTGTTCCTATAGTTTGTCAGATTTTCGTTAAAATGCATAGTTTCAAAGGTACAGTGGCTCAAAGATTTCCATACAAATTGAAATCTCTCTAAAAGTTCTGAAATCACTAAAATGTTACATAACTATACAGGTTGTAGCGAAATATCCTAGTTATATTTAATGGATGGTTAAGACCACCTACTTCTAATTTTCACTATTACTATTTCAACATGAAATAAAATTTCACTCGACTACATTGTTTGGAGCAGCGGATTTATTAAATTTTCCATTTGGCTCCATAGAGAAAGTTGTTCAGTTTGTTGGTCTAAACCAAATCTTTAAATACTACTAGGGTGTTTTGTTACACTCTGTATAATATATATGGCATCATACTGTGTTCAGCGGTAGACTTGCATCCAGGCTGCGTGATCCCTCCATTAGCGTAGAAGTCCACATGTCCACACGCCTCCAGCTTGCCCTTCTCCAGCGCGTTGGTGTGCAGCACGTCCACGTAGTTGGCATCGCTTTGGTCCACCTTCTTGTCGTTTGATGACGTCACGAATAAAGGCAATGCTGGGTCTAGAGCTAGCATACAATAAAAAGAGTTTTTAAACTTTATCTCATTATATTTGCGTGTAACAAAACACCCTATTAATATTTAAAGGGTTGGTTTAACTTTAGACAATCAAACTAAACAACTTTCACTATGGAGTCAAAGTCGAACAGAATATACAGGATGTAAAATTTATTGCGTTACCATATCGAACAGGGTGCTTCAGACCATTAAACTGGAAAACTTTCACTAATAAAAAGATAACATCGAAATCATATAGAAAATATCAATAGCTACTCAACCAAAATGTAACTATGAAACAGCAGACTTTTTTGCGCTTTCAAAGTTGGTCCTATAAAAAATGTTGTTCAGTTTGATGGATTGAAGTAGTCTGTTCGTGTAACGTAATTTAATTTACACCCTGTATAAATTCAGCTCCCGTATTTCAGTCGGTACTCTAGTTTTGTATGAAACAGCCGATTTTTTAAATGTTTTCTCGATGTTGGCTCCATAGTAAAAGTTGTTGTCTAACCATTAACAACCTGTAGGTATAAACATTGCAAAATACAATTTAGTTATCATATCACTCACAACACCTTACCAGTGATCCTATCAAAGCGTCCACACTTCACATAGTTGGCCAAAAACCCAACAATCTGTCCACCAAGACTGAAGCCAACGGGATGTATACTGCTAAGCTTGAAGCTGTGGTGGTTTACCAACTCGTCGACCAGCTGTGCTGTACATTTGCCGACCAGCTCAGTGTTGCGAGCCGCCTGGATGTAGCACGGCTCTCGGGCTATTGGGTTGTAATCCACAGATATTATGTTGTAGTCACAGCATTGCATGTAGGCTGAAAACAGGAACGTTGAAATAATCAGATGACATGTAATTTTATGATCAAGGCCAAGAACCGCTCAGATCATTTTTGTGTGACAAATATTTTACCAATCAAATTCATATTACACAATCGTGGGCCTCGCCTTCCACATCTACCCCCGAGAAAAAGAGAAAAATGGAGAGATCTCGCTCTCTCGTATGCCAAAAAGAGCGCGCACGAGTATTTTCTTGCTTTGTCGCTTTGCTGCTAGCTGCTAACTGTGCAGGGCCCCTAGACAAAGTATCTTTCGATTAGCGTTAACGACAGTAGAAAACATAAAATTGTATGGACTTGACGTATGGTGACGAAAGCAAACGTCAAAATGATTCGATCGCTAAAGTCAAATCCATACATTCTGTCATTTTCTACTAGCGTCAACGCCAATAGAATGTCACTTTGTCTAGGGGGGCTGGTCTAGAATAGATTCATAAAGTTATAGAATATGCATAAAACATTGTGTGACTGTGTCATGATGGTCATAAAACCAATATATTTTAAAAAAGTTTTCATTCTAAGTTAAGTTCGTTCATACTGTTTAGTACTGATTTTAGTTTTGTGCAATGATTGATACACACTATACTCTAACACTGAAATTAATCTTACCCGGTCTTATTTCAGTATTGGGTGAAAAATCCTTGTGCCCGGTGTACCCATGTATGAGAATCTTAACCGGAGCATCTTTGACCCAAGGAGCACTTTCGAGAGAGTGGGTATCGTCTACCTTCAGCTGATGTGGTGCTTCTTGATTTGCTCTGGAGATGAAAGTCGTCCATTATTGTTACCTAGGTGAATCGTCAACCGTGTAAAGGTCCTTTTACAAAATTACAAAATATGTGATGTTAATATTATGTGGAGCTTCGGTATTGGAAACGATAACCGAAGTTAAGCAACGTCAGGTCCCGTCAGTCTTTGGATGGGTGACCGTTTAGTGGTATTTCACCTCGAGCGTTTCCGTGCTTCGGAACGCACGTTAAGCAGTTGGTCTCGGATAGTTCCGTCAGATGACGTTGTAAATTATCTGACAACAAGTTGTCCACTAACTTGCCTCCACCAACACGCACTTGGCCCGCTTGGTGGAGTATGGCCCACTCCCTCTCACCCTTATTCGTGATTCTCGGGATTCTATAGGCTATAACCTACTTCCTTAATATTATTTAGTTTTACTTACCTAAACTAATACACAGCATAGGAAAATATTGTTTCATATTAATATGGCAACTCAAGCAGAGCTTGTTTAGATCTTAAAAGGAACTAATAATTCATCATCAGCCTACTGCAGGGCACAAGCCGACTCTCATGGAGAGGAGGGTGTTTGGGCGTTAGTCCACCACCAGTGCCCAATGCGGATTGATAGACTTCACATATGCATCAGAATGTCTTCTTCAGCGTATGCAGCTTTCCTCACGATGTTTTCCTTCACCGTTTGAGAGCAGAGAATATGGGATGTCCCCCGTACGGATTCGAACCAGGACCTCATGATTTAGTGGCCATACCTCTCCGCAACGCACCAATGACTCTCTTACTATAAATAATAATTGTCATACATAATATTAAGCTGTTTTCGAATCGGATACACCCTTCAACCTACTAAAACCACTGACTTACCTGGTGTATAACCAAAACGTGATGTTTTCGTTCGGACACTCCATTGGCGGAGATACACAATCACTTAATTTTGATAAAGTAGGACTGAAAGCTAAAAAGTACATAATTTCTTAATTTTCATAGAATAACTATTTTAATTATCTATAATCTTTCTTGACATCACATAATTTATTGGGCCTTGTCTGAACATAAGAAATTGAATATTTAAAATGACTAAGTAAAGTTTTTTGTAAATTTTGTCGTGTTTTTATATTTTTTTCTACTAAGTAATTCAATTTAGATAGAGTGCTAGCGCTAGTAGTAATATTGTCATAAAGATACTTAACAAAAATGAAAATTAACAAGTGAATGCTAGTTTTTGTCATGTGAATAGATAAAACTATCGTGAATGTTCGAAACTATTACTTTAAGTCGTGTCTTCAATTTAATAGCTTCAAGAATTTATTAATGCATCATAAATCTATAAATCCGAAAGAGTATTTTGTCTGTCATTCCGTTTTTTTGGATGGAACCAACATGAATGAAAGGAAGAGAAGCACGCACGTAGGCTACTTTTAATCACCTTGTTCTTAAAACCTTGTCAGTCTAAGGCCGAATTCGACCAAGCGCGAGTAAATTTTATTACTGGATTTAGTGTGGTCGAACAAAAATTTATTAAATTAAATTAATTAAATTTTGAAAGAGTAAAATTGTTCCTTGTATAGTTACTCTTGGAAAAATCATTTTTTTTTAAGTTTGAAAGTTATATTGATGTTGTAATAATATAATAATCATAAATTCATCATTAAACAGTGCTTGTAGTTAAATTCTTACTTCAATTTGTGAACTGTAAATAATTGCAACTAGCCCTGATAAAGTTTAAAATAAATATTACTTACGCACGTAAAATAAATAAACTACTAAAATTAGAAAAAACATAGTTAAAGGTGTTAGTTTTTAGTTTTATTAAAATTCTGATAACTTATTGCATTGGAAAGATTTATTTACGACACTACTCTTTAAAAATAGAAACATAACAGAAGCTATTAGGAAAAGAAATTGCAAGTGAAGTCTTACAAAGTAAATGGTAGACTACCTGTTTCAATAATTCGTTTTATCAGTGATAAGAGTATTTCTTAAGGCGCAGTCAGTTCCTGAAACAAGGCTTGCCAATAGGGTATGTTCCTAGTTGATTAAATATTTTGTATCCAAAAGTAAATGTGAAAACTTGTGACAATAATTGGATGTTTGTGACTCATATTGAGCCATTTGGCAAACGAAAAAATTTTTCTTTGGTTTACCCGCGACTTCGTCCGCACAAATTATATACCAGATTATAAGTCAGGTCATAAGCCATCAAACAAAAAAAGTTTCATCAAAATCGGTTCAAAATCAAAATCAGAACATACAATCAAACAGACAAACAACAGACAAACATTTTAAAAAAGGTTGATTTGGAGTCAGGGATACCTAAAAACCATATCGTAATCTTTTTCTTGTAAATATGTTCAATGTACAGACACACTTCTGCAATGGATACTCTTTCTTATACTGTGCTTCTGTTACAGTTTTATAATAGTTTAAATTCTGGATTAACACATAATACTTTCTTAAAGTCATCGTAGACGAAGTCGCGGGGAACAGCTTGTTCTCCTTATTAGCCTCATTATCAATATCTCCCACAATAGACGTCCTCTACTGAGCTGAGGTCTGACTGACCAATGGTAACAATCTCAAAAAACATAAACAAAAGTGATTGTCCAAAATCGAATGTAAATAATAATAAAATAAAACAGTCAACCTGGGCTGCTATTGCGGTAAATATTCGGTGATTTAACCGTGATTGGACTACGTACGAACCATAACTTTTAACACATTTGGTATTGCGCTAATCGCGGTACAGCTCATGACAGCCGTTAGAGCCGTTTTGACAGATCGCTCAGACGTTACGGGCTGTCAGTTACATTACATAGAGTTTAGCACAGATGAATAGTAATTGGATTGCAAATTGGATAAGAATAGAACTTCGATGTTTTAACTTAGCGCAATCGGGCTCCTGAAAAAGTTTCTACAATGGTATATCAAGATCAACGAATTCATGTAATTGTACTTTGTATATTTTGTTTTGTTTAAAAGAAGTGTGTTGTAGAGTTTCTGGCCGCATCTTCTTTACAACGGAACACCTTCCGACGCGGTGGTAGATTCAAAAACATGACGTCAAAAGTTATCTATGTGATATTATTTTGAATAAAAAATTTTTACTTTTGACTTTTAACTTTCAACAACAAAATCTCGATCGGTACGGTCAACATCGATGATTCCTCGTGAACGTTGAAGGTGTCTAAGAAGTAAGATCTAGTCAGTCTTTTATTGCCAACTTTGGAGTTAAAATATGTGATACCTAGGGGAGTTTACCCTATCGAAAATGTTGTTCGTGAGTTAATCCATCAAAATGACATATTTACGATCGTGTCTGTGGCGAATGGCAATGATGAAGTACTCGATGTTAATGATCTTTACAAGCGTTCATATAACTCACGTCTTATCCAGTAGCTAGAATATGACTCTACTAGCGTGTCGTCATCGTATCAAATATTAAAATTGTTTAGCATCAGGTATTTTAAAATGTTTTGTCTTCCGTGTAGGAGGCGATGGTGCGATCCCCGTCTAGGCCGACCCTAACCAATGAGTTTTTCGGAATTTGTGTACGATTTACTGGCTTTTCGGTGAAGGAAATCAACCTGAGAAAACCTGCGTGCTTCAATTTCGAGGGAGTCGCGCTGCAAGTCCAGCGGAGTACGGACGCGTGCATATCGGCGCGTTAGGCTTGCACGTGGCTCCGCCATTTTGTGAACTCTTTTGTGTTTTAACCTTAAAACAATCACTTGAGATTATAAACTACTTAAATTGGCAAAATTGCCACGCTAGACTTAATTAATACAACTGATCATTTTCCTACGTATACTCTCCACATAACGAGACATTGGCTGAATTTTGATACCACATCGGATGCCACTAAACAAAAATTGAATTGAATTCAATTCAGTTTCGAGGCATGTATTGTACCCAATATCCATTATAAGTGGCGACAGGCTCACTCCCCGTAACAATGACAGACATTCGCTAAGGCGTTTTCACAATTTATCTGACTGGCCCTCGGGGAATATAGTTGTGAGCATATGTTACGCTATCATTATTATCATCACAGCGTATATACGTCCCACTGCAGGGCACAAGCGTATGGGCGTTAGTCCACAACGCGCGCCCAATGCGGATTGGTAGACTTCACATTCGCATCGGAATTTCTTCTTTAGCGCAGCAGGTTTCCTCACGGTGTTTTCCTTCACCGTTTGAGAGCAGTCGGTATTACAGTACTTAAGTTAGAAAAAACCATTGGTACGATATGCTAAAATGTATTTAAGTAGTTTGTATTTTGGGTAGCATCTTGTTCGTAGTATTAATATAAAACAGCTAAAAACGTGCATCTTCTCCTTACATATGGGTAGTTTCAAATTGTTATGTAAATGATGTAAAATTGTCGTTACGAACAAGCCTGTGGAGTTCTGTTATCGTGTTACGACTTTTTTGGTGTTTTTTTGGTTCTAGAGTTCCGTACGATATGTAACGCATCTTAATTTGAAGAGGTTGCCATAAATAATCTTAGACAAAGCATTATATTGTTATCTTTCATCCAGTTCATTCTATTTACATTTTGCAGAACATTTTACAGACACGCAAAGTTTACAATATCATTATTAAGATGAAAAAAAATTTAAAAAAATAATGTCAAAACCTACAAAATCGGGATCCCCACAAACTTATGTTGCTTCATCCCTCGAATGATTACATTCTTTTCTATACGGAACTTAAATCTAACGAAAATGATAACGTAAGCAACACGGAAATTCAAAAACTACTAATCGCAACTAAATACCTGCGGAACCCAAACACCTGTAAATATAGTTTTTTTTCTACAATTACTGTTAAGGGCATCGTTGATAGTGAAATTGTTAGTAAGTAGTTACATAGAAAATAAAAGATAAACTATCGCCCCTGTGAATTCTAAAATACATAAATTTCTTAATTAAACGGGAGGTGTTAATGACGACCTAGCTATAGTTGGAGATTTTTTTTTTTTTTAGTTTTTGGAGTCCTATCCAAAATCTCACTCGACGAAAAAAAAAATATATAGTAAACATAAAAATTACCATAAATCAAGTAAAACATCCATATCTAATATTATAAATGCGAAAGTCACTGTCTGTTTGTCTGTTACGTTTTCACAGCTAACCGATTTTAATGAAATGTTGTATAAAGATAGCTTAAACCCTGAGAAAGGACATAGGCATAAAAATTCAACGCAGACGAAGTCGTAGGTAACAGCTAGCAAGCTACCTATATGGTAGCGGTCTCATTTCAGAGCTCAGGTCAGAGCGATTAGGGAACCGGACAATAGAATAGTTAATATCAGTGTTGATAATAATATAGGGCCGTTTCCAAGCCGTAAGGGTCGAAATTTGGTACTACGATACCAACATTTATGTATACAGGATGAAATTGTTATCATCAACATCCTTTTAAACTAAGAATCTACCAAGCAAACTGAACAACTTTGACTATGGGAGCAATGCCTAAGGCATTGCAGTTTAGTATGGAACAGTAGATTTTTTTTCCGATCGGTTTGCTCCCATAGTAAAAGTGGTTCAGTTTGAGTTCAGTTCATTGCAAGTACCAACTTACCATGAAACAGTTGGCAACATAACATTTCAGTAAGAAAAACTACAGAAACATATATTTCAATTTTCATTTATTGTTCACGTAAACTTAAAATCAGTCAGTTCTTTTGAACAGAAGACACATTTGGCACTTTGTTCACTAAATAATATGGCTCATACAAGTTGATATGAAAAAACACTCTGAGAGCTCTGAACAATTAACTTTAAAACATGTTTTTGACTCCAAAGTGAAGTCAAAATATAGGGTACTACTTACTTTAAATTAACAATCACAATACCCCGTCAGTAAGTACTTATAAATAAGCGTAAAAATGTGTAGTTAAACTATTTACAAAGAAACATTTAATAGAACGGAGCTCTTGTAAGTACATTTTTAATCTGTGAATTTATTGAACATTTTTATTTCTATGAAAATAAGACGCTGTACACAATCGAATAACATTAGTATCTAGGAAATACTTAGTTTTATGTTTATGTATCTACAGTTTCACTTACATTTTATTTACATGAGGTTCACGAAAGTTATATTATACATAAATGATTATTATATTAGGTACTAAGAAATTTAAAGACGTCAAGGAAATTTAATACAATCAACAAGATATGGCAAGAGGATAAGGATCTAGACGGACCTTGATACAAGATCGCAACAATTACATTTTGTACAAAATCTTAACACTATTAAATATTTACAATCTGTTCAATTCCTTAAATTAAACATATTCTTCCGATGGCTTCGGCGTACCATTAGGAAGTCGTAAAGAGGAAGACATTCTGCCATTTACTGAGTCTGGTAGTTCTGCAATGTCTTTAAAAACTCCGATCATGCTCTCAAAATTAGGTCCCCAGTTCAGTAGATAATCCCATCCTAGTGTAGCAGGTGCCGGTGAACCGTTAGCTTGCCTGTACAGAGCAGAACCCACGTGTGGAGCCAGATCATCGTCTGATGCGACTAGAGTGCTCAGGGACCCCCGGAATGAGGAGTCGAAGCTTTCATAAGGTGGTGGTAAAATGGGTTTCTTAGGATTACTTCCACTACTGACATTCTGTCTTCTCACATCTTCTGGTTTGTCTGCGTTTATACTGTTGTTATCGTACTCTATCTCCGAACAAGTAAAGCTATCGTTTCCACTCTCGTCATCCGAACCCGTCGAACTCCTATTGTCAACGGGAGGTGAATGGTGCCTGTGTGACATGTGATGACTGACGCCTCCGCCTCGGGGTGCCTCACTTGAGCTCGACACGGCATCTAATGTTGATACTAGACTCGATGTTCTTTGTCTAGCATTCATTCTTTCGATTTCTTCTGCAGTTAACCCAACCGCACCAGACCCTACAGAAACTACCTGAGGTACTTGAGGTGGAGCGCTGGGTGTCTTCCTCCCTGCTGAGGAGCTCTGCCCGCTAAGTTGTGACATCACGGGACTATTTAAGCTGCGTTCACTGTTACTATGCAACGCATCTTTACCCACGCCGCCGGAACTGGAAGTAGTAGCCAATAGGGCACTTTGCAATGGTTTTCCGGAAATGTCATGCAGAGTCAGAATCCTTGGCTGCTGACTTAGTTCACTACTGGGTGATAACCTCGCAAGTGGGGTAGTTTGATGTTGTCTAGGTTGGGGCGGTGGCTGGGAGGCCTGAGGCAGCACTCTCGGTGGGTACCCGCTTGAGTGATGTGGCGAGTGTCTGTGCTGAGGAGTTTGGTGTTTATGGTGATAGCCAGCTATAGGCGGTGGTGTCGCTTTATACTTTCTTACCCCTGCAGCTTCACGGAATCCTTTGTAATGATACACAATATCTATATCTGATGGTGCAATGGAACTCGCATTTTCAAGATCATAATGTTCAGGTACTTCTGAATTCAAATCCATGCCACTTGGATGGTCGTGTGTATGGTGTGAAGTGTTTGTTGAAGGAGGGGGTGGAGGATGGTGATCTTCTCTAAGTGCTGGACTTTTCCCGACTACTTCACGTTCTATGATATCCGGACGTTGTGGTCTTGGAGGGTCTATGTTCATAATTTCTCGATCTTTGTATTTTTTAGATAACAGTTCTGGGCCAACAATATGGCCCACATTACGCATAATATCTGCGTTGTCAGACATGTAACTGTTTAGATTAGTCTCATTGTTGTGTAGATTACGGCTCATTATGCTATCATTAGTGCCAGCTATTAAATTTGGTGCATTCAACATAGCAGGTCCTCCGTTCTGTTTTGAATGTACCATATTGCTCTTGTTCATCGATACATTACCCTTTTCTTTCTTTTGCTTTCGAAGTCGAAAAACTACAAACGAGACTAATATTGCTACTATTAAGATTATGAAGAAAACAATGACAAGGGTAATTCCAATGCTCAGAGGATCTGGGTTTTGTGCCAAGCCCACTCCGAAAGCACTGTGACATCCAGTTAAAATCTTTCCTTGCCGTAAGCTTTCCTTGAAAATGCTTCCATTGCCACTAAACGGTTGAATCTCGTTATTAATCGAAAAGTTGGCCATACACCCTTCAAACTTGTTATAGCTTGATCCAGACAGCCATTCAGTTTTAACGCCTCCCAAAGATATTACAGTTAAGTATGGATCTAAGAAGTCATGAACACCAGCTGCATCAAGCTCTTCTCCTATATTTTTACCGTCTATTATCAGACGAATGCTTCTACCAAGTGAGAATAAAGTAATGTTGTGCCAGCTTCCATCAGAAACATCATCTTGTTCAGGTTGAGTCATGTTAACCATTGTATTTTGTTTGGACGTATAACTAACTTTTCCACCCAATAATTCGATCAATGTGTAGTACTTATCGGTTGCTGCATAAAACAGAACTCCATCTTTTCGATGAGTCCTAAAAACGAAAGACAAGCTCTTTGCCGGGTTGTTAGA
Source organism: Agonopterix alstromeriana (assembly GCA_963924505.1). Classification (NCBI taxonomy): domain Eukaryota; kingdom Metazoa; phylum Arthropoda; class Insecta; order Lepidoptera; family Depressariidae; genus Agonopterix; species Agonopterix alstromeriana. The sequence continues at coordinate 8,684,991 of OZ004670.1, forward strand.
TTTTAACATTGTCTTTCCTGGTGATTTATTAAGCTTTTTATCCCATCCCGAGCTGCCACCATAAAATGTTTCTAATAATTGCATTCTCCTGTGCTTTTCCGAGATAGTAAATAATATAAAACCATTTTCACTGACAGAGATCGACTGAAGAGAATGGCTGCAATCTGGAGCAATCAAGTTACCGTCGCATTTACAGTAATTTGACTTCCATCGGTCTAAACACTCACCAGAACCACAAGTATCTTTCTTGTAACACGCTCCTTTTTCAGATCGTTGACAGTTGGGTTCTACCCCGCGGGCATGTAGTGGGTTAGTTAGGTTCAATAACCGACCATTGATGGAGATGCTGTGCATACATCCGACGAAGTCGTCAGAATGGATCTGTCCTGGTCTTTCTAAAACTGGATCAGCTTTATGTAGTCCACCGATGAGTAATGGCTCGTTGTTGAAATTTAGCGTCCTGAAAAGAAACATTCGATTTAGATACCTATTAAAAGCAGGCGGTTATTAAAATATGTTTTGTTGATATAAAATGTTATACATACCCAGCCTGTCCAGTGTCATCGCCATAACAAGAACTATCCCCAGGATCACATTCACTGCAAATGTCACCATGGTCTGTACAAGATGTAACGCTCAGTGAAATAACTCGTCCATTTCTAGTAGCGGTAAGCTTATACCAATCCCCATCTGCTAGATTCTTTTTAGGGTCAGTTATAGCCACGGATGTAATTGATGTTCTAGCTCCTCCAAAAGAAAATACAGGTTTTCCGCCAAGTAGTTCGATGGCTATAAAGTCTGATCTTCCCCCTGTTTGTACACCATAGTTGTATAATAATAACGCATCAGGCTTGGTTGTTGCAAATATTATGGTAATATCATTAGTTGATGCATCCAATGGTGGAAATTGCATGTATGATAACACGTTGAAACCAAATGTTGAACTTTCACAATGTGTACCGTATCGTCCATTTGTGCAGCTGCATTTGTAACCAGGCTTGAGGCTGATGCAAATTCCTCCAAACAAGCAAGGATTAGGTCTGCATGAATCTACTAAAGTTTCGCAATGATTTCCGCGATAACCAGGACGGCATAAGCAGAAGAATGAATTTCTATCAGAACTTTCCTTACATGAACCACCATTCTTGCAAGGATTACTGCTGCATATATCATCCCTCTCTAATTCACAGGTTTTACCCTCTCTGCGTGCTGGACAAGTACAGGTAAAATCATGACCTTGCTTTCGGCATTGGCCACCAAAGCGACAAGGGTTAGGCGAACATGGATCTTGTGGTTTTTCACAATTGCTTCCCATAAATCCATCTGCACAGTGACATGTATATTCGTGTTGAACCAGAGGTGAAGAAAGGATAAGTGCTGAACTTTCTGTTATTTTGGTGTCTTCCAAAACTCTTATTGAATCTGTGCAAAGGCCCTTGTTTTGGCATTGATGGGAAACACATGGATAGAACGGTACGATGATTGGGCTTCTTAGCAACTTTTGTATTTCTGATTCCTTGGCTTTCATATGTTTTTCTGTCTTTTCTCTTTTCCATACTGAATTATGTCCTTTTGTGGCAATTGTTAAATCTAAATTTTTTTCTACTTCGTTTAGACTATATAAATAAATACTTTCCTGGTTTCCAAGTCCAACTTTCAACAACTCAAGTAAACTACGGTAATGATGTGTAAGAAAGTCGGATGCCGACATATTTATTATTCTCATAGTTATAGATTGTTCAACGGTATTGTTATCGAAAGAAAAGAATTCAACGCTTATTGACGATAAAACATCTCTGTGTATACCGTCATTCCCTGATACTGAAAACGAATATCCTTGTCCAGGTCTAACAGCATTAGTGTAAAGATCGCATCCTTTTCTAATGTTGAGTAGAGCAAGTGTACTCTCGGATGTGGATTCTTTTACAATCCTGCATTTATAATCACCGGTGATATCTGGGTCGTTTGGTTTCACAACAGCAATTTTGCCAACTGGAACCTTGTTATTGAAAGCATAAACAAGAACATGAACAGACCTTGATGTTGGGGGGTTGTCATTTCTATCCAATACTTTTACAAATACGGTGTAGTTCGATTTCATAACCGGAATGCCACTATCTTCTATTTGGATTACAACTTCCAAATTAGGTGTTAACTCTCTGTCTATTTTCTTTGTCGTTAAAAGTACACCAGTGTGTCGATGAACTTTCACGTAGCTCTGATGTTTTCCTCCTACTATAGCATATGCGAATGGTGCCCCGTTAGGTGGTAAATCTGGATCTTTTGCTGATAATGTAGTAATACTAGTATTGGGGGGCTCGTTTTCATATACGGCACCGTCAAAGTTGGCAGCATCAAAGATAGGACCATTGTCATTGATGTCTGTTACAGAAATTTTAATAGTGGCTGTTCCAGTTTGTGGCGGTGTTCCTGTGTCGATTGCGCCTACAATTAATGAATATACTGGCAACGTTTCTCTGTCCAATTGCCGTGCAACTTCTATTTCACCTGACTGAGGTTCTATTTTAAAATCTTGATTTATGTTCCCTCCAATTATCGAGAAACTAAACTGGTTATTTTGTGGACGAACATCTTTGTCTACAGCTTTCACTTGTATAACTTCTTGGCCAATTCTGGCACCTTCAGAAATGACAGCCTCGTAAAAGTGTCTCAAGAATTCTGGTGGGTCGTTACCATCTTGTATGGATATAATAACTTGAGCTTCATCGGTGTCATTGCCATGAATACCACCAGAGTTCTTCGCTAAAACAGTAAGAACAACTCTGTTCTGTGTTTCTCGATCTAAATAACGAGCAACTCGAATTACACCAGTTTGAGAGTTAATACTAAAGCCCTTGTCATTACTTGAACCCACAAAAAGATAATAAATCACGCCATCGTCACCATTATCTTGGTCAGATGCTTGAATAACACCGACGTTTGTTCCAACTTCTGCCGACTCTGATACATCGAAATGGAAAACAGGCTGTATAAACTTCGGAAAATATTCATTGACACCAGTTATATGTACAATGACTTCAGTCATGTTTCTCATAGCCGATCCTGGATTCTCAGCTACAACTTCTAATTTATAGACGGTATTTTCTTCATAATCAAAAACATCTCTTGAAAAAATGTCTCCCGTATTTCGATCTATGTGGAACAAAGATAACATTTCCTTGTTATTTATATTGTACTTGATAATAGCATTTTTTGGTGAATCGATGTCAACTGCTTTTACTTTGTAAATGAAACTGTTAACAGGAGAATTTTCAGATAAATATGCAACATAACGCGTTTGATTGAATACTGGGGCGTTATCATTTATGTCTGTCAAAATAATTGTTAGAGTTGCAGTCGTTTCCTTTGATTTGAACCCGAGGTCCTTCGCAGTGATGTTGAGTCGATATTCTTGAATTGTGTCAAAATCTAGAGATCGCAAAATACTAATGGTTCCTGATATTGGATGAATTTTGAATTCTTTGCCAATATTTCCAGATGAAATTTCATATCGAACTATTCCATTTGGACCAACATCTTCATCACTCGCCTTTACAGTCAGTATAGAGGATCCTATTGGCTCATTCTCTGGTACTATTACTTGGTAGCTTAGAGCAGTAAACTTTGGACTATAGATATTTTCACCAGTTACAACAAATGTTAATTTCGTTTCATCTGATTGCGGTGGAACTCCACGATCTATCGCTTTGATTTTCAATTCGTAATATTGTCCAATGTAGTAAAATTGTTTATTCACAACTACCCATCCGTTATTTTTGTCTATTGTAAAGTATGCTGTGCCATTGCTACCCGAAACATAATACTCAATTTCTGCGTTGATACCGAAATCCATACTATCTTCAGCAACTAGTTTTATTATTTTTTCTCCCAGCGTAGCATCCTTTGGAACAGGTACGAATTTTTCATGATCTTTGAATTTAGGTGCGTTATTGTTTGCATCAACAACGTTAATTGTAACCAAGCATTCCGAAGACATTGGTGGTTTGCCATTATCGGTTGCTACAACGATAACAGAATATGTATTTTCCGGTGATGAATTGACCGACGTTCTCTTATAATTCATCATAAATTTACTTAGAATTTCTCCTGTCGCTGGATCGATGGAAAACAAATCAGAGGACTGTTGTAAAGAATAAGAAATTATTGAATTGGGTCCTTGTTTATCTCTATCAGTAGCAATGACTTGGCCTACGAAACTGTTTTTCTTTTGAAGTTCCGGGAAATTGAAACTATAATACGAGTATTCAAATTCAGGAGCATTGTCATTTTGGTCTTGTATCGTGATTGTCAAAGGTGTTTCCGATCGCCATGCTCCATCGATTGCAGCTACTTTCAAAATGTATTCATCTTGCAATTCTCTATCCAAAGGTCTCGCAACCGTCACATTGCCACTTACTGGATCAATCACAAATTTCTCGCCAGGATTTTCAACAAAACTATAAGTAGCATTTGCATTTGGTCCTGAGTCTAAGTCTGAACTGGTAACTTTTATTACAAATGAACCAATTTCTGCATTCTCTGTTACATTCACACTAAAAAGTCTCGTGAATCTTGGTGGGTTATCGTTTTTGTCCAATACTGTTACAATCACTGTAGAAGTTCCGACTAATTGAGGTACACCATGATCAACAGCCTCTACTAATATTTCATAGAACGGTATTGATTCTCTATCAAGAGCAATGTTAGTGAAGATTTCTCCACTTTCAGTATCAATTGCAAACGTTTCCTCGTAGTCGTTTACAAGTTTGTAAGATATTCTTCCATTTTCATTTGAATCTTCATCATGAGCGTCTATCTTGATTACAAGTTGAGGTGGAGATTCTTCTTCCATCACTGTGGCATTATAAAGAGCGTTTTCGATAATAGGAGCGTTGTCATTTGCATCTGTCACTTTAATTTCGATTTCAATAAAGGATTTTAGAGGTGGATTGTCAGAATCTCGAACTTCAAACCATACTTCATATAGAGGCATCGTTTCATAGTCAAGTCCTTTTCCGGTAACAAAAATTTCACCGCTCATTGATTCGATCCTCAACGCGTCTCCGACGTTTCCTCCTGCTATCGCGTATTGCAATAGGCCGGTGGGGCCTTTCTTTGGAGAATTTGCAGACAATCGTGTTACTAATACACCTTCCGGTGTATCTTCCGAAAAAGTGAATGTCAACTTGTTTGTTACCGTAAACTTCGGAAAGTTTTTCACAGATTTCGGTATTAGAATTAATTCTGAAGTACTTTGACGTGGGGTTTCACCAGAGTCAGTTGCGACAATTATCAAATTGAATGAAGCCCCACTTATTATCTTGTACTTTATCAGATTTTCCTTAGCTTTAATAACTCCTGTTTCTCTGTTTATACTGAATAGTTCTTGATGTTCCCCTTTTAAGTCATATGCGATTTTTTGATTAAGTCCGATGTCGTTATCTTTAGCCCTAGCCCCAAATACGAAATCTCCCATCACAGTGCGTTCAGAAATATACGCTTCATAAACAGGTTGAGCAAACGTAGGTGTGTTATCATTTTCATCTTCAACAACTATTGTTAGGTTAGCGGTAGCAGTTCGTGGATCTGTTGTTGACGAATCTTGGGCCATAATAATCAAATAATATACATTCCATTCTTCTCTATCTAATGTAGAATTAGTTGAAATCATACCGGTGGTAGGATCTATTTCAAATCTCTCAGATTTATCACCAAGGAGACTGTATCTAATCTTTGCGTTATTTCCAACATCTTTGTCTGTTGCTTTTGGATGTAAAATAATTGTTCCAGGTGCCAAGTTTTCTCTCACTGTGGTCTTGTAGCTCTGCCTTTCGAACTCTGGGCTATTATCGTTGATATCTTGCACAATTATTTTAACTGTGCCTGATCCCGTGAGAGGTGGAGATCCTGAAATGAAACAATTAAAACACTTTGTTAAACTTATCTCTTTAAAAAAACAGGCATTTTATTTTCGACTAAATTGAAGTATTGCGTGTTGAAATACTCTAAAGGCTGCCTCAATGTGAACTGTATTGAAGTAATGGGTATGCTTACCGGTATCCATGGCCACGAGGGCTAGTGTATATTCATCTTGTGCTTCACGGTCTAATGTTCTTAATAAGGAAATTTGCCCAGACGAGGCGTTTATTTTAAAAAGATCTGCATCGCCTTCCTTTATGAAATAGCGCACTTGATTGTTGAATGGTGGTGAATCAGCGTCATAAGCATGGATCGTTATTATATACCCGCCGTTAGGTGGGATTACATTTTCCATTACGTACGCTAAGTACGGCGAATCCAGGAACGTGGGTGGGTTATCGTTTATATCTTGAATTGAAATGGATAACTCAGCCGTATCGAATCGAACATCGTCTTTAGCACAATCTTCAGCTCTGATGGTAAGCACGTAACGGGATTTTCTCTCAAAATTTAAATTTTTTGCTACTCTGACGACACCCGTATCTTCACTTATACTGAAATCTCTATTTTCATCTCCGGAAGCTATTGAATATCTTACTCTGCCATTCGCTCCTTCATCAATGTCTGTTGCTGAAACCTGAAAAAATAGGCTTTTTAGGTACTTGTACCAATCGATACTGAACTTTTAAATCTCTAATTAGATTTAAATTTATATAGTAAATAAGATTATGAATGAGGTACCTATCGTTAGTTATACATTCCCGTGAAATTTGCTAGGAATTTATAGATTATGAAATCAATAAACTTACTTGCAAAACACTGGCTCCAATACTGGCATTTTCCGGAACAGAAGCACTGTATTGTTTTGGATCGAAGACTGGACTGTTATCATTTTCATCCATGATGTTGATCTTTACTTTTGTTTGAGTCACATTCGGAGGGTCTCCTCTGTCTTTAGCAGTAACAGTAATAGTGTAACTTGATTTTAGTTCTCTATCAAGTTTTCCTGTAGCTCTTAGAATACCGTCAACATTGCCAAGAGAGAAATAACCATTGATATCTGGATCTGGAGTCATGAAATATTCAACGTATCCATTTCTTCCTTCATCTTTATCTACGGCTTTTATAGTCATTACTACGGTGTTGAGAGGAATGTTTTCAGATACAGTAGTGATATTTGGTGTAACAAACTCTGGCGCCATATCGTTGACATCTTTTAGTTGGATTGTTACCTGTAAAATAAAAGATAGAATTTTATAAACATAAAGGATATAAAGTTAAATGCGTTAAATACTTTAGGAGGTGCTTCAGACTATCAAACTGAAACACTTCCACTTATAGGACCAACATAGAAATCGGAAAAAAAAACTCTCATTTCCATATAATTGAGTTGAGTCAACATTCACATTTTCTATGGATCAGCTGATGTTACTGTCGCCGTTTCAATACTTACATCACCATCTCAGCCGATGGACGTCCACTGCTGGACATAGGCCTCGCATGATGAGCATAGTTAGTTTCTTTTTTGTCATTGCTTGTCAAATAAACTAAATATTTAATTGGTTTATTTACTATTATTATTAATGGATTCTCTACGACTCCATGCGAGACAACTGCTAGTTGTAGCAATATTTCTGACCACCCCGAAATTTTATTATGGTCGTGAGTCTATGTATGCATTAATGGTTATATTTAGTAGTAAAAAGCAAGAGCCTATTTAAACGAAATTTCAAAGTAGGTACTAATCTGGCTTCATCGATTTAAAACAAATTGGTTAAAATAAATATGGGTACCTTTCCTTATAAAATATTAAAGTGTCAATTCTAAGAAATAACAAAGTAAATTCAAAACCACAAACCCGTCGTAATACTATAACACCTCATCAGAGGCACATTGTGGAAACCAACAATGGACAAATTTAACAATAGACTGCTAATGAACATTCAGATAAAAGTTTTGACTTCTTTAATTTGAATTCATAAATACGGCAGAACACTTACGTTTAGAATTGAATTAAGTAAGACAAAAAAAAAAAACTAACACCAAAAATGTTATGGCAGGGTTAAATTGTTTTTTTACGACAAGCTTCTAGAAGAACTGTTACACAGGTACAGGTAGGTATAAAATTTTTGTTGCAAGAACGATGACATAAAAATAGTCGTTAAATTCTTAGTATCGGCATGATGATAACTAGTTAGTAGGAGTTCTCCAAAAGTGACACTGACCCGTAAAAGTAAACATATCCCACGGTTGAACAGCCGAGTGCCAAGTTCTCAAAATTGTATATTTTATCAGGAGACCTAACCGGATCTTCATCTAAATAGTTCGATCGTTCAATAAAAACATCAATTTATTATTGAACGATCATAATTTAGTATAAACAATACAGTATAAGAATAGAGCACACAATGCAATGCGAATGCTACAGTATTCATGTAGGCACAACAGTTTCTACTCGAAATCATCTTATATTTGGAAAAAAAATTACCTGGACAGTAGAAGAGAGCTGTGGCTCTGGTGGTTTAGCAGAATCCCTTGCAGTGACGATCAGGTTGTAAATAGGCAGTGACTCTCTATCCAGCAACTTAGCTGTATAAACGGTTCCATTGTCAGCAATTTGAAAGTCTTGAGCCTCATCTCCCGATGTGATACTGTACTTCAATTTTCCGTTTAAACCTGGAAAATTTTTGTTTTCAAATTAAACTTTTTAATTATTGTACCTATACATGCATGTATATGTTTATGACAATATTCCCGGAGGGGGTCAGACAAATTGTTCTGAAAGCACAGAACATCCACGTTTCACTAGTACCTTGTTAGGAAACTCTCTCCCTTGCTCTCTACTTTTTCATTACTCTACCAAAATTCTATTTTTTTTAATTATTTGAAATCACTTACAGCGGAAATCCTGTGCAGCATAAAAATATTTAGTTATTCATTAGTCAGACTTTACGTATTCAATTATTGTAATGAAAAGTTAAATTGTCTCGAAAAGGACCAAAATATTTAAGTACCTGAATCCATGTCCGTAGCACTAATGGTAACGACAGAGGATCCAACGGGAACGTCCTCGAGGATCTCGTTGGAGAAGCTCATGGGGTCGAAGATAGGCGCGTTGTCGTTGAGGTCGATCACGTTCACGTAGACCGTGACCGTGCCGGAGAGGGAGGGGTGGCCGCTGTCGTGCGCTTGCGCAACCAGAATGTAGTGCTGTGTCTGTAATTACACATTTTATAATCACATTAGCATTTGGTCAGTAATCTATACTTATAAAACATTTCCGTGACTGACAGATAAGCACAGCTTAAACCGCTGAAGATAATAACATGCCATTTTGAACCCATACATATTCTACAGAAGGATGTAGGGATGCATTAAGAAATAATTTTTCGAAAATCGACCTCTACTACGGGGGTTTTGAAGTTTTTCAAAATCGATGCTTACGAAAGTTCGGGCAAAAGCTAGTTCAAGATAAAAGTGAAGTCCACTTATAGTGTTCTCTTTGATATACGAGTAAGCTATAACATCATCAACATTTATAAACTGTAATTAACATGAACAACATAAAGTCACTAAAACATAGCATACACAAAATGTTGAGGCCACATTTCACGAAAGACCGCGTCGGCATTCAGATTTTCCATATAATAGGACACCGAAGCTTCCCAGCTATGACAAGCTCCCTCATTCGCGGATCGTGAAGCGAGATGGCGATTTAAAAAACAAGCAGTGGTTGCGGAATCCGGCTCGCGTATGTTTTGCAGACGGCCGCTTTGTCAGACATTGTTCGAGCCTTAATTTCGATGGTGGATCGAGCGGGCAAATGCCGAATATGATGCGCGACGCAAAAAAACCGTACCGGGATGAAATTAGCAGCAGAACTCTCTAGCGGGGTACGCAGAATTGGCGGGCGGTCGAGAGAACGAATGTACTGCGAATTGTTTTTACTAATTAACAGGACTGGCCGACTTGATGAGACGTTGGCGACCAGACAGAACCATGTCGTTAGTACGCTAACCACGCCCTTATGCCCTACAACCTATGGAATATGTTGCACCGAGAATGAACTGACGAAACGAGATGATAATTTTTTAAACAATGGAACACTTTTTATGACAACAAAACTGTGCAAAGTTACTTTGAGTATGTGTAACAATTAACTTGGAACCTATCTTAGTGTAATGTTGTACTACGTTTTTCATTGTTCATACTGGGTGGGCAGTTTTTTGAACTTATTATGAACATACTCATAGGTACCTATACTACGACAAAGTAAAGTAAATACAAGCACCAAACGGACCCTGATTTATGCCCATAGACAATTTAACGACTTGTCATTTACTGCAGCATTGATGAGTGGCTATTACAATGTACAATGCTCGTTCACAAAAACTGGATATATTATGAGCCTTAAAGTTGTTGTGCGATTTATTTTATCGTCTGCTATTTCCGTAAACATTTACTCTCAGGAAATTCTTCAGATGATAGTTAAGCATTAACTAAGTTAACAGTAAGTGTATCAAGTATTTTACAACATTGCAGATTTTTTATTTTATTTCTGGCTTGGCATGCAGTGAAACTAAAGAGTAAGCCACATATAACTATGTTTAGTGAGATGTACGTATAATTTTTTACATCATCATCATCCTTCGTTTATCCCATTATTTGATGTCGGTATAATGTTGTGTCAATATTGCCGCCTGCCTGACGCCAACCCAGCATGGAAATGCTACACCATTTTATTATTCATTACATTGAAATGAATCGTACCAAGTTATTTTAAATAATAAAACAGGCTCTTAATTTTCGCAGTAATCATCACAGACTTAATACAGTAGGTAACCGCAAAATAATCATAATTTTATTTTAATTCTTACAATCTCTATTGTAATGTGCATGTATAGGGTCCTTAATATGCTGAATAAACAACTTTCTCTATGGGGCCGATGTCAAAAACGCGAAAAAAAAAATCTGCTGTCCCATACATAGTAATGGGTCGAGTAAGAATGCAGTTTTTTTTTCGGGATTTCGACTTTTGTTCCTATAGAGAAAATTTAAGAGATGGTCTGATCATCCTCTTATGAAACTGTCAGCATTTTAAGTTGGACCCTGTATATAGGCTCGTGTCGCACCATGAAATCAAATCACCGACATAGTTTTTAACAAGCAATACTTATGATTATATTAACATTGACCTATACCACAGTATAAGAAAGAGTATCTAGTACTACATACAGTATGGACACTCCCTGCCTCCCACCAACTTTTTACCTCACCCCCTCTGGTTACTTCGTGGTTACCTCCTAAGCAAATGCGCCAAATGCGTATTCATGTCTCGCTCGCACGCAATTTTTACCATTTGTATGAAATGACAGCTATCAGCTGACAGTGTCCAGGGTGTGCCTGTACTATGTCGTGGGGAGGAGCTGGCTCCAGTCACTTAGTATCTCTTTGAATGGTAGCCAGGCTAGTAGCTGGGCTGCATTGTAACCTAGTTTAATATTTTATTTCATTTTATTTATTAAAGACTACCAACAAAGTATAAACTATTTGTGTTCCTGATATTTTACGTAAAATATGATAAAATTTAATACAAAAAAAAGAAAGAAAGCTAATGATTAGGTACCGGTACCTTAAGCTTTCTTTCTATTGTAGATAAAACTTGAATACATTTATAATTTGAATATAGTTTTATCTATAATAGAAAGAAAGCTACAGGTACCAGTACCTAGCCTCTAGCTTTCTTTCTTTTTATTGTAATACATTGTATCATATTTAACCTAAAGTATCAGGAACACAAAATTCAAGAAAAAAATAAATTATGTACGTTTAACATTTTATGAGGAATTTCAGATCAATAAAATAATCAAGTACGAATTAAGGTCGGATTCATTTAGGTAACAGATGGGACGGACGTAGAGTCAGTCAGATACTGGTCATCTCGCCCGGACTTGAATTAAAAGGCACTCGCTCAGGGGCACCATCGTCCTTCGTCTCGGAATTGCGCGTCTTACCTACAACATGCAATATTTTACACGCTCTGTAATAAATTTTACTTATCCTTATCTTATTTTTATGCCCAAAAGGCATTCCGGTAAGTGACTCGAATTATGTTTTATAAGAGCGGTAATTGTGCCGTTGTCCTTAAGTTCTTTTGTGAAATTAACATAATCTTACAGGTTAAAAGTATATTTTATATGCACGTATGATGTTCCTTTACCTATAAATGGGTACTGTTATTGTATAAGCCGCATCCATTACGAAGAATATGAAAAATAATGTGCAAGTGGTGCGGAAATTCTTCTTTCCTGTTGTTAAGAATGAGACGGTCTAAATGCCTGCTGGCGCCTATCATTTATGAATGGTATACTTTGGACTCAATGTTGAAAAACGTATCTACTCTATCTTCGTCCTTATATCTCTGTGGTACCAAAGATAACTGTACCCTTGGAAATATCGAATGTAGCATTTTGCTAACTAAGGCTAACTTATACCTAACACTATTTATAGGCTTATCCCGTTTCAGTATGATGTCACTGTCATCAGTATGAGCAGTGTGAGAAACAGAGCGATCACTATATGCGTTTAAGCCTAAATGGTTTTTGATGCAAGATACCCTAATATAGGTAGGTCTCTAACAAAAGAAGGTCAATTGAATAATTTAACTACAACTTCAAGTCAACTGAAAATCAAAGACATTTTCAGATCGTTGCATATCAAATTAAATTAAAAAATAATCAATGACGTTTAATAACATAAGTAGATATCTTTGTAGGTGTCCACTTGTAGCTAAAGGTTTTTTAAACGTAACGACGTTTTTACTAGAAGAGTTAACGGTCAACGACCCACCGCCTTTAGATCTATGTTAAGATAATTCTTTCAACCGCAATGTATGGCCCGAAGCACTCGGGGCACAGCGAAGTGGACCTGCGACCACTCTAAAAATAACATTCACTTGTCCAGCGTAGACGCATACCAAAATCACATAATAATTTTTGCACTAACCGCAGATTACACCCCTATTAATTGGAAGCTTTAATAATGTGGTACAAAAACAAGCATCTCGCTGAGAAACTTCGGACATGTACCATCCTCGCATGGACCTTTCAGCGTAAGCAACTTTTATTTGTATCATAAATATCACTTGTGTCTTAGCCGTCTTACGTCGCTATAAGCTCCGGAAAATTTCATTTGGGCCCAGGTAAGCAATAAGGAAGAGATTTTCACTCATCTCGCTCACATCGTAAACTAAAGCACACTACAAGAACTGGAGATCGTAAATTAATCGGTTTTACTATCGCACTAGACCACAACAGGCTAAGGATCTTCAGTGCTATTTTAATTAGAACTATATTAAATAAATCTAGGTATACCTATTTACTTAATGCAAAAAATAGAGGAGTGTAAACCGATTTGTATAAATAGTTTCAACATTACAGAGTACCATTGTTTTCCACATTTGCATGTTCACTATTTGCCATTCAAGATACCATCAGAGGTGAGGCGTTCTGTTAATTACAAGTAGAAGAACTACTCACATAAAAAAACAGGAACGTCTACCACATGCGATACGGTTATTTATTGCCGACGAATAATCGAAAGTTGGAGTGGAATCAATCAGGCTACTTCGAGGCATGCAAGGGCAGTTCCGTGCATGTACCAACTTTTTGCAAATGAACTATTTAAGTACAACTTTTTGCCCCATCCGAACTGAATATGTCAAGGTCTGTAAGGACGCATCGGTTCGATATTTAATCGGTTTGCAAATATTTGCACGGTAATCACTTCATCTATTTTTAAGTGTTTTTAATTGCATTTTTATGGCAATGTCGCGCCGCTTTACGAGGGTTTTTAAACTCTCTGTATAAAATAGGCGCGGCAAGATACGTCGTCAAGTGCATTAACTGCTCAATTCGCTTTAAAAGCCCACTTCACGTTTAAAGTTATTGTAATTTCATTCTTCGGTTTCTTGGAGGTTGAACGGTGACTTATGTTTAAGTGTATCCTTTTAAAAAACATTGTTGAAGTCAAGATATTTAAATCACTGTCAATCTTACCTCTTCGTAATCAAGTCTCGCGGTGAGTGTGAATACCCCAGTCTGGGGATTGAGGGAAAAGACATCGTTGGCCCAGTCCGAGATGACAGTGTAGGTCAGCTGAGCGTTGGATCCCGAGTCCAGGTCGACGGCTGCCACGGTACCGACCACGGAGCCTCTCGCCGCGTTTTCTGGTATGTCGAAGGAGTAAGCGCTCTCCTTGAACACTGGTGGATTATCATTCGTGTCCGTCACCTGGAATAACCAACGATATAAATAAAACAAGTCAACTATCTAAATTCCTTTCGAAAATAACAGGACTGCTAACTAGACGACGCGCGTTAAAAACTGACACTTTATAAGTGCCGAAGGAAAAACGTTAATGTTTTTACACTTAATAGAATTAGAGCCTAATTAACTAAGGTACCAGGCAAGATGGACAAGTCATGCGGTACCCGCTATCCACATAAGGCTCTTGGCACTACCCAGGTTTTTATCCAGACTGCTGAGAAACCTGATGAGAAAGTAAGCTGATGCATAGACATTATGGTTGTCATATTCCTCTGATATTAATAATTACAATCTCACCACACAAAATAATTAAGGAAAATAAAACACGTCATAAACTTCTTTATGAAACGATTTACAAGGTGAAACTGAATAACTTTTACTACGGAACCAACTTTAAAATCTGTTCACACATTTTGGTCTAGTGGCTATTAACATTTCTATGGAACAGCTGCTTGCTTGCCGCATGCTTTTTTGCCGCGATTTTAAAGTTGGTCCCGTAGTAAACGTTTTTCAGTTTGATAGTCTAAACTATGTAACCCCAGAACTAAGTAACGCATTTAAGTTTACATCCTGTACAAACATTGGTCTTAAGATATTTTAGGAGAAGCGTGGTGGGCTAACGCCCATACACCCTCCCTGAGGGTAAAATGCTGACGGTTTTTTAAGAGGTGGTCTGATCAGACTACCAAACTGAATTACTTTCTCTATAGGACCAACATCGAAATCGCGAAAAAATTATCACCTATCCCATACATTTTGATCGAGTAGGCTTGCAGTTTTGTATAGGACGGATAAGATTTTTTCGCTATTTCGACATTCGTCCCATCAAAAAGGTTGTTCAGTATGATGGTTTGATCATCCTCTTAAAAAACCGTTAGCATCAGCATATTAAGTTGGACCCTATATAGGCTGTGATGATGATGATGAAGACTTGGAAATGGGTAAACAAAGTAACTGTCACCTTTGTGTGACATGCTTGTCAATCCAATCCAAATATGTACCTACCTAAATTGCGCTTAGACTTATGCAACAAAAATGCATTCTGGTGTTTAAAACACGGTGTTTTCGAACTGATCCTTTGATTGTATTTTACACACGCATATCGTCGACTAAAGTGTCAGACCTCGTAACTCCATTAGATCAAATTTTACAGAAGGCACAAAAAACTTCACCACATTAAATGGTAGCCCAGATTTATATGGTTTTCTATTTATCATTTCAAATTGTAACGACTTTTTAAAAGGATTTAAGAGTTGTGCCATGGATGCATTCAGAATTTAGTAATAAAATTGTATAAATGTATTTTGAAAAATAAAATTAAGTTACGAATTTGACACTTTAGCCAACGATATGATATCTAATTCAAACTACAAAACTTCAAGGACACGTACAAAGAAGTCAGTGAATCGAGCGAACGGACAGGTGAAGTAGACGCCACGATAAGTATCAGACTGATTGGAAGCGACGGCGCGAGAGACAAATCTGGATTTAGGTACCCGTGTTGCTGTCTACTGTTCATTTTTTTGTATAACGTTACCGGAGTGCTGTGTTGTTCTTGTAATGAGATGAAACTAGTTAGCTCGGTACCTAATGAAGATATTTAATTGTTATGCTTGATCTTTTTTGATACAATCAAATGAAAATTACTTGCAATGTGATTTGTATGTGCACAAAATAAATATATTTTAGAAGACTTTACTAGAAAAAAAAGCAGAAGCAGAGAAATACAAAACAATACTAGAAAAATATAATTCTAGGAGCTTTTACTAAATTCTACTTATAACAACATATTATAGTAGAGTCTGCTGAAATAAAAGTTGTCACATATACTACTAGATATTTTTTTCCGTGTGGAATAAAATGTTACTATCCCATACATTGTACGAGCCATGTCTTCATGACATTTTTTGCTCTATGATTATGACTGTACCTCATTGCGCACGAATATGAAAAATGTGATAACGTGATAAGCTAAAACTAGCTTGCACCAAAAAGTATTTAGGCCTAAACATGTTTAAATATGATGCTGTCGATGTCATTTGTATGAGCAGTGTGAAAGACAGAACTATCACTGAATACGTTTAAGCTTAAATACTTGTTGGTGCAAGCCGGGCTTAATTAAGAAAAGTGACCGACCTGCACAACCACAGTGATGTCAGTAAACTGGACGCTATCATCGGCTCTTATGATAACCTGGTACTCTGCGATCGTTTCCCTGTCCAAAGGGTCCTTCAAAGTCAGGGCTCCAGTATGAGAATCCAGGGTAAAAGGCGTCAGATCTTTAGATTGGATGCTGTAGGTTATGCTTCCGATCGTGTCAGGGTCCTCAGCTGTGATTGTAGCGATGAGCTGGCCAGGTGCAAGATCTTCAGAAGCCATGTATGCTGGCGGGATGTTCTTGAACTCTGGTGGACTGTCGTTCTTGTCCAGGATTACAACTTCAACCTGAAATAAAATGGGAAATATGAGTAAATTGTAATTTTACTTTAATTCCAGACATAATGTTGTTTAGTTTAAAAATCTGTGCCTGAACCACAGAATGAATAGTAGTCTAAACTATTAATATCCAAAGACATCCGATGACATCCTTCTAAAAATGTATTCCTAATTCTTTCGTTCATAAAGTCATAAAAACGTCCAACACCAAATGACTTCAAATATTTTACCCAAAACAATGCCATTTGGAGTAGAACAAAGTACTCGTAACTTCATAATAAAGTATTTAACAAGCGTCGAGTCCTGCAAAACAGTCTGCAGAAGACGTTGTGATGTTTTATTTATAAGGTTGCCTCAAAATCGTCCACTTTAACACAGTATAAGAACACGATCCAAATTAATAATTCTAAAAATGCAGCCAGCGAGTGGCTACCTCGACAAATGTGTGACTCCACTGACCGACGGCATGACAAAATGCACCCGAAGGCCTTTTATTTGATCCTTGATGCCTGATGTCTGATGTATGTCTGATGCAAGCTTCGTTATAGGAACCAATGCGTGACTTTGGGATATTAAATACATTCTGATTTATTGTGGCCATTTGGTAAGTGAATGTTAGTTATTTTTCAATTAAATATTAGAATGATGATGTGGTGTATAACACGGGAAACTGACACCATGAAAACATTTTATTTGATTTCAGTGTATTTTGAATATGTCACTAAATGAATATTATTACTTGTGATATAAAACAAAATACTTAACTAATCTATCAATGGCATCTAATTTTCATTATAACAACTGGATTAATGTATCATACTTTGAGATCTTGCAAACGCGCCTAAATTATGAGTGCGTTTTTTACTCGTATCAACTCTGCTCAAGGCCCGGGGCGAATTGCATTATTTAATGATTTTGGGTGTCCTAAAAGGATTGAATTGAATGAAACTCAGGAATAATGTAAGTAATTGGAGCCACATCGCATTGACTCTCCTATCGTTTAAACTAAGTGCATTCATCAATATGATTAATGAAGCGTTTTTTCGTTTCTCGTAACATACGTTGATTTTTTCGTGTTTCATCTTTTTATTTTTTATTATGTACTTAATAATGGCGAGTTTTTTAAATTTTTTTCTGCAAAGATTGATTGAGGTCGAATTATAGTTACTTATCGTTGTTAATCAAGAAATTAAATCATAATATCACGTGATTTATGGACCGAAAACGTATCATACTTATGGAACGTAAAACAGTGTCTACTTAGGCAACTGTTTTTCAATTTATTTTTGTAGACAATGAATACTTCAACACTCAGTAGTTACTTAGGTACAGTTTTTCATTGATATCTTTCTATCAAAGCTTTTTTAATTGTCTTAACGAAAGTACCTACGTATTCTGCTTAATTCTCGCCTGATGCGATATGTTAGATAAGATTTATGAAGGCAGAGGCGAGCTTTACAAACGTAGCCGGTGGACGTTTACAAAAAGCCATTCGAAAGGAACTCGACAAGTCAACAAAGGGACAGACGAGTAAAAGACTAAAACGCAACACCGTTTCGTCATCCGGACTTCGAAGCTCGAAGAATTCGGGGCACAATGATCGGAGCCGTCACAGATAAGAGCCCGATTGTAGAGAGTTCCGTGCCCTCGGAGAGCAGCATTTGTTATGATGACTCTATCTTTTCTTTGTGCACGGACGAGCGCGGCGCGAGGGTGCCTACTGCCAAGAGGAGTATACGAAAACACTCGAGACGCCCACGGTACTCTACGTAAGAGAAGCAGCAATTAACGGCGATTGTACGATCGCGCCTCTACACAAATAAATTGAAATGTGTTAATAAAATTTATTGTTCACAAAAAGAGAAAGCATGAGAAAATTTGGGATCGATTGTAAAGGTCCGTTGTTAGTGTACAAATTCCCAGTATAGATTTATTAACGTCCGAGAATGGTAGTCGTATAATACGGAAATGACAAAGTTTGTATTCCTAATTGTCTAACCGTAAGTTAGATTGTTCGTCTGACCGGTTGTACAAACTTCGATTCACCGGTTACTATTTAGCGTCCATATACAAGACACCGTATTATCCTTCGCTACCTCATCTACATATTCCATAATGGCCGAATGACAACATCATTTTGTTGTTATTTGATACCTAGCCACGCCCTGCCTTATTGTAGCTCGTGTAATAATCTTTATTATTAACAAAGAAAACAATGTAACCGAGTACAATATCTGGACAAAAAATAAATAAGATTTATTATGAACAAAAAGCAGACGCATAGTGGTCGGTGCGCTAGAGACCCCCTAGAGTTCATGTTTGAAGTAATCGATTAAGGGAAGAGAAATGACAGAGCGTCGGTTTAGTGGGATCGGCGATTAGTCAAGTTTCGATAATTGATTGTGCTCCGCTACTAGATTAATAAGAAATATTCAGCTATTTCTTGTAACTCGCTTGAATAATGATCCTTATCTAAGCCAACATTGTATCTAAAAAATCGTCAACATCAAAGCTTAACGTCATGTCGGTCGGTACAGCATATTAATTAACTAAACTTTTATTTAAATGGATTTAAGTCCAAATCTGTCTGGCGTTTTGACTTTATTCGTTAAGTGATTGGATTTTTATGTTTGTTATTAATAAAACGACACGTTGGTTTGAAAAACGGATGACCGGAAGATTTATTCTTTTTTAATAAAGCATAGAGTACAGATGTAGCACAGACAAATATAACACTTTGTACACAACAGATGGCACCACATACATTTGATGTTACCATATTAAATTTATTCTAACACCCCAACTACATCAAATAAACAAAACGTTTCTATGAAATTAACATTATTTCATTTTACACTCTATTTGACTAACCCCCATATCCTGTAAACATTTAAAATGCTTGACGGGATTTAAAGCCTTGGTAAGTATGTCAGCTGGCATACAAGTTGTTGGCAAATATTCTAGATTTATAATTTTATTGCAAACTGCATCCTTGATAAAATGATATCGAATGTCAATATGTTTACTTTTTCTATGACACACATGATTTGCCACCAACTTCTGTGCACTCTGGCTATCATTATACAATTGAATGCTACTTAAGTTACCAGTCAGTTCACATAGTAAAGACCTTAAATATATAGCTTCTTTACAAGCTTCGGCTATCGACATGTACTCGGCTTCCATGCTCGATAAAGCCACTGTTCTTTGCTTTTTACTTTCCCAGGAGATAGGTGAGCCTGACATTACAAAGCAAAAACCTGTATATGATTTACGATCTATTGTATTGCTGGCCCAATCGGCATCAACAAATCCTACAAGCTCAGCTGTCCCCTTTACATACTTCAGACAATAATGTTTAGTTTTCTTTAGGTATCTAAGTATTCTTTTAGCATAATTCCAATGATCATTTGTATGACATTTATTAAATTGACTAAGAAAACTAACACAAAAAGATATGTCTGGTCTTGTAAGAACTGATAAATACATCAGACTTCCGATTAACTGCTGATATGGAATATTCTCATTATTACAACTTTCAGACTTCTCAATATCTAACTTACATTCCATAGGAGTACTAGCAACTTTACAATTTAACATATTGAATTTACTTAGCAACTGTTCAACATATTGTTCCTGATCCAAAGTAATAACATTAGATTTTTTATCTATTTTAACTCTCATGCCTAAGCATTGTTGAACCTGTCCTAAATTCTTTATTTTAAATTTAGAACTTAATACAGAAATTAATTTTTCAGTCTCTTCTTTACTATTATTACTTGAGTAAATGAAAAAATCGTCGACGTACAACGCTATAATAATTTTGACATTATCATTCATTTTTGTGAAAACACAAGGCTCTAAGAGACTCTTTTTGAACCCTAGCTCACATAAGCATTGCTCAACTCTCTCATACCAAGATCTAGAGGACTGTTTTAACCCATAAATTGCTTTATTTAATTTAACAATTACTTTTTTCTTATTAACTTCACAATTTATGTCTGGGCGATGCATATAAATATCCTCCTTGAGATAGCCATTCAAAAAAGCTGTTTTCACATCTAAATGAGTGATATCAAAATTTAATTGTACAGACAATGCAAATAACATTTTAAGTGTAGAATGCCTTACTACAGGTGAAAAAGTGTCATCATAGTCGATACCAGGCTTCTGCGTAAAGCCTTTAGCTACTAATCGCGCTCTGTACCGAACACTGTTATCACTATTGACTTTCTTTTTGAACACCCACTTGCACTGCACTAGAGTTTTATTAGAAGGTAAGTCGTCTACCTGAATCCACGCATCGTTTTCTTCAAACGCCTGCAGCTCATCCTTCATAGCCGCAATCCATTCTTCTCTATCCGGACGCTCCAGAGCTTCTCGGACGCTGATAGGATCGCTTGTGACTTCTGGACTTAACGTTGTACGTATCTTTGTTTTAAAACCGTAACGCTCTGGCTGCCTCCTCGCTCGTTTGTTAGCTACTGATTCATCTGGTACTGGTTCATCTTCTTCAAACTCTTGGGATTGCTGCAATGTAGAATCCAAATCAGTCAAGGCATTAAGATACTCTGATTCTGAAGAAATATTCATATCGGTAAGACTTGAAACATGTTCATCTTTTATTTCTTCATCATAGTTCTCACTATTACTGCCTGACTCCTTTCCTTGGATAATATCCCCAACTGAGACTGTTGCACCCTCATCCATTATACTGTTTTCGTGGATAATCACATCTCTACTGGTTGTGATACATCTCTTGGTAGGATCATAGACTCGGTAGCCTTTGACATTCTCAGCAAATCCAACTAGAATGTGCTTCTTCGACTTAGTATCCCACTTAAGCCGCTTTTCTTTCGGTATATGTACCATTACATCACTACCGAATATTCGGACATGACTTAAATCTGGTTTTGTATTCGTCCAGAGCTCATATGGAGTTTTATTATTTAAACCTGATGCGACAGACCTATTTCTGAGATAGACAGCAGTGTTTGTTGCCTCTGCCCAAAATTTCTTGTCTAGTCCTGCATCGAATAATAAACAACGTGCTCGCTCAACAATGGTTCTATTAATGCGTTCACTCATCCCGTTCTGCTCGGGAGTGTAGGTATTGGTCTTTTGGTGTACAATGCCTGCATTCTTCAAATAATTCTCAAACTCATTGCTACAGAACTCTAAGCCATTATCTGTCCTGAATATTTTAATTTTTCTGCTTTGCTGGGTTTCTACTATTGACTTAAATTCTTTAAAGTACTGGAATACCTCACTTTTAGCTTTTAGAAAGTAAACGAAAACCATACGGGTATAGTCATCAACAAATATAAGGAAATACCTTGCTCCGCCAATCGAATTTGACTCCATTGGGCCGCAGACATCAGCGTGAATAGTATCAAGCGTCTCGCTGCTCCTTGTTCCTGTATGACCAAATGGTAAACGCGACTGCTTCCCTTCGCAACAAATTTTGCATGTATTCTTCTTGATCACTGACTTATCCGTGTATGATATTCCTGTGACAGCACCATCTTTCATTTTATTCAGATCGTTCATGTTCAAGTGGCCCAATCTCCTATGCCATACTTCACTGCTTGCTGCTGAAGAAGGAGATGTAAACAAACATTGTTTACGTTCCACTGCCAACTTATAAACACCGTCTATCTGCTGTGCCACAGCCACCAAACTGTTCTCTCTGTTGTAAACATTGCAACACTGTTTCTTAAACTCCACTCTATTGCCGTTCTTGATAAGCTGACTCACTGATATCAAGTTTGTGGTGAGGTTAGGTACACACAAAACGTCTTTCAAAGTAACCTCATACTTGCAATCTGGAGTGACGGTCATGATATCCACATCACCCGAGCACAACACTGGCATAGCACTTTGATTTGCTGCTATAATCTCCTTGACACTCGGCGAGAAAGATGCATTCTGTACCATGTTTACCTGCGTCGTCATATGAACGCTCGCGCCGCTGTCCAAGTAAAAATCTTGTTTACTATAATTTCCACTCAGGAACACTGCGGAAAATGCATTTGTCTTCTTTATTGGTTGCTGCTGCTGATTATTTTGTTTACACTGAGATATATAATGTCCAAACTGCTTGCAACGAAAGCATTTCACATTCGTTTTATCAGACTTGTTTACGTTTCTGCCGGTCATAGACAACCCACTGTCGCCGCCATGATGACTTGACTTGTCATTTTTACCATGGCCGCCAACATTAGAATATTGCTGACGAGTGCGCTGCTGCTGCCCTCTGCTCAAAAATGCACTTCCGGCTTCGGAATCATTACCTGCCAAGTCAATTAGCTTTGTCTTCACAACATCCGCCGTAATGGCGATTCCCGAATGCTCGATCGCCATAATCATAGGAAAGTATTTTTCAGGTAGACCTGCCAACATTAAACAGCCAATCCACTCGTCGTTCACGGAAAATCCTGTTCCTGATAATTTCTGGCCCGTTTCAATAATTTGCGTGACGTAATTAGTCATCGAATCACAGCTATCGAGACGTACTGATATCAAATTACGCAATAAAGTAATTCTGCGAGAAAATCCAGAATCATCGAACATTGTCTGCAATTTTTTCCATAGGTTGCACGTGCTTGTAGCTTCCTTGATGTGAACGTATAGTGAAGGATCAATCGTTAGGATTAACTTAGCTTTTGCTTTTGCATCTTCTGCGGCTGCTTCTGCTGGGCTTTCTTGCTTTATACAGCTTGACATACCCTCCAGGACTAGCAAATTCTCCGCTGCAAACGCCCATTCGTGATAGTTTTCACGCCCCTTCAGCTTGGGAACGTTGGTCACAAAAGAGTTCGAAGCCATTTCCAGTCGTAAACTCGTAACTTTGCTCGTTCCGAATGGAAACAATCCTTTTAACTACGATATCTAAAAACTTGCACTGACTGTATTATTCTAGCTATTGGGAAAATTAAACTGGGCCCATAACCTAATAAAACGACACGTTGGTTTGAAAAACGGATGACCGGAAGATTTATTCTTTTTTAATAAAGCATAGAGTACAGATGTAGCACAGACAAATATAACACTTTGTACACAACAGATGGCACCACATACATTTGATGTTACCATATTAAATTTATTCTAACAGTTATTTTATTCGACAACCATAACCGACATTTTAAAAGACTGGAAAGTTAACTACTAAGAAAAGTCATTTGAAGATGTCCCGCTGTTCAGCGTGGATTATGCTTAAGATCCGGGAGCGATTAGAGGTAACTTGCCGCGGAGGGTGCAGTACCCAGTAGTGGACCAGAACCAGTCGCATGCGCCTGCGCGCCTTGACGCATGGGGTACCTGTCCTCGCTCTAGTCCTACAAGACGATTAGCGTTAGATACGCTATCAAACTACCATCACTTTTAATAATAAACGTCTAATAGTTTAGATGCGATGTCGTAAGATACAATTATTAAATAGCTGCTTCAATACTTAGTTACACGATGTTGTAATTATTTTTATTTTCTTTAAATGCTTAGTGTAAATTGTTATGTGTTTCGGAATAGGGCTTGTTTATTTGACTAGTCATTGTTTTACGTATATGAGCGAGCTGTGTAGACAGTCGCCAGTTTATCAGTCATTTTCTGTCATAAGTCACGGCGGCGCAAGGCGTCATCTACCGACGTCTACGAGGTCACTCGACACCGCTAATTCCCAAGATTTATTCTAGCGATAACTTACACAGATTATTGAAATGGAAATTATGTGTTGGTCGCGATAAATGGCAGCCATTTGTCTAGTTCAAGCTTTGTAAAACTACGGCGTTTGCAACTTAGTTAACTTCTCACTTAGATTTTATTCGAAATATTTCCTGTCTGCGTTTTTTTATTAATGTTTTCACATTTTTTTCCCGTGACTGTACGTCTACTCAGCTGGCCAAATTCGCGCACCTCTCGAGCTCTGGCTCTGAAAAATGACCACACAATATTGTCGTTTTTGAAACAGTGTAATTTCACGAACATCAATCAACTCAAGTCATTTACCTCAAAAATTTTGACGTGGCTCCTTTTATTGCCTCATTTCATTTTTTAATGTAATTTTGGCTTGCACCTCCTTACAATGGAACATCATTTTGGTAACTTGATTAGAAATGTCTGTCGCATCAAGTAAAGTGCAATAAAATTGATAGTTTTGGTATCAAGATGCCGGTCGGCCGGTAAGATTCAGTTAGCTGGTCGGCAATTTTTCACGGACTTATCGATTTTCCAGCGTTATTATAGGGTTTAGCATAAATGGCACGTTACTTGTAATTCCAATAGTAAAATGTGATGGCTTCCGTTGCTTTTTAACTACCTCTGCCTTCTCCATTCCGTTGTCTCAGATCAGACCAAACGTATGACCTTATAAGTTATTGAATAGCATCGCCTAGATATTTCCTAGTGCTGTGTAGGTATTTGTAGTAAATCGGTGCCGAGAGCGAGGCGAGGGCTACACGAACTTATGAGTGGATGTTGTCGGCCGACGGATATGGTGGCATCGTTTAGGGCTAGAGTCTATGTTTAGAGCGGTTCGTGACCGCAGAGCGGCTGCGTCCGCGCCGCTATACCCTCGGGACTCTGCACAATTATGTTATGGTGCCAAAGATTAGATGAGAACAGAGGTGATACAAATCTGACCTGCCTCGTTAGTTACCTATCTATAGAAGAGGAATCTATTTGAAATTTGAATTATAATATCAAAAACATTTAATGTACCTTTCGTTAATTGATTTGGGATTCGATATAATATAAATATGGTAACAGCCTAAAGTTCAGATATTGAATACCCGACCAAATACCCGAACGCGATTTTTAGGGTTCATCAGACTATAAGATTTTTTTTTAACGTACTTATTCTTTCTACATTACTATTTAAATTACAATATTGAACTGTAATGAAATGCAATGCACATTTTTATTCAGTAAAGATCCTGATTGGCACTAAATTGCCTATCAATGAGTACATAATTAGCAGTCCTATCCAATTAACGGCGAGAGTAACAATGTAAACACCGACGATTAGATAAGTGTGCATATAAAACTTAGTATTACCTAAGTGCACGTCTGCGTGCTCGCAAGTTTGCCGGGGCATTAGCATGCGGGCGCGGGGTCCGCCCACACCGGCTATCGGCCGCATCCCCGCAAATATATGTAAAATATGCACAAAAGTACCCCGGATAAAGTGCACCGATAAGAGGCGACGCAATTTGCATCGCCCCGGGCGAGTCCCTCGAAATATTTGGCCCTGTGTTTACCGAATATACGGAAAATGTTAGCGTCACCCTTTTTTACCTAATCTGAAATGATCACCAGCTGTCTGTCACTTTTTTCTTTGACCAATTAATTTATTATACAACATAGTTAAACACCAGATTATTAATTATATTTCCAAACCGTTGGATTCCGACTTAGAATATTATGTTTCGTTCCGTGTGGGGTGTCTACTACACCCCAACAACTAAAAATAAGATTTTTGTGCAAGTTTCTAAGAGTAAATAAACACCTACCACCACTTGAAAAACACCCCAGCCGACTAAAAGCTAAAAGTGGAAACTATAAGCTTGAATGGGTAGTTAGTGTTGTAACAAAGCGTCTACTCAGGAAGAAAATACTTCATCATACTGCATCTATTTTATTAGTATGAATGTTTTAATTTATTAATAGAGATTAGATAATCTACGAGAATATAGTTACAGAATCAAATACGAGCCATATCTAAAAGATAATAATTTCCATTGCAATAAATATAACATTTGATTCGATAACATCTACTAACAAACTGCCTATATTTTAGCTTATCCGGTTAATTATGTGAAATATTTGGATACAGGTAAAGCGTTTTGCAGTGCTATATGATCTCAGCTGGAATAACATTGATTAGTATGCATGCAGGGCTTACGGCTCGCGGGGAGGCACGCAAGGCTCAATTTCACCTAAATTCGCCACCCGAGGGCGCTATCCTCAGTATTATTGCCTGATCGATAGTATAATTTCGTAATAACTACGCGCATCTCACATATTTTTGGAAACTGCAGGAATCGCAGTTTATAGCGTCTTGATCTTGCATATTTTATTTTTCGAGGAACTGTTAGGATGCGTTGTGAAGATTAGCGTTAACTTGAGTATTTATCGTTGAAAATGTGTAAGTACCTTCTGGGTCCAACTTAATATGCTGACGATTTTTTAAGAGAATGATCAGACCGTGAACTGAACAAATTTCTCTATGGGACCAATATCAAAAGCGCGGGATAAAAAATGCCGTACTACACAATTGGGAAGAGTAGCATTACAGTTTTGTATAGAACATACAGCTGAGAATATTAAGAAGGACCCTAAATACATCATTTGTGATTTCATGAACATTCATTAGGAGAAAGCAAAAATGTTTGAATTAAATAAATTGGAATCCAAAATGTGGTTCGTTGATTCGATGGTCCACATTGCATGTATATAAATGTGAAGATTTGCAAATCCTCCCTTTTTTCTAAGAATATCTATATAATTATGAAAATAAACCGGATATCAGCGATTTTTGGCGGCATAATTTTACGATGTGAATCTGACTGCATTTGATTATTGCATATAGCAACAATAAATATGCGCAAACGCACCTCGCTCGTTAGCGCACGCCGCGAGTCAGGGTTCGATGCTCGGCGCAGCCAAATAATTAATTATGTAGGTTATTTTTGAAATATTATCTACTCTTTTTCATTCGACAAATGATTGCATTTTGCTTATGTATTATCACCCCTATTTACGTCCGTCCAGTTGCTATTCATCACGTCGCAGTTGCAGCAAAACTATAGTGAAAGGCATCAATAATTCAGTTTAGCAGTAATTGGTATTGTGAGTGACCACACGAATAACATAAACATCATGTAGCTTGTAATAGCAATAGTTAATTTCCATAAAGTCGAAGTGAAAGCCGGAAACCTTTAACTAACAGTATTGCCGTAAACAATATTCGCCGTCTCCCAGCAAATAAATGAAGTACACGAACGAAAATCACGAGCTCTGAATTTTTCAACGTCGCTCTTGGATCGAGATCAACTCTTGCGCAGCGGCGAGCACAAAGCGAGCTAACGATTAACGAACAGAAACCAAATCAGAGCATATCATTTTTATTTTAGCAATGTTTATTTTATTCACTTTAGGAATAAGTGTTGTTTTAAATTGTGAATAATTTGCAACGCGACGACACGACATGCAAAGCTGTCGGTGCCGTGCTACTCAGGTTGAAGATGTCCCTTTTCGATAGAGAAGCTTTCACCTTTCTCCATTATTTTACATCCTATGAGAGAAATTCCATTAGATTCTACATCACAAAGTCGTCAAGAAAACATAATCGTGTCTCTCATCTCGATCTTATCGTACTCACATCGATACGACGACGGTCAAATTACAAAACAAAATCATAACATCTCGAATTTTTTATATCCCCAGATATATCTTCTAACCGAAGTACAAATCACAAGTCATCACGATGAAAATAATAGCAATAGCAACAAAAGAATTATAATGTCCGGTGCCAAATCGGCACAATCACATCGGCCGGGCCGGGGCCGGGCAGGGGCCGTAGAGCCAGCCACCTGCGAGACTTCTAGCGATTTATCGGTGGGCGATATAACCGTTCGATAATGACTGGGCCACATCGCCGACAGAGAATCGATGTCGCAACTCTTTCGCCGATTTCGGCGTGCCCGCTTGTGCCCGTCGGCCGTCGGTCATCTCTAACGATGGAGCGATAATTAAGATCGGACGTCGGCATTATTTACGCCCGCAGCATCCTGCCTGACCCGAGCGCGAGTCGGTCACGACTTTTTCCATGTCGGGCAAGACTATTGTTGCTCTTACCCGTGTTTAGTTTAGCTAGAGCTTGCACGGTCGATTTGTAAGGGCTGCTTTATCTAGTATTTTACTTAGGCTTGGACGTCTTTTTTATTACATTTTCTCATAAATGTATTTCACATTGATGACAATGACTCCTCGGGAAATTATTAGTAGATTAAACGGGTAGGTTCCTTAAGTTCTAAGTACAGTCCCAGAGCGTCTTAAAATATTGCTGTTAAATATAATAGGTTGGTTATTGTTGTAAGCCAGCACTTAGAGTATTGCTGTGCAGTTTATCCAGCATCGCGAGCGACACTGCTCGCAGTATTGCTTTATGATAATCTCCGTCGCAAGTTACTGCCGCGATCTGAGCTCGGATACAACTCATCTCGCTCTTTTACGTTTGCTATTGCCTTTTAATGGCCTCTAACATTTGTTTGAATAGAGTAAATAGATAGTACTTTCACAATAATCGCCTCGTGAGCTATTCGAAATGAAATTATAGTACCTTAAAGTAATTCTGCATCTGCCCGCGTCAGCGATTGAATTTTGTATTTAATACACTTTTACAACTTTAAAGTAATATTTTAAAGACGTGTAATAAGATACTTGAAGTCGTCTGGAGCTTCTTAGGCACATTTACTGCACCATACTTCAAACTCTAATACTTCGTTAACTGTACCGTAAGATACGAACTTGAAAATGTTCGTAAGACATTTAGGTATTCGGTTGACACTTTAAAAGTATTTCAGGTTTATAGTTGAACATGACAACTGTTTTATTACACAGTTAACATTTATAACAGACAATAATTTAAATAAATGTCTCTTTTGATATCCATGGACCTCACGTTAATGTGTACCTTGGCGTTATAATTATATGATTTTTAAACTTATGTTAGTGGTTCTGATGCCATGCTCCAGGACAGTTTATTTTTATTGTTATAACTTTATTTCAAAAATAGAATTGGTTGTAAATTGTGAGACGTTTACGGCGTATTATTTATAGTTCGACTTAATTGAAGAGATCGACATTGTCATTAAACTTGAATAAAAAATAATTTAGAATCGTAATTTATCTACAACTTGGCACAAAAACAGGTACATTTAATACCGTGTAGTTTTTTCTGTGATCTAGTGAAGGAAGATCTTTTGCAAATTGATTAAACCTTAATGAAAACTACTGATTACAATTAAAACTTGTATTAGTGATAATAGTAAGTGTTCTGTCACTGTCTTGTCTCACAATAATTGCTAAAGATTGACAAAGACATTGATTTTTATATCTTATCACTTGATAAACATGTTCATTAATCGTTTATCCCTTCAACATGCTCACAGAAGGTTTAAAGATACGTAACTCCAAAGGATAAAACGTTTTTTGGGCTCCGTACCCAAAGGGTGAAAACGGGACCCTATTGCTAAGCCTACGTTGTCCGTCTGTCCGTCGGTCCTTGCTTCAACGGGCTATATCTTTTGAACGGTAATTGAAGAAGAAGATTGAAGTTGATCAGAGAATATGTCATAATATTGAATTTGATGAAAAATTAAAAATATAAAAATTATGAAAATTAATTAATTCTTTCTTCTTGTTTTGTCGTAAAGACGGTAATACATACAAGCATCAAATTTATTGTGATTGTAGTGAAAACTCAACAATATAACAGCAAATAATAAAAACCGGACAAGCGTGAGTCAGGCTAGCGCGAAGGGTTCCGAAGAAAACACATTTTTTTTGTAATGTTGCACGGTGGTACGGAACCTTTCGTACGCGAGTCCGACTCGTACTTGGCCGGTTTTTATTTATTGACATTTTGAAAACCAGATTTCTTTATGTAGGTACTTTATCCAAAATATAATGCACATTAAAATAATATGGTTAAGCGTTTAGTCAGACGCGTAGAGTCATCGACCATTTGGACAGTTGCTAATGGATGTTCCAAAGCCTTGTATTGTTGTATGATAAAAAAACAGTTATCGGTCGACCATACAATCCCATTAGTGTAATGAATATTTCTTATGTGAAATCAAATACTAATCTATCTATATAGTTCTATCTGAGTTTGTCAGCTTGATCGATTGTTTGGTTATGCGAAATTATATACATTCCACCTACTCAAAATAACTCTAGCATGAGTTGGCATACAATAAATTCTCTCGTTACGTATAACATAGACGAATATGTGTAGGCTATTAAAATTGAGCAGGTTAAAATTTAAAAAAGTCGGCAGTCGGTTGCTGGAGTGTGTCCTCTAGATGGAAAATTCTTAAGTAAGGTTTGGCAGATGTAATTGCCATTGAGATTTCTTCACAAGGTTCATTTGTGAGTATTTTTGCACTTCTTTCGAGTATATTACCGCGCACCTAGATTTTATGGTAACTTTAAAATTCTACCTGGAAACAGCAGAGTAGAATGTTATCAACGGGACCAAAGCACACAATGGGAGCGAGATCGTTGTCTTTGGACCAGCCACGACGGCCGCGGGCCCGGGTTCGATTCCCGTTCGACAAAATTCAGGCTAACGAACGGCCCTCCGATACTCTTGTTACCTAAATACCGTTTTTTAACACTATTCTTTTGTTCGTAACCGACGAACGACTAGTTTTTAACGAGGTACAGGTTCCGTTATAGATAAATCTTTACTTTTTCTAATTGGAAGTTATAAATTGGTTGCTCGTACTTATCTGTTTGGCGATGTGGGTACAGTTAATGTCAATAGCAAATAAATGAACTTTGGTGTGAGGAAGTTGGATGACATTTGATCGTGGAACTTTTGAAGCGGATAGACCTTTTAAAGCTGATAAAAACTTTTAAAGCCGATAAAACTTTTAAGAGAAGTTTATTCCGAATGCGTAAATGCGCGCTGCATACAAAACGAAGTTCTGGTGATATTTTCAATACTAACCAATTAAATTCAATGAAATTTTGCAGAAACAATCTAAAAACAAAATATATAGTTTCAATGCTAGGATTAATTTAAGATCTGTATGGAAATCTTTGAGGCACTGTAACTTTAAAACTGTACATTTTAAGGAAAATCTGATACGATACGAGCATAGAAATTTGTTTCTAGATTGTTTCTGCAAAATTTCATTGAGTTTAATCGGTTAGTATTGCAAATATCACCAGACTTCGTTTGTATTGAGCGCGCCAACAGTAATATACCCTTAATGTTGATAAAACATTTAAAGTTATAATACATTTAATACAGATACAACTTTAAATATTCAAACACAAAAAGATAACAACATAAATAAACTCACGACCGAAATCCTATTCTTGAGTCAAAATGTTTTTCACCGCTATTTGACAAGTCATTGCATCCTATACCCTTTAAATGCTGGAAGTGAGCCTATTCCAACAGCACGCATATAAAGATTATTATTTTAGCAGAGATTCTGTTCACCCGAATGGAATCATGATCCTTTCTGTATCATCATTATCACCACCTACTCTCCTAATAATTCTGGATTTTCTCAGTCGCCACCTAATTCTAATGACTTCAATAACCCAATTTTGTGTCATTTAAAAGAGTAAAACTGAAAATATTTTGTTTGGCTGAGGTCACACCCTAACTAAGTAGCTTTAACAAGCTTTAACGTTATAATATATCGACTGAAACACCTACAGATTTATACACAACATAAGTTTTATCACCAAGGAAGAAGATTTGTTAAAACTTAATAGTATCTGCTAACAAGATAGGTAACTGGCAACGGCTTATTTACACTGAGATACTGAGAGATGTTTGCTACTTTATTAAGCTGTTCTAACGCCTACGATTCTAATGTTAACTTAATACTAACTTTCCATCTATCGTTCATTTCAAATAGCAACGAAATTTTATGGATATTTATAATGACAGAAACAGATATTTGAAACACTTATTCTTAGAACAGCTTAGTAGCGTCAAAGATATGTCAGATAGTATATCTTTCTGATAAATAAATTATATTTGCATATCAGAATTGGCCAGAAAGCTATAAGCCAGGAATCGGAAAATCTTTTCGTTCATATTTGAAATGAAGTAAAGGGAATACACCAATGTGATGTTATTGTCAAATTTAAGAAAAGTGGGTTATAAAGCTTTTAATTTAAATGCAAGGTACGAAAATAGATAATGCATTAAAAAGGTTTGTAGCGTCTTAACTGGAAAGTGTCGATTTTCCTTTTAACTATTATTTCATAATCTTAAAATTGTAAGTAGGAAAATGAAGTTTATAATCATCAAAGTAGGTTTTTATTTTTATCTGATTAATACGCAATTTTTTTTTTGTTATAACGACATAAAGGGTACCCAGTCATATAAGGACATAAAAGGAGGTTTTTGCGACCTAATATGACTGGTCCCCTCGATGTCATTATAACCGATTTTAACTTTAACTGTACAAAAATATCGATGCAACATATAAAATGTTGTCATTTTGACATTCCCAGAGAAGACTTTATTAGAACATTAGAACGTCAAATTATTTCATTACTCACAAGATCGATAATAAAAGGAATGCTTAAAAATGTTTGCGGATCCAAAGTTTATTACGTGCCTTAAACTTTAATCGAAAAGCTAAAAATTGATGAGACGTCACTGCAAGAATAATTCACACTCATTTTAACCGCCGCGTAAAGGTGTACTCATACTGTTGCAGGATTCCTTACTAATATTATTAATCTGAAAGTGTTTGTCGGTCTGTTTATTAAGTACCTCTTCACTTAAACTAGGTAGAGATTTAGATAAAATTCGGTAGAGTTGATCTGTAGTTTGAGAAAGTAGGCATACATATCTTAAAAATATAACGTCATACGTGATCCAGGGAGTTATTTTAATAAAAGGATTTCCTACCTAATTTTATAAACATAAAAGCTACTGATTAGAGAGGTTCGGAGTTCGAATCCCGGTCGGTCATCATGTTTGTGTCGTCGGTCGTTGAATAGTTTCCATAAAACAGAGCGTTATTCAATTAAAACAAGATACATCATCTTTTCAAAGCTAGTTCATAGATCAAAATAAAAACTTCTAATGCTAAGCAGTCTTTGCGCAATCGATATACCTATAAAGTAAGATTATTCCTATGCATGTTTATTTACAACTACGCCGATCACGAAGAAGCTATTCTTATTGAAAGATTATACCATTCGACTCGATACGTCTGAACAGGGCTTAATTCTTAGTATTATATTACCTAAGGGCTAAGGCAGTTCATTAAGGATCGTTCAATCATTCTTTAAGGGGAGGTTTGGGGTTTTTAAGTAATTCATTTGTAATTTTATGTTTAAATAACATTATCTGATTGGTTGCCAGCCTAGCAAAGACTACCCCCATTTCTTCCCGTAAATATAGGGGAAAGACGACTAAGGGAAATTGTTCCTTTCACTGAATTTTTTGAAAGCTTAGTATAATAAGAGTTAACATTGCTACAAATGTTCGCTTAAAAAGATAGTTTGTGGTTATAGTAAAGTTTTGACACTGAGATAGGACCCATAAAAGGGACTACAATCATTTGTTTTTGTGAGAGTTCTTTCATATTTTATTCTGATTATCATATTTGTCGCATACTTCCGAAGAGGTAATAACATGCCAGGGCAGATACAAAATGAGTTCTACTAGAGTTCAGTAGAACGAATCGTCTTACCTTTGTCGGTTCTAGTAACTAGACGGATGCACCGCCGCCATTCCAAAAGGGGATGGAATGAAAACTTAGTATGAATTTAGATCACATGACAATTACATGAAATTTACATCAAAAAGGTACTATAAACACTTACTAAAATATTCACCTTGAAGCTAATAAAATACGACGAACTTGTCCTTAAATTGAGGTAACACATATTATATTACATATTTTGGCGTGATACGTGCGGCAGATGAAATGAAAGTAATGAAGTATGGTCTAAAACACAACATGGATTGGTTTACAACCTGTCAAAGTTACCTTCAGGGCATCTACTTTACTAAATCTGTCAAAACTTTCACCAGACCGAAGTTATAGTCGATTTAGAAATTATTTGACATGCATGTTTTCCGATAAAGTTTTCTCTTCGAAGATAACAATTTACGAAAATTCTTTTAATATACAACGTGTTAATGAATAAGCGCAAAACCTCATACACCCCAACTGATTTATAACAGAATAATTAGATTGAAACAATAATTTAATTATTTAGATAGTTTAAATTTAAAGTTATTCGTATTTTAAGTTTTGAGGCAAACATGATTTGTTATCATTTTAGCAATGAATGAAAGCCCTAACGTGCTCATGGATACATTTTAAGAATCTTGTTTTGGTAGTAAGTAGGGTGAGAGTGCCCGAGCGCTGGGTGGAGAACGAGTTCAGTAAATTTTAAATTTACAAAAAAAATATTTAATATTTTGAAAATAAATTACCTATGTTGAAACCATAATAATTCGATTCTAAACTAACTAGTTTCTAGTTTTGCGTTAATTCATTAACACGTTGTATAAATAAAGACCACAAACACATACATAAATTCACACCCGTATTCCTTTTCCGGGTACTAAGAAACTTTGCTAAAGATATCAATTTTATTATGTGTTAAGCGTTAAATCGTACAAGGTAGGTTCACTTTTCTTAAGCACATTTAGAGTTTCAGGATTGGACGACGTATCAAGTGCTAATTAATATTGGCAATTTGTTATCTGTGTATGTGATAGAAAATGCAAATAAACCATTATTCCTTAGTCGTCTCGTTAATCAAAGCTGTGGTTTAGTTACTAACCCATTTATAGTATAGTTGATAAAAAGTATGTCCTAAAACTAAAAAGAAATTCTGGAATAAATTTTGTGGAATGACACCACGGCTATAATTCACGATTTATTTAAATTATTGCAACTGAAAATGACTTCTTTCAAGTGAAAAATAGCACGTACGGTAGGTACGTGCTATTTTTCAGTAACCGTTGCACTTCATTTGACGTATCGAATTATTTATGTAAATAAACATAGAATAAAAACATTACATTCATAAAGTAAGAACTATGCTATCGAAGAATGTATAGAAGTAAATAGCTCAAAGTGAGTATACTGGGCGCGTTCTCACGAGCCGTCACGTCAGGGCTGGCACAGGCGCACAGAAGTGGAGTAAGGCTGTCCATACACATTATAATGAACCGCGACGCGTGCGCTCCACTTCTGACAGATAAGTATCGACTAATCATTATAAATTAATCTGATAGTAATCGCTTCAAGGAAGTTGCTCTCAAACAATTTTACCATAGAAAATTGAGTTGATTTACCGAACATTTTCTATAAATATCTGTAGCTGTTGCATACGTTTTCTTCAATTTATTATGTAATTGATCGGGACAATTGACTGTTTGTCAAATTTTAAGTAAACATTTTAAATTATTGTAGTATAAAAAGTGCTGCATTCCTACTACTTTAGTGAGCTATTATGGACCGATAGAGACCCGTCGGTAATCCTCCGCCATTACTACCGCCAGTACAAGCATATTACTAGATGACGTAAAATCCACTCCTAAATAACACCTAGTATGTTGGATTTCGATTTCACTTCATGGCAAGAAACCAACGTAGTTATCTAGCCCCAATCATCCTAACAATAAATCACTTGGTCTACTTAGTCGTCACTCTGCTCAGTCCGACCAATTTTCTTGACGTTACAAAACCTGTCAACTTAAGCACTAGCAAGCAGACCTACTTTTAATTATGTAATTTTTATTTTCTCTTTCACCACGAGACGGTTTCAAGCTGGTACAAACTCGATGACGTAGGGCTACCAAAGGTGCCATCTCGGTCTATTATAAATATACCAGTTTTAAGAAATTGAATTAGGAATACTGTACTCAATATCAATATCAGTAAGCGACCACGTTTAATCAATATCAACCAATATCTTTTGACATTGACAACTGTCAAAACACAAGACTGTCAAGAGTCTTTTTTTTAGTTTTAATACCTTTTTCAAGTGGGGGTTTTAATCATATGGGGCTGACCTATGTCAGGAGTCGCGCTGCAAGTCTGGCGGAGTACGGACGTGTGCGTATCGGCGCGTTGGGCTTGCACGTGGCTCCGCCATTTTGTGAACTCTTTTGTGTTTTAACCTTAAAACAATCACTTGAGATTATAAACTACTTACATTGGCAAAACTGCCACGCTAGACTTAATTAATACTACTGATCATTTTCTTACGTATACTCTCCACATAACGAGACATTGGCTGAATTGTGATAACACATCGGATGCCACTAAACAAACATTGAATTGACCTATGTCAGTTGAAATAATATCAAAAGAAAAAAAAAAGAAAAATTTTAAAATTAATTAAAGCTGATAATTACACCGCTTCATTTACATCTTTCATATCTAGAAAGTGTCAGCATTTAGGACAAGTTCAATTAAGCGACAAGTTAATTCACCTTGCAATTACTTGCTAGATGAAGCCCTTTCTCAATTTTCAATCTATCAATCTAGCGGGTCTTCAAACAGGGTTATCGAGATACAAGTTTATCATCATGGATCAAGATCGTTGCAAAAGTGTTACGATCGTTTATATTGGCAGGTTTGCGTATTGAATTGCACTTATAAGTTATAACATGCCGCTGTGCGTTTTCCGTTTAGATACACCGGCAAAAAATATGCTCAGTCGTTATATTACTTATAAACAAATCAGCATCTACAGCTTGAAAACATCCACTGCTGGGTATATGCCCCCATTTGTTTATGCCATTCTCCTTTATCCTGAGCATCTCGCATCCGCGCGTCTCTCTTTATAATTATCATCAAACACACCGTGTTAATACTTAAACTTAAGAGGTTTCCCTGACCGAACGACCTTGACCCTTTCAGAGACACCTCACCTCTACTAAACTACGTAATTTTAGTAGGTATACCTATATATGACTGGCTTGTACTTTATTATGTCACTATGGTGCCTTCTAATCCAAGGAAGTCAAATTCGAAAATCATAAGAATTCGCACCAAATTTAACAATTATCTAATTAACTCATTAAATATTTTTCTTCAAAAAAATTACTTCATAGCATTTTGTTGTTTAGTGAAAAACTTTATTAACACAAAACAAATAAAAGCATATATTCATAGCATTTTTAGATCTTTATAATTATTGTCTAATAGTGTGTACGTTGTGTTACGCAAGTAAAAATGACTTCAACTTATAAAGTAGATGCACACATTTTATCAATATTTAGGCTTTCCTTTTAACACAGGTTTCATATATATCTTATAGAAAAATAAGAAACATACTTCATAGCTAATAAAGCCGAGATGTTGAAAATCATTGCTATATTTTTTATTAATTTGTTTGTCTTTCAAATAACGAGAAGATAGCTTCTAAAAACCAGCAAAATATGGCCCGGCCCTGGGATTACCTATGGGGAGCGTCTTAACGAATACAAACAATTTATTTTGTATTCGTTAAGACGCTCCCCATAGGTAATCCCATAAAGTATGAAGAGCGACCTTATTCCTGAAGAGGTTTCATAAGCAGATCCGAGAAAAAAATGAAACTTATTTCAAAACAAAATTTTCACATGTCCAAAAAAAGAAAATATATGAGTCAATAAACAAGAGCGAGTGCGACCAAAACATAGCGTAACCTACCGCCCTAACAAAATGTGTACTTTATAGAGGAAGTCACTGCAATTGCATAGAGGTCAACTCTGTGTAAGAAGCGGAGCTGGGCTCGAAGCAGGCGATTTATCCAGCGAAGCGTTAGTTTGTTTTAGATAATTACGCCATGCTGTCCGCCCTCAGTCGGCCTTGGGTTTCCCTCTAATGGCCGCGCCATCGTTCAAACCGTGCTACTTCTCCGACAGCAACATGGGTTCATTAGCGCTATCACTCGGGTCCCGAGATTGTGAGGATGTGAGCGTACGTTATCTTCTGATGCTTTTAGCACTGCGATTTCTGTTTCAGATTCTTTAACTCGACTCGAAACTATCCAGTAATCAACTAGTACCTGTATTTATTATCCGTTTGTCTAGTAGGAACGGACAGTAATTATTGTGTAAGTTAGGATAAGTAAATCTTGTCGAGACAGTTGTAAAACGAAACCATATTCTTAATAAGGTACGTAGGGACGGATGCTTCACGAAAACTCATTAAACTTAAAGGCATTAGTTTTCGAGTATAGTTTCTTGCATTTTAAATTCTAGTACAAAGCTTTTACTTCTAACTTTAACAATATTACCTAAAGTTCCTAATAAATCACCAAGTACCTTCTCATAAGTACGTTTGTCTTGAGAGTGCGTTTGAATATGATCAAATGATGCGTACAATATTATCTCAGCCGTAGGCGCTCGTAATACAGCTTTGGGCACGTAATTTGTTATTCAAATATAAGCCAAAACACGAGCCATTGACAACTTGTAGACAAGTTGCGACCTCCGACAAGAGATGCAACACGAATTTGGTAACTGGTAAATTAATTCAAACATTATGAACGTGATTATATGCCTCATTGGGCCACACTAATGCAAAAGCTTAAACGAGTACTAAACTAAATGCAGTAGCCTCCATGCCATCAATCTAACTTGTAATTATTCAAATTGTGATCGTGGCAAAAAATGAGGTTAATAAGAACATACCGGTCGATATTAATATTAATTATGATTAGGGAGATGGCATTTGAGAAATAAGTCGGTTGGATGAATCGGGAGTGTGATCGCGACACGACGCGTAAAACTGTCGTGATAGGAATCGATTGCGAAGATACAGATCTCTCGATCGGCCCTCGGCCCCGGCTCCAAGCCCAGCCGAGCCCGGGCTCCGATCCGTACGACAGCTGCCCGACATTCCAGAGAAAGCTCCCCCGTCTAGCTACTGCAACCTTAATGAACAAGATATAAAGCGGAAATTTGTACCAAGTACTTGTATTTATACCTCGGTAATTAAACCGTTAATCGCTACTCGTAATAACGTCATTCTCTGGTTTTGTAAACATGCTCATTAATTTGTGACTTGAATCAATATCTTTCAATCAAGTAGATCATTCCATAGATAAAATAACATATTTTCAGCTTATCTTTGTAGTTCATTAAAATATATGAATTAGGACCTATTCCGAACCAATAATAAAATAAAATGCTAGAAATTCAATCGATTCTAGACTGAACTAAAACTATACAAGATGGATGCAGGATTGCATGGTTATGTTGTTTTGCTAAAGCTATGCGGTCAGATAACCTATATTGTGCCGGTTTTTATACATACGGAGAGCAATACATATCTGCTAAGTATAACTCGATTTTACAACTCTTACTAGTCCAATAATAATCAGAAAGGTGTGGTAGAGAGCTCACTGCCTCTTGTGGGAAATTAGAAATCTATTACCAATTGCAAATGTTTACGGGTAACGAGAAAAGAAGTTGTTCTTGTTCAAGTCTTACTTCGGATTCGTGGAACGAGACGTGTAGGTAGAATAAATTAAAGTGTCACTCACTCAGGTCACTTTTAAGTTTATATCCGTCTCATGAACGACTCATTTTAGTTTAAAGCCAACGTCGGTATTTAATTTAATGTATTCAGCTGTGAAGTTATAAAATATTCAGTTATTTTACAAAGAACTATCAGATATTGAGACAGATCGAGGGGCACACCTGCCTCTGTCCATATAAAACGTTGAATTAGTCGTTTTTGTGAGGGGCCCATAAGAAGTCTTATGCTAGATTTATATGCTTTCGATAGCCACCTTCAGCGTTTGTCGGACAGGCGTCGCAGGAGCCCGGTC
This sequence comes from Agonopterix alstromeriana, assembly GCA_963924505.1. Classification (NCBI taxonomy): domain Eukaryota; kingdom Metazoa; phylum Arthropoda; class Insecta; order Lepidoptera; family Depressariidae; genus Agonopterix; species Agonopterix alstromeriana. Next base: position 8,725,229 of record OZ004670.1, read on the forward strand.
GTTCACTCGATCTCGTCCAATTTATTTACTTTTTTCCCGGGGTGTAGTGTTACGGCTATAAAATGCAGTTTTTGTTGGTCGGGCGCATGCTCGGCTAGATCTCCCGTCGCGAGATATGTTGATTTACGTTTAACGCGCGTGACCCCTCGTCGGAGCCGATCATAGACTCGATAGACGATTCCAACTCGCGCTCCGAAGATATCAGCACATCGCACTCGTGCCGATGTATCTTGGGAAATATTTCGCGGTGTATAGCCTCCCTGCCGGCCATTCGGACCGAGATTTGAAGATTTCTTTGTGTTTCACACGATTCATTCCGTTTTTGTAATAGAAATCGATTATTTCAAATATCGTATTTCCTTTTTGTGGTAGTTTGTATTTTATTATAGTTTCTAACGAGCTGGCATTAGATAACAAACAACATAGCTTACATTCTCACATAAACCAATACGTTCATATGCATGCGGGTCAATTTTATTCAAATAGAAACAAATTACATTGCCCACGACATCTACGAGTAAATTAAATCGAATTCGGATCGTTGATTAAATATGTGTCCATAGACCTTTCAGATTGGAGCTTATTTCAATTAGCATTAGACGTTACAATGTATTATTGTATGGAAATATTGAACTCATTACATTTTAAGGGTACCTATGTTGTTTGAATGCGACAACATTTGACCTTTCCCCTCATACAGAACTAATGATGTTGCTAAATTACAACCTACTTGCAATGTACCTATCTACTTAACATAAATGTTGTGACTTCTTCCTAGCCATTCATCTAAAACGTACTCATAAATTGCAGTCGTAAGATGCGAAATTCACAATATACCTACCGATTTCTTTAACAGAAATATAAAGCAATTATGATCAAGCGTCGGTAACTGCGCATTAACATCAATTCAAAGCAGTAGGTAGGTACAGAAGCAACTTTAAAACTTGAAGGTGGACATATCTTTAAAACACATTACGGCTTATCCGACAAATAAAAAGTCGACGCTGAGATAACCACCACTTCATTAGCATTTCGCTTTAGTTAGTGGCCAGTGGATGATACAGGGGTAATGCGAATAAATACCGCATAAGCACACATTTCATACAAAGTACCCGGGACTATCTAGCCACGGGATGAGGGAGGATAAATCTCAGGTTATCTGTATTTACTTTGCGTTTTGCTAAACGCCACTTCTTTTTACCTTGTTTAAGTTATGGAGTGTCTTCGTTAAATATTGTTATGGTTTTTGAGAGGAAATAAGTAGGTATATTACGTTATTCAGCGGCAATAGGCCGCCAAATATAAACCATTAAACTTTATTGCTTAAAAAAAATATATCTCTCGTGGTTAGTAGTCGTTACATAAAAACCACGTCAGAGGCCGTAAGGCGGTCTGAAAAAACTCTGACACCAGGGCTTGCCGCCCACACGATAGACATAATAGCACGATAGGGATAGGATAAGAATATCAAACTGAACAACTTTCCACATGGGACCAAAATCTAAACCGCGAAATATATCAGCTCATTTGGTTCGAGTAAGTTTGTAGTTTTGTATGGAAAAGCTGATTCCGGTGCTGGTCCCCGTTGGCATGTTAAGAAAGACCCTGTATAATTAATATTTTGTTCCGAAATTAAATTAAGTTCTGCATAAAGCATCTTGAAGTTTATATTATTTACAATGCGACGGTCTTATATTTGTTCTCAAAATAGTTCCAGTTGAGTTTCGTCAACTTACTAATAAAATTAAATAAAATGTGTTAGATCTTTATACTTTTGACGTCGGTATGAATATTATTGCTCATCATAAACTGGACCAATCCAATATGTATGTTAAATAACGTTCTGATCATGCGTAGGTATAGGACGAGGTGACTGATTTTTATGCAAATGTATCAGAAGCAACAAAAATTACGAATCACACCCTGCTGTGACTACCGAGACATATTTATAGAACCAGAATATAAATTTAAAACGCAACGTCGCAAAAATCCATAAGCACCTTATTCGTAAATAAAAGAATCGAATAAAACATTTTAAACAGGACAACGGAAATTAAATTACGCAGTGAAAATTGAAAACAATTTATGGAATAACATTTTCATAAACACGTTTTGTCAACCTTTATTTATCACCCGCCAATCGCCATAAAGCACAATAAAGTTGGACGTCTTCCGGCATTCGTCAAGCGGCTGAAGTCACCGCTACTTGCGCAACCCGCCACCCAACTAGTTGGGACCCGCAATCTAGCAGGCTGGGACAATTGAGCGATTTGTCAACTATTGCATTAGGTAACCGGTCACAGCGGTCAGCGCGACAACCACTCGCCGACAGCCTCTGTGAACTACTCGTCCACTCCCGCTTACGTTACATTGTTTCCAACTAATGTCGACTTCAATGCGGTAATGGATAATTTGTCAGTCAATAGTAACGCAGATCTCGGAACGTGAGTAGGAGTGCAGGCACAACTCAAGAATCGCAAGCTCCTTACGCAAGATATATCTGAAAGGAACACAATGGCCGAGGAATGCTAGCAGAACAAGCTTTTTGGATATTTATTGGATAGATTTTGTGTGGGATGGATTTACTTTAGTGAGCGTCGCGCAGAATCTGGCGCCTTAGAGAATATTACCCAACTAATACTACTATATTAGCTAATAAATCGAATACCTAAGCTCCATATACAGATGCTGTTTTATGTTTTATTATTATATAATCTAAACAATTTATCCTGTAAATTCTCAACCAGGGTGTTAAAAAGGCGTTAAACAATAAACATTACTTTGTCTTTAAACGGAAGCCGGGCATGAAAATAAAAGTACGCTTTATAGATAGTAAATGTGGTTCTTTTGCGAGTCAAATATCTGCAATAGGTACCTCTATGAGAGCTTGCAACAATGTACAACATTATCAGGTCATGACGATCGAAACCGGGTGTCACTATCGGCCCAGGCGCAGGCCTCGTGTCGTAAATGTACTCGACTGGTTTGTAAGTACAGCCAGAAGAAAATATTTGCCTATTTCGTTTACATATGTTAACTAACTCACGCCTTGTCCATACGCTATCTCTTTTACCGTGATAATTATCTGTACTCTGATTGTTAACTGGAATCTGTAGAAGATTGTTATCGGTAAGGTAACCTTATCGAAGGTTAATAGATTTTCATTTTATAGCTTTGCAGTTTTTGACCTAGCAACTTGAGATCCCTTATCAATTAATCGTGTTATTTGAAACGATTAATCTTCAGACTTATCCCGACCTTACTGAACTACGTCCGCGCCCGACACCGCTTCACTAGGTCGACACAGATGCTCGTTCGCGGTCCCAACTATTTGTACCGTTCAAACCCGCAGTTAAGGTTACCCGCGTGCTATTCCATACCTGATAAATGATATTCTTGTATGTAGGACGATTGTATTTTGTCTCATGGGCAAATAAGAGACATGAGATACCGACTAAATGAGGCTTCGAACAATTTAGGTGATCTTGCAGTTTACTAACTGCGTTCGCGTATCAAGGCCTTTTAACTTCTTCCTATGATTGGATTCGAGAGAATGCCTTCTTAGTGCATTTCTCGGACATGGAAACAACATTCAAAGTGTAATGAGTCAAAAAGATAAACTTCTTGCTTACTTGGAGATCCGTATCGGCTTCACCAAATCAAGGATTCTAAAGAGATTGGTTTTTAATTCTATCGACGTCTTAGTTTAGACAAGGGATAAAACAATGAAAGTTGTTTTATAGATTGTAGAATAATACTACAGAGAACAGAATGAGTTGCCAATTCCGTTGCGGGTATATGTTTGCTTTAACCTGTCAACTCCAGTCCCAGCACATGTTAGCGCAAAAGACAACCTTCAAAACAGGCCATTTTATACTACCGAATGTTATGTACGGCGTCATAAAAATATGGTAATAATAGTTTGCATAAACATATTACTAAAACTTTATATTCCAACGATATATTTTGTCGTACAAACGAGATTTCTTGAATTTCATGATGGATATTTTTGTTCAAATCGTGCAAAAATGACGAAAAAATATCAGATCGGATTTAGTGGAAGGATAGTTGTTTTGTATCGCTAACTGCACTATTTGTAATTACTGCGAGTTGTCATAATATTACTTTGAATGTTTTGTAACACAAAACTACTTTATTTGGGGCTATTTTTGCAATTGGATTGTTTTTCTATCATATTCTCCTATATTATAATGCATATAGCAAAGCTATCGTTTGCTTATCACAATTTAGCCGAACGGCCCATACATAGACGCATTTTGTAATTTCAGCGTCGAGAGAGCTTTTTTACTAAACTGAGTCATCTTGATACAGATTATTTTGATGATTCTAAATTCAATGTATAGTAAAGTAATGGCTGTAGTAATGTAAGGTAGTAACGATCCCCTTTAATCCCGTGGGCCAGTGTGCCTGGGGCCTAACTAACGGTGCGCTCGCCCACTCTAGGTGTCGCCCGTGCCAGTGCGCCCGCGCCGCGCCGGCCATCCGTCCCCCTGTACCTACAATTTACGAGACACCTCTTACTTTATTGGGTAAAGCGATTCACATAAATCTACTAAGTACATCTCGGGGTATTATTTTTAATGCTAGATTTGCTCACGTTACAATTTTTGTCGAATTAAGCAAACTCTTCCGCATTCATAGCTTATGATCGCGAGTAGACAATATGTAATCTGTAAATCACTTATTCGAAGTCATGCATCTCTTAAAAGACACAAAATACTAGATTATGCACTAAGGGGATAAAGCAAGGTCTTCTTTATTAAATCCGTGAGGGAGTTAAGAGGATATCATTCGTACGGCGCGGCGTTCCATACAAAACGAAGTTCCGTCCTAGTTAGAACATTCAGTAATTAAAGTATAAACAAAGGTTTTAGGACAATATAGAAACCAATATCTATGCTTTACATTTGTCAGATTTCCATTCAAATATAGATTTTCAAAGTTATCGTGGCTCAAAGTTTTCCATTCAAATCTTAAATTAATCCCATTGAAACTATATATTTTAACGTAAATCTTACAAATGTAATGCACACGTCATATTGGTTTCTAGATCAGTTTTAAAAAAATACATTGACTTTAATGGATTAATAATATTAAAAATAGGACACAAAGGTACATGGTAGCCAGTAAAATATTCGAATTAGTTCATTTAAGTTTTCATAAGAATTATGAGTTGCGGTTCCAAATTTAAATTACATTAATTGCCCTGCTACTACGTAGGGCTATGATAATGGAAACACTGTAGAGGGCTATAAAGACTAACTTTAGGTTAGATTCACATTAGGTACATAATTATAATTAAATTAACCAGTGTCGAGCGGGTGGTGTAAAGAGCAATGTTACTTAACTAATTGTGATGTTAAATGTTATAATCAAATTCATCACTGTATAAATCCCAAAAACTAGTAACGCTCTACATAAAAACATTCACTACAAATAGTACGAAGAACGTTCTCTATGAACTTTATTACCTACATTGAGAAACAGAGGATCGAGCACACTGGAGAGACATATGTCCAGCAGTGGACTAATTTTAATTATGATGATGATGCGGAAATACATTTTGGTAACTTTAAGGGGCTTTGTATACATCAGAAATCATAATGTATGACTGTTGTTCTTTTTAATTTCCTTTGATTTCATACAACATCGTTGTTACATAATATCAACTAAAGATAGTTACAGAACCCCGTTAGTTTAAAAATTATAAAATTGTAAATAAAATATTAATAAGTATAAGCTGGTGCAAAACAATGTGCGAAAAGTTGTACACCTCTGATATAAAATCTAAGCTTAGAACAAAAAAGCCAACGAGATGAAAAGAGCAGTTACACTTGATTGAGCGCTAACATAAAATTTGTTCAGTGTCAATGTAAAAGTACGGTTATTTGTTGAGGGCTATAATCGCCTGAAAGATTGACTGACAGCACAGTCCCGGCACCGACTGTCACATGGGACGGTGTACTGCCAACCCTGCCAACCTAAGACACGTCCGTTAGGCATTCAGACTCTCACAGATTGCCTGGAATCTGGCTAGATATCATCTGCTTTGCCGCTATTTGTTTTGACCTGAGAACGTTTAAGGAACAATTCTTAGGTTCCAATTTATTTGATTTGATTATACGTAAAGACGTTGAATGTTTATATAATTGGAGATGGTTAGATTTTAAATATACAGTTAGTTTAAAATTAAATAAATGTTATTATTAAACACGTTTTTGATGCATTTCTGTCTTGACTTTTTAAAGCCACAAATTTTTGTCAACATCCTGTTTTTTAAGTAAATATAATGTGTGGAGTCTCTCTGTTTCTCCGTCTAAACCGATTCTGATGAAATTTGGTAACTATATAACTTGAACCTCAGGAAGGACATAGGCATAAAAATTCCACGTACTTAGACGAAGTTGCGTGAAACAACTAGTATTTTATAAAGAAGTCTTAACAAAATTGTATTAGTTATCCAGTTTTATGTAAAACCACGATTAGTTGTAACATAATGATAAACTAAATTTATAAACTCTAAGCATGTCTATAGCGCTATTTCAACAGTGAAATATTAAAGTCTGGCCCTAAATGATCTTACCTAAGTATTAGTCTTCTAATAACGTACGGTAAGAATGCTGTATATTATAGGCATAACTTTACTATCGTATCGCCGTCATGTTAAATACATCGTTTAATCTTAACAGTGTTTGCAATTTCTCGAATGTACTTAACAAGACATTGACAGTTTAATTATTGAGTGAACAACAATAATAACACTCATCCTAAATTCGAAACCACTTATGATTTACCTATAAAGATAATCAAATAACACATGCCACATCATGTCAATAAATAGCAGTCTTGAACACGTTATGAAACTTTATGAATTAAATTACAGTTGACTGCAACAGGCACATCGCTTCGAGCGCTTAGATTGTTGCGTCTAATGTTTGACAATGACCGCTAACAGTCCCCATTTAAATGCTGCTATAAATTGGCGTCTGTAAGACATCGTGATAACGCTACAAATCAAGGCAGAACGTTAATTACCGGCCTAGGCACACCTATCTGTGCCTAGGAGATAGAGACGTGAGCTCGCTGTCTCAGCCGACTTATAGTGCACCTATCTAACTGGTTTCATACCTAAACTTGTTACGAATTGAGTTTCTAGCTTTTAGTTCCATGGGGATATTTTTATCAAATTATGAATAGATTTGTTTGTTACATAAAATCTTCAATGCAACTTTTTTAGAAAATTTGTAGGTCTCGTTGATGTCTTTTGTTAGAGCATTGACGCTAGAAAGCCAAGTATGTGATGGAGATCTCACAATTTTGATTGAAGAGCTGAAAGTTTGACTTAATTTTATCATTGTAAATAAATAGGTAAATAATTTCTATAGTTGATAACTTGTGGATCGCAAACAAAAATAACAACAAAACCAGACTGTCAATTTTGGCAGGCAGGTGAGTTGATGACACCTGAAAAGCGTCGGTAAGACCTGTATGCGATTGCCGCAAGGCCTAAAGCATGGCCAAATGGCAAGGAGGTGCCCTGCAGTGAGTGGATACGGGCTGAGGATGACCATTATACAACAAGGCAAAGCAGCCCACTTCTTAGTTTGAAATTCATTCATAGTACATCAAGTATTCTGCCACTTTGTTTCGAATTGGCGCTTTAGATAATATGTTTTAAATCTCACTGTTGTGCAAAATCGGGTAGATCGTAATAATGTCGGTAGGAGCAATACTATAAGCTATCCTGTCGTAACACATTTCGATAGTTCGCTGATATTTCCTTACATAATGATTTTTGCAAGTGACATTAAGAGATATTTTCACCTTTCTACATCCTGCACATATTTGGCAGTCTGATTTGTTTTTAATCTAACGAAACTTATATTTTTCGAAATAATCGTATTTTGCTAGATAAAATCACGACCGCATCGATAACGTGACCGCTGATCGCATTGTTAGTTGATTGTACTTTTGAAAGAACATCGATGTCATTTCAAATGCTTTCACAATCAATACATTTGGTACAAAAACCTAAAGTTGCCAGAAATCTCAATCTAAATCAGAGATAAGTTGTTTTTTAATGGGGTCAAGTAACGTTCGTGTTAACAAACTAGTTGAAATAGATTCCACATGAGAATCCCTTGATAGCTCTTGAGTTAATGTGATAAGAACGAAAATAAATTGATTGGAGGGACTTAATATTTGGAAATAAAATGAAAAGCAACGGATGTTTCTTTTCATTTTAGTTAAAATATGTTGTCCAATTGTTTTAATTTGAATTTAATCATATGCGTTATCTACGTTACGTTATCCAAGACATTTTTAATGCTTTTAAATACAACTAAAATGTATTTTAAGAAAGAGGTTCCAATATGAAGCAAATTTCGTTTTTTCATATAGAACAACCGATAATTTTTTTGGCGATTTTGATGTTGACTCGATAGTAAAAGTTGTTCAGTTTGATGGTCTGGAGCAACTCGTTCAATTTGTAACGCATTTAATTTTACACCCTGTAAAGTTGGAAGCCCTACTCTACCACGTGGGAGAGTTGAGATGTTACTGATTAAAGCGAAAAATTAAACCTCATTAAAATAAGAGTACCTATAGGTAGGTATATAAAACTAAAGAAACACGGCTAAACCAGTAGCCCGCACTCTGTTTCACCAGTAAGCTACTTAAAATACCAAAAGTACGGTTATTTTCTTGTAAAAGAACTTCTTTTCTTCCCAACTGTCGACTTTTTTGGCTTTTAAAGTCTCGCCTCTTAAAATCTCAATTGAACGCTGATTCTGTCATTTAATTAACAATTTTGCTACCATATCGACTACTTTTACTTATTTTAGTTTGCAATTACTTAACGGAAGTAGTTTAAGAGGGTTTATGCCGTTCAGTTCAAAATTTATTATTTCTCATTCGAGAAAACCGAAAATTAAAAATGTTATGTTAATAAAAATAAAACTTACTAACCAAAAGTCTAAAAGCTATTTTTATTATACAATACCGTTTTAAGTTAAAACATACAAATTAAAGTTAAAACTATAACTACCACAAGGTACTTCTATTTATTACGATTTTCTTATAAGTGGAATGCATCGAACCTTTAAAAGTATTTTTTAATTAGGCCTTTGAATGAGAGGTGAGGCACACTTTTATTTTAGGTTTTATTGAATCTTAAATTTGGTGACGAGGCTGCCACTGAACGGCGTAAACCCTCTAAACGAAATTAGTTTAAGTTATTCAGTGAAAAACTATAATTTATCGACAAGAGAGATGAAATTGATTTCGATATTTATTTATAATTATGCATACTTGATACAGCGAGGTCACATGATGAGTCGGAGGCAGGGCCGCGGGCACGGCTAGTCATATTTTTAAACACGACAGGATTTATGGCGTCATTTCAATGTTCCCAATAAAATGCTGCACACGCAATGGCGCCAAAACAAAAACAAAAAAGTTTCCGCAACAAGGCCTGCGGTTAGCAATTTTATAATCATTATCATATAACAACGCAGTGTGCGCTAAACTCCATTCTCATACATTGTTTGATAGATATACCTCAAATCTACATAAAATATGAGTATGAGCAATTAATTTTTCAATATGCAGTAATTTTCTATTGCCGTTAATTCTGATTACGAGGAGAATTTTGAAAGTTCATTAATATTTTATTTGTGCCGGTCCATTACATTTCCGCAGTTTATATTTGGATATAATCCTGTAGTTTTATGCAATTAGATGGTAATGATGGTCATCATATGATAGACATTCCAGAAACCCTAGACTGGGTCCAACTTAATATGACGATGGTTTTCAAGAGTAAGATCACAACATTAAACTGAACAACTTTCTCTATGGACCTAACGTCGAATAAAAAAATACTAATGTTATTTTCAGAGCTTCCTAAATAGACAAATATATTTGCTCCGTGTTTGAGGTGTGTATAATTATAATCCTTAAAAATGTGGGGAAAAAAATCTAAATCCTTCAGTGTTTTTAGAACGAGATAAATACTAAATTTGGGGCTGTTGCTGAAGTAATTTTTATTTAATTTTTACTTTTCTAGGCTTAAATTGGCTCTGGCTCAAAAAATGCAAATCCTAATTAGTCTCGGGGTCAAACCGTAAAATGACTGGGCTAGTAATAGACGTATATTAGGAAACATCTTAACGTTAACGAGAATAAATTCTACGTAACCGAACAGAATCGCAGGGCGGAAGATAAGATATTTATAATTAAGTACATCTAAATAACATTGCCACATAAGGAAGCCTTAATAATGCGTGATTAATTCTAGAGTTCAGCCTGGAGGGGCTGCTCAGACGGGTTACGTTAGGAACTGCCTGTAGGCTACCTAGGCGTTCTGGATGAGAGAGAGCACTGAGTAACCACATGGAAATGGGATAGTTTATATACTGTGAATTAAATTAGTTTCGACTTTATTCGATGTAATGCTTTGATTAAATTAAAATAAGAAGATAGGTGACCTTCTTGCATTACATACTCGAAAAATTGACCTGCTTTTAATGTATCTTACGAGTGAAAAGTAATGCCGTGTGATATGTTTTTTGAAAGATTTGTTCAACGAGTAAAAGCACACGAAGGAATTGTGGTGCCTTTATTCCGCCTAAAATAAAAAAAGTAACTCTATCACGCAATGCCGCTCTTATTACATTACTAAGGAAATTAGGCGACGGGTGCTCAATTTTTGCGGTCCATATGATGTAGGCCAGTCACCTATCTTTCTGTTTTAATTTAATCAAAGGAAATTAGTAAAAAAAATAGCATGAAACTATTGTGTGATTGAGTGAGTGTTTGAGTGTAATTCTAATATTTTAAGGAAAAACTAAAGTTTAATATTGCAGCATAATTATAAGTTTCATTTACGGACACTATAGGTACGACTATCTATAATTAAATGCTATAATATATAGTATAATATAAATAAATAAAGCTAAAGGTTGTGATTAGTCAAGCTACCAATTGTTTTCCGTTTTCATTAGATAGAAATTGAATGTAGTCAAGTGATGTCTTCAGGCTTTTAATTCAGAATTATTATAAATAGTTATAAAAAAATATCACATTCGATATGATACTATCCTAATGAATAGGATTGTAAACACGTACTTTCCCATCTTCCTATTTTTAACCAATATACAAATTAATATACCTATTTTCCTATTCATGAATGCACTTTAAACTTTTATACTGTCGAAAAACGAATTTTGCATGGTGTATGATTAAATGTTAGCATTGCCTCTTTTTTATAAAGTATCTTATTGAAAAACAAGATAAAATCCATCCAAACAAGCTACAACACTTTAAAATTTTTCCTAACAAAAGTATCCTATTATTAAAATACTTTTGTTAGGAAATCAATCTCAAGCCAAACCGTAACAAATTCCACTAGCGTTTTGTTAAACCAGCATCGTAAAATATTTCAAGGTAAATAATTTAAATAAAATAATTGGTAAGCTTAGTGCTCAGATGGACAGAAGTGTGTCGACAGTAATAGCGCTCGTGATAGCGAAGTAGCGTGCGAACCCCGACACAACAACCACTGTTGACTTTTGATGCTCTAACTTATAAGATACCAGCGATTTTCCAGCTATAGTTTGGTCACAGATTACTAGTTACTATGTAACAGATACATCACTTCCTTAGAAAACGATAAATTCTCACACTTTAATTACTTACTGCTATACGGTACGCGCAAAAATATAATTTGAGTCTAGCTTGCTACAGCGTTGTTATTACTTCGTACAACGCGCGACATATGCGACGTTGGCGTCTAGAGCGAGTGGCAGAAATCAAGCAAGCGCATCACTTACGATGCGCCAAAGTGTAGTTGCTTATATCGGTGTGTACGTCCGTGTAATGGAGGCCTGCTTTAGTGGATTTCGACCAAAACCACCGCATAGTATATTTAGTAGGGAAAACATACACAATTTTCGCTAGCATTGTATTTTCTCAGAACTAAATAATTTCAGATACTGCACCTCACAATGCACTTCAATACTTTGACCGAAGGGTAAACACCCCGATTAGTTAGGCGCTTTCCAAGACCAGTAAATCGAAAAATAGCTTGATGGCGATGTTAAAAGTTTAGAAAAACCTGTCAAATTGACAATAACAAGTGAAGTTTGACTTCATATTAAAACTACAATAATCTTATTAATGAATCAACAAATTGCTCTGTAAAATTTGGGAATCGTGAAAAACACGTATCACTTCCAATCTGACAGCGAAATTGGCACAAGCGCAACGCCATCGTTCCAGTGACTTTGAATTAAAAAAAAATTTATACGCCTCATTTAAATAGTACATACATACATGCAAACATATACTCACGCCTTATGGCCTACTGGAGTAGACAGAGACAAAAGATCGCCACATGGAACGATCTGCTTGATTTTGACATATCTCTCGTCTCTTCAACATCCATAAGTCTCTTCTTACATACTCGTCGGTTCTGGGTATATTTTACTGGACCCTCTGCATACTAAAGAGTACGCATGATTTAATCACCGTACGTGCGTCTAGGGCGACCACTTCAATAACTATTCCATTCACACTTGCCTTATAAACATGCGTCAACCTAGTTTCGCTCAATTAATTAGTTTATTTTTAAGAAAAAGTATATTTCAAAATTTAAGTAGAATGAAAAATGTACCTATTTGTGAGTAAATACCATCATTATAAAATAATTCATTTCATTTTATTTTGAGAGCAAACAACAATATTCAAAACACGACATAAATAAGCCAAACACTTACATATGCAACCGTTTAAATAATTACGTGTCTTAGGTTTTAAGAATTATGGCACCGAGATAAATTACATGACGGCCTTTAAAACCTGTCCTAAACAAATAAATGAAACGAGTTTGAAATAATTTTTGATAAAATCAATTTAGTAAAGCATTGCGAACTAAAGTGCCTATACCGCGCGCCACAAAAGGTGACAAAAGCAAAGTTTCAAAGTAATGGGCATTTTTCCAGTAATTTTCTTGGGGTTAGCTTAGTTTCAATCAATGAAGGAACTCTCAAAATGTTGGTCCTTAAAATAAAATGGGACAAAAGCTGATGATAAAAAAGACATTCTAGACTTTGAAAGTAATCTTTAATTACTTACGAAAAATTTGTATTAAAATAAGAAAAGAGATTGTATTACATACATAAAATTTTAAACACTGGCATCACATTACTGAAAAAAATTCTTCAAAACCTTTTTTTTAGTGGCAACCAAAACTTTTTTCAAAGAAATGCAGCCAGGGTTATGAAACTAAAAATTTAATAAAATCTCTTTATGATTTTAGAATGAAAGCAAGCAAAGAGATTACACTTATTCGTTTAAGTCGGCATTTCATAGGCCATAATATAAAAAGAAAAATCTATTTAGTTTTCTCTGTTTTAAAAGCAATTAAATTTTTTATGGAAATGCAGCCAGGATTTTAAAACTAAAATTTAATCAAATATCTTTTGCATTTATAAAAAATGTACCGGATTTTCACAATATTATTGACCCCGAAAATGTTAGTTTGCGCATTAATTTTATATACATTTCTAAAATGAATTCGTTCATTGTGCATCACTCACAATATAGATACTTTCGATTGTGTCAACTTCGAGGCTGAAGTTGAATTTCTCAGCTTAACAAATCATTACCAATTGGATAGATCACATCGATAGAGAAAAACAAACTAATTTCACATATTAAGATTTGCGTGGTCTTGCCTTAATTTGCCTTTAAACTCAGTAAAAATTCGATTTTATCCTAGTCACAAGTAATTAGAAACTGAAGTTTTATGCATTGGAAACTTAAGAATTATACAACGTGTTAATGAATTAACGCAAAACTAGAAAGTAGTTTGTTTAGAATCGAGAGCAGAGTCGAATTATCATGGTTTCAATATAGGAATTTTTTTCAAAATATTAAATAATTTGTTTGTCAAATTTAAAATTTACTGAACTTGATCTCAACCCACCGTAAGGGCACACTCACCCTACTTACTACCAATACAAGATTCTTAAAATGTATCAATGAGCACATTAGCGCTTTCATTCATTGCGGAAATTATAACAAATCATTTCTGCCTGAAAACTTAAAATGTGAATAACATTAAATTTTAACTATCAAAATAATTAAATTAATGTCTCAATCTAATTATTTTGTGATAAATCAGTTGGGGTGTATGAGGTTTTGCGCTTATTCATTAACACGTTGTATACTAACTAAGGATATTCGTGTAATCAACTCTTTAAGACGGAAAGGTGTGATAATGGCCAAAGCCTCGAGCCGATCGCTATTAGCTTATAACTTACGTTTCTTTTTCGAACAACACACGAGAGAAATGCTTTACTATTCTTCGCTATGTTACCCGATAGGTGAATTAGATGATTATGTACCGTTTAAACAAAACCGGGCCGTACTGCTCCGAGTGACCTAGGATCTGGTGCATGTTATTTCTAACATTTATTAATTTTCTACTTGTTTAACTAGACTAGAGTAACTGTTAAATTATAGGGCTTTTTTATATACTGACGGTGTTAACGCAAAATTAACATGTTTTCATTATTTCAATAGCTCAGAAAATACTACTAGCGCCATCTGTTGAGACGCAACAGAACTACCTCTGTAAACAACGATAATTAATGTTGCTAGTCAGTTAACTTTAACTGCATTGTATTATATCAAGTATTCACTAGCTGTTACTGGCAACATTCTCTCTCTCTTTCGTCGCCATTCTCACGGGACGGTCGAAATTTATAAAATTCATCTCAGAAAATCTTTGTGTGGTTAAAAGGAACCTAATATATCAGTTTTCAAGATATTCAGGAGTTTTCATTCGCCACCTATTCACAAACACTGCAGGAGAAGGACCAGTCGATTCGAACCCGCCGACTTTCTCCTACAGACGGTTTTTTAAGGGGATAATAAAACCATATAACAATCATCGAAGAACTGTCTCTAAGGGTTCTATATTTCAACTTTCTCAAGAGTTTAAGGGAAATAGCGAAAAAAAAACATCAGCTGAAAATACGAACCTACAAACCTACTCGACGCAAATGTATGGGAATAGGGTAGCCGACTGCATAACATTTATTTTAGTTTTATCTTCTTAGTAAAAAACGTTTATAAATAATTTAGCTGGATGAAGTATAAAAAGTAATGAAATTTTGATGACGTCACTTGTTAGTATTTAATAAAAAAATTCATAAAAAGCTTAACAAAAATTGACTAGTTGTCCGCTCCGCTAAAATGACCCATGATGTACTGTACGTTTTAGAAGAGAGTTGCCAGTTTAAGCTAGGTTTTTAACCACTCCCAAAGCTACGTGCACGTGCTACTTGTAAGCACGTGGTCGTGCATTTTTTAATGTTTTGTTAAATTAAACTTTTTGTCTTTACACAGAGAAAAATATGTAGTAATTTATATGACAACTATTTATTATCGCAGACTTTACTAGAAAATATTTTGTTATAGTTATCAGTTAAATCTACCAGAATGAGATATATAACAAATTGTCTATTAACGTAACTATTGAATTTTTTAGTAAAGTCTACTAAAATATTAACTTAATGTGCTGGCACTTTTTTAAGGGGATGATCAGACCATCAAACTGAACAACTTTATCTATGGGACTAGCATCGAAATCGCGAAAAAAAATCTGCTGTCCCATACATTTGGCTCAAGTAGGTTTGTAGTTTTGGATGGAATAGCTGATTTTTTTTCGCGATTTCGATGTTGGTGCCATAGAGAAAGTGGTTCAGTTTGACGGTCTGATCATCCCCTTAAAAGAGTGTCAGCATATTAAGAAGGACCCTATATTGTAGATGTATAATATTTTAGTAAACAACTACAATATAATATACTACAAGATATTTTACTCCGTGTAAAAATGTTTATAAAAGCTACCATATTGTAAATCAATCATTACAATAATGATCATTATAAATATGCCAAACAATTCCCTGATGGTCTTCAAACACATTTCATATCGAATAATCAATAAGATCATGCGGCTCACATAAACAACGAACGATCCGAACATGTAATGTATTGAATCCCGCAATATCATAGCTCAAGCCGACGATTATATCTTAGAAGACGGCAAACTAACAAAAATTGATGAATCGCATCGCAACTTGGCACAGCAGTAGGCAGTAGTCCTAAGCCCAGAGGTTCTCAAATATAATTTCCACCACGTACCACTTTTTGCGTACCATTGAATAATTAAATTGTAGTGGCGTACCATTAACTGTCTCTGTTCCGGTTCTGATGAAAGAAATCTCTTAGAGATTAAGCTCGCCCTTTGTAAATGTTTTCTCAATGTTGTGTATGTGTGTCTGTGTGTAGGTACAATAAAGTGATGAAATAACATTAATATAAAATAAAACTAAGAATTAGAAAAATAAAACGTTTCGATTATCATAACTTACAAATAATTTACACACCTTGTCTACGGAGACTTTGAAGTTTTAGTTCATGTTGAATTAAAACCAATGACATTATGATAATGTATATGTAAACATTTATAACACCTGAACCTGAAAACTGTCATTAAATCAATATAGTTTTATGACAGACCACAATTTTAAAAAGTGCCACATTTGACTAAGATAATAAAATAGTTGTAATATTTAAATAGTATAAGCAATTAAAAATAAAATCAACAATTCTATCTACGAATTGTTTGCCAATGACTCTCAAGCTTTGTGGATGAAAATGAAAAAAAATGTTGTGAGCAGAATTTGTAAGTATTTCACATAAACCTTCAAGAGTTTTGACCACCCCGCAAGGAATAATGGTCGTGAATTTATGTATGTATGTGTCTTAAAGTCATTATGTTGTGATGTCTGTTTGCGTACCAACGCGTACCACAGTTTTAGAACCCCTGGTCTATACAACATTGCTCATAACAATTTCCGGACTCTCGACGCGCCGCGTCTTTGTTCGTGATTCAGTGTAATACACAGAACCATAAAACTTTACTGTTTACACAGGATATTGAAGATTTACTCTTGGGAATTTTGTTCATAATTGTTCAGTAGCCAAATCGCTTGTTTGTATCCAGCAATGGTAGAGATTTTAAAGAATTGTTTGTCTCTGTGTCGGTGTAAATAGACAAAAATGTTTTTAGAATTTGGTAAGCTTATATAAATTAAAGAAAGTTATCTTGACAATGTGGTTTTTGTGATTTTTGAGAACATGATATTTTGTGAACAATATGTTTTGCGAACAAGATATTGCGACGGAGGGATAAAAATGCGATGTTCATGGAATAAGCATAGCATAAGCATATGCTCACGACTATATTCCCCGAGGGGGTAGTCAGAGACATTCTGAAAACACAGAACATCGAACATTCTCGGAATATGACGTCATATTCAAGGGTATTGTTAGCTCTGTCCCACAACACAACCCTTCCCAATGAAGCCCAGCACACCAACTGATACGATCGGACTCCCTGCCGTCTTATTGATAAGCTTTCCATACTTACCGTGCAGAGGAATGCTTCTGAGCTTTATTTTATACATATTTACTTTCTTTGTGATATCCAATATAATTTAAGAATATTCATGACCACATTTGAATAAAAACATGATATATAATTACAATATAGGATCTGATCACTCTTAATCTGATGGTTTATTAAGGGGATGATCAGACCATCAAACTGAGCAACTTTCTCTATAGCATCAAAATCAACATCGCAAAAAAATATATCTGCTGTTCCATACAAAACTGCAATCCTATTCGACTAAAATGTGATGCGAATGCGATTTTATACAAACACAAGTGTTATGTGTCTGTAAGATTCAAAAATTTGATGAGTGTGTGCTAAAAATACATGCTTACAGTACTTTGAAAATACAAAGTATTATTTACTAGATAATATCCTATGAATTAGATACTTGTATAATTATTGTTAACGACATTTATTTTATTTAAATTGTATGTTGTAGAGCTTAAACTTTTTATCATAAGTATTTCATTTAATAATAAATAATTGTATGTCTGCGAGTATAAGTCACTAAATGTAATCGATAAAACTAAATGTAAAATAACAAACAACGGTTACAAGTAAGCTTGCTGCACCATACATCAAGCAATAGAATAGCCACCGTAAATTGAAAGCAGCGATTATGATGGGCAAAATAGATTCGCCTGGGGTCGCAGCGACATCACGAAGCGGGCCCAGGGTTAAAGAGCGATCCTTCTAAGCCAGTTCAAGTTATGAGCTCAACCGATACAATGGCCAATTTCAAGGAATTTTCCTTTGATGGATTCGAGTTAACGTGAAACAGTTAACGGGATTACGAATAGTTTTGAGACCAGCCTCGGCAACCTTGATCGATATAATTGCATAGCGATAGGACTTTATCGGGTTGTAAATGTTGCCTGTTAAACGTATTGATTTCAAAGTAAAGTATAGAGTGACCGTCTTAGATTTCAGACAATATTGCGACCACATTTAAGTCAGATACAAATTGAAGGTTACCATTTAAGTTGGAGTTTCTGCGGCTATGTTTTAGTTTATAGGTTCGTGTCGTATCGAAGTGTCTTCAAGTGGCCAGTGATGATGAAATGGCTGTAAAGTCTGAGGACGCTTCTCAGACTGATTTGACACGGGCGACGTCGACGTGCCGGCGTCACGACCGCTCGCCTGGACCGGCACTAAAGCATTCCGGATAAATTATTGAATTCACCTCCTTTTCGGAACATTATGTTTCTTAAACGAGTTCAATAACCTTCAATAGGGTTGACAAAACAATAGAAACTTGTTATGGTCTAGGTAGACAACTATCTAGGTGTTTTTTACTTAGTAGACTCAGAAAAAGAAGCATTAGTCTCAACAATGTAGCACAAGACTGATGAAGCATTAATTATCATTCCGTTCACTTCGTCATCGTTTACTGGCAGATAATAGGATCATAATAACAGCCTAGAAAAACTCATCTTTATAGATGTAATATGCGATTTAAGTTTCAATAAGACTTCTTGTCATCAGTATAAAGTTGGTAGGGACTACAAGGATACGAAACCCTCAAAGTGAGTCCTTGTAAAATAAGATTGTATAAAAGCATCGCTGACAATTCGACACAGAGCCGAGTGGCTCAGCGATCACAAAGCTTTCTCATTAAACCGTCACCGGCCGAAGCCGTGACACTAAAACTCATTTCGACAAAAAAATACCCCAACCCGTTTCGTTACATTTCTTTACGCTCGGGAAAAGAGCACAAAAGATTTTCTTAGTTGAAGCGTGACTGTCGTAATTAAGTGGCGAGAAAGCTGCTCGTCGTGTTAACGCAGTTTTGTAATGCACTACATCAACATCAATTTGTCATTCCCATTCCCATTGTCACCTTACCGTATGGATACATAAAGATTATCTTAGTCTTAACAATTTTACTCGTTATTTTAAACGTGTGTTAGTATAAATGTCAGGTAAACCTGTTGACGCCTCTATTAGCATTTTACATACTTATGTCCTAGGTATTTCTAGCTATAAATGTTAAAGTAGCCTCACGTTGCTGGAGCAATCTTTTTATGTCCTCATCGCATAAAACCGAAGTTTAATAAGTTGCTTCCAATTTAAAATCAAAATTATTTTTAAGTTCGCTGTCTCTCGGAAAAGGGGACCCGTCGGGGGCCGGATTATAAATCATAAATGCCACGTTAGCCGGCAGACGGCCGGGCTGCGGCTTCGTATCGAAATTATCGCCCAAGAGCTCTGCGTTAAATATACAAAACAGTTTCAGGTTACAGCCTCAAATATTTCTTTTGAATGCCTTAACAAAATACGATGAGTCATTAAGGTGCTTTCCGCTAAACAAAATATATCGGAGTTATAAACAATGAAAATAAGTTTTGTAGACAAGATATTATCGACATTATAAGAATGTGAACAAATGAAAATTCGAAAGGTTAGCATATCAAGACAAGAATAACAAAACACAAGCATGATTAGCATGATCATGTCGATGTCGCTCGTTAGCGAATGTTCTGTCATTCATCGAAAAAAGTAATTAGTTTAAACGTAGTTGCGTTCGTATAGTGACAATACATGCCGCCAGGCGCTCTTGCGTATCGATAAGGATGGTTAAATCATTTACTTAAAATTTTAAAAACAAGGTAAATTAAATACTTATTTATAAATTAAGAAATATCATTGAAGAGGACGGTAAAGATTGAGATACATAATTATTGAAATTATTTCGATATTAATTAAGAGGAATTAGAAAATACTTTATATTTTACAAAGTAGTTATTAGTTGATTAACTATCCATTCGTTCCGCTATTATAAAATCACAGATTGATTTATCGATAATTGAAATTAAAAGCTTGATCAAACTGACATAATAATCAAGTGGAACAGACGGACCACCCATACAAAGTGTAACAGCCACTTATTCTCACAGTCTAATCGCATTACTTTTACTTAAACTAAAACTGGAACATCGTTTCCGCAAGAAGGAAGACATTGGACTCGCTCTAAACAAACAAAATTAGAAGGTCGCTGCAAGCCAAGCGTACGGTCCGCGACAAATTGTGAATAGTCGAAATACGCCTTGCGCTCGCTCTGGTGTACGCAATGTGATAAAGACAGAGGAACATATCTATCTATCTTACTATTTCCTCGGCGGTATACTTGATCACCTGCTTAATTAAGAACGACAAAAACGAAAGTTCTATGATTAAGACCAATAATAAAAACTACGTACTTCCTTTGAACAATTCAAAATAGTAGAATCTCGCTTTCGTTAATTGGATGAATGATTTCCTTGTGATGCTGATGTCGGTGAAAATAAAATAAACACCGGACGTCATATTCGTAACTTACATGAAAGAGACATTAACGTTTACTTACCTACCTACCTACTTCACACAACAACTTTTAGTTCTTATACTAACTGATAAGTTGCAATGGGAATTCGGTCTCTAAATTCATTAAGCCATGAGCTATTTTTTTTCAAATTACTAAAGTTTTGAGCTCCAAAAACGAACATTTAGCTTGTTTTCGAGCCATGGCTCTGGATTTCGAAAGCTCACATAACAATGAATGCTTCCGGAAGATTTCATTTCACTCTAAAAACGTAAGGAACTTTTGCTTTTCCACCGTAAAATTGATGTGAATAATGCAAAAACCTCAAACAATAACAAAAACTTCACACATATGACAATATTGAAAGTAAAAGGCTAAATTAAAGTGATGTGTCGACGCAAAACTTAGAAAGTTTTTAACCCGTAGTGACAATCACTTTCGGTAGACGCTGTCATTATATTATCATTAGTCTTCAATAGACACAGCGGGACGGGAAATAAACGATTTAGCAGCTTTTAGGACAACACTTTTTAAAGAAAAAGATCATAAAAACCAAATGAGGACGACGAAGAAATATAAACAAGAATAGACCACATTTACAACATTAATGACTCAATTTTCAAAGATATGCCATCTAGACTCCAATATTGAGGTAATAAGGCACCTGAGAGACCTATAAAATCAGAGAATAAGATAGCAATCATAAATAATGTCATAGATGTAAAATCCACATCTCACATTACGAACATGAGTGTCGTGTGGGCTAGGAAATCACGGCAGTATATCTCTAACTAGTCTGCGACATAAATTATGACTCTCATTGTTCCGAAAGGTTACATGATAAATGTATTTGTGATCTTAATTTAGAGTTTGCTATTGGTAAAAGTAGACTGCAACAGTCCACATTGGGAAAGCTTGAAAGTTACAAAGCCATATTTGGTAGTAGCCCGATATTGGAATTGCGTTAATTGACAAACGTTTATATTCCAGCAAAATAATTGGAGCTGATAACTAGTTTAGATGATTTATTTCTAGAGACACGCGATACCTTTTTATAAGTTACTGCTTCCTAAATCTCCTAATTGTAGTTATTAATTATTGCAATGAAACAAGGTCAATTTTACTTTTGTACTAGTTTTAAATCAATAACTCGTTGAGGCTTAAAATTAATAACTATTTTCATAATCACTGGTTATTTTTTATTAGTCTGTCTATTCTCAAAACCGCTCTCGTCTAAGGCCTATAATATATCAATCGGAAGTAGCAAAAAGCGGTGTCGGATCGTAGTAGGCGACAGTAATCACAGGAGCAAAAACTGCCTCGCATGTACCTCCAATTACAAACCATTTATGGGTGACTACGTGCCTTACATAATGGTTCAAATCTAACATTTTTATGTTGACGGTGGAAATTCTAAGAGAGCTGCGTTCGGCACACCCTGGTTCAAAATACAGTTGCAACGTTGCGTAAAGAAAATTCTAAACTAGTAGCTAATTTGAAAGCACACCAAGAGTGTTATTTTTTTAAGTCACATATTCTTATTTTGTATATACTTAGGTAAGTGATGCCAAAGTATAAAGAGTTTATGCATTATTCGTACGCGAATTGGGATGTGTTGAGTTGAACGCCTTTTAAAAATTGCATTTTAGAAACCTATTTTTGAAAGTCATACATCTTAATTTGTATACGAGAGTGATCCTAAACTCTATTGAGTATATGAGTCATGTGTGATTTTCAAAAATAGTACTCCTGGTTCTGGGGTTCTTAATACTCTTTCTTTTCCACTTTTCCAAAATAAAGTCGTGCAATTTACTTCTTCTTCTTTCGTGTCAGCATGAATGAGCCATATCGCATGACACTTAAAACTTTTTGGTATCAAGAATTCTTAATCCACAAACAAACATACAGACAAAAATTCTAAAAAAGGTTGATATGGAGTCCGGGATACCATATCGTAATCTTTTTCATGTAAATATCTTCAATGTACAGACACACTTATGTCACAGTTTTATAATAGTTAAGATTAGTAGACAATAACCTCGAATATGATCGGCAAGTACTGTATGAATGAATCTAAAGTACTACACTGCACAGCATCTTAGACTATATATTTGTATAGAAACTTTAAGCAGCGAACATTTTGTTACATCAACACTACTACACTTACTAGACACTACAATAATAAATAATACCTACTAGAGACTATTACATTTATCAAACTTTTAAAGTGAGTGTATTTACAAGCTTTTATTTTAATGACTGTAACACAACATAAGCGAAAAGCGAAAGCAGAGTAAAATAAAAGTTCGTAACTTCATCCATTTAACCAAGTCATAGAACTTTTAAGAGTAAATTATTTGCTCTTAGTAGTAAAAAATTATGACCGAGTTATTATGAAGCTAATTTCGAAACCGTAAAAAGGGTAACCAACTGAAATTACTAGTCTAAATGAGTGCCTAATGATACATATCCTCCTTCAATGGGTAATGATTATGCTTAGTTTTAACGCAGATTAATATTAATAGCTAGTTATGTAGTTATTCGTACATAAACACACGCCTTTTTCCCAAAGGGGTAGGCAGTGACTATGGGTCTTCATTTTGGGTGGTTCTGACACACCTCTCATGCTTCCTCTAGGTCCATACATTCCCTTCGATTTCGGTTATGTCATTAATCTGGCCTAGGACTGCCTTTACCAATATTTCTTTGCACTTTAGTTTGATGACAACATTGAAATCACGGAAAAAAATCTGCTGTTCCATTCAATTTGAATCGAGTAACTATTAACGTTTTTTTATAGCAAGGTAGACTTCTTTTTCGCGTTTTTTTTTTGCTTCATAGTGTAAGTTGTTCAGTTTGATGGTCTGAAGTACCCCATTTAATATGTAATGCATTTAATTTTACACTCTGTATATCATACGTTTTTACTAAATAAACTACATTGGCTTGTTTGCGCGTGTGTGCAGGATCTCACTATTTTAGAAAAACAGCTAGAGGCGAATAGCGTTGCAATTACAGCCGGAGCGTCTCTCCTCGTCCGTCCGTCTGTCCGTCCGCGGATCCAAGATGGCCGCCGCATGCCTGCCCAAGATTGACTAGTAGCTGAATGCTTCTTTGCCAACGGCGATCTAGGTTGAGTAGATCTATCCGAGGGCATGCTGGCATGTAGGAATGATGCTCTTGCCCTCAGTAAATTAAAATACTTTTTGTTTGATAAGTGTTCCGTGATTATCCAGTGTGCTGAATGCATAATGAAACCGTGGATGTTTCATTAAAACGCGAATGGTTATGTATTACTCACCGTCCGATAGATTGATTGTAGCTTAAAGGATTCACGTACCTGCAAAAAACAAATTATTTCATTAGTTGTTAAATATTGTTTTTATAAGCATTAATAAAAAACGTAAACAACAATAACATGAAGCTATAAAGTTCACTCCTCATCGAATGGCGCGCGGTGCGGGCGCGGCGGCACAGAACGCTAAAAAACATAATAATAACGTTCACACATTAAACGGACCCCGCCTAAACTGCACATAACCCATCATTACACAAATGTATTCGCCGTTAACCCAAAACCACATAAGTCACATTTATCGCCACATCAAAAAGCAATCAAGCGACAAAAGTTAGAGCGAGTCATCGAAAGGAACTCCAAAGGAAATATCTTTGAAACGGTCCTAATCGATTCCACAGCGAGGGCACAGGTAAGACCTGCCTTAACATAATTTACGGACGTGCTCTATAAAAAGATGGGGCACCAGGAGCCGGTATACAATTTTATTAACAACAATAAAATACATTTATTTATGTGATTAACCGCATGTATATTTGCCAACTCAGTATAATGTTAATGATCTTAGAAATGCTATATTCAGAAATATGTATCGCAAACAAGATACTTAAATATTGCTGTATCATATTCATAACATAACATTCATAACATAGGTACCTAGGTGTTACGTTGAGTTACAACTAGTTAATTAACATTGTATTTTAAAACATTGTTTAAAAAAAGTTTACGAATATTATTTCCGCTAAATTCATTGTTTTTATTAGACAATCAATTCAAAATTTAACGAACAATGCTCTTGCACGAATAACTTAAAAAAACATATAAGTATAAAAGCTACAACTAGAGGCACTGCCGCGCATCCTTTATAGTATAAGAGATAGACGTACTTTTTGATATCATCAGCTGCAAGGCTGATAAGTACAGTATTTATAGGGTGACCAGGTCTGCCTGCATAACTCCAGTCGGTTTAGGAGTTACAGCCGTCCAAAGGTATGTTATGCTTGCTAAAAATGAATGCACTGTTAGGCGAACAGTACAAAAACTGGCATGGTCTGTTAGTCGGTTTAGGAGATACAGTCGTTCAAAGGACCTTTGAATAGATCTCCTAAACTGATTGGAGTTATGCGGTAGACCTGGTCCATCCCCATCACATAGATGCTCTTCACCCTGTGAATACTGAATGGGCCTTGCAGCTGAAGTTAAAAAAAAGTACGTCTATCTCTTATACTATTAACTTTGCCCCAGACACCCCCTGCTGCCACAAGAAATATGTTACCTGCCGGCCAATGGAGGAAACAAACACTAAGGTATTGACGAGGCTATAAATTTCAAAAATGACCCTGGCATTCTGATTAAAATACCAATTTCGGGGTTCGGACATCGACTATTTTATAAAAGAACGTTTTGGCTTTTATTTACTTTTATTCGGTCCTTTTATTTATTATTATGATATGGATCATTAACAATAACACTTGATACTGTAAAATAAGATTTTGTGATTCGTCTCAGATTTCAGCTTCAATACTTAAGTTAGGCAAATAAAGTTGTGTGGTTAGATTCAAGAAGACCTATTAATATTGTTTATTGTCGGCTGTCAGCCACAGTACAACATCTCTTATGGTATCATTTCGTACTTTAGATTAGAAACCAGTTATTTTGACAGTATTAGTTAATTTGTGAACGTCAGGTGCAGTTCTAGCTATATAAATGTTTTTAAGTCGTAAATCTATGATTTACTGGTTATGAAGATCAAGGTACGAAAACTTATCAAGATGTGAATTTCACACTCTTTTGAATTTTTAATTATCTTACTTACTTAGTTATTTGGTGTTTCGTAAGAAGAGGTGTTTCCGAAAATATATAACACTAAAATATAATAAGAAGAATACACTTTGTATATTTGTCTAGATTGGAACGAAAACCGTGCTCACATAGAAATATGTTAAACCAAACTTTATTATATTACTTTGGTTGATCGAATCAAGAACAGTGTGATAAGGGATTGGTGTAAGTTGAAGGATGATATAGTAACAAGGATTGAGAGGGGTATGCTTAGATGGTTCGGTCACGTAGAGAGAATGAATGAAAGAAGACTTACGAATGAAATATACCAAGCAAAGGTGAGCGGAAGTGTTGGGAGAGGCCGTCCGAGGAAAACATACCATGATCAAATCAATGATCTTTTCCAAAAAGGACAAGTGCGTAGCACCCTCAATCGACGGAAGTGCATGAAAAGATGTATGAATGTGAATGAGGCTAAAGAGGTGTGCCAGAGTCGTAGCGTGTGGCGGTCCGTGGTCTCTGCCTACCCCTATGGGACAATGGCGTGAGCTTATGTATGTATGTATGTATGCAAACTTTATAGCTCACGAATAATTGGCTGCATCTCGACATCGAGTTGGTGTGGAACATTTTCCATAATTTTATGTTTCCTTATGGATATTTTTTTATTAAAATTAATAAAGATAAGATAAGATAAATATTCTTTATTTGCACACCAAAATACACAAAAAACAACAACAATATACGCGAACAAGAAGGGTACAAAAGGCGGCCTTATCACTAAAAGTGATTTCTTCCAGACAACCAGTAATACATTACTATAAGAAGAATCATTGATATTGGTAGAGAACAGGAAGCTGGAAATAGGTATTGTCTCTATACCTGCAGTATAGACAGTTCTAATCCAACGACGAACTTTAAAAAAAAAGAGTTCCTAATTATTTTTTGTTCTGACAGAAAGGGACTAATCTAAAGTTTAAAACATCGATACGAAAGAAGGTTGAACGTTACCGACCGCCATAGCCAATTTTCGTGTTTCCATGCTTGTAAGGAGGATTGGTATCCTTTATCATTCTAAATTCATGGTAGAGAACTACTCTCGTGAAGAAAATCCTGTAGATATTTTATTTAAACTAATAAAAGGCGCGACGCGATATGAAATTGACACTCTCAAAACCCGGTACGCTATAACTAACAAGTGTAATATTCTAATTTAGTAGCGGCGATCGCGTAGCGGCGACTTTTTAAACGCAGACCACTGACTATAAATACACATAGTTTTGGATTAAGTCAACCGATTGCAATGAAATGAAGACTACATGTTAATATAAACTAAGCTCTATGCTTTTATAAAAATCCCATCCAAATCGGTTTAGTAGTTTTTAAGTAATGCTTGCACAAAAAACAGACTAAAACAGGTCTGAATACATTCTATTACGTATCCCTATCGTCCCCAATTAATATTTTTAGAAAAATCTTAAATTTACATCCACTCCAAGTTTAAAATTTTATCATATGCATAGATAGATAAATAAATACTACAAAACCAATAATAATAATCCGTATCTATGGGAGTTGTATTTAGCACCGTCATATAACTAACTCGTTTTTGCCAGAGTTAACACAATATAATATGGTAAAAGCATAAATAAAATTACTTTTCTGTAATTTATGTGGACTTGTAAAAGGTAATACACTAGGGGGTCTGGTAGACTTTGGTCGAGAAAGCGCAGGCGCACGCCGGAAGCTCTCTCCGAGCACCTACCGTGAATCTGCGACGTACTGCGCTAACTCGAGTTTAACTACTGGTTTACTCGGGTTAAGTAATGGCTTACTTTTGATTAGACGGTGATTATGCCTCTGATTGGTGGGTAAAGGCGTCAGGCCCGTATGTATCGAGGTTAAGCGACCACTAGCTCGGTTTTCTAGCCGCAAACCTCTCAAACAGCCATTTTGTTAGCTTTTATAATAGCGAGAAATGTTGTATTTCCACAACATAAATCACACATAATTCTTGAGGCTTTGGATTAACAGTTGTTTACTATGTTATATTAAGATACGAACTATCATAATTTTGAAGGCAAAACGAATACTCTATACATATGCAAAATAAAGTTTAACTGCATTATAATCTTATACCTAATCAGAAAATTAACTTACATCATTATTATTCATCAATAAAATACGTTCAACGAATAAATAACGCGCTACAGGTTTGTAATGTCATAATATTATAAATAAATATTGATTTCTTTTTGTGTCCATTTGTTGGATTTAACACTTCTAAAATAAAACTACGCATCAATACCATTTTTTACGTTTTATTTATGGAAATCACCTAACATATAAAAACTTCGCAATGTTGGCAACTTAACAGCTAAATACCTACATAAATATATGAAACTTTCTTGTTATAAAAAAGCAATCCTAAAGCCTATAAGAAGATTAATTTACCATATTTACCATAGTGTTACTTTGTCAATTATTACTATAAATAAAGAGGATTCCCACAAGAGATGTAATAAATAGCTCGTGCTATGACATTCGAGATTTAAGCAATAATAGGTAAGCCGGAGCCACAGGAAAAAGCTAGTAGAGTAATAAAAATGTTTATTGCTTTTCTTCCCACTTGAGCACGAGTTCGTTGACCTCATATATTTTAGTTTGAATTTACAATACAACTAAATATGTACATATTATTATCATCAATTAATCAATGGATATCTATATCCTCGCTTATACAAATTTAAAGGTATAGAGCGAAAATTTTCCCCTGAATTTGTTTAGGTAAAAATCAAGATAGCAAAGATTCAAAGGGTATTATTATATTTTTTAATCTAGTCTATCTTTAAAAAAACCAGCCAAGTGCGTGTCGGACCACGCGCAGGTTGGGTTCCGTAGTTGCCTGTCGCAATATACGGACTTAGAAGGGGGCTTTTTTTATATACTACGGTTTAATAGCTAATAAAGTCTAAAAAGTACATTTTACAAGTTGGTCGACTATTACTCGATGATTCCGTGTTTCGGATGACACGTTAAGCCGTTGGTCCCGGCTACTTTCTCTCGTTAAAAACCACGTCAGAGGCCGTAAGGCAGTCTGAAAAAACTCTGACACCAGGGCTTGCCCACACGATAAGAAGAGATTACTCGTTAACTTGTAAAGCCTACTTAGCGCTGATAGTTTTCTTTTTAACTTCGTTATGTACACTACTGCCGTGAATTTTTTCATGTATCCAGAAACAACCGTTTAGCTGGCAGGGGGGGGGGGAGGGGGAACACTTGACTCTAACAAAAATTGTCACCTTAAAGCTTACCCTTACCCTAAAAACTGAGGTGCAGAGTAGACCATGAAAATGTGTGATTTTTCATTTGGGTACTTAAATTTGAGTTCTTCTTTTGTTTACTATTATCGAGTAAAGGTTTATTTAATTATAATCAGAGGATGGTTTTCATTTGGTAGTATACTTCATTCCAAATAAGGATGACGAAATTTTCCGATTCCTATTTAGCTTTCTGGCTAATTCTGATTACCATATGTAATTAATTTATTGGATACATATACTATCCGACATATCTTGGACGTTACTAAAGCTGTTTTAAGAATAAGTGAAAGGAAGTGTTTCAAATCTCTGTTTCTGTAATGTAAAATAGTCTTAAAATTTCGTTGCTATTTTGAACGGAGTATAGGTATGAAGTAGTTCAAAAATGTAAAGTACAGAATGTTCCAAATATTTACTAGCAAGTAAACCAGTACGTGTTGTAAACATTATTTGGTGTGAATAGTGAGAAAAGTCGTGAGAATGACATCTAAGAGCGTGAACTTGAACTCGTGACGGTTTCTATTACAACTCACAAGTACATGGCATTGACCACCTACTTTTATATACATTTGTTCTTATACAACGTGTTAATGAATAAACGCAAAACTAGAAAATAGTTTGTTTAGAATCGAGAGCAGAATCGAATTATCAAGGCTTCAACATAGGTTAAATTAGTTTAAATATATATATTTTTTTTATTTAAAATTGACTGAACTTGATGTCAATCCACAGCACAGGCACACTCACACTATTTACCAACAAAACAAGATTCTTAAAATGTATCCATGAGCACGCAAGCGCTTGCATTCATTGCTGAAATAATAACAAATCGTTTTTGCATGAAAACTTAAAATGCAAATAACTTTGAATTTTAATTATAAAATAATAAAATTATTGTTTCAATCCAATTATTTCGTTATAAATCAGTTAGGGTGTATGAGGTTTTGCGCTTATACATTAAAACGTTGTATATTGGATTATGTCAAATTAACTTAGAAGTTTATACAGGGCCCAACTTAATGGCTGGCGATTTTTAAGGGGATGATCAGACCATCAAACTAAATAGCTTTTTCCATGGGACCATCATCGACATCACAAAAGGTATCCGCAATCCCAAAAATTTTGGAACAAGTAAATTGCAGTTTTGTATGGAGCAGCAGATTTTTTCTCGATTTCGACTTTTGTGCCTTAGAGAAAGTTGTTCAGTTACACAGCATACTAAGAAGGACTCTATATACCTACTTGTGTATTTGATTATGTCTAATTTATTCAGAAGTTAATATATTTGATTTTCCTGGCCAGTCAAATGTAATGTCAAGTACCTAGCTAGAATTGGAAGACTTGTATCAACCTTGCAAGTCTGTTGCTGGGCGAACGACTGCTCTCCAGCTTGCCACAGGATTCCGCCATTTTATGTTAGCTCATGTATGCGTTTTTGTGTGTAAATACAATCCTGAGGTCACGAAATTGGTATTACCATACAACGTCAGGCAATTTTGCTATTTAAACTAGATATAGACAAAATCATCAACACTACGATAGAGCCACAATTTTAAGATTATATTAGATTAGTCATTAGCTCGATCCTGATGTTACATTTAGTTTAGATTATAATTCATTATATTCTTTATAATTGTGTATAATATCTTGTTTATCCGATCCTTAATATCGTCGACTAAAGTGTCAGACCTTGTAACTCCATTAGATCAAATTTTACAGGAGGCAAAAAAAACGTCACCACGAACAATGGCAGCCCAGAGTTATATGGTTTTCTATTTATCATATTAATTTGTAACGGCTTTTTAAAAGGATTTAAGAGTTGTGCCATGGATGCATACAGAAATGAGTAATAAAATTGTATAAATGTAATTTAAAAAAAAATTGAGTTACGAGGTTTGACACTTTAGCCAACGATATGGCTGTGCAGAATTGTGAACGTTATTTAGTCCAATTTCTGAATGAAATATTAAGTTTGAATTAAAATATGGACTTCATACAAGCACTCATCTCAGTTTTCCAGGACAATAGATTAATCTGTAGCTCATTACTAGCATGACTCATACGATGCATTTGTGGCAAAGATTTTTATGCGTTGTGGCGGAAGAGGATAAACCTTTTACGTCCAGTTTTTGTTGTCTTCGTAATCACAACCCGCAAAGTCTCTGTTTTAAAACGACTACCATATACAGCAGTGGTAAAGGGACCAATAGCTCTACGTGTCTAGAATCGAATCGAAACTAAGACGTTACTGTTCACCCATTCAAAAACTAAGTACACCACCCGTTGCTGGAGTGCTGTTTGTTAAGTCACACATCGTTATTTGATTACGCAAGAGATGCCAAACTCTATGGAATTTATGCCAGTTTTGAATGTGTGATATTAAAAAATAGCACTGCTGATCTTGTGCAGCTTCAAGGTCTATAGATTTCTCTACAACATACATAAACTCACGACCATAATCCATAGTTTTGCTTCAACTACCAACTAATCTTTTGAAGCATGATGTTGTAGCAATGATCACTGTAAGCATATTTAAGGTTTCAGGCTGGCATTGGCATGACGTCTAGTTGTAATAAGGGGATATCCGTTCTCCACAAGTAACATCCCATTTGACACCTATAGGAAGGATTGGAGTGGTCGATTCAAAGCCGAAACCACACGACTCTCAACTCCTCTAAAATGAGACCGAAAAATCGTTCAAATTCGAAAAGAACTATCACATTTAAAGTAAATAATGGCAGTCTGTATTTGGTTTGTATATTGCTATAGTTTATCAGACAATACCTATGCCATTCCTGGGTTTAACAACAATACCTTTCTAAGCTTCTTGGGTATAACTATTGACTGATGATTGACTGACATTGCCAATCATTTGCAACCATTGAAAATCTCTGGTGTTGCGGACAATGTATAAACTGTCATCTAGCAATAAATACGCAATAACACACAAACTATTATTCTGTTGTACAATGGTTGTACATAAAGGAACATGGACTACATAAAAATCTATCAATACAAAGTGTTAACAAGTATTTCACCTTGTAGCCATCATGATTATAATAATCCTATTTATAAATTAACAAATTCTTAGTTAAATTTGGGATTTGAGAAAATGACTGAACAGATTGAGATTCTGAAAAGTCTGGCCTAAGTAGGATCAATAATGTATGGATTTTGACATACTTTTCAAACTAACTAAGACTTAATAAAATGTCTGATTCTCGACCTAAGAATCTGTCAGGCTAGTTAAGATTTTAACGCCATTGAACTATTTTTGTGTGCCAGTCATTGAACTATTTTTTTATGAATTATCTCATTAAACCTATAATGATGAAGTAATTAAAATAACAGATACTTTTCGTTAAAATGTTTAAAATAAGATTCACCTTAGTGATTTCAAACATTTTTAGAAGTATACATACAGATATATCTGTTGATTGAACCATTAATAAACGTGACTTGCGATTTATTTTATATACTACATTCCATTGTGCAAAAGTTTCAATGCAATATTTTAGTACTCAGGAACAGTTTTTTGACTGACTTCGCAAAATGTGTTCATTTTGTATCTTTTAACACCTACGTAAATAAGTAATGTTCAATGACAATAGAAATATAGGTACTACCATAAATTAATGTATTGACTATATAATCAATAAACCCAACATTAACAATTATAGTAGGTACACAAGTATTAAATTTTAAGGAAACAAGAAACATAACAACTAGTTCCATTGTATTAACAGCAGCTCATGTTAATACAATAGAACTACGGCAGAAGAACTGATTTATATATTATTAGATGTACCTCGTCCCTACAACAACGGTAGCTATCATGAGCTGACCCACGCTCGAGTCAAATTATAAAATTAATTGTATGGGAAACTGTACAGGATCCCATTAAATCACACAACTCAAAACATGCTACCGGCGCCGAGGCCTAATTGAAAATAGCGAATATCCACTGCCTAGATTCAGCGTATTAATTAAAACTAAAGATTCTCGCCTCTCTTGCTTACGTTCAAATACCTGCTTACTTGCTACTATTTGTAACCGCTTATTTCTATCTTCTACAACATAAATTAAGCATTATACCCGAGTACTAAGGATTAAAGTTAACTAACTCGATTTCTTAAAGCTCTGTAAAGAGTTTAAGACTATAAAGAAGAGGAGTAAAGTCCTTTTTAAAGTGACAAATACCAAGTACGAATGTGAAATCAAACAAGGAGCGTAGTTAATAATTTATTGATATAAGACATGCGAAGCCCATAAAGTTACCTTTGCCACACGTCTCGCTCGGTCTCTTTTAATTTGTAACTCGTTAGCATTAAGCAGCCAGCTTAAGAAGCAAGTTTAAATTAAGATTTTACCTCTATCCGATGAGCATTTCAACATTGTCGTGTTTTATTGGCCCCCTCTGTATTATCTGGGAAGCGTGTTGAGAATTTACGTTGACCAACACATTGCTAATTACTAAGTGCATTCTCTATTTTAGTACCAGTAAGATCTCCTCTTGAACACTATTTTATTACTATTCAAAAGGCTAGAACTATAATTTTCATCGAAATGTATGAGATTATTCTATAATTTATGCAAAACTATGTTTCGCACTATACCTAGACAGGTATAGGTACTTTGAATTTAAAATATAATGTAGACATCACCTGCACAATATGCAAGTAAAGAAGAGCAATTCAAAAGTATGCATCGTAAAAGTCAACATTGTAATGCAGGTTGGTGTGAAAATGTCAACATAAGTTTACACGTCGTAGTCGTAGAGCCGAGGCATCTACAATAAGAGCAAAGCAAACAAAGCTTCATTAAAAGGGTGAAGTAATAGAGCTTCATTAAATGTAAGTAAACACTCGTCCTTAACCGAGCGTAACAAACATCAGTGTTTCAAACAATAGTCATAACTGTTGAACAAACACAAGTTATCGGTCGAGACGAGAGTCAGGCGTTTGGCCGAAACAGAGGGGGCGGCGCGGCCGGAGAATGTTAGAAAAACTTATAGAAAATGACAAGCAGCTGACAGGGACAGGCACAGATACACCGTAGAGAAGAGTGGGACGGATAGAGAACTCGTTCTCCGGCATTCCGCCGCGTGGTGGATTTAGGAACAGGGGCAGCACGATACGATTAGGAGGTTATGCTGTGTTATTTTTAAGATTCTCGGACTAAATATCAATGAGTAATTATTAAATTGGGGTGCAAAGTTAGTAGCGGAACGCTTTATTGAACTTATCGTTATGGGCTCTATAGGTATACATTACCTGGGTGTATAGAATAGATCGGCAGGTTGCAAAAATATTAAAAGTATTTAGGTACCATTAAGAATAATTACGCTTTTATGGTCACTACAATGTTAGGGTGAACAGTCACATTACTTTAAGGGGTGATTGTACCCATGATAATAAAGAACTTTCCCTAAGAAACATATAAGAAATCCCAAGAAAAATGTAGGACTTTTCATACAAACGTTCGATCAGCTGATTGCATTTAGTTTGGAGAGTTCAGAAAATTTTTTGCGAATTTCCTATAGGGTTCTTAGGAAAAGATGGGTACAATAACCTCTTAAAGTAATGCAACTGTTTACCCTAGCAACCTGTATACAGGGTCCTTCTAAATATGCTGGCGGTGTTTAAAGAGTTATGGAACCAACATCGATATCGCGAAAAAAAATCTGCTGTTCCATACAAAGCTGCCAACAGACTCGACCCAAATGATGATGATACAGCTGCTTTTTTTAACAATTTCGGGCTAGCCCTTACGTCTCTGGTCTAGACCAGACGTCATCCCTTTAAAAACCATCAGCATTAATAAGAAAGACCTTATACTACATACAGGGTGTAAAATTAAATGCATTACATATTAAACAGGATGCTTCCGACCATCAAACTGAACCACTTTCACTATGGAGCCAACAGCGAAATCGCGAAAAAGAAATCAACTGTCCTATACATTTGGGCCGAGTAGAATTGCTGAGAAGTTGTACCTTAACTGTATACATTATAGAGGGTGTAAAATTAAATTCATTACATATTAAACAGGATGCTTGAAACCATCAAACTCAACAACTTTCACAATGAAGCCAACAGCGAAATCGCAAAAATGAATCAGCTATCGTATACATTTGGGTTGAGTAGAATTGCTGATAAGTTGTTCAGTTTGCTCATCCTCTTAAAAAACTGTCAGCATATTTAAGTTTGACCCTGAATACCTACTTATATTTTATCCATTTAAAGCTAAGTGGATGATGAATGAAACAGCATTTAAAAACAATTGCACGCCCGTCGCTTTAAATAATGACATTAAAAACAATGCGAAAATGTTGTAAAAAAACCAACAAAGCCTTTTACATTTTAATTAAAACCCATAAGCAAGTAAATTAAGCAATATATGTTTAATTATTTACTATTAACATTTTCAAATTGTTCTTCATTTGTAATTTTAAATAAAGTGATTTCATTATAATAAAAGAAGCATTACGCTGTTCTGAAACCTTTTAAATACACTCACGCAAAAGCCTGATCAACTCTTAGTTCCAAAGACTTCCTGTACTTTGTACTTTAACGCAATTGATTGATGCATTTTTCACAACATTTTAATACTAACTTTATTTAAAAACTTTACTGTTCTATAAAATCATACCCAGAATCATGCTCTATCGAAATCGCGAAAAAAGAATCAGCTCTTCCATTCAGAACTGCAAACCTACTCGAGCCAAAATGTATGGGACAGCTGATTTTATTTCGCGATTTCGATGTTGGTCCCATAGAAAAAGTTGTTCAGCTTGACGGTCTGATCATCCCCTTAAAAAAGTGTCAACATATTAGGACCCTGTATACAATGTAAAGTGGTATTATTGTTGTAATGTAAAGTAAAAAAATAAAAATGTTAAAAATTTAATGGAAATTGTAATTTTAGATAAAATGTCTTCGTTCTTCGAGGTGCTAATGAACCGGGATCTAATGAAATTGAACGTAAAACTTCAGATCTTTAAATACACATTTTGATTTACAAGATAAGATAACAATAATTATTTTAACATAAACCAGTTGTAGGAATATATTATAGAGAGTAAAGTAAAAGATCTTTCAGTAGGAAGCAGGCTTTAAACTTTAAAAATTTTTTTCTCTACATTTACAGGTTACCGCTACAAAAAACACATCCAAAACCATCAATTTCTAATTTCTGTCTAGCCCAATACTTTAAACCACTAAATTTTTAGCAGGTTCTTCGTCTGCTAAGGTGCCCCTCACACGGCACCGCAGCGTTCGGTCGCAGCCACACGCACGCCACACGCGACGGTGTCCGGTTGCTTGTCGTGCAACGTTACCGGCGTGTAACGAACCTCGTTCGGACAAGTTATGACACGACAACAAACGCCGACACTACCCGTGATAAAAACTTTTTATTCATTTTTGATACGTACCCCCTGTATACGTAAATTTTTAACAAAATTCGCTAAGTTTCCGTCGGAACAGAATAGGTATATAGTTCTATATACAGAAAGGCCACTCCCCGCCCCCCTCTGACTTCAGATACCCACCTCCCCTTACACGTTCTGGGAAACTAGAGGGAAGCCGAGCAAAGGAATACAGTCAGGCGCGCGCACCCGATTTGGATTTGACTACATAAAATTGAGTCTTTTCAGTGCATAAAAAACGTTGGAAAGTAACACTAAATTCACATTTTCAGTAATTCTTTAGCTCAAACACTATTTTTAATAACAGAACGAACAATAAAAAGTAACGAAACGTAGATGATGTTCATACAATGCGTGGTAAGTCAACCCAGTGCCGGACCTGCTCCGCCGGTGTAAATCTTCGTCTCCTTTGAAGACCACGACTTACGACAGAAGATTCATAAAGATAAAATCATCACCAATTTTCAAATTCGCACTGTGAGGCCTAAAAAAAAGCAAACGACGATATAACTACTGTCTACCTAGCTATTTTGAGTTGCGCATACGCATATTAACATGATACATGCAATCATAACCGTGTAACTACGTATATTTAGTGCATTAACATAAAATAATAAAAAATACCCATCATAAACTGAATCGATCGTACCCTCAACCCTCGAGCAACAAACACGGTATTTTTTAAAATTTAAAAGCGATACGTTACATAAATTCCGAACATGGGTGCGACAATCCTCAACCAAAAAAGTGTCGTAATAACATAGCCATAAGTCATAAAGTTCGACGAAATAATGTTATCCTCTGATACTCATTATGAATAATTCGCTTGCGAAACTTTTTCGAAAACTGTGTACACAACAAGAATGCTTAAACAGCATCTACATTTTTATTCTCATTAACTTACTTCGTCGCAAGTGTCAGTTTTTAATTTTACCGGAAATATGCACATTCTGGAAATTTGCATTGTAATTTGTAGTGAACTAGCTTTTATACTGTTCTTCTAGATACGCGGAGGGTTCAATGTAAAAGAATATCTATTTCAGCCCTCGCTACGCTACTGAGATACACGTGAACGGATATCACATATATTTATATGGACAAGTTTAATAGAATCCGTCACTGCCGTTAAACAACTTTTCATCAAAATATCAAATCTTCCACATTTATAAAATTAGAAAGTTTGATACAATGCAAATTCATGATCATTATAATTATTTGGAAAAGCATATCATTATTGAAAAAGTGCATCTTTCATCAGTCTACGTTCATGGACCACCCCTACGAGATGTTTGATTCACAGAGAAAAGATAGAGCCTAGCCTTTATTAAATCGCTTCATTTCTGTTTAAAGTATTTTCTTCAATAGCAATATCACGATAAAAAGATTCAGCTGTCTCAGTTTTTATTACTCCAACAAAAAGAACAAAAAAGCTCGAAGACTTTTCACTTTTTCCTCGGAAGTGTCGAAGTGGACGCGCGAAGTGATAAATACCGGGCTGAATACGGTAACTAGTCTAGAGACAATGCTAGTGTTTTTGTTGGCAGTAGCAACTCCTAGATCATTACAATAGCATAAAGTAGCCAGTTATGAAGCGGCCGTATGTTGTGAGAACCCGACTTGCAACCGGTTTACGAGCTTAACGCTTTTTGTCGGAAAAAGGATCCATCGTAACTCAAGCAATTTTTAAAATACCTCCGTCTCGCTGCTATAAAATAGTGTCAGTAACTTGTCACTGTTAAAGATACTTTTAGATTTAGGACCCCCGAGCACCGAGTGAGAATACCTGTAAGTATAGAAATTATAACATAAAAGGCCGATCTCGAATTATCGATACACCGCGAACAACCGATCCATAAAAGTCAGAAAAAGAAAAATCGAATATCGTATAAAATCGTATCGGCAGAGATAAGGGCGGCGACGCTTCGTGCCGCGTAGCCCACGGCTGCGACTCGATATTTCATGAAACACCCGATTTATATGCGCTGCCGCGGTCCAGCAAAACTTTAATGTTCAGCGTTCGTAATTACCGACAAAAAAGGAAAATAAACACGTAACATATGTCCGTATCTACTCGATATACAAAACGATTTGAGGAAATTGCGATTGCAATCGATACCGCGCTGTTGTCCCATCGTATAAACAGGTTCCAATCAATAAACACTGGTTATAATTAAGTAAACAGTGAGAACATATTCATTTCGTCACCCACATTATTTTACAACGATCAATAAGCAATGGTGTGCGATTTTTGAAGTCACACGTTCAAAAGAAAATGTCTATAAAATGAAGAGCATCAATTATGATTTTGAATCTTATATTTCATAAATATTACTTCTGGAATACAGATATCTACTTAAGCATTTTCAATTCATCGTATAAGTATTCAACATTATTTTTGTCAATAAAAATTGTGGGTGTCTCAAAACACATTTTTTACGGTGTAATATGATATAGAAAGCGTGTAGTTAACAAGTAAACCAAATAAAATAACAAAAGTGAGGTTGCATAAAGCCATTAAACTGAATCCCGTATTATTCATTAGGTAATTTCAATTTTACGACTATAAAATAACTGAATAGTCTTCACGATCCCACGTAAAGAGGGTCGTGAAAATATATTATTATTTTGATAGCGTTAATAAATTACACATAGTTTAGTAACAGATGTCTTGGGACCAATTATCTGAAGAACTAGTTTTACTCTATCCCTGGGTTAGACAAACGCGCGCTAATAAGATATTTTATTTAAAACAATAAAGGAATTTTCTATTGCCATTTTTAACGTATAATGAAACAGGTTTAGTGTACGTTAAGATATTTGCATGAAATTACTTACAAGTAATCGAGCGATTAAATTCGCTTAGGTATTGGAGCAGAAAATTCAAATTTATAAATAATAAATAAATAATAAATATCGAACTTTTTCCAACAAACATTTTTATTTTGTCGATCAATAGTTTGAATGAAAACGTGATTTCGATATGGAAAAAACACTTTAGTAATATTTAAAGAAGTTTAGAAACAGAACAACTTGCACTACGGAGAATCAAAAATAAATAACTTGTACAAAAGTGTTTTTTTTTCAAAGCAGTTTTGTATGAAACAGTAATTTTTTTCATTGATAGCTCCATAGTCAAAGTTGTTTATTTTTATTGTCTAAACCACCCCTTGAAACATTAATAGGGTAATTTGTATCACTATGTAGAATTTTTTTTTATCATAGAATCCATCTAGCCAAAAACGGTCATCTAAATAATACCGTACTAATGCCTTCGACGAATGTTGAATTATACTTAGGAGTAAGAAATACAATTGAAATTGGGATTAACTATTTTGGTAAATAATCAAATGCAGGTACAGGACTATGTAATACAAGTTATGAGTCACCACTACACTAACAAGAACAGTCGTATTACCTCATTGAGGCAGTCGCTCCCACTTGTCACTTAGGACATTTATCTTACACATACATCAGCTAAGCATTAGTCGTCTACACAAGTTTACTTAAGATCCTATCTCGAACACATGGGATTTAAGGACTGTCACGTACAAAGTACAAACACACAGAGGCATTTCAATCATTCATCTTATTTTTACGTTGCGTTTCGTTTTTAAGATTTCCAATATGTTTTAGCTACATTTTGATCATGATAAAGTTCTCAAGATAAATGTATAATTAAAAATGGTATTATATTGCTCCATATTGTAGGTATACATATTGTAGATAAGTTATTGACTGGTAGATATCAAAATAAAAATAGAATAAAGTGTAATTTTACAATTTAAAGCATGACTGTACGTGTAGTCAAGGTGCTGCGGAACCAGTTCATATGACAGTTTATTTAATAAGAAAACCATTTTATTTTATTACCTAATCTCTGTTATTTCTTCATAAATACAAACATACATAAACTCACGACCGTAATCCCCCTAGGGCTGGTCAGAAACACTGCTACAACTAAAAATTTTCTGTTGAAAATGAAAAAAATATTCACTTTCACATTTACTTAATTACATCTTAATTACACATTTTGAGTTGAATTTTCTCATAAGTTTTTTACCGAATACTAACTAAATGTAGGAACATAGTAATTTGATATGATAGTCCTAAAATGTATACAAAAAACGAACCTCAAAGGGGTTTGTAAACTTTTGGCATGGTGTAGAAATTTTTTTTTTCAAAATCTCGTCTTCATGTCAGCCGCCATATAACATTTACAAACCTCTTTTACATTTATTTACAAAATAAAAACCGTCAAGTCTAGTTTCAGCGCCACGTAGTCAGCAAACGAATGAACAATAAAATGGTTCATTACGCCTCAGCTTAATCAACGATTATTTTTATATCTTCATTCCATAAAACGGCATCGCTTTTCTTAATTACTTCACGCGCAACCTCCTTGATAGTTTGGACTACGGAACCCAACCCATTAAAACTTTTTTGTATGATTCTCGCTTTAATACTTATTACTGTGACAGGTATATGCCCTTATCTGTGTCCAGTGCCTGATGGATCGATGTTAAAAAGCCCACTCTTATTGCACGTATGTGCGTTCTAATCGACCTACCTTTAATGTGAGCCGCAAAGCCTTTTAGAATTTTGTATTCATGTGTGTTTACATGTTTCATATTTGTTCCCAATATATCCTGCTTTAGTAGAGTTCGCCTCTCTTCTTTGGTGGTAATGTCTTAATCACTTAATCGGTCTCAAGATAAAAAGATACTATAAAGTGCGAGGTAGGTACACTGCTTGCTCCAATATTTATCATAAAATAAGATATTGAATCGAATCGAAGCGAATTTTAATGACGGATGTGTGACAATTTTTTTATTTGTTAATTAGTGATTTTTTTCCTGTGCCTAGCACCGCATTTCTACCTATGCCAAGAAGTTGAGAAAAGAGATGTCGGAACCTCGCCGCAAGCTCAACAGCGAACCACGCGAACACCACACGATTGACACAACCGCTCGTGACTAAACTAGTAATGTGACTCGAGTGAGGATTATCAATCAAAAGTTCTTTTTATTCCATAGTTTCTATATTTCAGTATTTATGTGACTTTTATTGGAAAAAAATTGTCAATGTACAGACGACACTTAGATAACTTAAAATAATACAAATATAAAAAAACAACAAATTATTGTACTCGAATAGATCGACAGATATAAAATCGTGCAACTAAACTAAACACGGGGTCGGTCACAATAGAATATATGTCAGATTACGGGTAAGATGAATGATCTGAATATTGGCCGCCTGCCTCTACCTGAGATAAAATGCATTATATCGTGTTAGGTTGTCCTTCCACTCGTCGCTTATCGAATGCTACTAAAAGTACCTATTTTGTTTTTTAATGATAAATTAAGGGCATTTTGCTTGTGAACTGCCTTTGTGCCAAAATTTAGTAAGTTTTGGTAATAAAGATTATTTTATGCACTAAAACAGATTTGAGTACAAAATACACCTTTTTTGTTATTTTAAATCATAATGGTCAAGCTTTTTTAAAATTAAAATTAGTATCGGGGGGTTAGAATATTGTTTAACAAATTAGGTATATAACATTTTATAAGGTCAAAACGCGACACGTAAGCTGCAAAAAAGCGAGATAGCATGTTCTAAAACAGGCAGTGCTAATTTCTCAGCTATCGTTTTCAATGGAAGAACAGCTTTAATGCCTCGGGTTTGAAAAAGGTTTAAAATATCAAAACGTTCGATATGAAAACGTCAGAAACGGAATAAAGAATGCGTTTTAATAAACACAATTTTTAATTAAGCTGTGTTCAGAAATTTAAATGGCGGATCGTGAATTCATCAATGCCATAGCTAATTATGGCGGGATTGAGTTTATTTAGGATTGAATTGTGCAATGGTCGGGCGAACCAGGGCTGCATATTAAAGCTACGAGTGTCGGATATCCGACGTCAAGCTAGAAGTACAGTCAGCATAATAATCACATTCTTTAATTAAGTGTAAATTTTCTAGCACTAGTACCGTCATTTTTGTGAAAGCTTCTATGAGATCTTTAAATGCAAACATTAGCACACTACAAATATGTCAGCTTCATAAACTATTCTAAAAAACAATTTTTAGACAACCCTAAAATTTTCAAATCAAAAGCATCAAAAGCTTGACAAAGCGTCCACAAAATAATTGTCTATCGCCAAAGTAATGCGCCTGAAGCGTGAGCTTGCTGACTGTACCGGTGCAATCCCGAACAATGGCCGCTAATAATAAGGGACGTCGTATTTACGAGCATACGTGCCCTCGGAGCTGAGACGAGCCAGCCCTATTGTGCCCAGACCTCCTATGATTATTTCACTCGCTTGCACTTTTCCACAAATCCCCATTTTAAGGTTTAGGTTTTACGACCCCCTAGATGAAATGAATCAGGTATTCGCGTAAATATTATTTACGATTTACCGAAACAGTACATGCTAAACAATGGTCTTAAACTTAAGTCAATTTTAATGTGATTTTTAGTCGTTGACTTCGACTTTTAACTTTCGCTTTAAATCATACTTTCTATACGACCAAACCATTGCTACACTCCTCTTTCTATTCCTGTCACTAAATCTTCTTCAGGCCGAAGGAATCAGGATTCGAAATTAATACTCTGTCCGCTCACAAAAGTGGTACGTGTGAAATACGTAGAAACAAAGTTTAAATCGAAGTTTGCAGGTTCGAAGAGACCACCTTTCCCTAATCAATCGTATACTATCACCAAAGAGATTATACCTAATAGAGTGAGCCATACCAATTGTAAAGTGTCCACTTTTTTGGACGTTTAGGTTTGAGTGTGTGGTGTCAAGTAGTATGGACAAAAGGCACCAAGTGACATATGGCCTTATGTTTACGGTCACTTTTCACACACACTAGCTCAAAAAAAAGTGGACAGCCGCATAAACAAATATCTATAGTTCCATCTCCTTCTACTATTAAAGGTACGTCATAAGTCAAAAGAGACTAACTACAATCGTAAATTTATGCGGACTCTATGCAGATCCTTCCTCTGAGACTATCACATGACACATGTAATTTAAAAGGCAAGTGTAAGTTAAAAGAGGTCGCCCTGGTCGTACATAAGGTCTCACCAATGTAGGTAATGCAAAAATGTATAATAGAATCATCTACAGCCTAGATACTGCCCTTCAAATAGTGAAAACCCCATAAAAATCGACTCAGTGGTTTTCAATACAGACAAAAATTTTAATTGTAATTTTTGGACTCTACTGGTTTATCGACTAGGAACTGCTCTTTATTTTTCTATTCGATACAGACACATTTGATATATTTTTACCATTAATATATACCTATTTGATGTAATGGTATGTATAGATAGATATAATGTTATTAAAGCATTTAATATTGCATTGGCAACTATTATTATAGTTACA
The DNA here is from genome assembly GCA_963924505.1 of Agonopterix alstromeriana. NCBI lineage: Eukaryota > Metazoa > Arthropoda > Insecta > Lepidoptera > Depressariidae > Agonopterix > Agonopterix alstromeriana. The sequence goes on from OZ004670.1 coordinate 8,769,301, forward strand.
GTCACATCTCATAACCGAATTTACATTCTTTATGCAAATTGTGTTATGAGTTGTGATTGTAACTTAAATAAAATTAAAGAAAATTTTATCAATTCCACAAAAATATGTAAAATGAGCTAACTTTGGATTACTGCTAGAAGATGCATTTGATTTTGCGGCCCCCTCTAAATTAGTATATAACTACTTACCTACTCCCCCTGTTAATTTGTATTTACTTACCTACTTTTACCTACTACTTTGGATTCGTTAGTATTTTTTAAATAATCTGTTCTTAAATACTAACGCCTTTACCTCTTTTGGGGTCGTCAGAAATTATTTTAAGCTCATTTTCCGGGTTTTTAGAAGTTATCTTCTCGTTATTTGAAAGACATACAAATTAATCAAAAATATAGCAATGATCTTCAACATTTCGGCTTTATTTGCATATGAAACCTGTGTTCAACTGCATTATGTGCATCCACTTTATAAGTTGAAGTCACTTTTACTTGCGACATGCACCATTGTGTAGACAATATTAAAATCTAAAAATGAGATGAAGTAATTTTTTTTAAGATTAATATTTAATGAGATAATTAGATAGAGAGAATTCTTATTATTTTCGAATTTGATTTCCTAGGATTAGAAGGGACCATAGTGATATAATGAAATACAAGCCAGTCAAAAATAGGTATACCTAATAAAATGACGTAGTTTAGTAGAGGATTGGCGCCTCTGCAAAGGGACAACATTTTCCAATAGAATTCTTTGTTCCTTAATCGCATTGTAGCATAGCATAGCATATGCTTACGACTATACTCTCCGAGGGGGTAGTCAGAGATATTCTGAAACTGCAGAACACCCACGCTTCACTATTGGTACCGATATTCCATTGGTCCAGTGTGACGGGGAGTGAGCCCGTTGCCATAATCGCATTGTACATAATGATATTAGCTCACCCGCCGTAAGATAAAGTGTACACTTGTGTAAAGTGTCATGATGATTTGATTATTCGATTAGCGACTATTGGAAACACCATGTAGTTAGCATAGCATATCATAGCATATGCTCACGACTATATTCCCCGAGGGGGTAGTCAGAGATATTCTGAAACCTCAGAACATCCACGTTTCACCAGTAGTACCGAAACTCTGTCCAGTGTGACGAGGGGTGAGCCCGTCGCAACATAATGGACAGTGGGTATAATACATGCCTCGAAATTGAAGCATGCAGGTTTCCTCACGATGTTTTCCTTCACTGAAAAGCCAGTGGTGTTACAAATCGTACATTAATTCCGAAAAACTCATTGGTACGAGTCGGCATGGACGGGGATCGAACCATCGCCTCCTGCACGGCAGTCAAAGTTACTCGCCTCTGGACCACCACGGCTTCACCATGTAGTTGTAGGTACTTAATTTTCTTTCCTGTAGAATAGATAGGTACTTATATCTAGCAATGAATGATGATCATAAAATAAGGCTCTAATCTAAGTATGTACTGTAGGTACATTTGTAATTGGTTATTGTAGTGATAGGTAGATATAATATAATTAATTAATCTAGGAAAGGTTTAAATTATTAATTTTCCAAGGGTCATAACATAATAATAACAAAATAGTATAAAGCTATAAAAGCTGTTGCTAGATCCGACCCACGCGGTGACCTAAATACATGAGCGCCTGCGCAGTGCGCACCCGGCGCCCGCCAATCACACGCCGCCATTCAAATCATGAGCCGGCGCCGATCCTACCATCTATAAATCCACACGGAGATACTACGCGAATTATAGGTAAGCATGCTATTAAATAATATTAGCAAATGCCCTTTGAATTATAGCTACCAACCGCTATTAGCTTAACTATTTCTAGACAGTGGGTAGGGTTAACCTTGCTGTGGCGCCTTATTGCCTTATTTGATACCCAACTGTCACTGCGATATGATTAAAAGATAAGCAACCGGTAAGATGATTATGAGAATCATTTAATGAGTGGATACGAGCGAAGCATTGAAGTTAAATATCTCAGCAGTAAAAATTTATGTGTTTAGGAACAACATAATTAGTTGTAACTAATTATAGAACACTGTATGATCTCAAGCACTATAATTTTGTATTTAGATAAAGATTCACTTTCCATGTTAATCTAGATAAGTTTCATTCTTGAGAAAATCAGTTTTTACACAAGAATAAATATTTTTCTCCAATTTTTTTTTCAGCGACCACTATGTTGAGATGCATAGCATATGCCTCTAGAGCTAGCATACCACGCATCAAAAAGTGATAAAATGACACTTTCGCATATGCAAAGTAACAAAAATTAAGGATAATATTTATTTTATGTTATGTTACAGACACAGGCATGTCTCAAAATGACAAGTTGCTGATGATCTTTATAATAATTATGTAATGAAATCCAAATGAAATCGAAACCAATCTCTTAAAAGCTTTAAAAAGGAGAGTGACAGTTTAACAACATGCTTGTTTCTATCAACTTGTAAGCACCATGTTTCCGGGCTAGTACTAGCCTCGATAAATCTTAGGAGCTGTTAAAAAGTTTAAGGTCCGGCTAGTCTCGTCCCAGGTTCGAACATGAGAACCGTTTCTGTCGAACACCCTTTGTCGGCCAAAGCGAATCGTTACGTCTCACCCGATAGCTTTAAACCGTCGTAAAAGCTGCAAAAGGTTTGGTCGTAGAAGCTTGATTCAAACACATTCTATACATGTGAAAAAATGTGCTCGAAATTGAAAATAATAGTGGTACTCGTTTGCTGGATTTTTTTTTGTGAACTATTATTTTGACTTGATATTTGTAGGTGTAGGAATGTTTCCTTTATAAGAAAAACATGGTATTTCATTTTACTTAGTATGATATTGATAGTACCTAGGTAAATAAAGTGAGAACGGGAACAATGTTTTCAATGTGATTTGTTCTACATCGGGATGATATCTCATTAAAACATGCTACCTTTATTTGATTATTCAAATAGACCCCAAATTGATATTAATAATCGCAAAAAAAAGAAATTAGCTACTTAAAATGATGTCTACTACTACTATTACGTACGACGTAAAAATATAAAATGAATACAAAAAAACATGATATACAGAATTCAACCATTAAAGAAAAAAATTACTTACCTACAACTGAAATAACACATTCAAAATATTCAAGAAGGTCGATTATTCGATTGGCAATTTCATTAAAAATATTAACAGTATAATAAGTAAAATATAAAAGTGAACCGAAGGCCACAACATGAGCTTTCGTCGCTCGAGGGATGAGCGAACCTTTTAAAAGCTTTTCCGTAGTGGTCCGGAGCATTAAGGCAAAGTGGAGATAAAACTTGTAACAACCTCAGGACGATATGTTGCCAGCACCATAAATACATTTATCTATTTTGCTTTTGTTGTTCTGATAAACAGAGTTGCTTGACTCGTTACCGATTGATCAAACAACTTCTCGGGGAGTTTCGAATAAATCGTCATTTAATGCCGAAAAGTGGTTTTTCGGTCAAAGGTTCCTCTTTAAAGAAGCCGTTAATATCTCATATTTAAAAATCCAATACAGTAATAATCTCCATTTTCGTTTCAAGCCGATTAAAACGTGAATGCCTTTTTCCATAATTTGCTACATTACGTCTCATTACAATTAAAATAACTTGAAAAACTTATTTCACTGCATTTTTGACTCGTTTCTGTCTAATTCATGAAAATTATGCACAAAAAGTAATGTTAAAGTCTTGGTCCTACATTAAAACATAATTTGGATGCTTGTTTAGTGTTGTTTCACAAAATATTTTAAAAGCACCGACCCTTGTCACGCGTCCGTCCCACGCATTTGTTCAAATGCAATTTTTGATCGTTTATATTATCATAATATTATTAAAGAATGGCATTATTAAAGAATGTAGTTTTATAAGTGCATGAAGTGTTCTAGAAATAAACTGAAAAAATATTGACGTAAATATCAGGTATTCTTCTCTTTAGCCTCGGGGCACATTTATCTTTTTCAAATCTATTTAGTTCGAGCAAACATCCATTGACTTTTATGGGAACGCGAACAATCACAATAACTAAATACATACATATGTAATATACATTGTACAGTTGGAAAAAAATTTATACATACTCTTGGCCTTTTATAAAATAAGCCATGCTTGAGACGCGACAAAACCTTTCCGATCCGGAAACACATTCTTAGTTCACATAATGCATGACTGTCGCTTAAGCAAAAGTAGGTTCGATATTTCAAGCTGCGGTTAAGTTATTGGCTGTTATTAATAACGAGCCTTTCCTAACTTAATCTGACTTGAAAGGCATTGAGTTGCACGTCGTGTAGGCAATGCATTGTTCGGACAGCTAATGGAATACTCTAGGCGAGATTGTACGCATATATACCGCCGCTGATACGACCAGCTTAAACTGGGGTTTGTAAATGTGTATAAACTTAAGCGATTAGTTAATGAGTTTAAAATGAAACAAAGGTGTTTTGAAAATAGTGAAACACACAAGTAATTTATAATCATAGATGATTATATAGATACAATGCGGTTCACGATTCAAATACCTAAGCAAAATGAAGAGTATGGGTAGGTTAATCACATGATACAATACAATAACATAAAGCATAGTACCATAAAATCGTTTAATTAATGACAATGCATGCTACTGTTACTAAAATATTACCCTATGAAATAACGTGTAGTAAGAAATATTTTTTACAACCCGTTTTGATAGTAATCAATAAACTATTTATGGAATTATTTGTAACTAACTTTTTTTTAAAAAAAGCGATCCATTTTTAAAGTATTAAGAAGAATTGGTAAAGTAATTACCAGTGCGACGTCATTCAGTAGTAAGACATCAACAGAAATTATACAATACAAAATTCCACGTGACAGTAAACTTTTTGGAACATTATGTAACAAAGCGACCATATCCGTTTGGACCTTATTTGAATTGAATGTGGAAAACGTTAGCTCCAACCTGCGTAGGCGTTCCCACCGATACTTGTTCCAAATTTAAATGTTTGTCTTTCCCCATTTTCTATGAACGCTTTGAATTCATAATTTGTACGAGATGGGTTAAATATTGAGTTTATTAGATTATTGCTTAATGTTAAAATGAGGCGTTTTCCAAGACAGGTAAAACGATAAAACTGTAGAAAATTTACAATAGTAAAAGTAGAAAAAACCCTGTCACATTGAATTTTCAGTACCTTTTAATACGCAATAACACCAAAAATGTTAGTTTGTAAACGAACATAAACGAACGTGTCACAGTCACACAAGTCAGCACAAAAGTGGATCAATTAAAAGTTTCAAAACGTATATCACATTGTTGCAATCATGATCCTTTTAATAAATTAGCAAATTGCTCCCTAAAGTTGGGGAATCGAAAAATAAGGAACACTATCGATCTTACAACAACATTGTTACGATTGTAATGCCATCCATCCAGTGAACTATTTTTTTTAATGAATACGCGTCATTGAGACGATTAAATTTATGTTCATTGATCAACAAAATACAGAATTTCAAAAGATGGTCTTCAAAGTTCGTGGCATATGCTCAGGAAGCTGGAAAAGGTATTGTCATGCATATACTCGAGACACTGACAACATTTTCTCATAGCATACTTTTTTCAACACATATTTTGATAGCTGACCACATATCACCGAGAGTTGTTGATTTTAAAAAATAAAGATTGCTCTTACGTTCTCAAATTGTACGGCTATATAAATTTGATTAATGCCGAATCAATACAATATTTATATACTTGAAAATGCTTGAGTCAATCGTTACTCGTTAGCTGGGCTCAAACGTTAACTTCTAAAGAATCGAAGTATCTCTCGAGAGTTAATGCTGTGTCATTGCTCCAACTTAACGGAACAGAAAATCTATAGATACGTTCAAATATCAAGTTATATTTATTTCTACTACTACTTAGAATATTTATTTGGTACATATTCTTTAAACTTTAAAAGTTATTACAATAACTTCACGATTTCAAATATTTTATAAATTTTCGATATATAGAAAGGTATTTTTAATCGGTCATAATCCAGCCCATCACACATTCCCACCGCTGTAACTCATGTAAACCAGGACCAACAGCAGCGACCACTAAACAATGAATTCCATTGAGCCCGGGGATGACTCTTATCTGTCAAAAATATAATCAAAGAATAAAAGAGGAGATAGAGATGGGCAGATACTGATATATGATGTAAATATCTATCAATCTCAGTATCTACTTTCCAATTAGGTAGTAATTCTCCTCCTTTCATCAATACTATTAAAAAATCCACCCTATGCTATACTCCAACTGCAGTTTTTCCATACACCGATCAATCATCATCGCCAGCACCGTTGGAAAATTACCATATCCTATTCTCCTCAGTCACACAAACGTTAAAAAGTCGATAATATTTACTATTTCTAGGTACATTCGTATCTACAACTTTTTGTGGGCTGCTATGGGGAATACAAACGATTGAGTGGCCATAGGCTGGCGTGTGGGCCGTCGAGGACTATTGAGGCTTTTCTCTTTTTTTCTGCGTACGCGCGGCGTGGCCCCGCGTTCCCCGCGGTCCCCCGCACTGCGCCGAGGCTATGCATTGTCCACCATCCACTAAAATAGCCCGCAGTTTAGTACCCCAGCAAAATGTTGGAATAAAATGACGTTTGAGTTATAGCTCGTATGGCGTAAGTTAAATGATTTATTGAGACTCTATTTTCATTTTAGTTTAGTGTGATTGACGCAGCACGAGTAATTACTTTCTTTGTTTTCCGTTTCTGATGGGAAATTACATGTTTGAGTAATGAAATCTCAAAGAAATTAAAAGGTAAGCAATTGAAACTCTATATAGTATTATATGTGTCTACATGTATTAATACTGGACTTACATGTCCAGCGTTCATCAGAAAATTACTTATTCTTTTAATTTCAAGTCTCAATGATGTTGTACTACTTCAAAATATGTATCACATACCTAAGCTCTAAAGTTGAAACCTATATGTATATGACAAATGTATGTGTGCCATAATTCACTGAATTGTTTTGCGTCAACAATAAAGAGAGTCGGTCGGTAATGTGTTGTGCACGCCGTAAAAATCACTCGGAGTGCACACCATGAGATAACGGGTATCTGGTCGATTACTCAGGACGACACTGGACGAATAAAGCGCCCCCCTTATCTAACTTAGTAATAAGCTTTTGTCGTAAACTTACTGCTCTTTGAGTTTGAGCCATGATTAGTAAAGTTAATAATGCACGTTTTAAACAATTAGTTATTTCCCTTACACATAATATACGTATTCTTCACCATCAAACTAAACAACTTTCTCTATGGAAACAGCGTTGATATCGCAAAAAAAACTGTTTCATACAAATCTGCACTCCTATCCTACTCTTATTCAAACCAAAATGTATGCAATAGCAGTTTTTTTTTCGCTGTTCCATTTTTAGTCACGTAGAGAAAATTGTTCAGTTTGATGGGCTTCCTCTGGCTGGCGATTAAACTAACAGTAATATTATTTCAAACACAATTTACTAAAGTGTCTTTAATGCAATCTCAAACCTTATTTTTTCTAGACTATTAGGGACTAAATATTACATGTAATATAAGCATTTTACTAGTATAAAGATCGTATAAACTAGTATCCAAATACTGTTATATTAATTAAGAGTGTGGAAGTAATTACCCTTAGACAACGCGCCTCAAGTGCCCAACAGAGCAAGATATATTCTAAGTATGCATGTGTGTGAGCCGCGATAAAATCAATTTTGTACTTTACTGTCCGATGTCATAATAAATACTGTTATATAGCTTTCATTTCCAACTTTATTCTGAATTCACTACCGTAGCATAGTTTATCCAAAAACAAGTCTTAACAATATTTAATTTCGGATCAAAATTGAGTTAGCAAAAGTTTTATTATGACGATGTTACCTTTCTCATGTTTCGTGGACAGTATTTATTTTTGTGTGAGTCCAAATTCTTGTTAGAATCGAGTGGTGAGAAGAAACAGGTTTAGAATTGTATCTCGTATAAATATGTAGATAGCGACGACGACGCTGCCGAGGTGATCACTAGTTGTTATGAAGAGTTTTGAATATTACCTCGCGATCCCAATAATAAGTATTATATTTTACAAAATACAAAAAACTTTATTTTCTCCACAAAAGGTTTACGTACGTTTGTGTACGTTGCATAATTTATTATAGGATTGAAGGTAGAGACTTGTATCTCTATTAACCAGAATGTTAGTTTTAATAAGTCTTGTGAGGTATGAAACGGCCCAGTCAACCTGCCTGATATGCCGAGCGACGCGGGTTCGAATCCCGTAAGGGACAAATATGTATATGATGAATTTAAATATCCGTACCCGAGTCATGGATGTTTTTGAATCTATATAATGTATTCTATATATTTGTCTAGTCATCATAGTCCAGGCTAGATTCTGGTACTTTAAATGCGATTAGATAATTTATGTGACAATGTCCAAGATATTTATTGCATATCATATTTACGAAACGATCAAAGTATGAGATTATAAAAATAACAGTTTCTACACAAAAACTAGGTGTATAACAAGATTCATCATTTCTCGGAAAGTTACATTATAATTATAAATACTGTATAAATTACACAAAAGCCGTGTTGTGACTTACAATAACAGTAACAACATTATAACAGACTGTGAGAAGCTAGAATACATTTATTAAGCCGCTTACATGTCTTATTAGGTAGTTATTATAAAACATACTTTTTCCAAATAATTGTTTATATAAGAAACCGTTTTGGTATTTTTTGACGTGAAACGACTTTCATTTCGGTGAGTAGGGGGTCACTTGCAAAAACCATAATGTAACGAAATATATTATGACAAGAATGCTTATTACTTTGGAAGTAAAGCACCTACCGGCATTATTTTATGACTATTATGTAGAGAATAGAAGCCATTACTCCGTACAAGACGTTTCACGTACTCCACTACGGCTGCGCGGTTCCGGTCGTTATGGCGATCCTAGGAGGCCTATGTCCAGCAGTGGTCGTCCATCGGCTGAGATGATGATGACTACGGCTGTGTCCCTGATACAGCCTACCCGAAATTGGTTTTTATTTCATTGCATTATTTAAAACCGAAATAAAAGAAAAACAACTGTTATCATTAATTGCGTGTATCGAGACTCTACTAATAGTAGGTACCACTAGAGCTCGTATCACAAAATCATAGCATGTTTTCACTAATCCTCAAAACGAATCAGTATTCCGAGCTCATCTGGCAGTGAGAACGAATTAAGGGCAACATGTTGTGATCGGAGAGAGAACAATAGAGACGGTACGACACAAAAACAAGCATGCAAGCAAATACAGCCCGAAACAAACATGCCGGAGAGCGCGCCCGCAGACGGGGGTATTAATTAGCGGCCGTAGGGCGACAATATTCGGGAAAAAGTTCGAAAGGACCGCAAATTACCGAATCATAAGCCTTTTCATAAGTTATGCCATAGATTACTGTTAATTCCCTGATTTTAACGATGGTTTTTGATATGTTCTGTCTTTGTGAACAAGTTCTGATTCTGTTTTGTAATAAGCTTAACAAGAATTCAGCATCTAATTTATATAATTTATAACACGAATGCTTTTTTGATAATGGATAAGGAGAATTAACTTACCTTCTCTATCGAAATTGTCCGGAAAATTGGCACTAATCATGGCTCCCGTAATTAACGAAAAATTGTCTCTCGGCGAGGCGCCAGAAAAGGATGTCCGAAAATACCCGCGCATTGGCCGTCGAGAAACTCAAAAAACCGTTTAAAAATCACTTGCCCCGCCCACAGTCCGCCCAGCAACTCTTGCGCACTTATGATTTATCGTAACGACGACAACCCGCCCCTTGCTAACTACCCGGCTACCGTTTCGGCTAATTATTTATACCTCTATACAATTACTACACATCGCCTCCTCACAAAATTTTAAACGTTCTCAATTGTCATCGGGAGCTCGAATCGACACCGCAATTCGATTCGATACGGCATATTCGACTTAACCATTTAATTGATTCTATATCCGGTTTTATGATGTGGAATTGTATTTTGTTTTTTTGGTCGTTCCATTAAGGGCTCAGTCATCACAAATGGTTCGACTTGCTAAATCTCTAACACACATGAGCATGCCAATTATATTTCAGCGTGTTATACAGGGTCCTTCTTAATATGCTCACACTTTTTTAAGGGGATGATCAGACCATCAAACTGAGCAACTTTCTCTATATGACCAACAGCGAAATCGCGAAAAAAAAATCTGCGATCCCATACATTTGGCTTGAGTTGGTTTCCATTTTTAAATGGGACAGCTGATATTTTTTTCGCGATTTCGATGTTGGTGGCATAGAGAAAGTTATTCAGTTTGACGGTCTGATCATCCCCTTAAAAAAGTGTCATCATATTAAGATTTCAGCAGATTATATTTGAACTGCAACATTTTTCGTTATTCTAAAAATATACGCAGAAATTCGAAAAGAGACGCTGGCGCCGACCGGGTTCAATACGTAATTCAGAAACAAGTTTCGTCTAATTATACGTTATCTATATCGACCTTATAGTATAACAGATGACAACTTATCCACTACCTATTCATTTAAAGTGTACAAAGATTGATAAACATGCTAACTATATTTCATCTAAACACTCTACAGCCCTAATGAACTTTGCTCCTAACAATAAATCATCGATGTACCAACCCTAGACCGATTTAACAAACACAAGCTACATCTTAAAATATTTAATTAAAAGTGCCGTCGGTAAAGAAGAGCTTTGATTATATTTTGACCAAAAACCATTCAAAAATTATATTTTAAAATAATAGACATCTATGCAGTATGTAAACTCAACTAAAGGCAAACCTTTAAACCACGTAATCTACCCATCAACCTGAACAACTTTTACTATGGGAGCAAACCTGTCAGCGCAAAAAAAGAAACAACCGTTCCATACTAAACTGCAATGCCTTCACGACTTAAACGAATGAAACAGCTGATATTTTTTTATTCGTTTTCTGTATTAGTTTACTATATAAAAATATGAAATGGGTGAAATGAACAATTAGTGAAATCTATAGAAGAGTTAAGGTTAAATAAATGATCGATGAAGTTTACTTAGACAAAACGTGTTTTGGAATGACACACGTAACCTTAAAACCCCTTGAACCGTACTATAACAATGTTAAAATATTGTCTGACGCAACTGAAAACGATAAAGCTTAAACGACTCTAGCATATTTTTATTGTTTATTAAGAGTTTTGATTAAGAGCTCTTAGGAACAGTAATTATTTCAGAAGGTTCATAGGATGCCGTATAATTATTTGCTTGCATTCAATTAACCAAGCATAAAAGTTTACGATTCGAGAGAGATGTTTCCTTGTACCCCGTTAAATAGTGTAATATTAAGTTAGCATTCCTATGAAATGAGATTTCTCATGTCATAATAGTAGGTTCTGATTAATACATGGTACTGACAATGTCTAAGTTCAACTTATTACCAGTATTATGCCATGGGAGATTATGGTTACATGACACCAACCAGGTATTATTATGTTAATGAGCAAAACATAATTGTGTTGTTTCGAATCATTGACTTACTAACTTATGGACACCGGGTCTAATCCAAAATTCTCGAAAAAACTGTCCCAGAAACTACATAAACGAAAGTACGTGTTAGTAAAATAATCTAACTAAAATTTAATTTTAATTTTATTTTGCTTGCTTAGTTTATACAAATTCTAACAGCACGGCATCGGCATGCAGACGTGTGCGGAGTCCGTCAATCAAACGAAGACAAGATTGGCGCGTAATTGTTTCTCTTTATGAGTTTTGTTTCTCTTTTGGTTTAGTTCGGACACTTTTGAACGCGGACCCTACGTCCAGTAGTTGGTAATTCAATGTTTTAAATGATGAAGCTCACATTTTAGTCCCAAATCCAAGAAAAAACAGGGAAGAATTACTTAAAATCTGATAAAATATGCTTCACATATAAAATACTGTAGAATATGATGAAATAAACACCCAGCGAAACTATTATATAGGATGTAAGCGTTACATACTCAAGGGGGTGCTTCAGACCATCAAACTGAACAACTTTAATATTTCCAATGTGGCCAACATAACCATAAAGAAAAAATTTCAGTTTGATGGTCTGAACTGAGGCACCTCCTTAAGTAACGAATTTAAATGAACACCCCGTACAATATATTTTGTGTATCAATATAATCTAACGAAACCGTTCGGTACTAAATTTATATCGTGTGCCCTAAACCGTTTAACCGATCTCATCCAAAATCTATATCTAGGCTAAGTTCAGCCATATTTCTCTCTAACTGTAACTGTCATACCAAATATGGGCAATTACAAGCAAGATAGTAAGTGCCTCCAGCACAGCATACCGTTTATCTATGTTAGTCTCAAACGGGCATATTTATGACAATTCGATTACGTGCGAAGTGAAGTAATTTGAGCGTTTGAGGTGGTTTGGGGTCGAGTCACGCACCAAGGACGTGGTTCGAACGTATCCTGCATAATTTGGAAGTGGACATGGCCTGTTCTCACGCTATTGGCATTTTCACTCGTTTTGCATACGTATACGTTATTGTTCAAAACTTGTATTGTGACAATGAGTCTCTTAAAAATAATATTATAACTCACCAAAGCTTTGAATAACAATGTCAAGGCCTTTTAAAAAGCTTCTGTTTTCAGATGCAAGTTCTAAATAAAATATCGTGTTGTTTTTAAGAAAATATTATTGAAGACTTCGAATCACTAAGGATTCAGAATCGTACACCATCCAAGTGAAAAAATCTGACTCCGGTATTCTCGTGTCATCAAGCATTAAAGTTTAAACCTATAAGTTGAAGCTCAAACATAGCCCGGTTTCTAAACTCTCACTATCTACAAATCTTAGTAAATATTGTATTATTTTCTCACAAATTAAAAGGAAATGTAGCTATTGACGTCTACTGTAGGAATGTAAAGCAGTACGTCATTACGTTATCGCGACAGGGGGCTGAGCAGTGAACCACAGAAAATACCGAGTCGACGCCACGGGGTGGAAAACTTCTTACGGAATTTATAGAAATATTAACTTTGTTACGAAACGTTCGAGTTTACTTGATTTTGTTGGAATTAAATTATCATTGCTTTGTTACAAAATAGGTTAGTTAGAAATAAAACAATGTGCCCGCTGCTGGCCTCCTGGGCTCCTTGCCGTCAAGCGGCGGCAGTTTAGATTTTTATAGGTATGGGTTATGTGTTTTTATCTTTTAAAATTATTAATACTTTTATGTGTATAATTTATTTGCATTATGTGGTTCCAAGATATCTTAAAAATATAGCAAAAGTATAAAAAGTAAAATTACTACTTGTGAATAGTTAAAAGAAACAAATAGTACAATCGAGTAACTTTGCTAAGGCATAGAAACCAATAATTATTTTTTATCTCAATTAATTTCCATCCTGAAATCCTAACATCTGTAGGCCTACCATGAGTTTTCACTGTAATTTACTACTGTAGTTACGTCACCAATTTCGTATGGCAGAAATTAGTTCTTAACGTAACCAATAGGATCGCTGTACGAAATTCAATATATAATATTTGTGACATAAATACAGTAGAAAAGTACGCACGGCGACAGATCAACCTACCCATAGTTGGACCTTATGTCCATGAACATAGAGTTCAACTATGGGTAGGTTGATCTGTCGCCGTGTGTACAGTAAAACCTCGTGGTAGGCTTACTGTACGCAAAGATGGTTGTTAGTTGTAGCAAAATGTCAAATTACCCAGGAACGAAATATGCTTACTGTGGGTCATCAAATAAACTATTAACACGACTACTAGCTCTTTGACTAAACGGAGTCTGAATACTTCAGTATTTTATTGCGCTTCTAAAACCTGCTGACTGCTGTCATGACCATGAGTGTTCAAGCAAAAATTCAGTTTATCGAAGCAGAACGTTAAATTTAGAAGCGTCTACTCTACAATACATTACCACAAACTTTATTATCCTTGTCAGAAATTAGAAACATGCACATACAAGGCCGAAGTCAGTAGAACTAATAGAGAATTTATCCATGACAAATTGGACGCTTTGGTCGGCGTGCGCGCAGCTCCGAATAAATTAGCTACGAGCTTTGGGAAAAAACTTGTCCCCTTGTTGCTTTATTCAAACGGAGGTACATTTCATTTGTAGCCTAGCTCTTTTAATAACTGGCTATACAGGATGTCTTAAAATGTTTTATAAAAGGTATAAACACTATAATTTCAATAAATGTACTCATTTAATTATTTTGAACATCTGATTTGATTTGTTTTTATTTAGTGTACCTATTTGTGTCTAAATTATTATGAAAAATTACAAGTTTTATCTAAAAGACAACTAAGTAATTATTTTTCAGATTACATTTTTATTATTTAAATACACAAATCCGAAAGCACAATTTTTATCTGGAATCATGCAAAAGAAGGTATAAAAATAAACAAATTAAAATATTTACTTTTTGATTACGCCGCTCGATGATATTTACATTTTCCGATTTCAGTTCCTAAATTAAGATTAATTGGCATAGTAACTAGGCGAGCCACTAATTCATTGATATTATCATAGATAAAAATTACTGGAAACAGCCAAACAATTACCCAACATTCTAACACGGTTTATTTCCACGAACTCGTATTCAAATTCAATTTGATAAGGATCGTAGTTACCCTATCAATTCAGTCTTGAATTTTAATGAATCTATCGTACCTACGAGTAATTTTAAATAGACTAAGTTATAAATAAGTATAAAAACTCAAATATTTAATTGCATAACTATTTTGAATATAAATAATTGTGCAAATCGTAATTCGTCACAGTAACATTCTACGACTGCGTAATGCACGAATAGATTATAAAATTGGTCATTCATTAAAAGTTTTACGATATCATTAGGTTTTAGATCTCATACATAAAGTAGTGGAGAGTTATCTATAGATAGATAGGAAATGGTATGAGAATCAATATAAATAAATTGGCCAATAGAATCGCTCGAGGTACACGCCCGGTCGGAGATCAGATACTATAACTCAACACGCTACATATCAATTAAAGGGTGTATTAAACGTCCTCGTCCCATACACAGAGTGTCATGATTTAAATGCGAATAAAATATGTTCATTACAAACTTGTTGCTTGAGTGCTAAAACAATTCAATATATTTTATATGTCGACTCGGAGACATTTTTGTTCACTTTGACTTTCTATCGGTTTTCGATTTCTAACCGGCTTTGATAGAGAGGTGAATTGTGACACTTAATTATTGAAATACCATCTTTTAACTATAATATAGCGTGTTCTACTTACAAGAGTTATGAGTTAACTCTATAACGGACCAATAAGCAGTCTGTCTGCGTGTTGTTGGTATTATTTTCGTATAATTTACATTTTGAAAAGGTGTTAGTTATAATTAAATGTAGTATTGTTATTATAAATATCAAATTAATTATTCGTGTCTTTTTTCTCAAAAAGTCAAAAAAGTATAGGGTGTAAAATTTTATGCATTACATATTAAACAGGTTGCTATAGACTATCAAACTGAACAACTTTTACTATGGACCAAACAACGAAATCATATATTTGGGAGTAGCCAGTGACGTTTTTATGGAACAGCAGATTCGTTTATTTCACGTTTTCAATTTTGGGTCGAAAGTTGGTCGGTTTGATATGGAACGCATCTTATTTTACACGCTGTATACTATTACTGTTTTAGTTATTTATAAACACAGTTACATTTTAGTAAATAATAATGTAACAGTAACATATCGTACCAGTACGTACACCGTGATATTCTGTAAAATTTAATAGGCGCACCATCCGCATTGCAGGCATTATGGGACTGTAGTGATCGCAATAATAAATTAAGATCGCATTTATTACACTTACGGTCGTACAATAAAATAATGCTAGTTTCATTTGGACGTCTGATGAGATAGAACTGCTCATAAATTGGCCACACACGCATACATATCAGCTTCCTATTTCCTTTGTAAATAATTGGAGAAAGACGACATTTATCATAATAACGTCGCGGTGCATTCCTTGGAACACAACAGTATTATGTTTCGTTTTGACATTACAGTTTGTTGGATGTAGTATTCATACAGGGTGTAAGTGACAGCCTAGCAAATACTGAAACGGTGAACTCAGACCATCGAACTGAACAACTTTCACTTTAGAGCCTACCTCAGGAAACGCGAAAAAAAATCATCTGTCCCATAAATTTGAGTCGGGTAGGTACAGCAGTTTTGTATGGGACAGCTGATTTTTTTTCGCGTTTCCTGAGGTAGGCCCCAAGGTGAAAGTTGTTCAGTTTGATGGTCTGAGTTCCCCGTTTCAGTATTTGCTAGGCTGTCACTTACACCCTTTATATGTATAATCTGTCTAACTTCATGAGTGTACATGCTAAAGGAGTGACATAATTTTATGCACTTTCTTCATTCAGACACCTTACTTGGCCCTTGATTGTGAGCCATATCCGTAACTATTCGTATATTCTCAGTCGATCCCAGTGCCCAGCAGTTCCGCGGAACTAATAAATCGTATCCGAACTAAATATACAGGGTGTTATCTTAAATGCGTTATAAACATACTTAAAAGGGTGCTTCAGACCATTAATGAACAACTTTTACCATAGGACCAATATAAAAAAAACCAAAAATTTAAATTTAGTTCAATTGAAAATGTCAATGCTACTTGACCCAAATGTACAGAACAGCTGATATTTTTTTCGCAATTTCCATGTTGGTCTTATGGTGAAATTTGTATCATGGGTTAATGCAGTGAAAATCTACTTCGAATTTGTGCTAATACAAAAATCGTGTGGAAATATCTAGGAGTGACAGATGCATGTGGGGAATGATGTTACTATCTAAGCTTGAGCTATAGATTACAAACAGGCTTTGTTTAGCACTAGACTTGATAGCAGTAAGTTACGTCACTCCGTCAGTGTAGAGGCAACATTATTATGCGATTATTTACTTGAAAGCTGACATTTCCATCAGCAGGGAGCAAAGGCTATCGCCCCATACCCGCGTAGGTACCACGAGCCTAACGCCGCGAGATATCTCTGTTTTGTCATAAATCCTAACATTATTTACGATCAATATCTTATAGAGATTTACAACGACAATGTTATTAAACATATTCAGTACCTTCATATAAGTTTAGAGACCGTTTATTTTTCAGTCAAATGTAACGTATGGCGTTTAGGTATTTATTATAATGATCTTAACCGACGACGCGAGACGTTCCGCTGACCAAATGCTTACTTGAGAATATGTTTTAGAGGATATCAGCTATGTTTCATGCATTTTTTCGTCCAAAGATGAAAGTGCCGGCTAACGAAAAATAATGTTATTCTGTTAAAACTTGTCCATCTAAGCATTTATCGTTACAGGACAAAAATGCTGTCCGTGTCAAAAATGGGCAACTGTTGTGTCTCACTAAAAGATGCTTAAAATGTCTTGTTGTGGCAGGATATTTCATTGGTTTTCATTTGTGTATAAAAAACAGATTTTTCGAATCCAAAAAACAAAGGACAATGGCTCCACATCTTTCATGTCACAAATAAATGTTTAGAACAAATTCTAACAGAAAATAGTATTATTTTTCATTAACCGACATTTCACATTTGGTCCAAAATGGATGCGATGTCTTATTAAAGCTACTATAAGTAGAAGGACGAATCATACTTAACACTCAAGATTTTACAAAAATATCCATAGTTTATAACTAAGTGAATTAAACCGTGATAAATTGTACTCACGAAAATTATGTTCTTAAACATCTAAAGGCCACGATGACACATAAATGGGCGACTTGATGGATATGTCAGTTATTAATTTATAGTTTCAAGTTTAATAACAGGCTTAGCTCTCGATAATGTCTTGAAAAATTAAAAATTATGTCCATGTATTCTTAGAACACGGTATAGTCGTGTTCAGACATGTTTTTATAACTATAATAAGTACAAAAGACGCCACCGCTCTTATTTTATGTTCAATAAGATCACAAAGTTGCAAACTGCTTACCGTTCTTTCAAATAAAATCGTATTAAAAAATGTTGCATATTTATTTTTGTTAGTAAAATAAGTTCAAGTTGTTTTTTAGGTTAAGGTGAGTAAGTTTGATTAGTAGAACCATAAATTTTTGAACTTTTGTTCTTTTTTCAGATTCCAACTATGTTAACCTACCTAAGTGACAGTTTCGGCTATTTTTTCATGTAAGTAGATTTAGAGTCGTATGTTACGTACGTTCATTAAAGTTAATACTTCATTAAATCTCTTGCTATCTTTTACTACGTCAACGAGGCAAAAAGTGACAGCATGAGATTTATTGGAGGATTAACTTTAATGAACGTACGTGCAACTGGCAGTTAATGTTCCTTAATAATTTCCACTTCGTCCTAAGCTGTCCCGAAGCTTATGATTATGACTAACCAATATGTCTGTTAGTATTGTCTAAGCCCCACTTGCGTCAACCTGGGTTAGCAGAAGGTTAGCAATTAACTCTGGGTAAAATAGCTCTCTCAATTGTTTTCCTATACAAAAAATCATAGGTAACTTAACCTGGAGTTTATTGCTAGCCCAGGTTGACGCAAGTGGGGCTTAGTATATTTTTTTTGTACAGAATTGTAGTATTTCTGGCCATATCTTCACTATAACGAAACACCTTCCGAAGCGGTGGTAGAGTCAAAAAATGATGTCAGAAAGCTATCTACCTATATGTGATATTATTTCAAATAAACAAATTTGAGTTTGAATGTGAGTTTGCTGTGAAGTAATACTACTAAAATATTGGCAGGAACGCAAATAAGCCAGTTTAAAAAAATTTGGTTAATATTATACACATTAAGTCAAATAACTCAAAACATCCTCTAACACTAGGTATTCATAAGAACAACCCACGCAACAGAGATATTCACAGCTTTGGGCCTACAATTTCATTACGAGTTGTTGACTAGGGTCGGGGGTTATCCACGCGGTTACGCCTAAGATCCTTGTCAATGTCCTCATAAGTACTTACTTACCTAGTCTATACCGGCCCTTAACTTAGGATCGCCTTACGCCAGAGATTCTCAAATATTTCGACGCCAATTTATCTGTTTTTAATAAAGAAGAGAGTAAACGTAGACGAGTTCTATGAACTTCAATCGCTTCACGGGGATTTTAATGGCGATACTGACCTAGGTTTTTTAGGGTTATGTTGACCGCTAATGTATTTTCAAGAGTAATGTTTACCAATGATAAAATAGTCTTCTGTCTCCTTAAATTCCTTTTTGTTTGCTTTTTAATATTGTTACTTTATATATTTTTGGTTTACAAACAAAGAGTATTGTATTATATTTCAGCTCAGTGAATCTGGCCATATTCAGAATTGGTATAAACGAATGTACCGTGTTACAGATTTGAATCTTGATATGATCCGATCCAAGTTACGTATAATCATCCAATTTGAAATGTGGGCCACCTTACCTTAGAACCTTGTTGCAATCACCTATTATTAACGACATTAACTGGAAATAGTTGTTGTCACTACACAAAGTTCTACGGTGGCCTACTTTTCCAATTGGTTGACTGTACACATGACAAGTGAGAATACCAGTTTGAGAACTTTCATCTTACGCGTAAATTAACTATAAAGTTAAATTCAAAGAACTTCTATTTAAGCTGAAACTGAAATATCTGATGTTGACCAAAATTTCACTATCGCGATCTTAATGGTTAAAGATAGACTTATTGGTTTAGAAGTTTTAATCGTTTTAGCCAGAAATGAGTCAGTTATTTAATAAATTTTCTTGTTACCTTATTTATAAAGTGCGACATTACCGTTTTGTGAAATGATTATCATTCAATAATCGACTGAAAAGATAAACATTTTTGTCTTGTAGATATGCCTTTTGGGATAATTGGTCAATGTTTACACTTAACAGAGACGATTGCAGAAACAGATTTGAGGCCCTTGCCCAGCAGTGGAATAAAGAACAGGCTAAAAAATGGTATAGCCAGTATTCGGAGTAAACGCTGCTGATCATTCACGGAGAAAAATATCTACAGGGTGACATTAAAATGAGTTGACAAATTTTTAATGGTGGTTCAGACCATCAAACTAAACAACTTTGACTATGGGAGCCCCTAACAATTGGTTTACTCATCTCGATGGTAGTTATGTGACAACTATTAATTGTAGACTTTACTGTAAAATTTGATGTTATAAATCTAATTTGGGTAGATTTACCTAACTAAAATCGACTTATAACAACAAATGTTTCTAGTAAAAAAATGCTAAATTAAATAGTTGTCACATACACTACTAAATATTTTTCACCGTATTATTCCCAAAGTGACCTTTAAACTAAAGAGAATACCAGGTCTGCTAAATCAGACTGAGAATAACTGAAGTCTTGGGGAGGAGAAACGTTTTTAGTCGGTTTCCAAACAATTGGAGAGTTTTGACTTACCTAAATGGTTATTGAATTATTGAAGTTTTCTCATTTTTAATAAGCTTACCTGAAAAAATAAGAATACAAATTGGTTAATAAATATTAAGTTTCAATCAATTAAACACTATAAAAAAAAGACATTACTAAAACAATATTTAAAAACGTACACGATTTTGACAAATGTTGTAACTAACAGTTGCAGGTGAACGCACGTCCGTCACAAAATAGAAAGAGTACAAATGGTCCACTTTACTTTACTCATTGAAGCACGAAAATACATATGAAACTTATATACGTAGTTGAAAAGCACAGCAATGTATCCGGATAACATAAACTTAAATGAAAAGCGATTGGCCATCGGTGAAGCTAATAAGATTCGAAGAATACTGTTTTATGATGAACTAGTAATAAAGTATTTTTATTTTCTTTAAAAAGTAAGATCTTAAGTGCTACCTAAGAGAACCATATTTTTTAAAATTATACCTAACTTTTGCTTTGGACAGATATACTGGTGATCTACGATGGGGCTCATACCTCTCAAATCAATGTGCTATTATTAACATTTGTGGAAAACTTACGTTAGTAATATTTACAAAAAAAAACTTGAAAATTTTATGTGCAAATTGTTGATATGAAATATGATTTGAATCATTTTTAACCTATCAGATGTTCAAATAAAATAAAATTCTCATGTCATCGTGGTCATGTCATCTGTTTATATAGTGTTCCTTCTGTTCTTGCTATATTTAGTATTAGTACCTACAGTGGCCAGCGCCCAGCACTAATCGCTCCAACGAGCCGTATTTTATCCAAAACTGGTTATTGTAAACTTTACATTGTTCTGAGACAATAACAATTTCACATTTTTAATCGATTCCTATTTTTAATTTTATCTGGTAAAATCGATATTATGATATTTGAGGGAATCGATTCAGCACAGGTAAATTAAGCATGAGTTACATGGGCATTAATAGTACTATATTTACCGTTGGTATGATACTGTTTCTTATGTTCGATAAATAATTGTTGCTTCTATAGAATTATTCAATTATTTCGACTCAACAACTATACAATTATTACTGTACAATGCTCTCGATGACTACACAATATTTGTTATGAAAATCGTAAACACACACATAAACATGTTTACAAGCTTATCGTGACTGGCCCCATATCGCGTGGTCATTTAGATCATAAAACAATAGAACAGTTGCAACCGAGAGAATGCAATGTGCAGTTATGCAAATAGTAGGGGTCGCGACCGAATGCATGAATATTGATACAGCATTGTCGAGATTGCAGATTTCCCCCGCGATAGCCCGGGTCTCTACTTTCTATGAGCACGATTCCTAAACGAATTAAATCAAACTGATTATCTGACTAGGCTTCTAGATCGAGAACAATAATTGACTAAGAGTAAGACATGACAAAGAATAGACACATTCCAAGTCTATACGGAAAGCCGTAGGTGTTGCAAGTGGAATAAAATATATTTGAACAAAAAATCCATTCCCTAGCGAAGCGAAAATACCTTTAGTCAGACAGAGTAATAAGAATGGCGCAAAGACGCGGCGGAGTGGTCACGCAGCCACAATAGTCGAGCGAGCCGGCTAAGAAATGGCTTCAAAAACGTATATAACTTCGTCAAATGGTCATAAAATGAGACCCGTTTTATGGCGCACCTTTATAGCCTCGGGCTGCGTAAGGATGAGCGGATGCCACGGCACAGTTGGTCCCAACGTTGGACCCAACATTATATGCATACTACACCTCATGCATGGAAACTAGTTAAAAGTAATTTCGAGGCTGCATTTTCTTTTGCGAGAGCATCTACGCACTACGAATAACGCATAGAATTCGTCGTTTTGTAATCGTGAGTAATAGCAAGCTTCTCAATTCAAAAATCAATAAATATCCGCTTGGAAAGTCGCTGAAGAATCTCGAATGATATTTAACCAAGCTAAGGGTTGCATAACTTCTAATAGGAAACTCAGTCTAATGAGTGCCTCCAGACAAAGGCCGTATTATATTTATTGGACAGCTGATATTGACGAACCGTCATGCAAGTGCCCCGAGCTCCTCTCATGTCGATGGCTGAAGGAAATGAGAATTACACTGACACCACTCTACTGCATACTACGCCTTATGCTGTCTTATTAAATCACAATTTGCATAAAGTGATTTATTACAGTTATTTATTATTTTTATTTCTCAAAAGCTAGTTAGTATATTTTGTTATGTTTTTGTAGTATAGTGACGTTACGATTAAGGCATAATAATGAAGGCCAAGAAAAAAGGGAAACTACTAAAATATTTTCAACAGAGTCCAATAAAAATTAACGTATTTGAGTTTTTGCATAAAGTAAGATGAAGAAACTTAAATTGGTTATAGTCGAAATCGGTTATAACGACACCGAGGGGACCAGTCATATTAGGTCGTAAAAGCCGATAGTCGTAAAATCTTGGTATGATCTGATACGTGATTTTATATGGGATTCATTCGGGGCATTTACTTACATACATATCTCACGACCTTAATCCCTTACGAGGTTGTCAGAAGCATTGCTAATTTGCTACAACTACCAACTTTCTGTTTAAGAATAGGGTATTTCATCGTTTTTTTTTAAATTGTATTAAATTAATCACCAGAACCAATTATGAACCAGTAGAATTTTAATTTTTAATTTTATAAAGGCGAAGAAGGCCTTAAAAACTATTTTAAATTTAGGTTTTTAATTTTCGCGCACAAACGTGACGTCAATCCGTTAGTAAACAATACGACTGCGAAAGACCAAGTAACAAGATTTGTGAAATAACGTTTATTATTCGTAGGAAATACAGATCACGACAATAATCTAGATCGTGTACTATTGGAGTGACGTCACGCCGGAATCCAATATGGCGAATGGCGTTTTAGACGTTTGAGAAACAGATTAAAAAGACGATTATAATTTTGAATTCGAAAAAACACTGCACACACATAAATATCGACGTTTCTCGTTTACTTTTTTCGAAATCTATCATAAACATGCATTTTTTTTCTTACATGGTGTTAAATACCCTATTGTAGTTGTAGCAATGCTCACATTTTGCAATTTAAGTTTCAGGATGGAACGATGTGTCAAGTGGTGAGATAGCTATACTTTCGCCCACATAAACATTGCATAAGAAACCTCCACGGGAAGAATTGGGGTGGTTCATTCGAATCCGGAACCACACAGCTCTTTTTATAACCGGTAGGTATGTTGTATTAAACGATTTCGTCATAATTCAACTGTATACTTGTGTATACTTTTCTCGCATTCCAAGACACTTATTTATTACCACAACCATCGAAATTAGGTTCATAATAATAATGCAATATTTGATCACTTTCCATGAATGAAATATGAGCATTGTAAAATAATAAAATAGCCACGGAAACATATACTAATTGTTATGATAACTCTGTTAATACTCATTCGACACCTGACAGCGGTTATTTTAAGTCGTAATAAAATGGTATTGTTTCGCTAAATTTTAGAGACATTTTCATACATAAATTGTTTTGATTTAGTATCTGCCAGGGCACTTGAGCTCGTAATTATTTATAGTTTAAATGAAGCTATGTCGTAAACGTCGCCCCTGATTTATTTACGAAGCCAGAGTTATTAAGCTCGGCCTAATTCACGTGCAGTTTCTATGCACGAACTAAGAGCACTTAGTCATATGGGTAAATAAATAACAATTATATGTAACATCAAACAATCTCTCTAATTATAATTCTCTTATTTACCTACCCTTTTTGTGGAAGCTATACAGAAATATAACTACAGTGGCATATTCCTTTTATTTTCCGTACAAAATACAATATAAGATCAAAAGGTCTACGGTAAAAATTATAGTGAAATATAAAAAGTAGAATGCGATAACATCGAGGGTTTTCTACCTGCAACAGGTAAGAGTTTTGACAATGAAATTCTGAATACCGTCCGTTGAACCTCTCCTAGACAACTTGTGAAATTCGAAATGTACTCTATCATCGATTAGTAAAGATCAAACTTATGCTACACATGTGTTTCAACGAGCTGCTTTAGAGATCTATGTAATTCTTGGTATATTAATAATATTATAATGTACTGTACTGTAATGTACAAATGAACATGAAACCTGAAACTTTATACATATTTGGACATAATAGAAACCGAACATTTTATAATTTTTTGGAATAAGCTTACTTTCATGTTTACACACGTTTTATAGTTTTTAGATTCGATAACAATATTTAATCTTTACCTTACATTACAGGACAGTAATGATAACATATTTTGGAAGAGAGCTTGTGACTAGAATGTGGTCCAATCCCTACCCCCACTAAGTTTTACTGAATTTATGTATACAGGGTCCTTCTTAATATGCTGACACTTTTATAAGGAATGATTAGACCGTCAAACTGAACAACTTTCTCTATCGCACCAACATCAAAATTGCAAAAAAAAAATCATCTGTTCCATACTAAACTGCAAATCTACTCGACCTAAATGTATGGGACAGCTGATTTTTTTTCCGCTATTTCGATGTTGGTCCCATAGTGAAAGTTGTTCAGTTTGACGGTCTTATCATCCTCTTAAAAATGACAGCATATTAAGAAGAACCCTGTACAGTTGTAGTTATTTATCTAAAATAAAATCTGTTGTATTCAAATATGGGCGAATACAATAGATAACTCAAATGGTCGCAGTGCTGAAAGCTACGGCTTGCAATAGGTAGCCCTTCCTCAAACAATAACACATACAACAATTTTATTTTCATTCATTCATCTCTTCTGCATCATCTAAATGGCATCTGGCCTCTGTGTCAAAATTCCTAGTTATAAATATCGGACGAAATCAAAATTTAACAAAATTAAACTTGGACGAAATGAAACTTTCGCTTTTGAACGAAATAAGACTTAGACAACTCGGTGCTAGGCTACGAATGCCAGGAGCTATCTTAGTTTTTGTGTTCATTTGTCAACAAGTTATAAAAGTGCAATAATAATTTTACTCCCTCCTACACTTTACAACCAATACAGACGGACGAGACGTCTTCAACGGACGAAACCTCATTACATAAACATCTTAATAATACCTAAAGCTTAATACTCTTTACAACTGGTCCAACATATCTAAAGCAGGTCCTTTTCAAAGAGCTTAATAAAAGGGACTCTACCCTCAGTTAAATGAATTAACATCATTGAATAGGCTTATTACTAAAAGTGGTTGGAAGGATTGTAAAAGATTGTGTTTTCAAGTTCTCACACTGGAATGTAAAAATGGGACAATGAATTGAAAAAAACAATGAAGAGTTCGTATGAAATGACGCAAATGGCGCTAGTTGTCGGGGAAATGTAGCTTACTTTCAGAGTTCACTTTGTTCATTATATCACTATGAACGGAATCATGTTTGTTACTAACATGACACTTGTATCATGTGATAATCCTGGGTCAAATTTGATTGATTTCCTCAATACGAATATTCTGTTAATTATTCCAATTATATGAAAAACAAAAAAAATATTATTCCATAAATCCCCTTGGAATTTTCAAAAACAATATTTGAATACTAAGAATTTTCTTAGTACCTATTCAAATATTGTGGAATTTTATTTTATTTCAAATAAAAAATTCACGTTTAGCACATTTATATGAGCGTAATTTTATTGTATTACTTTAAATTTTAATATTTCTATTATCTTCGTCGATGAGAATTAATCGATCCTTAAATATTGTCAGTTCTGTCATCTCGTCAGCTTTGCTGATCAAATAGAAAAAGAAAAGAAAACACAAATTAAAAAGACAAAGATCGGTTTATTATATAAATTGTAAATTTTATTAATAATTTCTCCCGTTTTTCTTATTATTTGTGCCTCTACTAACGTATTCAGGATATTTATAATAATGTGCAAACGAATGTAAAAACTATAGATCCTAATTATACGGCAGCCCCAAAATTTATCGTTCAAATTGCTACCTTCGAAGGTTATACTTAGAAACAAACCGATCCATTCAATTTATAGTCCTAAATCAAAGGAAATCTTCCCCATTGATGCCCTGCACCTTTTTTATACAATAACTCAATTGGGGTTTAGTTTTTACATTTAACAATAAGATAAACGTGTGAAAAATATAGAACAGTAAGGTCTTGTCTTAATGACTTTTAATTGAAGAACTAATCTTTAAATTAATTATCATCATCAGCCTATGTAAGTCTCACTGCAGGGCACAGGCGTACCGCATGCCCAATGCGGATTGGAAGACTTCACATACTCATCGAAATTTCTTCTTTAGCGTATGACGGTTTCCTCACGATGTTTTCCTTCACCGTTTCAGAGCAGTTAGGTAAACTCATTGGTACTTAGCATGTCTTCGAAAGGCAACAGCGATGACGCGCTCCTTAATTCAAATTAATTATACGAATGTATAATACGAATGTGTAATATATTTATTTTAAATACTATTTTCATATTAGTGCACTGCCTTTGCATTTATTTATATTGATCACTTCGAGTAGTTTAAGCTTGCATTCTATTACTGAAAGTAAGCCCGGCGTGCACCAATAAGTATTTCGGCTTAAACGTATTTAGCGATAGTTCTGTCTTTCACACTGCTCATACAAATGCCAGTGACAGCATCATATTTAAACATGTTTAAACCTAAATACTTTTTCGTGCAAGCCAGCCTAAGTCTCGGTAAATTATATACCTAATAGGAATCTCCCACAGCTATTATAAGTTTGAATAATTACTTTTGCTAGAGGAGCTACAGAGCGGAAATGACTAGTTGCGAAAACTAAATATTTAAATCCTAAAACACTGTAAAAGAACTAAATTTATAGCCTAGACTAACCAACACGAAGCGGCCCATCAAATAATTTACATAACAAAAATAGAAAAATAGATGTACAATAAATAACTAGAAACAAGCGTTTAATATCAACAAGGTCTCTATACTGGACAGATTTACGTTCAACCCGTAGCCGTAGATGTTGAATAGTACGTAACATGTAATTATAGGTTATGCGCCAACCAAATTAAATATTTTGAACGGCCCGTTTCCTCGGGCTGGGCTTTAGTGATGTGTCAATGTTGGATTTATATAATCTATGATGTTACTTTTTATAGGTCGTTAGTTGACAATTTCTGAAGTTATAAAATATTTAATGTTTTTACATTAATAAAGGTAATACAAATGACGTCTCGTTGATGTCTTTTATATGGAAAAATAATTTGCTTTCAAAAGTTTTTAATCAAATAATGTAACATTTTTATATTCATTCAAATAATGCCAAACTCTTTCGTAAAATGATACACATCAAAATTTTATCAGTTTTACGTAAAATATTGAAATGGTCAGTGTATTCAGTCAGTCAACATTTAAGAAAGACTGTTTACATGCAAAAGTGTCAAAAACCTGATGAACTTAAAGCAATGACTATGCATAATTTAAAGTAATTTTTTTCCAAATATTTTCTTTTCTTTATTGATTTCTCAATACACTGATACGAAAAAAACAATATAAATATCTTAAGAAACCTTTAAGCTAAATGTACAACAAATGTATTTAAAGGGAAATACAGCATACACTGAAACAAAAGATTGACAAGTTAACTTAGATTAATGCTACATTTACTTTTCATTTAATTATATCAACTATCGATATCGATAACTCACATCTTATTGTATAACCTCGTCCCTAGCAACAAAATGGCGTTTAGCTGCCGTGCGCCCGCGCCTCTTGGTCATCGGCGGCTTCGCGCCCTCTACAATTATTGGATGAAATGTAGTCCTACACCATCTATTGTCTACATATCTTTGAACTCGTTTGCTACAACACTATTTGTAGCATTTCCGAATTCCAGTCCAAGAGAAATATTTATGTTATTGTGGGCTCTTTATCTTTACGTGTGAACGCTTTTATACTGTAATGGAAATAATTATGTTAGGCATAGATACTTTGTCTTTTTCTATTTATTAGTAATTAGATTGAAATACTGCAGGAGTAACGAAGCACCCTAGTAAATGTCTCTTTAAGACGCAATAGATTGAAAATTTCGTTCTCTGAGTAGTAGGCTCGATGGCGAAATTGGATAACGCAATTCCCCGGTTTGGGAGAGTACGGGTTCAAGTCCCGCCCGAGACTTAATTTTTCAATCTTTAATTTCACCCGGATTATTCAAAGGGGTGGTTTAGACCGTCAAACAACTTCGAAAAAATCTGCTGTTCCATATATTTGGGTCGAGTAGCTATTGACATTTTCTACGGAACAACAACAACAAATTGATTTTTGCGATTTCAATTTGGTTCCATAGCAAAAATTGCTCATTTTGGTTATGTAATACTAGATACTCTTTCTTATACTGCGGTTATGTGGTCTAACTGAACAACTCCCAAAAGTCTGTAACGCATTTAATTTTATATTCTTTGCATAGCACGTCAGGAAAAAATGCAATGTTTCAGGATGACGTCGCTATTTGAAAAAAAAAATGAATGGCACAAATAGTTTCTACGAGAATGAATTTGAAAGCGAGATGATGATTTGAACTAGGTACTTAAATTTCCACAACCCAACGCCCACATGGGTTGCACCGTTACAGAATTTCATTTGAATTCTCGTTTAATAACTTTACTCTTATAAATTATTATATCACCTGTATAGGATGATATTTTGGAATATATATAGCGAAGTTTTGCACTAATTTTAGCTAGCATAGATGTGTTGCCTCTTGCCTCGAGGTTGGCTAAAATCCATCATTTTGAACTTGTTTTTTTGTAATTTCAACATTAGTTCCTTAGACAAAGTTGTTCATTTTGATGGTGAGAACCTCACCCTCTTTCATATGTAACACATTTTAGTTTGCCACCTGTAAACAGGGTGTAAAGAAAAGAATCATTAACCTTTAAACCACATACTCTACCCATTAAACTGAGCAACTTTTAGTATGGGAGCAAACCTGTCGGAACAAAAAAAATCAGCTTTCCCATACTAAACTGCAATACCTACTTTCAAATGTATGGGACAGCTGATATTTTTTTAGTTCTGACAGGTTTGCTCCCATAGTAAAAGTTGTTCAGTTTGATGGGTAGAGTATGTGGTATAACGTTTAACCCTTAATCCTTACACCCTGTATTACCATTTTACAAGAAATAGTATAGATAGAGACTAAACCGATAAAACAGTATCTATTTTAATTTCAGTAACACATACTTAACAACAGAGCACCTCGCGCCTACGGACATAATCCCCTTTACATTTCACTAGCACAATTTGCATTTTACAACTTTTATCGTTGTTACCAAACGAGATTCCGCCGTGGACGGCGTCGGCGCGAATCACTACTGCTTCGATATTGGTTACATTTTATCGACCGAGGTGTTAAAAAGGTAGTGTGGGATATAAGGGTCAACGGATGTGTACCGTTATAAATATTTACCTTCTTTAAGACTTAAATTTATCACGGCTGTTGAAAGAAGCGTTGAAGCGATTCGAGTGCCGTGTTCGGAATTAAGAAATCAATAATAATGTTATAAACCAATATTTCTATCAGTGGCAAACCTTTCATATTTTCAAACTTGAGAGCTCGCGACTTCATATGACAATGTGCAGATCACTGAAATCTTCATACGTTACCGATACAGTATTTCTGAAAACTTTAAATAAGTGCTCATAACTTTTAATTTGCTTCTCATAACGTTTGCGAAGAAATGTCATCGAAATAGTTAGTCCCCTGGAGAAGTTTTAGTTTGTAGATCTGATCATTCCCTTGAAAATATAAACAGCATATCAAGAATTATATGTAAAATGCATTAGAAAAAGATATACAAAAATGAGATGCCGGAAATGCATCTACAGTTTTTATTTATAAGGGAAAACTAAATGATTCTTAGACGGGCATTCCGCCAGAGAACAAGTTAGTGAAACTTAGTTGATTACCTCTTTCTATGACAAAATCAGCTAGCAATAAATTTTAAAATTAGCTAAGGTTAACCACATAAAGTACGACTCACACCAACATATTTTATCTAAACTGTCAGTGGAGCAGACAATGTTGATAATGTCGAAATACGGACCCTTCTAGGAACTGACATACGTTAGTTACATTGACAACCGTGAAATTCTTTAAAGTAAATGACTCAACTCCAAAAACCTTAGTGGTTTTGTTTCTAAGCCACACAGGCGGTCTGTTCTGAACTTTGGATATGACAGGTAGGTTATAACGAGACAATTTAAAATACATACATAGATGCAAAGGCTACTAAGTTGGCATCCAATAAATATAGGGTCCTTCTTAATATGCTGACACTTTTTTAAGGGAATGATCAGACCGTCAAACTGAACAACTTTCTATATGGCACCAAAAATGAAATCGCGAAAAAAAATCAGCTGTTCCGTACAAAACTGCAAACCTACTTGAGCCAAATGTATAGGACAGCAGATTTAGAAGGGCCCTGTATTAACGTTTATTTTTGGACGATATTTATCGCTTTTGCTCTCCAAGCGTTTTGAATTGTCAAATACCTTATGTTCAATGTGCTGCGGTAGGTTTCATCTTCATTTCAACAATGAAATAACATAATGTAAAATAACTATAGTAAGTACCTAGAAGTAATTAATTGAACAAAATTGTGTATCTGCCTATATCATTCCATTACTGGTATATGCTCTATAATGCTTCCCCTTTACTCTTTCTGTGTTAAGAAACCTCTGGACACTGGTCGTCTTTATCCAGGTCATCCCACCACCTCTGGGTTGGCCTGGACACCGGCGACCGTTTCCGGTGATCCAGATCCAGCCAATTTTTCAGGATGTATCCGACAAACATTACCAACCTACTCTCATTTAAGTTTAGCGCTTTTATTAGTGAATTTTTGTATATTGTTCTTTTCCTTTTCCAGGAGCGACTGCAGGACGCATTAATATTTTGCACTTGTTATCTTGAAAGTGCATTCCTAAAAACATAACACAACCTACGTAGGACATAACGGACTATCAGCTATATTCTAAACTTAGCTGCATCCTGCGTAGTTACTAATAGATAGTTAACTAAGTAAAAGCTTAGTGCAATAAACAGTAAACACAATTGATACTATAATTGTTAGTTTGTAACACAACACGCTCTTACAAACGACCCTCGAGGTTAAAATATGTTTCCTATGTAACATTGTATTGAATTTACTAAACGGGATAGAACAATGACTCCGGAGTTAGCAGTAGTTATAGAATGATGAACTTATCTACCAATAAATCAAGTTTGTGGTAAAAGTGTATTACATTGATAGGTACAATAAACTCATAATAATATCTTGTACTAACGTTAATGGAAGTAAAGTGCAAGCGAGATCTATAGTATTAATGTTAAAAAATAAAGTGCAAAAGAGACTGTACGTACTACCCTTCGATCAAAGTGTACTTCCTACCTATATTATGACCGATGTAATTAATTTATTAAATGCAAAAGAAATCTAGGTCGGTTCACGTCAATAATGCAAGAAATAAGGTACCTATAGGTGCATTTCAGTAACACGTCAAAACGATATTTATATTTATTATGTTAGCAATAAGAATATTTCTAAAAGGCACCGATATTGTTAGTACATTCAAATGTATACTGTATTAACTAGCGTATCCAACGGCATTGTCAGTGTATCTCGCTTTAATAAGAATTAAAGACCCACAACACGCCAAAACATCGAAAATAAGAGTCCAACAAAATAAAGAACAAATCTTTAAAATATAACGCGATATGTCAAAAGCGTAACCTTTAATTGTAATTTAGTAGGTAATACACTCAGGAGATCGAGATCAAACCGCTACGCTCATTTCGCCGTTGCCGAAATGTATCTGAGTTATGCGATGCGAGGGTTGAACACTTTGTGGCATATACAATAACGCACTAAATCATATCAAACCATAATGCGACGGAGGTGTGTCGGACGCGGAATTAAAATGCAATAATATCTCCGGCGTGCTGTAATTCTGGCCTGTCTCAGATCTCGGAAGATTATCGTAAAGTATTTATTTATCCAACGTTCCCTCGGGAGGTTAGATTGCATCAGAAAATCAATTTTGCAACGAAACGTCGTGGAGGCGTAAGGTTTGCAGCCTTTAAGTTACAGGTGCCTGTGTTATGTCGATTTATAAGCTATTAAAGTTCGAAAATACATAAATGATGTCCTCTGGTTGCATCGGTGGCTACATATTTAATGTCAAAAGGAAAAATATTAGCGATACTCCTCAATTGAATACTACTACTGATTTGATTTTTAATCAGTACAATATTACTATGTATTATGACAGATGAAATAAACTAAAATTTAACAAAAAATTTCAGTAATAAGAAATACATCATGATGCATACTAATAATCAACTTCATTACAGTTTTTTCATAATTTTGATGCAATGTGGAAATACAATTTATGTATTTAATAATAGTGCTTATATGTTACAATTTTTATTCGTATTCTGTTCTCAATAAGTTCATTATTTTCATGATCTCATTTATAGTAAGTTTAGTTTGTATTTTTAACATATAAGTGTTTTGGATTTTTTCTGCAAATTAACATGTTCTTCAGCATCAAAAATAAAATTAAAATCCAGTGATTTTTAAACTTAAACGACTTTAAGGTCCAAATTCCTAGACCCCCTCAGACTTACGGTTTTCTAAGGATGATGGGTTCATACGCTCATATTAAATCTTTTTCGGATATTAAAAAATTATATTTAGGGAGCGATAATTTATATTCATCGCGCTCAAATGGTTTGTAAAGTAATAGAACGATTGCTAAAACCACGGCATATCGGTTATATGATACACAAATCATACTGAATATTGTAGAAGCTAAAAATTATGAGGCTCACGCGAGAGAACTCAAACTATTCCAACATAAACATCAATGTATGACGTAGAAAGCAAACCCAATAGAACCGGTCTGACTTCACTTAAATGCACACAGACAAACTGTCCAATTAAACGTGGTCTGTCACAGTCTGATGCATGTTCCCACTGCGGTCTCTACGTCTGAGTGGCCGAGGGGGCAGGGCAGGTCACGCTTAAATGGTTCTTACAGTCAACAACGATAAGAAAGCGAGCACAGGCAAGGGACTGTCAAGTAACAATCTGTACAGATTTGAAAAATTGTCTCCATGCTAAAATAGATATCGATATCGTAGACCCATTCACTGCACTTCGTTCGAAGAATATGTGTCCTTTTGAACCAGATAAGAAGCTTTTTAAGAAAGTCTAGTAGGTACGTATAGTTAATGGATAACAAAGAGACAAAAGTCATAAATATACGAACGATTTAAGTCTGGATTACTTTTCAATTTATTTATTTCCAAATGGTTTGACGCTTATATCACCTGAAGAAAAGCACAAAGAGTATATTGAGAAAGTATGTAGATATGACTTGTAGAGCTTACCAATAAACTATTCGTTTGTCCTTTGATACGTTTATTTTCCCAATTAGGAATACAAAAGCAAGAAGAGTATAAGACTAAAGCTAAATCCGAAACATTCGAAATTAATAAAATAAAAATCTCCTCAAAAGGTTGGCATCCTATTCGTGCCAGTTAAAATACTATTTGCAGTTGGTACAAAATCAATGATGACATGCCCAATCATTAAAGAGACAAGTGAAGAAATGAAAACTACAGTCTATAAACATCATCAGCATTTCTCTATTATTTAAAATACGTAGGTAAATAAAATACTTATTTTCTAGAAACCTATAATCATAACGGTTGAATTCAACGAATCAATAAATAAATCTAAACTGCACATTTCGCCATCGAAACATGGCATCTCTGATTTGAAACTCATTATGGATTCATTCTCAAACAAGCGTAGGTCCATAAAATTTGACAAATTAATCACTATTCGAACGAGGAATTCGATATTTTTTCCACATC
The DNA here is from genome assembly GCA_963924505.1 of Agonopterix alstromeriana. Classification (NCBI taxonomy): domain Eukaryota; kingdom Metazoa; phylum Arthropoda; class Insecta; order Lepidoptera; family Depressariidae; genus Agonopterix; species Agonopterix alstromeriana. Next base: position 8,803,741 of record OZ004670.1, read on the forward strand.
CCATACAATTAGTCAATGTTTAAAAGCTTTTGATAATAATGTACCTCTAATATAAAGTAATAGAATTCGGAAATATGGTATTTCAACTTTATCTGTACTGTTAGAGGAAAATTTATGGGTTTGTTTAATGACGTTTATCAATTTTCAAAGAGAAAAAGTTTTAAGAAATCATTATGTAGTTTGGACTATGTACCGCGAGTCTCTATACTTACTTATTCAACGTGTTAATAAATAAGCACAAAACCTCATACACACCAACTATAATTGTATTGAAACAATGATGTCATTATTTTATTAATTAAAATTGAAAATTATTCGCATTTAATATTTTAATGCAAATATGATTTATTATTATTTCTTTCAGCAATTAATGAAAGATAGTCTCTACGGCACCAACATTGAAATCGCGAAAAAAATATCAGGCTGTTCCATACAAAACTGCAAACCTGCTCTAGTTAAATGTATGGGACAGCTGGTTTTTTTTTCGCGATTACGATGTTGGTCCCATAGAGAACGTTGTTTAGTCTGATGGTCTGATCATCCCCTTAAAAAGTGTCAGCATATTAAGAAGGACCCTGTATAGTGTACAGAACCCGGCTAACAACTTGAAAAATGGGCAGTGTGAGGAGTATGCGCAGTAGCGCTTTCTCCTATAATTTTTTTATGCGCATTCAAGGACTTGCTTAAAATGTTTACCGGCTATTATATTAGTTTGATTGCCTAAATATGATTCCATGTCATGCTGTCATACAGGGTCCAACTTAATATGCTGACTTTTTAAGGGGATGATCAGACCATCAAGCTGAACAACTCTCGCTATAGGACTAACATCGAAATCGCGAAAAAAAATCAGTTGTCCCATACAATTGGCTAAAGTAGATTTGCCATTTTTTTATGGAGCAGTTGATTTTTTTTCGCGATTTCGATGTTGGCCCCATTGAGAAAGTTGTTCAGTTTGATGGTCTGCTCATACCTTTAAAAATGTGTTAGTATATTAAGAAGGACCTTGTATATAATAGCACTTTTGTAAGTGCTTTCTTGTAAACTGATTCATAAAATATACTACTTAGTGCCTATAGTATATTTATAATTTTATGTTTTCTGCTTTATCAGAAATAAAACTTCTCAGGTTTTATTTTCACTCTAACTATCTTCACAGAATGTAAATGTTTCTTTTGTTCTTTTCTTTTTTTATAGTCGTAAAAGAAATAAAATATACTAAAAATACAAGCTATTTCCTATTTCCATCAACAACAAACAGTCCCCTAGAATCGAATGATAGATGAATGGTAGCGATCTCACAGAGTCAACTCTCTCCGTGACGTACGGCCCGATCTTCATACCTTGATCCCACGCCTAGAGATATCATGCAGACTAGTTAGTTCTCGCATTTTTTATCTATAACGCTTGAAAGCGTATTTTGGAATGTTTTTAAATATTGTTTTGAAACTAAATGGAAAGACAATTTGACTGTGGGAAATATGCATCAATATTTTATCAAAGCTAACAAAAAAAAAATGTTTTACTTATTCTATTTAGTTACAACTATGTATTTGTAATTTTTTATACGTTTAACTCGTGATTTGAGAAATGTAGAGTACACTAAAAGAATGGTTTGTTTAATATAACCAAACTTTAGTTAACTTTACTTCTACAGAATAGTTTGCAAGTCACTAAAGTTAGGTTACGAAAAAAAATATCAATGTAGACTCCTAAAATATTTCACAAAGCTAATTCTTGAATCGAAATTAATAAAAGCCTTAGGAGGCTTATATATTTTAAAATACGAAACATTATTCCAATTAACATAAAATAAACGAAAACGATCGAGGCCTTAGGTGTGAGTGTTCGCATGAAACCGTTACAATACAGCTATTTCTGTCAACCTCTCCACATATTTTGTGTATTTTATTATTTTACAAACCTGGCTGGCAACATTTTAATTGACATTAACACTGGAAATAATGTCATTTAACTGATAAGTACAAAAATTGAGAATTAAAACAACGCGTGACAATATTATTAATTTCTTACAAAATTTTCAACCTGTTTAGTTTTTAATGCCAACGTTTAAATCTTGTTTCTAGATTATATTAATAGGTCTTAGAATAACTAAAATAATATAACCGTAAGCATATTCTCATGACAGAGTCAGAGATCACAATATAGCGTGTTCAAAATAACCACATTTCACTATGCTATTCATTATGACCATACATATTTTTAGTGTTAGGTCATACACAACTATCTATGGACATAAGGACATATTCCAAAATGTGTATAATGAATAGCATTTATTTAAATACTGGTACCATTTTACGAGAAAGTTATAAAATACAGTCAACCTAAATTCTTTGCTATAATATTATATCTTCCATAACACGGTCAGCTATTCGTTTTAGCAAAATCTATTCGCAAAGAAAACACATTATTTAGTTACATACTTAACTTTATATTTCTAAAACGTAATAAAATAAATAAATCAACAAAATTTCAAACAACTTATTTATCAAATACTACAGCAATATTTTGGTTTCTGTAATGAGACCCTTTTAGACTTTTGTCAATTGTTTAAAACTTAATGTATGTCTGTTTGTTTTCTCGCCTAGAATAGCACCATAATAGCACAAACCCAAACGGAGATAGATTAAATTAAAATGGACGGAGAGTAACATAATATATACTTTTTTACATCCAAGCGCGGTAAAAACTGCAGTTAAAAGTTAGTAGGTATTAAAGTGTATTTTAATCAATCAAATATTATTTAAAACTACATCCATAATCTCACGCCTGTCTCCCACTGGCAGAGACAACGAAAATCCACCTGCTACGATCCTGACAAACCTCTCTAGCTTCCTCCACATCAAAAGTAAGTCCAATAATGTAGCGTACCCATAAAATATTAGTTTTGGGTATAATACGATACGTCATCAATCGCACTAAAACTTTACCTTAAGTACTTGAGCTCAATATCAGTTAAACAGACTATAACATACTATACAGAATAATGAAAAGAAATAATAGTTTTCGTCCATTAAAGTGGCTTCAAAATTCCCTGACAGCCAGTTGACCACTAACTTGTCTCCACCAATCCACACTGGGCCCGCGTGGTAGAGTATGCCCACTCCCTTTCACCCTTATGCTCTGAGGCTTTTGCCCTGCAGTAGGATCCTGTAGGCTAAAACGTACCTACTTTTAAGAGTTTTGTATGTATGATATCTTATAGTTAATGAAAAATATCCCCTTAAAAAAAAAATGTTTATGCATGATAATTGATAAGGATGACTCTAGAACCATGCCCTTATACCATACTGGTACTAGTACTTTTATAGTCATTAAACTTCTTGGCTGTGTCTACTTTCTAAGCAATCGGGTAGTAATTAGTTACACTTTAGATGCAATTTTCTCGTTAGCTTGCGATTAATGCATGACGTTCCTACTTAAGTACACACATTTTTGTTCTCAATCTTTTTGTAGGCACAGTTCTTTAATCTGGGGCTTTCATACACATGCTTAAGTGGACGTACAATAGTTATGTTGTGCCGTCTACACTTTTCTTCTAATCAGTCAGATAGGTAGGTACATAGGCGTAGACTCAATTTCACATTCAAAGTAACAAAAATAAGAATAATCTGCATGTGGTTTACGCAAGTCGAAGGTAGAATAAAACCACATAACATACAATCACATATTATACATACACCCTGTATGTATAATTCGCGATTTCGATGTTGGTCTCATAGAAAAAGTCGTTCAGTTTGACGGTCTGATCATCCCCTTAAAAAAGTGTCAGCATATTAAGAAGGTCCCTATATACAAAATCATTATAAAAGAACGTATGGGTACAAATGGCGACCTTATCACTAAAAGCCATTTCTTCCAGACCATCTTAAGTAAAAAACCAACATTCACTGATATAAGTAATGATAAATTTTATTCTCTGAGATCAGTTAAAAACATTGTGAAATGTTATGTAAAGACTCACATACACAGTTACTTTTAATTGAAAGGGAAACGTCTACAGTTTGACATATTTACGCAACCGTCTAATGGTTTTCACTCAGTTAGGACATCAAGCGCACCTAGAGCTTACGACAGCTTTTTAGGAGTTCTAAACCCTCATCCAGTCACGACTAAGGGCCTATGCACACCACGGCTTTATACGTGCAGACGACGCGACGCGCGATTTACGAACAACCGATGCATATGCACTTTGGAAGCGCCACACGGAAAGAAATCTGTCACAACCCTAATTTTTATTGACTTTACTAACTTATTGTTATATCGACAAGAATTATAGTTGCAACAACTTTTCTAAGTAAAGTCAACAAATAAGATGGTTATCACAGTTTTTTTTTCGTGCAGCCCCGGATCTATATTTAAATAGGGCACCCCCCTTTTCGGAGTAGAGTACCCATTTGCCGCCCTCTAGTAACATTTTTCAACAGATAAAATACTTACAAAGACTTTTACAAAAATGATTATGTTTAATACAGTTATCAATAATTCATACGTTTTTTTTTCTTGATTTATTTTGCTCTCAGTCGATAATTTTTAAGTTGGGACACTGTGGTGGGGTGGTAAAGCATTTGTTGATGAGGTTAATTTTGTTGTAGGTAAACACATAACAGACATATCGATTCAAGAGGGTGTACAACGCGATGCCCGTTTGATGTGCGTATGTATCGCGTTTTACGCAATTTTGTATCGATGCAAACGCGTGGCTGAACTTGTGAAAGTATGCAAAAGTTTACTGGCTGCGACTGAATCTCGTCTGAGCGTCATCTGCTCTTATTAAATTTGGTGTGCATAAGCTCTTGTAATGTTTAATCGTCAAACTGTCATTTAGATACATTCTAACAATTTACGTCTAGTCTATTTATTGCCATAGAATAAATCTCAAACTCAATTTATCACATAATTAATAACTATTTTATAAAATATACTGTTGGTGTATATATTTAGACAGAAGAACGGAAATTACTTAATGCGTTTTGAAGATACAACTACATTTCTTGTTATCCGACTCAGAAAAGGCGAGGTAAGTGATTTTTTTCCAACGATAACGCTTTTAGGGGGACGCGCCACCCAAACTCGTTATCATTTCGACTCAGAACGCATTTAGGAGAGTAACAGGTTAAATAAACGTTGATTCAACATTTAAAGTTTTCTTCCAATCGGCACGTCGATTCGGCCACCAATAAATTCATTGATAAAAAAGCGAAACGCTAATAAGTTAAAAACTGCCGACGGTAAATCGGCAATTCCAGCTGACGCTCCTCCTCGATGGAAATTATCGATTTTTGTGTCTTTTCAAACTCCATTTAGGCAAAGATATTTTAAAGTGACTCTAAGAGACAAAAACAACTTCGCACCATATCTCAAGAAGCATTCCGCAGAAAAACAATAAATTAGTTACATTTTAAGCAACTGACAACGTTGACTTGATCTGTCTTCAATTTTGTCACTACCTATATGTATTATCTAAATGAATGACCACACAGTGTAGGTCAAATCAAATATTATGTAGATAACTTTTTGTTAGTTTTTAGTTTTTGCATCTCTGCGTCGGAAGGTGTTTCTTGATACAGAAGATGCGGCCATAAACCCTACAATAACTAGTGTATAAGCATATGCTCACGACTATATACCCTGAGGAGGTAATCAGATATATTTTGAGAAGTACATCCACGTTTCACTAGTAGTACGGATTGTGTACAAAAATAAGTACAACTATAAAAAAAAATACAACATTAAATTACATACGTAACAGTTTCAAAACCAGGTATTAATTATCATCATCAGGTTTATAATAACCTTTTTATAGAGGACTTGCCTAATAATGAACAAAGATGCCAAATGATATATTTTCTCAGATATCACTTTTCTCAGCCAACTACAGATATCACTTTTCTTCTTCAACTTGGTAACTACGTTCTACAGTAAAACAAAACGCTATCACAATTACCCTCACCTGTTAAACAGAACTAAAGACTTCACACACACGTATCGCTCGTATAGGATAGGTAGACTATTAGTATTGGCGTGAAATAATGAAAGCTATTTCACAGTAACGTAACTTGTACGTTCATTAAGGCGGGTGCGGGTGTCGATGCCCGCACCGCGGGTGCAAGTTGCATAAATCAGGCGGGGGAATGCAGCCCGGCGCCCTAATGCGCTTTCGGTGTCGGTTGATAGCTCACCCCCCTCCCCCTGACCCCCTTTAAACGCTCTTCACAATCATCGATGATTTTTTTCTGGCAGTCCGATAAATGCCATGACATTTCGATGCTCTGAAGTAAATGCGTTGGGAAAAACTTGAAGAGCGTTTGGTCTACAATGTGCGATAACCACGAGGGCGTTCTAAGAACAGAAGATTGGAATGACACAAGATGGAAATTGTCCTTTTTGAAAAAAAAACAGATACATATACTGTAAAATTGCGTCATCCTCTTCCTTTACACGATCGCTTGCAAGGATAATAATTAATTATAATGTATAAAGTACGTTGCTTTTTAGAAAACTGTTGAGCTCGCTAGAAGTCTGCCGAAGGATTTGAAAAAACTTAGTATGCAAAGAGATGATTAACGTGTGAACAAAGCCTTTGGTTTGGTACTTCTCTTATTAGGGATTATTCTAATATTGTGTTGCTCGCCTAAAAGCTCCTTAACGTCCGATAAACAAATAACAGACAAATCATATCGACATAGAATAGAAATTGATTGCAAAAACCCCTCTGACAAAGTATCAAGGAAAAGATTCTAACAATTATTCTGTGCTGATCGATCCTATATGCAAGTCAATGAACCTGACCAACATTCCTTGGCAATGAAAAAAACGAGTTTTTAAGAAAACACTGTTTAATCATAAAATATTTGGAGTAAAGTGACACTTCTCACTTACGCCGCGTTGGCCAATCACCCTGGTCGGTTATAATATTTCGATTAGTATTTCGATCTCCAAACAAGCGAGTTTTTTTATTAGACTCTCGTGTACTTTAAACAAATTTTAAAGCCTATACGGCAGGAATGAGGGTCATTTGCATCATTCAATTTAAATGTAACGGTTTATCCAGTATCTTTAGCAATTTTATGAAAGTGGCATATTTTTCCACAACATTTGCTACCAATAAAATAAAAAGAATCTGAAATACCATTATAGGCATATGTAGAAGTACTTTTGCAAACGCTACGTTAACATTCACTTTAATTATTACGGGTTTACAGAAGTCAGAAACCTATGATGCAGGTATATGGTGGATTAGTTTATTGCATTAGAACATCTACCGCCTGCGCCCATCTGACTAACCAAGAAATATAACAATAAAAATACCCTCTACTGAAATACTAATTAACTGCTTTACCTCTTTATTAAATGTAATCAAATCAAGCCTTTGATAACGTATCGTGGTCTCGAATTTTGAAATTGAAACTAACCATGTCGATCCAATTATGTCTATATTGTTAAAACATGTCGTTGAGAAAATGAAATTTAATTATAATGGGAGAGCAAACATAATTTTCTGAATGGTTATTTCTTGTATTACTGAGCTCATTGCTAACTCAGAGGTTTGGTTCAGACCCGTATGGTGGAACGTCAGGTTCAACATTTAAGTGCTGAAAGGTGAGGGACAGTATCGTAATCGTGATGCGACGAGAACTTTTACGACCAAACGAACAGTCTTACTTTTTATACCCTTTCCTGCACCAAACAAGTAAATTTCGCTTTGGAATTGTGACATGTAATGGGTATTTCGGGTCAAAGATTAAACTGTATTGAGTTTTGTAAGCATTCCCAAATATTTTTAAAGTAAGAATGTAATATTTTGTTTTCTTGTTACCTATTACTTATTCATACTTTAAAACACCAAAATTCAAAGAAATAAATTTAAGTAATGAGGTGTAAGAAATTACAAATGAAAGTCATGTTTCACATGTAATCTTTGGAAGGCTTCAGAATGAATGTTGAGATATCGTTGCGGGACCGACTTATCGTTAATTTAGAGCCCCCGATTAGAGTGCCCCGGCCGACATACGCTAACGAGCATTCGATATATTTATTCTTATTTTAACAGTACGGTGCGGATGTTTGTCGAGCCGACGATTGTGCGTTGTGCTAAGTTAATTGGATTGTTCGCTTTGAACTGTTCTACCATCACTACATTGGTATTATCGTATTGACGTAATCTTAGTCTGCTGTTCTAATCACAAACAAATTAAAATTAGACGATCGTATGCAATTTTTTTCTCTCCATTTTTAAAAGGTTGTTTACATATTAAAATTATTTAGTATGTTTTTTAAAATATAAAAAGGTATGTTTACCTTAGTCCTGGTTGTTTTTAGCGGCGTTCCCGATGAAACAGCGCAGATTTCAACCTCGTATCTGTCCACACCAGCCTCCCGGTCCAAAGAGACAGCAGTAGATAAGATTCCGACAGAGGAATCTATGTCAAATAGCTTGTCCACTTGCCTACCATCACCAGTCACATTCACTATGTAATACTCTAGTTCCGATTTGTAATTATTCGTTAAGTTTAACACAGCCGTGCCCGCCGGTTCGTTCTCAGCCACGGTTACGCTTCCTACATTAGTCCAAGTGACACCATTTAATTCCGATCCACCCATGATAACTGTCAAATAAGTTTCCGTACTTCTTTGTTCACTCAACACAGCTTCGTCCGTAGCTTTTATGACTAGTTTCCATCTCGCCTCGGGCATTGCCGGAGGGTTCCGCAATGTAAGAGCACCGTTGCTTCTATGCAAATCGAATTGGTCGTTTCCACCAGGAATAAGTTTATACGTGACCAGTCCATTCGTTCCTGAATCCAAATCACGTGCCAGAACGTTCATAATAAATATTCCGCGACCTGCACTTCTGCCCATTCTGTCGTGATTAATCACAGCAGCATTCATAGAAACAAAGACTGGAGCATTATCGTTGATATCCTCGACGATCACGGTAACAAGCTTCTCGGCAGATAGTCTCACTGAAGGGGGCTCTGCTCTATCGTAAGCGACCACAGTTATCCTGAACGTGTCGATGCTTTCTCTATCAATAGGCAATAAAGTATGTATGACCCCCGTTACATTATTTATAGCAAAGTGCCGCCTGCCATCGTTCGGGTCTTGATGAGTGATCGAGTAATAAACTTTGCCGTTCAAGCCAGAATCCGGGTCCTCTGCGGTCACTGTTACTATGGGAGTGTGCTTAGGAATACCTTCTCTAATTTGGCGCACAATAGCTGTGTTAGTGAAGACGGGTGCATTGTCGTTAGCGTCGATAACATTTACAGTAAACGAGATACTAGAGGACAGACTTGGACTACCGTTATCTGTCGCTGTAATATTTAAAATATACGTTGTCAGGTCTTCGTAATCCAATTGTTTGTGTAAAAACAGCTCTCCAGAATAACTATCAATGAAAAACGCTTCCTTCCTGTTACCTGATGTAATAGAGAACTGTAACTCTCTATTAATTCCCAAGTCAGCATCCGTTGCGTGAAACTGAATTATCTTCTTGTTTATTGGTTCTGTTTCTAAAACGGAAACGTTCAGGTGCGTTTGTGTGAACACTGGTGCATTGTCGTTTTCATCCAAAACATCAACTGTTATCTTTGTTGTAGCAGTGAGATGAATAGTTTGACCGGAGTCGTGCGCTAGCACGGTTAGATGATACCGGTCCATGGTCTCGCGATCTAATGGTTTATTAATAGTCAGCTGACCTGTTGCCTCGTCCAGTAAGAATTTCCCCATACTGTCACCAGAAATAAGCTTGTAATATATGTCACCATTTAAACCTTCATCAGCATCAGTTGAGTAGACTCTCATGATGGAAGCCCCAACAGCAGCTCCTTCTGAAACTTCCACCTTATATGGAGTTCTTGTGAAAATCGGAGCATTGTCATTAACATCTGTTACGTAAATTGTAACTCTTACAGAATCGGATAGTTTAGTTTTACCATTATCACTTACTGTTACTGTCAAAGTGATATAGTTTTGACCTGTGTTGTGTGCTAAGCTTTCTCTGTCAAAGGACTTCAATGTTTTTATAAAACCATTTCTTGAATCTATTCTAAAATCGTTTTGTGCAATAGGCAAGCTAAAAGTCAATTCAGCGTTTCGCCCAATATCTCTATCGGTTGCAGTAAGTTTTCCTACAAACGTATCTGGAGGCTCATTTTCTTTAATTTTGAAGATGAAAGTAGTGTTTGTGAACTGTGGACTGTTGTCGTTTTCATCTAGAACATGAATCACTACTGGAACTTGAGATGATCTTGGTGGCTTTCCGTGGTCTGACGCTACTATTGTTAAAGAGTAATAATCTCTTTCTTCTCTATCCAGTGGACTCTTCACATAAAGGAACCCGTCTGGAAAAACACCAAACTTTCCGTCAGTATTTCCCTCTGCTATATTATAAGATATTCTGCCACTGGCACCTAAATCTGCATCAGAAGCTGCGATAGCAAAGAACCGTGTATTTACAACTGTAGATTCAAGTAAAGAGGTCTCATAAGATGTATGATCAAAGACAGGAGTATGATCATTGACGTCATCTATGATTGCTGCTATAATGTGCTTCGTAGCTAGAGCAGGATTTCCATTATCAGTAGCTGTAACTTCCATTGATATAACACTAACGGGCTCACTTGATATTGGTTTATTCAAATAAATCACACCAGTAGTATCGGATATACGGAAACTATTATCAGGATTGTAGCTCAAAGTATAGAAAACTGTTCTGTTCGAACCAGAATCACGATCCGTCGCTCTTGCAAAGTAAACTTCTTGTCCAACAGCCATGTTTTCAGGTATGTGTATTTCATCTTTATCTTCAATGAATATTGGATAATTATCATTAATGTCCAAAACAGAAATATTGACCGTAGTAAAACCAAATGCTACACCACTTTTAGCCATAATTTTTAGGTGATATGTCATTTTGTCTTCACGGTCGATGTTGGCTTCTGTTGTAATGAGTCCACTTTTTTCGTTCATTTTGAACACGTGTTTAGGATCTCCTTCTAAGATATAATAAGATAAAATATCACTTGATATTCTTGCAGTGACTTTACCTACATATCGACCAATCTGAGGTTTCGATGTACCTTCATCTTCAACAATTTTAAAGGTATAACCGCTATATCCATCGAATTCAAGATTTTTTCGCTGCGACATCTTCACGATTTCTACTACTGCATCTTCAAACGCTTTTCTGTTACCTTTATCTTTGCACGATATTTTCAGAGAGTATATTGTTTTCGATGCTTTACGAAAATCTTTTTGTAAAACTATATTTCCGGTCCAAGGTTCAACATCAAAATATCCGTCACCCCCGCTTTCAAGCTTGTACATAATTCTTGCATTTTCGCCTTCGTCTTCATCAAATGCACGCACTTGAAGAATATTTGTACCTACAGGGTGTTCTTCACTGATACTTTCGATATACCTTTGTGGATAAAATACGGGATCATTGTCATTGACATCTAAAACTTTCAGAAATATCGTGGCAGTAGAAGACTGAGGTGGAAATCCTTGGTCTTTTGCTAAAACTTGTAACTCATATAGAGGAATTCTTTCCCTATCCAATTCTATGACTGTACTTAGCTGACCAGTAACTGGGTCGAGTGAAAACGTGTAAGGATATCGTTTTTCTATACTTGACGGTAGATAATATGAAACAGATCCATTGGTACCCTGATCGTAGTCGGACGCGGTAAGGATTAGAATTTCTTTTGGAGGTTTTATGTTTTCATGAAGAGTAGCATTTATTTGTGATTGGGGAAATGTTGGTGCTTCATCGTTTTCATCTAAGATTGTAATTTTTAATCTAGTGTAAGCCCATTTTGGATTTGGACCACCGTCTCTTGCCGAAACATTGAGTTCAACAGTACCTTGGATTTCACGATCCAAAATGGACTTTGTTGTTACTAGTCCTGTAAAATGGTCAATAAGGAACCATTGTTGTTGATTACCATCATAAAAATCGTAGAAAATTTCTGCATTTACTCCGGTATCTTCATCAGTTGCTGTGATGCTTGCAATATATGTTCCAGAAGGTGCAAGCTCACTCAAAATAGCTGAATACTCTGATTTCTCGAATACTGGCTCATGGTCATTAACATCATTGACGTGAATTACTAAAAATGAGGTAGCAGTGCGTGCAGGTGTACCTTTATCTGTAGCTACTACAGTCAAATTGTACTTACTTATTTCTTCTCTGTCCAAAATGCCATTGACATAAACTATGTAAACACTTGAGGAATTCTCCAAACGAAAATGGTTCAGTTCGTTTCCAGATACAATATTAATGCTAGTGATACCATTCAATCCAGCATCTAAGTCAGTCACAGTAATTGCTGCTACAAGGGAACCATTTTTAGCATTTTCATCGACTGTGGCAAAGTTAGCAGTTGGGGGAACATACGTAAATGTAATGACAGGGTCATGGTCATTAGCATCTATGAGGTTAACAGTGACATACGTTCGAGCATCTTGTCGCGGAACACCATGGTCCTTCGCTATCACAGTCAATACGCACGTCATATTGCAGGTCGTATTGCTACAATACTTTGGACAATTCAGTTTCTTCATTGTTGTTATTACTCCTGATTCGGGATCCACTGCAAATTGTTTTTCCGTGTCTGTCACTTCGTATGTTATTTTGCTATTGTCTCCTAGATCACTGTCCGTGGCTGTTACTTTGAGAACAGTCGTACCGGGCGGGACACTTTCATTCAAAGACACAGAAAAGTCACTTTGATCGAAAATTGGTGGATTGTCGTTTACATCTAAAATGCTCACGTTCACTTGAAGATATCCGTATTTGGGAGGGTTACCTCCATCACGTGCTGATATGTTTAGAACGTAAAAATCGTTTGTTTCCCTATCTAGTTTTCCCGTAGTTTCCAGATGTAAATAGGACGTCTGGCCGCTCGGGTTCACGGTGACATTCAGACGAAACTTCCCATCACTATCGCCGTCCACAATTCTGTAGTCATTGGTGATACCATTTTCCCCCAAATCCATATCAGTAGCAGCATCAAGGAGTAACTTCGTCCCAGCAGCTGCGCTCTCAGAGAAAGGAACTGCAATACTTGGCTCGGGGAATTCTGGATAGTTATCATTCACATCAGTCACTCGTAACCGCACCTCAATAGGATAAGTAGGTTGACTCGATAGCACTACAAATGCATATCGATCGAAGCTCTCTCTATCGAGGACCATGTTTGTTCTGATCTCCCCTGACACCGGGTCGAGAACAAACTCTTTGGGAGGTTCATTAAAACGATAAGTGAAACCAGGTTTGGTGGGAATCCGTCCGACTATTGTGCCGATGGGCTGGTCTTCAGGCACCCGAAGATCGACGCCGGTGTCGACGGCACGGGACTGCATCTGCTCGGCGGCGGCGACTCCCGCGCCGGTGAGCACCGCCAGCGCGACCAGCGCCACGTGCCATCGCCCCATCCTCGTCATGACATCGACGGCACCATTGCAGGGTTGCTTCCTCGCCAGGAAAAGTCGACGTGCGCCGGGAGCGCTCACTGTGTCCCGTTCGCGCAGAGTCGCGCGCTCGCTCGCCTCAGGTATGCAACATGGCCGCGACGACCTGCGCGCGCACGAATATCTCACGGAGAGTGCGACCCGCCGCTGCGCCTACGCCGTCACATTCATTCGTAAACACACGTGACACACACACTATCCACTAGTCCGATCAATGTTACGTCTATACTACAACAATGCAAACACTCAACGATAAGCTTTATGTCACGAACATCCGATGGAATGTATCACAATTTGAAAGCACTTTTCAGTTATGTTTTTGTCCGTTTGACAGATGGGTCGCGCGGCGGATGCGGCAAGCGGGTTGCGTCGCGGTCGACACGGCACTGGCAGGCGGAGGCTTTCACGCCGCCCCGCGCCCCTCCCCGCGCCGCGCGCTCCTCCCCCGCAGCTTTGAAAGCTCCGACTGTGTACTGCGTGATGATGATGCCAAGATAATGGCCGCCGAAGGATTCTACTATTTATTGTTCGATCGGAGTCACTACTATTCTGAGAAAAACTCCCGGGTGCACAGGTAAATTTAAAAACTCACAATTTGTAAATAAGTTTCGGGTTGAATTAGGTACCTACTTACGAAGTTTTATGCTAATTATATTAAGATATTATAACAAATTTAAAGATTTGGTATTAATACTATTAATTATTACGATTTATTTACGATTGTTGCCTCAAAATATAATTTACTGCGAACTATGCAACATTCTCGTAAGAAAAGCATGACACGTTGAAGTCTTTTGTATGGGCGTGCGCATGCGTCTCTATTAAATACGAAAACGAACGAGACATTGTGAAATTAACTATTAATGTTATTTATAAGTGCTATTTACTTATACAATATTAAATATAATAAATAAATCGTTTTATGGAACTCTGAAGTCCTATTTTACCTAAAAATTATAGCTAATAATCATAATTTCTTAATTGTTCCCATAAATTACGTATTTAGTCTCTTTTTACCTATCATCCCTTGAAATACAGACCTCAAATTCTCTCTAGTCGATTATATCAATGAAACACTACAAATTCATTAACATCGATGACTATTTGTGGAACTTCAAATTGTAGTTATGTAACGCCATGCCGAATTTTTATTAATTTATGTCTTTGTTTGATAATATTACTATAAAGTACTAGGTTGAAATGTACAAACTATTTAGAACGCGTTTTATAATGGAACAAATAATCGTTGTTCATTTCAACGCGTCATCAAAATTGTTTTCAATATCCCACACTTTTCTACTATCTAAAAACAGTCTTAACACTCAAGATTTGAATCCTCATGGGCGATTATGCCATGTACCAATGAGTTCTTCTAACTTCTGTAGGTAATACCGACTGCTCTCAAAGAAGGCAGGAAAACATTGTGAGGAAACCTCAAGAAGAAATTCTAATGCGAATGTGTAGTCTACCAATCCGCATTTGGAACGTGTGGTTGGACATCAGTCCATACACCCTCCCTGAGGGCAGGCCTGTCGGCCTGTGCCCTGCAGTGAGACGTATAGTATACAGTATGTAAAGGCAACCCCGTTATGTCCGGTGCTATCTAGGCAATCAACAAGTCTTTAATGCTGGTTGGCAAATCTTTTTCCCATGATGACAAGTCTACCTAACTCAGTTACATGCCTCGACTCGACAGATGTGAAGACTTTGAATCAAACGGAAACTATGTTATAATAGTACATTACGATACTAGTGAGCATAGTTGGGCATTACAGACGAGACGGGATTGCAGCACGAGTCGCAGATGAGTGCTGTAACTTAAGAGCTGAGTCTGTAATGACCAATGCTCACGCGTTTCATACGACGTTTTTCGACATACTTGCAAGGAAAAAGTAAAAAAATCGTAAAACACGACTATTTTAGACAAATATTTGTGGAAAATGGCGCCGTGCTTCTTTTTTGACTAAGCTGACATTCAACCACCGACATCTTGTTGCAAACAACGTAAACAACCGTAATATTAAAAACGTTATAAACTTAATATTTAAGTATTTATTACACAAATTAATGTTAATTTGTTAACTAAAAATTTTTTTGATGAAATGAAACGTTTATATATCATATTTTAACTAACACAGATTGATGTATTAAAAAAAAAAATTTTTTTTACGTAATAACTCTTTGGTGAGATTTAAAAACAAACTATAGAAAAAAAAAGTAACATTACCGCACTAGTGCAATAATATAATCATTCTCGCACGCGTGGTCTATAAGCCACATTATGTACCTAAAAGCGGTGCAATAAGAGCCACTTTACAAGCAAGTATGTTGAAAGTTTAAAGCTTCATGTACGAAGGCTGGCAAGTACCGTGACCTCGGCATTAGTCTCAGATGATAAAAACAAAGGAGATTATGTCATAGAGGTACAACGCGAGATGCTTTGATTTGCGCATAATGATCACAATATAATATAAAACGTATATATGTACAACGTGTTTATGAATACGCGCAAAACCTCATACACCCCAACTGATTTATAACTAAGTAACTATATTAAAACATTAATTTAATTATTTTGATGGTTAAAATTTAAAGTTATTCGCATTTTAAGTTTTGAGGCAAAAATGATTTGTTATCATTTCAGCAATTAATGAAAGCGCTAACGTGCTCATGTATACATTTTAAGAATCTTGTTTTGGTAATAAGTAGGGTGAGTATGCCCGTGCGGTGGGTTGAGATCGAGTTCAGAAAATTTTAAATTTTACAAACAAATTATTTAATATTTTGAAAAAAATTACCTATGTTGAAAACACTATAGTTCGATTCTGCTCTCGATTCTAAACAAACTACTTTCTAGTTTTGCGTTAATTCATTAACACGTTGTATAACGTATATAGGAAATATTTTAGTTTTTATATTGTCTTCTCTGTTTTCATTAAATAAGTGGCTTGCCAAAATATGCACTACATGTTGTGTGCCTAATGCTAATCTCGAGGATAAAGCTCGAGTATAATTTTAATTTATCTAGTACTTTATATACATACTAAATGTATTTTTATAATTTGTTTGACTGACACCGCCTTCCTTGCAGTGGGCCCAATCCCACCCTGGGTCATACTGGTTCAAATTGAATGAGTTTTTAGGAGCTTGTGTAAGATTTGTAGCACTACACACTGAAAGCCAGGCTAAAAACATCATAAACAAACTCAAAAAATATGTTTAAGCATTGTATGGTGATTAGTGTCCTCCAGTATCCACCGTCGTCTGTTAAAAAGAGCTAGAAGTTCACTACATGTCAAGCTGAACATCATTTTTCACAACTTTTGATACGTCCTGATATGAATAACAGTTGTTGATGCCATCTATCCAACAGGATTCAAACTAAGAACTAATCATTTGTGTGACCTATTGAAACCCCTCGTGAAAACTCTGTTAAACGAAAGGCATGGTACATCGTTAGTCAAACCTGCATCCACAGATGGCGCTACGTTCAACACAAAGCTTTCAGCTGAGCTTTAAAATCAATATTGTAATAACATGAGACTACATTAATGTTTAGAAATACTAAAAGTAAAAATAGATTTGTAGTTTTTTGTAACATCTTCTCGTTTATAAAATCTAGAAAATTTATACGAATTAAGAATGTAGTGAATATTTTGTTTGTAGCAATTACTTATATTTACCTGGAAACAAAATATATTTCAAAGGTTTAGTTATACAGAAATACATTTCAGTACCAGAGTTTGACTTATGATGTCCCATTCTACATGTTTTTCAATGATATTTAAATACAAATGTGTATTTCCCTTTCTACTAAACAATAAAAATGCTTATTACTCAAAGCCTACATAACATAAAGCGAACGAATTACAATGAACACGACCCAAATTGACCCAAAAAGGGCTTTAGCCTAAAAGTATTAATAATATCGGTTCTCCTTTCGTCTGGTTAAAAATAGCCATTGTAGTCGTGCTTCGTACCTACCTAGATATTACATTTCTATTGGAACACTTGTTGCATGGAGCTTTGACGTCATCTCCCCTTTCCAGTGTCTAGGTACTGATTCCGTTGAAGGGGGGGAAAGGACGGGGAGTACCGCGCCTCCTGTGTGGGCTGGCTACTGACGTAAGAACATTCATGAATGAAATGAATCCCAAAAGTGACATGATATATCCATAGCGCATTATCGCCACTATTCCCGTTGCGTGTACGGATACACTAAGGTTTTTCTATAGGTCTGGATTGTAGGTCGTTTAACGCGGCTTTTGTATGCTGGGGTGCTATTGTGTTCTACACGTCTTACTGCCTGTTGCACGTACGTTCATTAAAGTTAATCCTCCATTAAATGTCTAACTGTCACTTTTTGTCTTGTTGACGTAGTAAAAGCTAGCAAGAGATTTAATGGAGGATTAACTTTAATGAACGTACGTGCAACTGACCGTTAGACGACCCTTTTGGATCGGTCAAATCGACATAGTGTTTTTGATTTTTTTTTACAGTTCTTGGCGATTCAAACAAGGAGTAACAAAACACCCTGGTGATACTTAAGGGGGTGCTTCAGCTCATCGAACTGAACAACTTTCAGTATGGAGCCAACTTCGAAATAAATCTGCTGTTCCATACAAAACTGCATTACCGACTAGACTAAAATGTATGGGACAGCTGTTTTTTTTTTGCAATTTCGAAGTTGGCTCCAACTCCATAGTTAAAGCTCTTAAAGTTGTTCAGTTTGATGGTCTGAAGCACCCGGGTTAAGTTTAACCAGGGTGTTTTGTTGCACCCTAGATACGTAATCAATTTCAGACAATGGATTGATAATCGGAAAAACATAATATTACACTTGATTATACCTGAAAATTGTCAAGTTATGTCATAAATAGTTAGTATTTTACAAGTCTATTATAATCGGAAACTTAACCAATAGCCTACCATTCTTGTGAATACCTACTTTTCTCTTGGGCAGAAAGAAAATGTTACGTATTCCAAAATAACGATGTCAAGTCCAAAATCCAGTCCAAAAATCATTAGCATACCTACAAACGTCCCACTGCAGGGCACAGGCTTACCCTCAACTCAAGGAGGGTGTTTGGGCGTTTGTCCACCACGCAAACCAAATGTGAATTGGTAAACTGCTACGTATCTGAATTTCTTTGTCAGCATAGAAGAGGAAACCCCTCACGATATTGTCCTACAACATTCTAACTAAGATAGCAAAATTCCATAGGAAATGATCCTATGGAATTTTGCTATCTTAGTTTATACAAACAACAACAAGAGGAAATTTGAGTTGTGATATAGTTGAAAACGTTTTAAAGTGTACCTAATAGTCTTAATTTTCCCATCTTCAGATAATCCTAAGTTACGGACCCCAAATACTTTGACCCCCTTGTTAATTTTAGCACTTCTAACACCCACGCTTTCAAACTCTGTCCTTTAGTATAAGTGACATTGGTTTGTAGGTTACATTATAATTTTCGACACTGACCTAACCGTTAAATAAGTGATGCATACACATAAAAAAATTTTACGTACGTCATATTGATTATGTTTAGAACGTCTAATTTAGTATAGCGAAGGCCGATTTGTATCCTATAATTATCTATATACATTTACGTACTTTTAATAACCAGTTGACATGCAAATTGTTATTTTCCATCAATAGCACAAAAAAGCATTTCCCCTAGAAATATGTTGATCTAAAAATATCATTTACTTTCCAAAACTACGTAGGTTGATAAAAACTTTCGTAAATAGACATGGCTTTGAAGAAACTGCTGGTTTCTAAGTATTGACTTAGGTTTCCTATATTATATGTATAGGTGTTAACATCTACCCAGTCTAAAAATAGAATCAGCTACCCCCTACGCTCGAGCTGAATAGGGATGGAAAAGCATAGACTAGCAATGTGAAAAGAGGACGCGACATTTCCAATTGCGCAGCTCTTTTGTTTTCAACACCTCGTCTGTCGTTGATTAATTTAATTTGGAGTCGTATCTTTTCTAGTTTAATCCTCCTTTTGGTACAGAGTGCAAAAAAAATAACGGCATGAAATATTTTTGTAAAATATTTCAGATCTTAGTTCTCTAAACTTCTAAGAGTAACTCACTCTGTAAGCTCTCTCTTTCTCTCTCTCTTCGGAGATAAGCTCTCCCTTTGTACTTGTTTACTATGCTGTTTTCATCTTTATTTCCGTGTGTATACACGGAGACACATCAAGCTACGCAAAACCAAAATAAGCTGACCGCGCGTAGGTAGAGTAATGTATAACGTCGCGCGGCCAGCTTATGTTTGTTTTGCGTAGCTTGATGTGTCGCCGGTGTATGTAGTGTTAAATATTTTAAAAATATATTTCTTTTACTAACATAGGTACATTTAACCCACCCACGTCCGTATGTGTCCGGTTGAAATAAAAATGTTGTTAGAACTACGAACCACACTAATCAATTTATATGCAAAGGTTAAAACTTTTAGAAAAAAGTTTCAGGTGAAAATCCAGAAAAACACAACAAAAGACACCTTATCCCTAAGTTGCATGGTCTTTTCATAACCGAAAACCACCCACACGACGAATACTGGCTATTCGCTGTGAAAAAGAGTTTGGTTTGCCGTGATTCAATCACGGATTTGGATGAAATTTGTATTGACACAGGATACTTTTTAATGCCAGATGAAGTCGTGGTCAACATTACAGCTAGATAGCATAACAAATACCTACATAATATAATTATATGAAAATTATTTTATCTTAGTCCTTTGATGACAATTCGCGTATTTTTAGGCGATATTGTACCAATTACCGTTGTTTTTGCAGGCAGCTTTTTCTATGGCACCAACATCTAAAATATCAGCTATTCCATACAGAACTGCAAACCTATTCTAGCCAAATGTATGGGACAGCTGATATTTTTTTTCACGATTTCGATGTTCTCTTAAGAAAGTGTCAGCATGTTAAGAAGGACTCTACAGGAAATGTGTTTCTTTACAGTACCTATCTATTCGATGGTTTGCTTACCATTGTAGTGTAGGTACTTCGATCTCGTTTCAATTATTCCACAATGACATTCAACCGATAGATCGATAGGCACATTCTATTTCATCCCGTGGCATCATAATTGGACTATCTTCCTGGTTTTAAAACAAGAGCGCTAGCAGAGCGTGAGTTTTTAATTAAAATCTAATAATAAATGACATTTCAAATATTGTTGTTTAATTAACCCTATAAAATAGGTACCTATGTTATTTAGTTCCATATTCTTTCATACTGTGACAATGGGTCGCACTTGTTTACTGTTTAGTGCCTTTTCTCCGTATTCATTGTTTTACAGTGTTATGACGCCATTGTTGTTTATTCCTAACATAACTTTAAGGGTGTATTCAGACAATGAAACTAAAAAACTTTTCCTAAAGGTCGAAACACGAGAATGTTTTTTTGGAACCTTCCATGCAAAAGTGCGGATCAGCCGATCGATTTTGTATGGGAGGTCCTAATATTTTTCTCTTTTTCGACCCATGTTCTTCAGGGAAAATTGTTTAGTTTCATTGTCTGATCACATGACATCCTTAAAGCTATTCTTCTTATCGTGCGGGCAAGCCCTGGTGTCAGAGTTTTTTTAGACCGCCTTACGGCTTCTGACGTGATTTTTATGTAACGACTACTACCACGAGAGATAGTAGCCGGGACAATCAGGTGATTCGGCCTGCAATGTCCTAACCAACTGGAGAAAAACGCACAAAGTGACATATCACTAGGTGTCCCCCGTGGGGATCGAACCCACGACCTCCGTTTCAATAGCCCAATGCTCTTAACCATTAGACCACGGAGGCAGTTATACTTAAAGCTTTGTTAATAATTAAAAACTAGTGGTGTATAAAACCTACGGATACTTATAAATTATTAATTGACAACAATAAATTTTTTTAACCACCTGTTTTTAATAAAAATATAAAAATAGGTTAAAAAATTAGAGATACTTATTTTTCCGATTTCATTTTTGACCGATATTTCTATTTTTAATTTACTTTTGAATTTTCTGAAAAACGTAGGATTTATGGTTAAGATACCTTGGCCGCAATAACATTAAAAATAAAAACTGTCAAATACAATAGAAAAGCCAAGCAGGCAAAGGAATAAAATCTCATTCAACCTCTATTATATTTTTCAGTATTTTTCAAATGACTCGAGAAATAAAGGATAGAAAAATGTGATAATTTTGATATAAGCTTTGAATCACATAATCTCCAAATGGTTTTCTTATTTTGGTACCTTTCTTCAAATGAAATGTTGTCAATTAATTGTTTCTTTTTTCTGTATAACAAAAATAACAATCCTGTTTAGCTTAAAGCTTTGCAATATGAATATGTGTAGGTACCAAGTCATGGATGTTTGAATCTAATGTATATTCTGTAGCGTTGTCTAGTCATCATAATTAAATTTCGATCTATATTCTGGTACTCTGGATATAAACAATCGTTGTGAAAATGTCCGAGATATTCATAATCAAAACTTTCCTATTGGAAAATAATTTTGCATGTAAAATAAAAATGTACCCTGCGGTCAAATTTTTCATTAAAGAATTCTCATTACTTACTACTTTATACTTAGGTATAAAATTTAACTCTTGAAATGTAATTTGCAAAGAATGCTCAAACAATGTTTCATTCAAATACGAGCTTTTACCCGCGATTTTGTCCGCACAAATTATGCCTACCAGATTTTAATTCAAATCATAAGCTTTCAGTTTTTGCGTGATGCTCGAACAAACATACAAACAGACAGACAAAAAGTCCAAAATATTTTTATTTGGAGTCAGGGACACCTAAAAAGCATATCGTATTCTTTTTTTTTTGTAAATAACTTCAATGTACACATTTCTTTAACAGTTTTATAATAATTTGGATTTCTGAAGGTTTTCTTACATATTTTTATTTTGTTTCAGCTTTTATTGTTTTGAAATTGTTTTATCCATTCAAGATTAACGTGTTATCTACCTATCTATCTATGTACCTGTCATATAACTACACAACCTAAGTATGTACGAATATGCCTTTATATCATGTCTTCCTTCATATCATGTTACGATTATTATACTCTGTTGCCATCTGAACATTACGTTAATACCTAATAGAATTTCATCTTATCTTAACTATTATACAAACTGTAATAGAAGTGTGTCTGTACATGAAAAAAATTACGATATGGTTTTTAGGTTCCCCGGACTCCAAATTAAACTTTTTTAGAAATTGTGTCGGTCTGTTTGTTTGTATGTTTGTAACAGCATCACGCATCTGATTTTGATGAAACTTTTTTTGTTTGATAGCTTATGTTCTGACTTAAAATCTGGTATATAATTTGTGCGGACGAAGTCGCGGGTAAACTCTAGTATCTTATATTTTTCTATGATTGTGGGCGTGGCGTGGTAAGTAACTTTCAATTCAGTTCAAATAATATTTGTGTAGGAATTTTGTCTATATGTAGTTAAGTACACTACACTTACTAAAAATGTTCAACCTATTTTGCAAAATACCAGTAATTCCTTCCATATAAGCATGAAAAAGAAATAGAAAGAAAAGATCATTCCGAATCCTATTTAGCTTTATAGCCAATTCTAATTAGCAAATATAATTTCTTTGTCAGAAAGATTAACTATTCGACATAATCTTGGACGATTTGTTTTTCATTAATTTTAATATTAGCGTTCGTCACTTTTTAAAATAAAACTATAATAACATAGTTACAGAAAAAAAACTGTAAGGGTACCATGCAGTTTTTAATTCAATATTGTATGTTAAAACCTGCCGTCATCCGTCAAAAAAAATCAGGATTAAAACGTAGTGATTTCATTCTCTTTGATCAGGATGCCATAAACATTTTTTTTTATTATATCTTTCTTTTTGTCAAATGGCGATTAGACATATTTTTTTGGCAGTAACCGGCTAGTATCTTGATGTATCAATGTACAACACATCGAGATTTTTGCTCTTAATGCGACTCACACACATAAAAGTGCGCTATGGGTCGCATTAAGAGCAAAAATCTCAATGTTTTGTAAATTTTGCCGGTTCCTCCTACAACAATAATAATACGGTAATCTAAAGTAAATAAAACGTGAAAAATGTCCGTATATTTCTAGAGAAAACTTAAACAAAACTGAAGCCCGTCTGTGTTTTAATTGGAATTATTTCGTTTTTTATACAGGGTCTAACTTAATATGCTGACAGTTTTTAAGAGGATGATCAGACTGTCAAACTGAACAAGTTTCTCAATGGCATCGAATTCCCAATATCGAAAACGCGAAAAAAATCTGCTATTCCATACAAAACTGCAAACCGAGCCAAATGTATGGCAGCTGATTTTTTTTCGCGATTGCGATGTTGGTCAAAAAAGTTTCAGCATAATAAGAAGGACCCTGTATATTTATATGTTCTAAGAATAAGTGAGAGCTATCTAAACTTATAATATACTAAAATATACAAGATTATGAGAAGTTTATTCCGAAAGCGCTAATGCACGCTGCATACAAACGAAGTCTGGTGATATTTTCGAATGACGAAAATTAAAAAAAAACAAAATTCGTGATTTAAGTATGATTTTGCATTCAAACGCAAAAAGTTTCATAATTATTTTCAAAGTTGAAAAGAGCAAATTAAAAAATATACACTCGTACTTACTTATACTCCATTCAAAATAACAACGAAATTTTAAGGCTATTTTGCATTACAGAAACAAAGATATGAAACACTTCCTCTCACTTATTATTAAAACAACTTTAGTAACGTCCAAGATATGTCGGATAGTATATGTATCCAATAAATTAATTACATTTGGTAATCAGAATTGGCCAGAGAGCTAAATAGGAATCGGAAAATCTCGTCGTCCTTATTTGGAATGAAGTATAGTTGCTAGTTATTTCTCAGATTAATCAAGTAGGTGTTATTCTTGTTACCAAGTACCTAGGTACTTTCATCTAAAGAAAATTAGAGTAGAAACTGTTGTGGGCTGTGTGTGGGCTGCAATGTTTCAGCGTTTCTGTTTCAAAAGATATTAAAATAAAGAAAATTTATCTTATCTTTTCTTGTAGTATTAATTATTAAAGGAAAATTATATTAACATAAACCTACCTTTGATATCTTATATACCTATGTACCTATAACAGAAATATACTTCATTCCAAATAAAGACGAAAAGACTTCCCGATTCCTATTTTGCTTTCGGGCCTATTCTGATTAGCAAAAATGATTTATTTATGAGAAAGATATACTATCCGACATATCTTGGACGTAACTAAAGCTGTTCTGAGAATAAGTGAGAGAAAGTGTTTCAAATCTCTGTTTCTGTAATTCAAAATAGCTTTAAAATTTTGTTGTTATTTGGAATGGAGTATAGTTGGAAACTCGCGGATTCGGACAACATTTTCTAAGATTTTACTTTAACTTGGAGTCAATAATATTAAAGGTCAATGGTGAATACCGAGCGGTACAATTAAATGCCTGTCACTATTGCAGTTGCTGTAGATTATAGAACAAACTGACAATTGACATTATTGTTATGGAAATAACTTCATCGGAAGTGATGGGGCGGCGCACATACGGGTATTTGAACCTAAAAGCTGGCCATAAATCATTTTCGCGTAATCGTTGATATTAAAAAACAAATTGATCGCATAAATAGCTAAATGTATGGAGCATCATGTGGCAGCCATTGTATTTGACTCGACTCCCGCGCCGCCCGCTGGTATCAGTCGGAAGTTACCGTTCGCTTGAAGTGTGCGCGTGATTGTTCGATATTCTCCCTGTCTGATCTCACAATACTTGTTATTATTTTGTGTTTTGAAACTGCATATAAAATATTTGTGATGGATCCGTCAAAACCAGGTATGTAGTTACATTTTTAACCATTTCTAGTTAAATCAACTTTGAATTTTAGTATTTACTGTAAAGAACAAAAGGTTATAGAAAATACGTGAATTTAGGCGTTTTGAATATAATCTTTTAGAGTTTGACATAACTTCTAAGCTTTTCTATGCAATGAAATATACATATAATTGAAGAAGACCGATTCAGTAACATGCTCAATGTAAAAGTTGCCGTGGAATACCGCGGATGTATTTTTCATATATTTTTTTAGTAGGTAGGGTAAGTAGAGAAAAAATTGCAATCAGCATTTATTTTTCTTTATTTCCTTTCAGGGCCGTCTAGTGTCAAATTCTTATCCCGGAAAGACATTTATAACGTGGTGGAAAGTTCACAGGAACCAAATTTTGATAAAAAGTTGAATCATATGGAAGAAACTGTGATAAGTAAGTTCTGTAAAGATGAAGATCAACGGAGAGATTGGAAACATAAATTATCATTAATAAAGCACCAGTTTAAATCCAGATGGCATGCAGCACATAAAAAGAAAGATGTATTTGAAAAAAACAACAACGATTGGCTTGATGGAAAGAAAAACAGGATAGATTCAGAAACGAGATGGGGCTAATTGTGGATGTTCCTAAAGCCAATTTTGGTAACTCGAATGATGGAAATACTAGCAGGCGATTTTTTGCTGACCATGAACTATCTTCTTTAATAACTGGCATAGATGTAAATCTAATGTTTAGGTTTAAAACTATCTTGGAAGCTTTATCTAGTGGGCATAAAATCAACATAGAAACATTTGAAAAATATGCAAGAGAAACTGAAGAACTGTATGTTCAGTTATATGAATGGCATCCAATGTCCCCAACCATTCATAAAATTCTGCGACACGGAGCAGAAGTAATTTCGTCAGCCCTGCTCCCAATCGGTCAGCTCTCGGAAGTGGCTGCAGAAGCCCGTAACAAACATTTTAGAGATTACAGGCTAAATTATTCAAGAAAATTTTCCCGAGAAGCTTGTAACCTGGATGTTATAAACAGACTCCTTCTGACGTCAGACCCTCTCATAACAGGCATGAGAAAAATACCAAAAAAGAAAACCAAACCGTTCCATAAAGAAACTTTAAACTTATTATTGCCTGCCGAACCGCCAAGTAGTTGTTCTCATTCAGAAACTGACACGGACTTAAGTAGTGACGACGATGTTTAAACGATTCTTTAATAAATTTTGATTTTGGTTTAATTTATGGTTTTATTTATGATGTGTGACGAAATAAATGATAATACATTAAATTTGCAATGACTGACACCTATAGGCCCACTTAAAGACAAAAAATATTTTTGGCCAGCTTTAAGGTTCAAATACCCGTATGTGCGGCGGTGCAAGATGGTCTTATTGCAGAGTCGTATTTAAACGTAACTGTTATTTTCGATATTGTCTTCATTTAGAAAAATTTTCAGTTTGAGGGTGTAAACCATCTCTTTAACTATTACTAGGAGGTTTTGTTACACTTTGTATAAGTAGGTAAGTAGTGTTATGTGTTACTTTGTAAAAAAGTTACAATATTGTAGCTTAAGCAATAATGCTGGATCTATTTCAAAATGTTTACAGAATTTGCAGGTTTTCCGAAATATTCAAAATTCGTTAAATTTTGTTTTTATTTCAAAAACTTTTTATGATTTCGTTTATCACAATGAAAAGTTGTTTTTAACTTTGCATATTTAGGGATTTGTGAAAAACGACAAATTTGATACAAATCAGTAGTATAAGATCCCATCGGCACCTTATAATGTCTCCTACTAATATTATAAATGTCAAAGTTTGGATGTTTGTATTTTTGTGGCTTAATCACGCATAAATGGCTGAACGGATTAGGATAAAATTCAGCACACTGATAGATTATGTTTTGGATTGACACAAAGGATTCTTTTTTGAAGTCGACGCAGGCAAAGTCGCGGGCAACATCTAGTTTTAAATAAACCCTGGATATCATTTGAAAGCATTGATACCTCTGAAAAACAAATAAATGTTATAGTAGAAATCGGGTGTGTTGTAAATTGATCGTTGAGTGAAAATCGCTAATCGCTTTCAAACTTTTAATTAACCTTTTGCTCGTATCGTGCTTAGGGCCTGATATTTACAAATTAGCTTTGAGAATTTTTGTGTCGATGTGAAAACTCTAAAATAAGATAGTGACGTTTTGTGGCTACACTATGTAATAATCTGAGATTAGTATCTTCATCTCATACATTTCTTTGATGACGAGAAATAAACATTTACTTTTTGAAAAATAAACATGCAAATATGTTATCGAATTTCTCGTATTATTTACGGCAAAATCTACAAAGGCGACGGTTGCCTTCGTACTGGCGACCCGGGTGCTTCGTAATCTTTAGATAGCTTATTATGGGATCTTATACTACAATGGTGACACGTGTATCATATACGGGCCAAAGTATATGAAACAAAATAGAATATCGTCCAACAGTAGCATATAACGAGGAAATTCGACTTAATATTTATACAGGGTGTAAATTTAAATGCGTTACATAATCAATTTTAATACTTATGTTACAGGTATTTAATTACCTTAATATTTTATCTAAATTAAAATTAAAATTGAAAACTTCAGCAACAATGTGTCGTCAAGCAACTTAATAAATCTGCGTTTTGTTTCTTCTTTACTAGCAATTTTATGTTATTCCGGGTTGCTATTATCTGACTTCTTGCCAGATTTCGATTCAACGGCTTCAAAGAGGCTTCAAATAGACAGACAGAATAATAGACTACGGAACCCTAAAAAGAAACGGTCACAGATGTTCTGAATCTGGATCGTGTAGGACATAAATAATTCATACATGAACTACATTTGCTGGGACAGAAAATGACAACGTTTCCGATTTTATTTTTTATTTTCCGCAAACATAAATAGATCATACCTAATTAGCATAAGCATATGCTCACGACTATGTTCCCCGAGGGGGTAGTCAGAGATATTCTGAAACCTCAGAACATCCACGTTTCACCAGTAGCACCGAAGCTCTGTCCAGTGTGACGGGGGGTGAGCCCGTCGCTACCTAATTAATTAATTATATATATTGTGAAATAGTTATCAGTAAGCAATGAACGCTAAACCTGAAAAAACCTGATTATGATGATATGTTTGAAAATAAAAAAAACTGGTTATTATTTATATTATTACGATATTATTTATTTGTTAAATACTATCGTAAAAAAATGGCGACGAGATGCATACTAATTGGTTTTTAATGCCTGCCTACAAAATAATTAGGTAATTATTTAGTAGGCAGACCATGGACCAGAACAATGAATATAAAATTAATGTAGTGTATACATGCATTGCTTACGACTATATTTCCCGACTAATATTTCCCGAAGGGATCTGAAAACTCAGAACATCCTCGTTTCAAGAGTAAGTACTTATACATCATTCCATATAAGAACGAAACGATACTCCGATTCATATTTATCTTTCTAGCCAAGTCTGATTAGCAAATATAATTTATTTATTAGAAATGTATGTATACTATCCGACATATCTTGGATATTACTAAAACTGTTTAAAGAATTAAGTGAGAGTAAAGTGTTTCAAATCTCTGTTTCCGTAATTCAAAATAGCCTTAAAATTTAATTGCTATTTAGAATGTAGTATAGTAACAAAACTCTGTCCAGTAGTGTGACACTCTACGTAAGTTAATATATCAATTTCAATCTTCCTTTATAATCGATCAATTCATAGTTTATCAAATGCTACGTCATGTACAAATAAACCCATATCGCTGATCTTTATATCCTCCATATCGCAGTTACCTACGTCAACATCCACAACCTGTGATTTTTCCCACTATTTTCGTGAGTTGGACATGGGGGCGCCATTCGGTCGCTAACCCCATGTTTGCGACTTCCGCAGAACCTGGCGATGCACTTCGAATGCAAGCACCCTGCACCCTGCGCCTCATTCCCCTCTCCCGACCTACCCCATGGAACTATGAGGAGCACCGCCCGAGGGAACACTGGGAATCGGGAAGCACCTTACAAATAGTTCATTTCATTATAAGAAGTCCTGTCATCTAATGCTTATGTCAAGGTCGTAAAAATGAAAATGCAGTGGTTAGTGGGATTTCCTTTTTGTAACTAAGGTTAGCGCTTTTGATCAGCGCAGAGATTCAAATTTCTCTCTACGTTTGCGGGATTTAAGTTCTGAAAAGTTACATCTCGCAAACGTAGATAGAAATTTAGAATACTGAAAATTGTGGTTGACACAAATGTATTTTGCGTAAGTTTAAAAAAGGTTACGCAAAATACAGCATAATACTTATATTTGTGTCAAACGCAAGCAATGTCAAAGGCTTTTAATCTTAAAAAATAGAGCCCTAATGTTCTGAATTTATTTTAATGCCATCATACTGAACAACATTGGTTCTTTTGCTGCCAAACTCATCTCAAACTCATAAAATTTTTATTAGAAATTATATCACATTGAATAACTTTCTGACATCGTTTTTTTGACTTTACCACCCACTTGTTTTGTTATACTCATACAAAAATATAGTTGCTACCACCGCGTTGAACGATGTAACGCCCGTAATGTTCTTCAAAAGTCTTGCGTTGGAATAAAAATCTCACACAAGTTTCCTCTAACCATTCTTTATTCTATGCAGCTATTAAATTAGATTAAAAACATTTAAAGCGTATTCAATGGTACTTTCGACTAAAAATATTTATATTCAAGCGTGTTCAAATCCAGTCCAGTCCATTTAATTTCTTCTGAAAGTAAACTCTGGCACGAGAGCAACAATACAAGAAGCCAAGTTCATTAAAGGAGTAATATTTTGCGAGCATACACTTCAGATTCCAAATGGCTATGTGCGAACTGGTGATGGGAACTGACAAATCGATCGCAGCGCCCGGGGTGGCAGAAATGTGTACTTTTTTCGGACAAGCTGATTCTGCAAGTATCGTGAATTCTAACAAATAGGTATTTTAAAATTTTTAATATTGACAATGTTGCTAATTTCTTTAGTTTTCACATTATTTTATTATAAAAATAACAAACTTTTAACTAACATGTTACTTGAAATAATTCACGGCGGTCCGACACCGATAGGGGCGCTAGTGTCGTGCACATAGCCAACATGTTATGTACTATTCCGTACCACAAATCAGAGATACGTACATGATTCGTACATGATTTGTCGTAGACCACATTATGTACTTACCTATACAAGGTGTAAATTTAAATTCGTGACATATTTCACAGGGTGCTTCAGACCGTCAAACTAAACAACTTTCGCCAAAGCCAAGATGGAAAACAGCTGTTCCATACATTTAGGTCGAGTAGCCATGGATAGCGGATTGTATTATATTTTTCGCGATTTAGATGTTGGCTCCATACTGAATGTTGTGCCTATTTGTTAGTTCTATTTCTATATTGAGGAAAGTTGCGGTTTTTCAAATTACATGCATAGCATATGCTTACGACTATATTCCCCGAGGGGGTAGTCAGAGATATTCTGAAACCTCAGAATATCCACGTTTCACCAGTAGTACCGAAACTCTGTCCAGTGTGACGGGGGGCGAGCCCGTCGCCAAATCTAATGGACGGTGGGTACGATATATGCCTCGAAATTGAAGCATGCAGGTTTCCTCACGATGTTTCCCTTCACCGAAAAGCCAGTGGTGTTACAAATCGTACATAAATTCCGAAAAATTCATTGGTACGAGTGGGCCTGGAAGGGAATTGAACCATCGCCTCCTGCACGGCAGGCAAGGTTACTCGCCACTGGACCACCACGGTTTCGTCGATCAAATTAAATTCGGAATCTTCAAATTAAATACCATATAGTTAAATGTTACCTTTTACGATGTTTTTTTTTTTCTATTGGTTTGCTCACATAGTAAGTTGTTCAGTTTGATGGGTAGACTCTTAGTTTAAAAGGATGCTAATGATATCAATTTCACCCTGTACACAGGGTGTACGGTAAGTAATGGATAACCTTGTACCTGCTGATAGAGTACCATAAACCAAATTCCCACAGAAAATTTACTTTCATGTCCAGTAGAAGTGCCATGGTTTTCGAGATATTTAAACATTAAATCTTTTTCTGGAATTTGGGTCCATTTTCACTTTTTTTACACAGAAGAGATTTTTACAGTCTGATTTTTGCACAACATTTTCTAAGGGTGGTGCTATCAGTCATGTATGAAAAAGTTAGTGTAGCTAGGGTAGTTCTATTAAAAAAATAATCTTAAAGTCAACATTAAACTTTTCTTACTTAGTAGGTACTTATATACCTTTATGCCAGCCTTAGGAACACGCTGGAACACGCCTTCCTGTTTCTGACAGGGAAAGCTTCTACGTTCCTATTTATTATTGATATAATAAGGATACTTCCACAACATGCCAGATAATCGAGCCTTCAATGTCTCTTGCATAATTTAGTCTTACATCAACGTTATTTTTAAATAAATAGGTACACTCACTGGTACAATAAATTTAATCTCATCTTTCTTTTTTCTTGTGACATTACCTCACAACTAAATATTAAGTTTAAGGGCCTGGCCTGTTTCACCACTTTTGGATAAGTTCTTGTCAGCTTATCCAACATCTCGTTTGACAAATTAAACATAATGAAGAATATGTCAAATGAGTTGTCGGATAAGCTTACAAGAACTTATTCGGAAGTGGTGAAACAGGCCCTAAATAAACGAACCCAAAAAAAAATTTTTTTCCCCATAAATTCCCCAATCCCTAACAATATGAACAACTATGGGATTAACTATGAGATCTCAAAAAAAAACAGCTATCTCATACTAACATTTTATTCCTACCACACGAAATGTATGGAGAAGCAGATTGTTTTTGAGAACTCACTTTTGGTCCCATAACAAAAGTTGTTCATTTTCACCCCTTTGAGATTTCGGAAGCAATGGGATAAGGGAAGGAAGATGATGAGTTTTCGGAAGCGATTCCCTTACACCCTGTA
Organism: Agonopterix alstromeriana; assembly: GCA_963924505.1. Taxonomy (NCBI): domain Eukaryota; kingdom Metazoa; phylum Arthropoda; class Insecta; order Lepidoptera; family Depressariidae; genus Agonopterix; species Agonopterix alstromeriana. Next base: position 8,836,104 of record OZ004670.1, read on the forward strand.
TAGTTTCAAAGTTATCGTAGCTCAAAGTTTTCCATATAATTCTTAAATTAATCCTAGCATTGAAACTATATAGATTCACATAAATCTGACAAAATAGTTAAGCACAGATATTGTTTTCTATATGTTTGATGAGAAGAACGTATTGTATTTCAACGAAAGCCGCATCCAGTATATAAAACGTCCACATATACACAACAATACCTATTGTAAAAATCGCATAAAGCTCCGTCTACATGTTCGACCCAGCAATGCCTTTGCAGCGCGCTAAAAGCTGACAAAGATCAGCTCGGATCGCGGCAAAAGCAGCGCGGCAATGTTGCCGCGCGAGGCAAAAATAACTGCAATCATCAGATAAAACCTGCCTACTTAACAAATTTTAATTTCTGATTTTCTTATTTACTTTTTAACAGGGATCTGACGAATGAGCAGATCCACTTTACCTAATTGGGTTTACTCTCCAATTATCTCAAGCAGTTTTTTCACCGCTGTTTCAGAAATGGTCCATTTATTTTTATAATTTAAAAACCTACTGTAATTTGAGGATTAATAATCATGCCAAACAAAACGCTAAGGTTAAATAGCACATAATACAAAACTTACTAAATATTTCCGAAAACAGTGTCACAGTGAAGACTGTCAAATTTTGGAGATGAATAATCTGCAGGCGCGATCGATAGCGGAGAACCGCTGGGTTGAGGTCTACGGGGGTGGTTCTAGGGGGCCAGTGGGGGTTGAAGGGAAGGGGGGAGGTTCATTCAGAACGTGTGGGCGGCAAGCGTGGGCGACCCGCTTATAAAGCCGCTCCGGCCCTTCCTCCCACGTAGTCTTGCTCCGATCGTGACTAAAGTAACATCGAATTGTGTGAAAATGTGCAACATGCAGCTATCCGGCTCAAGGTGGGTGGATTCATCTATTTTCATTTTAATTAAACATTCTCGTAATATTTGAATTAGCAGTAAATATTTAAACAATAGCCTTTTTAGACTAACCAATTTCAAGGCCCAAAATATTAAAGGCTGAAGACTGGAAAATTTTATCCCAATGAAAGCTTTTCTTTGTGAAAATTACCATCCTATTTTCTTTTAGCAGCGTCCTAATATAAAATTAACGTTGATATTTTTTTACCCTAGGATTATAGCAGTATTACTTGGCTATTTATTGGCACAAGCCAAGGCTTACCCTATGCAAGGATGGCCAGTATATCCACAAACACCGAGAGAATACCAAGACGATGACTACTTCTATGCCCCAAAAGTGCAATATTACTATGATGCCCCGGCTATGAATGCACCAGAAGCATACGGCCAGGTCCCATACCCATACTTCTATGACCCGTATGGCCATTTCGCTAACGAAGCCCCAAAGAGGCAAGAAGAAAGGCTCGCGGCACTCCCAATAGGACAAGAGACATGGTTCGAGAGCGACTCTACGCCACGCTGGCGAGACAACGACGTTGATGACGTCAGTGCCGCTTTCCTTGACAATTTAATCCTTACTCAAATGGCTCAAGACGCACAGAGACGGCGCGAAAATGCCCGCGCAGCGTTTCCGCCTGTTGATTACGAAGAACGGGATACCGAAGATGAAGATGTCAGGGAACTGAAAGCTTTAGCCGGCAAGCCTCTCTATCACGTACCGAAAACTGTCCCTAAAATTGAGGAGTACGATTACGCGTCAGATGATGGCTTCATTAACTGGAACGGTAACAAAAGAAGCATTACTACCGCTGCACCAGTATTAATCACAACGAAACCAAAGCCTGGACAGAAAGAGACGGTGATGCCTGGTCTGGCACAAACCTCAAATTCGAGACATGGCCGTCAAGACAAACAAAACAAAAGAAGCTCCACGTTCTACGACACCATTGCGCAACTACTCGCGAATAAATCGAAGAGCACACATCATGTACAAGTAAGTATAAAGTCAAGTTAATCCGATTATTTATTCAACAAATAATTTTCCCTTACATAAAATATTCAATGAAATTACTCTAGAGGTATTACACAATTATCGACACTTGTTTTGAAGCTCACTCGGCTCGTAGAAGTCCATGTCTAAAAATAGCGCGTCCGGGCCGGGGGTGGTGGGTGACACGCCGCGCTGGAGGCCGGGTCAATCGAAGTAGGGGGCGCTCAAGGAACTGATATCGGCTAAAATATACAACTTTCCGCTCAGTACGTTCACTTTCGACTATTTTTAAACACAAATTAACAGAACTATATTTGTTCACAGGAACCAACGAAAGCGCGAAGGATCGACAAGCGTTTTGTGGCGGGAGACTCAGATCTCGTCGTTGAACTTCGAGGTCTAAAACATCGCATCCCAACTTAAACAGATGTATCTGATCACCGCCAACAAACATGAGACTGAGTATTATGTAGAATAATAAGATAATCTTTGGCAACGGAGACACGGTGAAATGGTCGTGATTCAACCGATCAAAACAAAAAAAACTTTAGTATAATAATGTACCTATCGTTCGAAATAGAACAAGTACTTATACATACCTCCTCCTATATATATAGAGAATTAGAAATTCTGGCGCCCGTTTAGAACGATTCTTGCCACTCGTCATAAATCTCAATGATAGAATTAGCTACAGTACCCATAAAGTATAGTAAATTATGTATATCGAGATCTTTTTGAATCTTTACTGTTAAAGTAACTTCAATGCAGAACTTAGAAATATGTGTATCGTATCCACGTACAGGTTATGGGTGTAATGATCGTACAAAATGTGACTATAATCTCCATTAAACGGATGGATTGTTGATTGATATGCATGATAGTTTAATTATTAAAGATGCTCCTTCATTTGGCAGCTACTATATCGCACAATACGCGTGCAATTGTAAATATTTGTAGGTACTGATTGTCTAAGACTAACTATTATTTAGATAGAAATAAATATGTACATCAAAAATTATTTTATATAATTCGATAAGGTAGTATTATTATAACATCTGTTCTTACAAAAGTAAACAGACCTAATTGAAACAGTTTCGGTAAAAAGAAATCGGTAAAAATTTACTTCGCTCTGACTCAATCAAGAATCGTTATACTAACGTTAAATTAAATTTAACTGTGATGAGAACATCTTTCTTTTCAGTCAGACTAATTGAACACAGATCTTTAAATTTTGAGGATTATCTTAATCTTCCTTGGCTTATTGGAATAAATTGTACATATTTTTTAATCAGGTGCTAAGAGCTAATTTACTACTAAACATGACTTATTTACAGTCTAATCAGACAATACGACAGTCTTTTTGCAAAGCAAAAATATGTAATAGTCCATAGCCTACCTATTATCTATTAAGAACTAAAGTGATTCTCTCAGAGTAGAGAATTAGGTGATATTATCTAGCTTTACAGCTTCGTTACTAAAACGTTTTTGTAACGCAATCGGTCTAAAAGACCATCGAAAATTACTTTTAAAATATTGCGTCCTTATTGTTTCCATTCCACGTTTTTGAATTTGTAATTTAGCTTTTTTATCTGCTTATAAATCGTCTTTAAATTAGGGGCTAACTCTCACTTACGAATTTCGATAATGTAGTTTTCGTTTTCATAGAGAAATGTATAACTGTAAACTGCTGTATGAAAACAATTTCTACTTTATCCGTATAATCGTAAATCTTGGTAAACCTGAAACTAGTAAAATTTCCAAATTAAAAATTAACTTTTTCTATCTAAACCCCTAACACCCATCAAACTAGTGGGTAAATTATCTTTCTAAAGTACATATCTATTTATAATAATGTCAAATTACTGACCTACCTACTTCTGTGTTTGTATAAAGTCTACCCAAAGGTTTAACTTAGTTTATAAAATAAAAAATACAATTAAAATGACCTGTAAAGTATTATTACTAGTTGATGTTAATGTTTTGTCGATAAGAAAATCAACTGAAAATGTACCTTTTAAGCCTTCATGTTTGTATCTGGGTTTATTTATTTCCTCCTGAGTATACAGGCACAGATTAATAATAAGTTACTACGTAAATACAGGGTGTAACCAAATACCATAGTAATAAAGGGTGGTTTTAACCATCAAACTGAACAACTTTCACTATGGAGACAACGTAGAATAAATGAAAAAAATCCGCTGTCACATACCTAGATTTGAGTCAAGTATACAATTTTGTATGATACAGCAGATTTATTTTTCTCAATGTTGGCTCTATAGTCGAAGTTAAGTTTGATGGTCTAAACAACCCCTTTAAATATTACTAGGGTGTTTTCTTACACCCTGTATTATTTCACTATAATTTATTATAACATGGAACATTTCGTTACCTATAATAAATACGTAGGAAACAATGTCCATTAAAAATGTATAGATGCATGTATAGACAAACGTGGCTATCAATTTATATTTTATATAGAAGACATAGAACTGTATTTTAATAACTAGGTATTATAATTTAAATTACCGACAATGTACCTACCTAACGGAAACAGGCCGAAACTAGAGCTATGGCGACGTTATATCTAACCATATATGACGAAAGAAAATTAAATCATTACTTAAAATATGATCCATTTTATTTAAATACAAACTCTTTCCTTTAAAAAGCAAACGTAAGTATTTATATATCAAATTTCTTAACATTCTGATAGTTTTTAAGGGGATGATCAGATCATCAAACTGAACAAACTTTCTCTATAGGACTAACATCAGATTTCTTCGCAATTTCAATATTTGTCCTGTAAGGAAAGTTGTTTAGTTTGATGGTCTTGTACGCACGGCGACAGATCAACCGGGTAGGTTGTTACCTTATGTCCATGTACATAGAGTTCAACTATGGGTAGGTTGATCTGTCGCCGTGTGTACTCTCCTTAAAAACCATCAGCATATTTAAGAAAGATCCTGTGATCCTAACACCCTGTGTGTTAGTATAAACAGCTGCATCATTTAAGAGGGGTGATTGTACCCATGATACTGAACAACTTTCCCTGAGAAAGCTATAGGAAATTCGTACATTTTTTTTGGATTTCCCATATTAAATCCAATCAGCTATTCGAACTTTTGAATGAAAAGTCTTTTTTTTTTCGAATTTCCTATAGTTTTCTAAGGGAAAGTTTTTCAGTATCATGGGTACCTACAATCACCCCTTAAAGTGAAGCAACTGTTTACCCTAACACCCTTACATAAACTGACGCCTTTTCTCCAGAGGTAATAGAGATACTACGTATCTCCACTTTGGGTGGTTCTGACGCACCCTTTCTCGCTTCCTTCAGATATCTTGCCATACATCTCGTCGATTCAGACTAATTTTAACCAAGAATTTTCTAATGAAAAAGAAATAATATTTAATCCATACCATTCAATTCAAATAAATCAACTCGTGGCACTACTTCTTCTTCTATGACTATACAACGTGTTAATGAATAAGCGCAAAACCTCATTACATGATTTACAATAAAATAATTAGATTGAAAGAATTATTTCATTATTTTTACAGTAAAAATTTATAGTTATTCACATTTTATGTTTTCAGGCAAAAATGATTTGTTATCATTTAACAATGAATGAAAGCGCTAGCGTGCTCGTGGATACATTTTAAGAATCTTGTTTTGGTACTTAGTAGGATGAATGTGCCCGTGCGGTGTTTTGAGATAGAGTTCAGTAAATTTTAAATTTTACAAACATTTTACTTAATATTTTGAAAAAATTACCTATCTTGAAAACATGATAATTCAATTCTGCACTCGATTCTAAACAAACTACTTTCTAGTTTTGCGTTAATCATTAACACGTTGTATAGCCTTACAAACTTAGGTAAATTTTTCTTAAAACTGCATCTGAGTCAGTTTTTACCATTTTCCAAAATTATTTCTGTAAATAAAATAGTCGTATAATTTATAGCACATCCAGCAGGCTACCAACTATAGATTTTCTGTCTGAAATGTTTATTTAACGAAACAATATGTTTCAGATCCTTTCCCTCGTACTTCATTAAAGATTTAAAAGCGTTTTGTATTCGTAAACTCTACACGTACAGTCAATTTAAAAAAATAGGCCACCTTTAAGGGGCTATAGGTTCAGACGAAAATTTTCTATGAGAAACGTGATTGCCCAGCCCTCCGAAAAGTGCGTGCGTGTGCCGTATTTTCGATTAAAAAGTACTTTTTATAGATTTTTTTTATGATTTCACTAGATAAACTAATGGTGAATATGTGAGTATAAATACCAACAATCTGAAACTATTTTAAGTTCTTCTAAAACGAGAAAAATGTTTAAAATACATTAAAATACTCTTTGTGACGATTTTCTATCGAGTGATAATTCTAATCGTGTATTAAATTTATGATTTCACTAGATAAACTATCCAAGAATACTGAGGTATGACTTTGGTTTCGGTAAATTGTATAAATCTAAGGAAAAATAAAAGATGCCTCCAAGGTATTTCGTCCTACTATTGCGCCTTAAATTTTATCACAGATAAACTATTTGCAATATATCAAGGAAACTTGTTGTGACAATGTTCTACAAATCATCACCTTGGACAATGTTGCCATTCATCATGGCGGCCCATCAGCCCAATCGGCATTGAACCTGCCTGCTGTGGCGAGGGTCGTGGGTTCGAATCCTGTAAGAGAAAAATAATAACGTATTTGTATGATGAATATGAATATTTGAACCACATACATGGATGTTTGTTACTATGTATACCTATATTAAAGAATTGAAAAAAAAATAGTTTTTGGTATTTTAAATGATTGTGTGACAATGTCTAAGATATTTTCTTATTATTTTTCATATCAACGTCCCACTGCAGGTCACAGTATTGACCTACCACGCGAGTCCAATGCGGATTGGTTGCCATTACACTTCCTTAATTATCAGGCTATAGATATTCGTCCCTTTGCAGGATAAAGGTCTCATGAATAAACATGAGAGGGAGAATTATTTACTTTTAGAAGTAAGTTATAGCATGTATCCTTATTAAACTGTAGTATTTTATGTATCCCACTACAGTGGGGCTAGCATGCACGCACGACAAATAACCCAATAAAAATACGGGTCGAAAGGAAATAATTTATAATAAGCAATTTTTTTGCTAGATCGTGTTTACAAATGATATTAAGATACTTATAAAAATTTTCGTATTTTTAGTTTTTAGTACTAAAATGTAAATTTGTTACTAATAGTGTCAGATTTATGTATTTTTTTTAGTTTTATTGTTTGTTTTAGGTTATGAGTTTACATACACTGTGTAAAGTTTGTACTAAAATTGAGTACCTATTTCTGAAAATAGACTTAGTTAAAAACAAAGGTCCCGTGGTGATTATTCTTTGTATTTAATTCTAATTATAAAAGAATAGAAATGTATTTAACAAATGGCATAAAAAAAAATTATTTACAATTTTTACTTTGTTTAATTATTTAAGAAAATTTTATTTGGATTTTCAATCTAAATGATAACTAGAATTATACTTAATCTAAAATATAAAAGAAAAAAACGGCTGTTGTAAATTATTTACTTTCGCCATACAAGGGCACCGTAACTTTACTGGGCTAAAAGCGACAAAACTAGAAAACCGTCATGCACTCTCGTTTTATTTTTTAAAATGTCTAAAGTCTCCTTGGTGGGTGTTTCTCCTCGGCGTTAGAACGCCGTCATTATCCTCACCAAATATTCTCGCTATGTTTATAGGAAAAGGTATACAATTTTATAACTCAGTTATAAAGCCCGCTGGACCCTTGTAATAGCGCTAAAAAAATTATACCTTTTCTTGTAAACAAGGCGAAAATATTTGGTGAGGATAATGACGGCGTTCAAACGCCGAGGAGAAACACCCTGGTGCTACGATTGACGCACTGGCAGAATTGAAAAAAGAATAACTTTGTTTTTCTTATTTCATAGCATCCCATAGTTTTTCCGGTTTTTTAAGCTCTTTTTTAATTCTTGTTGTTAATAATTCTTAATTGGTAAACCTTGAGTCTCTCTCTTCTCTTTGGTGTCTAATTATTAATTATTTTAAGGAAAATGTTAATCAAACAAACCAAACCCAGAAATCCTTAACCAAACCGTCTACAATATATCGTCGACTAAAGTGTCAGACCTCGTAACTCCATTAGATCAAATTTTACAGGAGGCACAAAAAACGTCACAACGAAAAATGGCAGCACAGAGTTATGTGGTTTTCTAGTTATCATTTTAAATTGTAACGGCTTTTTAAAAGGTTTTAAGAGTTGTACAATGGATGCATTCAGAAATTATTAATAACATTGTATAAAATGTAATTTGAAAAATAAAATATAGTTACGAGGTTTGACACTCTAGCCAACGATATAGTAATCATTCAGCCATCAAAATTATTCAATCGTTTATCTTATAAAAACATGATAATTAATATAAACTATATGCGCTTATTAAAGACCACTCCAAGAACCGTATGGATTTTCCCGGATTAATTTAAGATTTGTATGGAAAACTTCGCAACTATAACTTTGAAACCATATATTATTTTATAACTTATCCAAGATTATTTCAATGAAAATGTAACAAATATAAAGCACAAATATCCAAAATATAATATGTTGTGCGCATCCGCTGACATAGGTACAACACTACACCTACCTATGAAAATGTTTTACAGAATCGTACCTAAATAACAAACCCCAAATTAGTGGATTTCTAATACGTACGTACCTAGCAATTATTTTCTTGTCTAGTTAGCTTTCCGAACAGGTCGGTTCATTAGTTGGAAACTGTACTGTACCTACGTACCGTCGGATACAAAACTCGACTCCCCCGCATAACCTTTAACCTTTCCTCAGAAAAATGAGCACTGAAACTACGCCCACATTCGTTTATTCCTCTTCAATTTGTTAGATAGATAGGTAAATCCTGTAGGTTAAGTATATTATTTTGGAGTAAAACTAAACTAAAATTTGTCAAGTTCACCTCTTTCTAGAACGATTTAAATCTTTCTATGAGACCTTTTGCTCTATACAGGATTACGAGGTCTAAGAAAACACCCTAGTACCTAATATTTAAGGGCGCGGTTCAAACCATCAAACCGAATAACTTTTATTAAAGAGCCAACATCGAGAAATAATATAGTGCTGTCATGTCCAGGCGCGGTCGCAGCCTGAAATTTGGAGGGGGGGGGGGGGGGGGGGGGGGTCCACTAATTATAAAATATGATGAGTAAATTAAACTTTATTGCATACATTATGATGATTTTGAGGGGGACTTAGTTGTGACCAGAATTCTGACAGTTTAAAAATTTTACTAAAACTCGAGTGAGCTCAAATATTTACGGAGAAATACGACTCTTATGTGACAAGATTTGCCGGTTTGTATTAAAAATACATAAACAGGAAGGAATTAGCGAAGCGAGCTTGAAATATACCGTTAAAATGTATCCATGAGCACGTTAGCGCTTTCATTCATTGCTGAAATGATAAAAAATCATTTTTGTGTGAAAACTTAAAATGCGAATAACTTTAAATTTTACGCATCAAAATAATGAAATTATTGTTTCAATCTAATTATTTTGTCATAAATCATCATTATCACTGCAGGGCATGAGCCTCCTCCCCATTTGGCCATCCTTCTCGATCCTGTGCCAGTCGCATACAGGTCTTACGGATACTTTTCCAGATTTCGTTAACCCACCTGGCTGCCGGACGAAAAAAAAAAGAAATGCGCTGCAATTTAGTACGGAACAGCAATATCAAGCTTTTCGAGGTTTGTATCTGGAGAAAATTGTTCAGTGTTGTACGGGCAACGAACGTACATTAAATGTAGGTATGTATTACATACATTTACCTATACATGGTCCTTCTTTATTCGGTTTGCAGTTTTGTATGGGACAGCTGATTTGTTTTTCGCATTTTTTATGTTGGCCCATAGAGAAAGTTGTTTAGTTTGATGGTCGGATCATCCTCTTAAAAAAGTACCAGCATATTAAGAAGGACCCTATATATTTTATAACATGTTTATACCTTTTGATTTAGCGTGATGTGCTGTCGCTCTCTAGAGCCTCGCAGCTTAGTTAACAATGTAAGGTATATCTATATACTAAAATTGTTTAACTAAGCACAAACCTCGAGCCTAAATAAAATTGCTAAAAATAACCAGTTGCTACCGAAACCGTACCGGTGCAGCTCGCCAACATCGAACATCTTTAAATCAACATTATACAGCATTATACATATACAGGGTCCTTCGCTGACACTTTTTTATGAGTATGATCAACTGAAAAACTTTCTCTATGGCACCAACATCGAAATCGCAAAAAAAAATCGATTGTCTCATACATTTGGCTCGAGGTTTGCAGTTGTGTATCGAACAGCTTATTTATGTTGGTGCCATAGAGAAAGTTGTTCAGTTTGACGGTCTAATCATCCCCTTAAAATAGTGTCAGCAAATTAAGAAGGACCCTATGTTTATAACATTTTACATCTTAATTAAATTACAATGTTTTTACTTTAAATTACAGTATTATACAAATTTAAGTTAACGTAAAACATCATTATTTTCCGCCATCCTAAAAGAAGAGAGCACTCGTGATACCGGTTAACGTGTCGCGGTCACGAGTTAACATTAACATTCTGTATAAACCAGGGAAGCCTTCCCTGGCTCTTTCAAGTATGACGTTCTGATCATCCCCTTAAAGAACCATTAGCATAATTATTAAACCCTATTAGAACCAACCTATGCAGTGATTGCTCTTTCATTTAAAAAGAAATAAAACGAACTCAAGCTTCCCCGGGCTCAGGTATTCCTAGAATCTAAATCGGTACTTATCAGAAATAGGTGCATCAAGGGAATGTAGGTAGGTATAGCTGTCGTCCGGGATCTAGGACACGGCACGAAGGCACAATGATGACCCGGTCACCAGTTCAAACACCGCCTCTATACGTAGAGGCAAGCAGCTAGGTGCAGCTGTAGAACATGACCAAGATTTTATGTAAGTACCCAGGCTAGGTAAGTAATGCAATGTATAATATCTGATAGGTAGGCAACTGTCTTCAGACAATCTGCATGAATAGATATTTAGAGAAGTTTATTCCGAATGCGTAAATGCGCGCTGCATACAAACGAAGTCTGGTGATATTTTCAATACTAACCAATAAAAGTCAATGCAATTTTTCAGAAACTTATTTATATGCTTGTATGAAGTCAGATTTTCGTTAAAATATACTGTTTTAATGCTAGGATTAGTTAATGATTTGTATGGAAATCTTTGAGGCACTGTAACTTTAAAACTATACATTGTAACGAAAATCGGACTTCATATAAGCATAGAGTTTAGTTTCTTGATTTTTTCAGAAAAATCTCATTGATTTTAATTAGTTAGTATTAAAAATATCACCAGACTTCGTTTGTATGGAGCATGCACCGAATTATATTCCCTTTAGGGAGCAAATAAACAACGTGTTAATGAATAAGCGCAAAACCTCATACACCCCAACTGATTTATAACAAAATAATTAGATTGAAACAATAATTTCATTATTTTGATAGTTAACATAAAAAGTTATTCATATTTTAAGTTTTGAGGCAAAAATGATTTGTTATCATTTCAGCAATCAATGAAAGAGCTAACATGCTTACGGATACATTTTAAGAATCTTGTTTTGGTAGTAAGTAGGGTGGAGTGCCCGAGCGGTGAGTAGAGATCGAGTTCATTTTAAATTTTACAAATTGTTGAAACCATGATAATTCGATTCTGCTCTCGATTCTAAACAAACTACGTTAATTCATTAACACGCTGAATAATGTAGGTACCTAACTAGCTTTCTTTATACCTTTTATGGCACAGAAAATACTTAACTACCTAAATAAGATCATAATTAGCAATAAGAGAAAACTAATCACATAATTCAAGAAGGAAACGAAACTTAAATTATCAAATATAATTTATTATAAAACAAATAAAAAGTGGAAACCTAAAATAATTAGGTACTTACCTAACTACCTGAATATACGCTGAAGAAGAAATTCCGATGAGTTTGTGAAGTCTACCAATCCGCATTGGGCACGCGTGGTGGACTAACGCCCATACACCCTCTCTGAGAGGTAGGCCGTGCCCTGCAGTGGGCCGTATATAGGCTGAGATGATGACGACCTAAATACCTAATTACTTTAGGTTTCCACTTTTTATTTTCCTTACACTGTGACGCCATTTTGTATGTTGTTGTGTAAAGTTTGCGAAAAATTATGACCAGGAGTCACGCTTTATTGTCGCGCGGCAAGCTTATGTGTTGGTTTTGTATAGCTTGATATTGTGTCGCCGTGTGTACCTTTTACTAGTGTACCTATTGGATACATATACATACATACCTACCTACTTACCTGCCAACGACGAGAACGACGTAGATTGTGAGAAAAAAGGGGGTTGAAAGGCAATACAATTTAATTCGTTTTTTTAATGGTTCGACTGGTAGAACTACGGGCAAAAAGAATTGTCTTTGATACTACTAGTAGAAATATTCGGTTGGACCACGGGAAACAAACGGAAATTAATCATAGGTAGTATACTCATAGTAATAAGACAGTGTATCATCATCATCATTCATCGTATCAGCTTTTAGCTTAAGTATCAGCTAGCTAACGTTTGCTCAGTGTCTTTCAAATGTTGTAATTATTGTAAAATGTCAATGTAACTACCTACCTACCATAGATACCGTTAGAAGTCCTAAAATATCAGCCGATAGACGTCCACATAGGCCTCCCACAAAGGTTGCCACAACGACGTCGGTACACCTTCTGGAGGGGTGGGGGGAAACCTACGCTGTGCTTTCCGGACAGCGGTCGGCACAATAGCGACGGGCTGACACTGGACCGAGTTTCGGTACCTACTAGTGAAGCGTGGATTTCTGAGGTTTCAGAATATCTCTGACTAACCCCTTATGTTATTAATTTGTCTTCTAGTAAAAAAGCTAGGCTATTTAGGTACTGCGAAGTGAGTAAGGAACTCGGTCTTGACTGTAACAAGACAGGACCACACCCTGGACACTTCATAATACAAGAAGAGGTAAACACCAACGAAACTCAGTAAGTGCGAGTGAGAGAGAACTATTGCCTTCACGAAGGTGACGTAAAAATTTGTGGAGGACAGGGAGTATTTGTATTTACTTTATGTAGTACAATACTGTTTCTTAAACTGTGACTGGATTTACGACGACTTAAGAAATTATTACCTGAAAATAATTTAAGAAAGACTTAAAAAGGACTTGTATCCAGAGCCACCTAAATGTTTGATTTAAAAAAAAATACAAACGTCATCTGCGTCATTCATCGTAGTGTTGCCACCTTAGCCCTTTTGCGGCTAGATGTAGCACTTTTACACGAAACTCTACTCGCTTTTATTGCATTAGACAAGGGTCAATCTAGCCCTTTTTGATAGCAGGCAGATTAACACGAAAATTACAGCAAAAAGGAACCACCGACCAAATATTTATGTAAATTTTTTTTAATTTACAAACATTTTGACTTTACAACCGGGTTGACAATATACTTAAAGCCAAGTCTCCTGGGCTAGTATTTGTTAAAAACAAAACTTAGCTTTTCTTTTTGTCGATCACCATCTTGTTTTAAAACTAAAATTTTGTTTCATGTTTTTTGTGTAATGTTTGCTAAAAAACATTATAAAAACATAAAATGTCTTCAATACTGTACACACGGCGACACATCAAGCTGAACAACGTATAACGTCGCGTGGCCAACTTTTTGCGTAGCTTGATGTGTCACCGTGTGGACCTAGTCCTACCTATTCCTGAAACGGATTTTCGAATTAAAGATGGATTTACAGCAAAAAATTTACTTCAAGTTTTCTTTGGCCTTTCTATTTTAGCCCTGTTTGGACCCGGCTAAAAGCTAGTTTTTATAATTTTTAAAATTTAGCTTGATACATTATGTGACATCTGTCACATCTCATACACGTTGTCGCTCTTATTTCTTAAGCATCGCTCCGTCCGTCTCCTCTCGTGCGAAGCAGGCCGAAATACACTAGTTAACGTTTTTGTAAACATAAATAATAGTGCCCGAATCATCATAGAATGCTGCATAACCTAGCGCGCGAGCGCGTGAAAACCATGCGCGAACGCGTGAAAGCGTGAATGTGGAGTCGATACGCATATTTCTCGCGGGTTCGCGCCTTGTTAACCACTTTTTGTCGGTCTGCGTACACAAAACAGAGTGAACACTGCGAATGTGGAGCCAAGAAAAGTTCACGCGCGATTCACGCCGCGAATCAAGCGCGAATCGTATGATCCCTTCCGGATGTAGAGCACCCATTAAACCTTTCGAACTAGCCCCTATTCAAAAAGTCTATTGGCAACACTGATCTGCCGTTTGCGTTGCGGGAGTTTTGCTTGGCGCCATTGCTCTTGTTGTGTTTCGTGTTATTTGAAATTCGTAAAAAGTTGGTTTTAGTGATATTTGTGACATAATTTCGTGCGGATTGTGTACCAAACAGTTGCGTAAAGCGACCGACGTAACAGGAATCTCAAATAAATACGATAACAGAACATAAGTTTTGGTTCAAGTTAAGTCGTACATGGTCATTTTGGCGGCAACGCGCGAGCTTACAAATCGACCATAGATTCATCGTCATCTATCATCCCATCATCCAAATAAAGAATATATAGAAAAAAATAACGAATGGCTCAAAAGGACTAGTATCCAGAGCCGTTAAAGACATTATAAAAAAAAAAAAAAAAAAGTTTGCGTTGCGTTCGCTTGTGTTTGGAAAATTGGAAAATAGTTTTCTTTTCAAAGAAACTATTTTGAAGTCCTAAAATGTATTTAATTTAAAAAATTCGGTTGCACAATCAAAAGTGTTCACGAAAGCATCGAATACTGATTATCGGTCAAATAGAAATCTACCGCTACTAGACTCCCGTTACACCACGTCAGTTCTTTTATGAATAAAATTTGATATTTAGCAAGATGCGGCGTGGTAAAGGGTATCAGGATTTGGACGATAGTGCCGTGGGCCCTCGGGCGCCGGCACCGCCTATGCCTCCGCCTCAGGAAATTGAAATGGCATCGGTATCTGTGGTCCCCGATGGTATGTAGATTTCTAGCTTTTTATTCGAATTCCAAGTCTTGTAACTTACTTTGTGTTATTTTTAGGGTTCCGTACCCAAAGGGTGAAAACGGGACCCTATTACTAAGCCTACGTTGTCCGTCTGTCTGTCCTAAATATTTTGGGCTGTAACTTTTGAACTGTAATAGCTAGACCGCTGAAATTTTCACAGAATGTACGTTATTATCGCGCATTTGCTAACAAATAATAAAAATATCAAAAAGTTAAAAATTAAGGAGTTCCTCATACAAGAAACTAGTTTTATCAATGTTTTTTCTTTTCGCTCTAGCGTCAGTCATACATACAAGCGTCAAACTAGGTGAGATTATAGAGCAAACTCTACAGTACCACATTACAGCACCACAAATAATAAAAACCAGCCAATTGTGAGTCAGTCTCCTGCTAAAGGACCCGCAGTAAAAAAAATGTTTTTAATATGTTGTGTTGTCTTGTGGTACGGAACCCTCAGTGCGCGAGTAGCCCGATTTGCACTTGACCAGTTTTTATTTCCTGATCAACATCTGCTCATGATTATGCCAACAACGATTGAATTATAACTTTGATTTGCTTTGATGGAGACATTATCCCATAGCATATTCTAATTTGCTAGAAGAAGTAGCGAAATTCTATAAAACTTCATGGAAGTGCCGCACAATACACCACTTGGAATTTAAGCATGTAGGTTTCCTCTCAATATAGGTAGGTACTATATGACTAAAAGTAGATTTGTGATCGGTAAGTGGCGTTAGTAGAGTGTGCCCCCCAGTGGGGAAAGCACCACTGTTTTTCGACATGACACTACACCAGAATGCACCGTAAAAGTTGTTCATGTATTGTCCACAAAGTCAGCCTCCTCACATACTTTGGTTTACACAAATTAAAGCCAGTAGAAAAATTATAGTTATTGCACATAGGCTTCGTAGTGGACAAATTCCACTAAATAAATTTGGCTTCCTTATGAAATAGACTAGTTCACCATTCACATGTGTGGAGTAGTCTAGGACGTTCATCACCTGTTAGTGGAGTGTGTCTGGTACGAGCAAGCTCGAATGACACTGATGAGGGAGCTTGGAGTGAATAGACTTGGTCTGGGCGTATTTCACGAGATCATAGCATCACCAAGTTCTGATGCTGCTAGAAAAATGTTCACCTTTGCAAACTCATCAGTGAATCATTAAGTAATTAGAATAACTAAGTTAGAGTAGGTAAAATATAGATATAACATACGATGGGACTGACATGTACATAATATAATTGTACAAAGGTCCTTTAATAAAAATTTAGAAAAAATTGTTCAGTTTGATTGGTAGATTCAAAGTTTAAAAAGATGCCAATGATATCAATTAGAGGAAGAAAGAGACAGCTATACTTCAAACACACCTTCGCAGATTAGGAAAGCGGTTTGTCCGTGTCTATTTGGTAATTAAGATAAATATTTCCATGCTAACAATAAAGTTTTAAATTACAAATATTGTTTATTCTAGACACATTCACAGTAACGCAGGCGGTGAATGCCCTCGGCTTCGGATGGTTCCAGGTGAAGCTCTCCCTGTGCACCGGGCTCTGCTGGATGGCCGACTCCATGGAGATGACTATACTTAGCATTCTGTCACCGGCATTGCATTGCGAATGGAATATTAGCAAGTAAGATTTACTTGCTTGTTTGGCCCATCTTGGAGGCAATGTAAAGAAACATAAGCGTAGCATTATGTTCACCACTAAATTCCCCGATTGAGTTGGCAGTCAGATGTAATTTAAATAGGTATGCATTGATGACTCTCAATCATTAACCCGGCCCGGGTTCAAATCTGCATGAACAACATGCTGTTATACCAAATGCGTTTTTCAAAGGGTGCGTCCACATCTGGCGAATGCGCAGCTCCCGAGCGGATCCCGAACTGCACACGTGCCGTTATTGCAATTGTTTGGTTCGCCTCTTTAGCGCAACTCATGATAGGCTCGTAAAGTGAGCGCGCGCGGCGCGCGAGCAGCTCGTGACCGGCTCGCGTGCTTAGTTCTGTTTGCTTTCATACTGTGAGCCTTAGTTGTAAGGGAAGTCGGTGCAGCGCGCGGGCCTTGTCTGCGTGGCTCTTGCGCCCTCGTGATGCGCGAGCAGCGCAGCAGCGATGCACGAGCATAAAATGCCCGCGGGCGGCTTGACCTACATATACATTGTACCACATTAGAAAATGTGGGTTTCAGTTTCCTATATTCAAGATTTTGGCACAGTATTAATACTAGTCCTTCCTTAGTTTATGGTCCCATAGCATGTTTATTAATCTTGTATTAAACTTTACTTTTAACAATACTTTTTTCAGATATCAACAAGCACTGACAACAACAATAGTATTTTTGGGAATGATGTTGAGCTCCACATTTTGGGGAAATATCAGTGATCGCTATGGAAGAAAAACGGTAAGAATCATTTCAAACGGAACCGCTTCCCCTGGATTGACAACTGCCCAATGGCCCAGACCTGATAGGGTGACGGCACTGAGGCTTCGCTCCGGTCACATTCCATCCGAAAAGTTCACATACCTGATGGGGATTACCGCATCTCCCAATTGTGCAAACTGTGGTGTAATTGAGGACATGTGTGCGGGGCGAGGCCCTCAGGACGGCTTGCCCTCTCTTAATATCGAGCGTTGTAACTGTGCCTTGGCTACATCTACCTCTGCTGCAGCCAAAGCTCTTTACTGCATTTACAGGAAAACTTTAAATTTATAGTTTACAATATTTTTCTATTTTTTCACCCTATAGTTACTAGCTTTTTATAGAATGTCTGTAAACTTACTCAATAAGATACCCACAGAGCGACATGGCCAAACTCTTTAATTTAGAAATAAAAATAAAAAATCTTTTCGTAAAAATGTTTAACAAGATACCAAAAAGACATGGTGATTATGAATGGCCTTATGAATTCAAATATCAGATAAATATTTAATTCAAAGTTGTTCTATTCTATGACGTATTTGCTGTGCCGTGTGGTTCCGGCTTAAAATGGACCACCCCTATTTTTCCCGTAGGTGTCGTACGCGGCGACTAAGAGATTAAAGGTCTTATGCAGTGTTTATGTGGGCGAAAGGCTAGCCACCTCTCACCACTTGACACGTCATTCCATCCTGAAACTTACATTGCTAAATATGAGCATTGCTACAACTACATTCTTAAACAGAATCTTGGTAGTAGTAGCAATTGTTCTGATTACCCCGACAGAGATTACGGTCGTGAGTTTATATAGGGTCCTTCTTAATATGCTGATACTTTTTAAGGGGATGATCAGACCATCAAACTGAACAACTTTCTCTATGGCACCAACATCGAAATCGCAAAAAAAATATCAGCTGTTCTCTACAAAAATGGAAACCTATTTGAGCCAAATGTATGGGACAGCAGATTTTTATTTTCACCATTTCGATGATGGTCCCATAGAGAAAGTTGTTCCGTTAGATGGTCTGATCATCCCCTTAAAAATTTTTAGCATATTAATGTTCTATTCTATTCAACATTTAATTGCATTTTGTTTGATTGACAGGCTCTGAGCATGTGTGGAGTGCTACTGTTTTACTATGGTCTGTTAAGTGCCATAGCTCCTAATTTCCTTTGGCTACTGTTTTTGAGGAGTCTCGTTGGATTTGCTATAGGATGTGTCCCGCAATCGTAAGTATGGATTATTTTTTCTCAGATCCCATGTCAGAAAAATGTGACGAAAGAATGTCATAATCGTTTTACAGGCCAATGTAGTAGCATTGTTATTTTCCAGGGTCACATTATATGCAGAGTTTTTACCAACAAAACAAAGAGCAAAGTGTGTTGTTCTGCTTGATGTAAGTTATAGTTTTACATTCGTTTTCTATCTTCTACTTAGATTGGTTCCTTGGTTTTCAAAGTCGGGTCGACGATGAGCTGTGTGAAAGTGCCTATATGGACAGAGGTAATAGCTAGAATAAGTCATGTTACCGTAAGAATTGAATTGGCATAGTGTCAATCTCAAGCATACCAAAAGTTCACCTTAATTAGTAGAGACAAGGAGCTATCAAATCGGCACTCTGCGACTCATATTTTTTTCACACACTCAATCATGCGAGCCCGGATTTGAACGACATGACATGTACCAATGAGTTTTTTCTAACTTATGTATGTAATACAAACCGATAACAAATACTGAAGGAAAGCATTTTAAGAAACCTGCCTGAATCCTGCATATGCTAAAGAACAAATTCTGATGTATATTATTATGTGAAGTCTAATTATCTACATTGGGCACGCGTGGTGAAGTAACGCCCATACACCCTCCCTGTGCTCAGGCCTGTGCCCTGCAGTACGTCTTTCTGGCACAGAATTAGGTTAATTCTGACAATTGATTGGCTGATTTTACATAGGTCCGCATTGGTGGATGGATACCAATCAATCAATCAATCATTTATTTATTTCAAGTAACATAGACTCATAATCCGTATACCAGGCCTCATAGATCTATAATGATCAAGTTTTAGTTTTATTGAAATAAATTAGCTTGTGCCTAGTAGTTGTTGAATGTGGGGTGACTCGATTTGTTGTTTATGATTTAGATTATTATTTGTCACTTTTATTCGTACTCTTCAAATGATTACTGTTCTATATGAATGTTGCAGTGTTTCTGGGCACTAGGCGCTTGTTTGGAGGTGGCCCTTGCGCTGGTAGTGATGCCGACGCTCGGAGTGCATTGGCTGCTCGCGCTCTCTACCATTCCACTGCTTCTGTTCGCACTTATATGCCCTGTAAGTTTATTTTGATTTGTATACGATACGACAACACTCTTTCACCTTCATTAGAAAGCTGTTGCTCTGCAGTACCTTGTATAGGCTTATCTAAGTGCCCTGCCAAACGATGCGTTGCGGCACCGCAGCGGTGTTCTACAATACAAAAATCCAGGGTTCGAAATTATCAAGATAATTTTTTTTTTAAAATATCAGTTAATTATCGGACAGTTATCAGGTAATTTTCAGATAATTATCCAAGTAGTGAATTTTCTAACTAAAAACTCTAAAATAGCTGTTTTTTATTTCATGCACTAATTTAAAGACCAAACAGCACCTATTCTTTCATCATATCCGTTTTGTATCACAATGAATAACAATCAATGGAGAAAAACAATAGAAAATAATGAGAATTTTTTTTTTATACTCAATTCATTTATTTATCCAAAAGACATAACAAAAAGGTTTCTTTACATTAAATCTGCCAAACTGCATAACAGTGCGTTGGCAGATGTAAGCTCAAATTTTTTTTTACAATTTGTGTTTGAGACCTTCTTTTTCTCTAAAATTTTTGTTTTTCCAATAAATCTTATAATCATCAACGTATATTTATCAAGATAATTATCATGACAAATATCCTTTCGAACCCTGCCAAAATCAGTGGTATGCCACATAGTGTACTGCACGCATACCGGACCTACCACCCGCGAGACGAAGATGTAACGCCGGAGTGTCAGCAGATAACATAATGAGACCACCCGCACCACCCGTAACCGTGAAGGATCCTCTGCGGCGAAATCATAGCGGTGCGGTGCGTGTGGCTTGGCTATGAGATAGCACTGTTCAAGAGATTCTTTCTGGAAAAGTTTGGATTGGACTTGGACAGAAAAATGTGAAAGTTACATTTTCCTCATGGACAAAAAACACCATAGCTTCGTATAAATTGACCTGCATGTCTAGTCTGGAGTAAAGTAAAAATGTAAGTGTGTTCTGGGTTTTTTAATGAAAATTTTGTCGGTTTCGGGCCCTAGCCACTTGTCGAGTCGATGGCATGGGTCAAGATGATGAAAAGATTTGCAAACCAGCATTAGATAGCAGATATCTTAGGGTGCACCAGACGTACCGTAGATGTACGTCATTCGGGTAGGTTCCCTTCGGTTTCGATTTAGGTTTAGTTGTGCGTTAATATTTGTTTGCAACGTCGTATCTCGTAGCCGTTTCAAAGCCGTAGCGACTGATGATTTCACGCAATGTCATGCACAAATATGGCGCATTTTCTCCTTTTATTTGCAATTAACCATGTAAGTATTGTTTTATTTGTGTTTTTAACAAATCCCTTTTCTGATTTCAGTGGTTACCTGAATCCGCGAGATTCCATGTAGCAAGCGGTCAACCAGATAAAGCCTTGGCTACACTCGAACAGGTATGTTAACATTTTGGTGGACAGTGAACGGGAATAGCAGTTATAACAATAGAATCTTCATGTTCTATTTCCACGAATGTGTCCGACACTAAAGTTAAACGTGTTTGGGTGCAACTATTGCAATAATTTGCATTGTACTATCCTGTACAAGATTTTTACCTACAGTGCAGCTCTTTCTTCTTTCTAAAAAAGCGTGTTTTTGGTCCCATCCGGCAGAAAGCATGAAATTGGGCCTACATGTAACATTTACAGATGTGCTTCAATCTTGTAGTAGAAACACATCGAGAAATGATTGTTGTTTTATATCGATATGTTCAACATTAAATATCTACATTAGTCTGTGGATGTACGAGTATGCTGATGGGACTTATAGTTTTTAAAATATGCTCACATTCATTGGTACAGGAGGTTTTTTAGCTTAAGAATTTATATTGTAATAGTTATTAAGTCGTGTTATGTTGTAGAGTTTCTGGCCGCATCTTCTCTACAGCGACAACACGTTCCGACGCGGTGGTAGCTTTAAAAAAGATTTGACGTTTGATAAGTGTGCTGCAAGCTCCTATATTGAATAAATTATATTGACTTTGACTTTGACTACGTAGCTTAGCCTTCCTTCATTGTACTACAGTGAGAGGGTATCGTTTGTGACATATAAACAAACATTACAGATAGCGCAAGACAACGGTCGTCCGATGTTGTTGGGCCGGCTCGTGTGCGACGACTCCGTGGGCATCGGTCAGCGGGGCCGGCTGAAGCATCTACTAATACCACATCTGAGGAACACCAGCCTGCTGCTGTGGTTTATTTGGTATGTTCCCTGAAATCTGTTACCCCAAACTTTGTTATTATAACATGCATTACTCGAAATAGGCGCCTAAGTCGTCGAGTTGCGGAAAATGAGCTACGTTTCTTACAGGAACTGAAACCACTTGGACTACATAAACAACTCGGACAACTTGAAAAACTGAGTTGACTTGGTCAAGTTGTCCAAACTCATGTTATATATGTTGAGTACAACATAAACAACTCAGAGACTACTGTCTCTGAACAAGAAAAGAAAAGCTATATGAATGTGAATGAGGCTATGGAAATTACGGACGCGTACGACGATTCCGATTGATGCGCGGGATTTGCCGGTAGAAAAATTCATATAATGTGCAGCCGGCCCTTTTTTTTGTAACATTTACATGTATAAAATGTATCGCACAGGATGTCCTGCGCGTTCTGCTACTACGGCCTCGTGCTCATGACGACAGAGTTGTTCGAGACCGAGCCCGACGGTTCCGGCGACTCGTGCGCCGCTGACTGTCGACCGCTGCAGACCACAGACTACATGGACCTTCTGTGGACCACACTTGCTGAATTCCCAGGTATTTATGTCAATATAGTGAATCGCACAGGATGTTCTATATAGGTGGGCTTGTTGTTCCATAAAAATCTTCAAATACTTACGAGATTCAAATGTATGGAACAGCAGTTTTTTTTCGCTGGTAGAGTCAAAAATTACGTCAGAAATCTATCCATGTGATATTATTTTGAACAAAACATTTTGAGTTTGAGTTTGCTATTTCAATGTTAATTACGTAATAAAATTTGTTTAGTCTGATGGTCTGTAGCAGTCCCTTAAGTATGTAACGCACTGTACCTATACAACGTGTTAATGAATAAGCGCAAAACCTCATACACCCCAACTGATTTATAACAAAATAATTAGATTGAAACAATAATTTCATTATTTTGATAGTTACAATTTAAAGTTATTTGCATTTTAAGTTTTCAGGCAAAAATTATTTGTTATCATTTCAGCAATGAATGAAAGCACTAGCGTGCTCGTGGATACATTTTAAGAGTCTTTTTTTGGTAGTAAGTAGGGTGAGTGTGCCTGTGCGGTGGGTTGAGATCGAGTTCAGTAAATTTTACAAAACAAATATTTATTATTTTGAAAAAAAATTACCTATGTTGAAAACATGATAATTCGATTCTGCTCCCGATTCTAAACAAACTACTTTCTAGTTTTGCGTTAATTAATTAACACGTTGTATATGATTTTAAAACAATTGTTTCATATTTTCAGGGATCTTCGCAACGATTTTCATTATTGAGAAGTTTGGACGAAAAAAAACGATGGCCTCACAGTTCGTAATTTTTGCGATCTGCGTTTGTGTTCTTATTTACAATGGAAAGTAAGTACTTCATTCTCTCTTATCTGCATTATGTCTTATTACAACAACAACAACAAAACCCGAACGGTTTGAAACTGTTTTTTGTGTTCCGTGCAATATTGGCAAAACGGAACACTTATGGAATCACCTCATTGTCTGTCCGTCCGTCTGTCACAGCCATTTTTCGCAGAGACCTTGAGATACAGGTAGCTGAAACTTGGTACAGTTA
Source organism: Agonopterix alstromeriana (assembly GCA_963924505.1). NCBI lineage: Eukaryota > Metazoa > Arthropoda > Insecta > Lepidoptera > Depressariidae > Agonopterix > Agonopterix alstromeriana. Next base: position 8,859,712 of record OZ004670.1, read on the forward strand.
TAGCGATTAATGATCCAATGACAAATGAAGTCTAAAAAGCATAATGTTTATACTGTGTGACAGTTTGGGGCGGGATAAAAATACGAGTCAAAATTTTTTTCAATTTTTCTTTGAAACTTTGTTGAACACATTTTTCGAAGAACTGCTGACCCCACCGATTTTTTTAAAACTAGAGCCAAATCAAATCTCAAAAAAAAATCTTGAGCATTATAAATCAGATATCGGGAAAATTATCAGGTTTCAAAAAAATTTAATGGTTTTACCACAAAACTATTACTAGTGTAAACTAATCTTCAGTTACTATGAGGCTACATTACATACCATGTAAAACAACTGGTAGTACGGAATACTAATTTCCCGAGTCCTGACTCGCACTTGGCCGGTTTTTTAATACTGTGGCGTGTAATGTAACATCCATCCGTGAAATGTGTCCATTATAAGTGGCGAAGGGCTGACTCTCCGTCACACTGGACAGAGTTTCAGTTCTACTAGTGAAGCGTGGATGTTTGAGATTTCTAACTACTAGGGGAACTAGTCGTGGGCATATGCTTATGCATTTTATAATGCTTCAAATTCAATCTTGATGTCCATTTTGATCGTAAATTCCAATTATTTTCAGTCGTACATTCCTAACATGCGTACTGTTTCTGGCGCGAGGCATTATCGCTGGACTCTTCCAAGCTGCATACGTGTACACACCTGAGGTAAGAGCATTATGCAATAATAATCAGCCTATTATAGTTCCCACCTCAGGGCACATGGCTCCTTCCGTATCGTAAGGATTTGGCTACCCTCAGGGAGGATGTATGGGCCCATCCTGTATACCATACCATGAGTTTTCACTGTATTTTACTACTGTAGGTACTTCACCAATTTCGTATGGCAGAAATTAGTTCTTAACGTAAACACTAGGAGCGCTGGACGAAATTCAATACAAAATTGGTGACGTAACTACAGTCTACAGTAGTCAGGTACAGTGAAATCTCATGGTAAGCCTACAGATTTGTAGACTTCACATACGTACCAGAATTTCTTCTTCAGCGTACGCAGGTTTCCTCACGATGTTTTCCTTCACCGTTTGAGAGCAGCAATATTACGGATATAAGTTAGAAAAACTCATTGGTATGCCGTCCGTGCGGATTCGAACCGGGACCCTCGTGATGGACTCCACAACGCATCACCGTCTCTCTTAGGACAACCATCATGCAACCTGTCTACTTATCCTAGCACTGAAATACAAGAGACAAATGTGTTTCTATAAGCAAAACACAATGGTGGCACACCCTAGACACTTCGTACAAATGGGCTCGCACTGACAAGACAAGGTAGCAAGTGGACTACACCATTGACTGTACACTACTTGACGGGATGAGATTAAAATTGATAAAGAAATCACTTTTTAGCTATAAAACCGCCTCATTTTGTATGGTTTATTGTTATTCTGAATACAGAGTGTAACAAAACAACCTTGTAATACTTAAGGAGGTGCTTCAGACCATCAAACTGAAAACTTTCACTATTGAGCCAACTTCGGACAGCTGATTTATTTTTCGCGATTTCGTAGTTGGCTCCATGGTGAAAGTTGTTCATTTTGATGGGCTGAAGCACCCCCTTAAAGGTACACTTCCGATGCCAGCGGCCAATGCGACTAACGCGCGCGGCTCGCGCCCGACGGCCGATGCGACAATACTAGTTACTATGAAATCGTATGGCGCCGCTTCCGTTGCCAGCGACTGACGCGTGCGTCAGACGCGCGCGGGCGTTGCTATAGACATATGGCATATGACAGAACCATGCGTCAGACGCACGCGTCAGTCGCATCGGTCGCTTTTTTAGCACCAGGTTGTTTTGTTACACCATGTATTTTATGTTGTGTAATTTATTTGTAACAACAGGCTTTGCGATGAAGGAAACATAAAGAAATGCATGTTTTTATTTAAAAGCGTGCATCTGTATCCACTGTCCCTTACCGGCCACACTGGACATTTATAATATTATTTATTCACATACTAAACGATTCAATACTGCAGGTGTACCCGACGGCGTTAAGGTCTACCGCAGTAGGTGCGTGCAGCGGAGTTGCGAGACTTGGCGCTATGATTACACCCTATGTCGCTCAAGTAAGTAATAACAATTCTATTGTTGATTTATAAAATAAAACCGGAGCGCTGTCGTGCATATAAAAATCTATGGTATGCCACACGGACTTGCAACGTGCAAGACGAGGCGGGGAGGGGTGTAAGCGGTGCGGCGCCGCAGCGACACCGTTCCGTTGTTTGCGCGTCAGATTTTTATTAACAGACTGTACGTCATCACTCCTTTCATCGCCGGTGCGGTGCCGCGACGGCGAATATGTATTCAGATAATGAAACTAAATAACTTTCTTTTAGGATGGGTCGTAACATGTGTCTATAAACGATAAATTTTTTTGGAACTGCCATACAAATTCGCGGATCAGCCGATCGATTTTCTATGAGAAGTCCAAAATAATTTCTCGATTTTCGACCCATGTTCTTTAGGGAAAGTTGTTTAGTTCGATTATCTGAATACACCCTTAAAAATTTCTATTAATAAAAAGATGGGATTGTATAAAGAGTAATTTTACTTTATTTATTTAGTCTTAATCATAGCTTGTATATTTCAGGTGTTATTGAAGAATTCTATAGCAATCGCGACAGGCGTGTATTCATTGGCTGCCATACTGGCGGCGATAGCTTGTCTTGCGTTACCTATTGAGACTAAAGGGAGGGAGATGCGAGATACTGTTACAGGAACTACTTAGAATTGTCTTACCACGTCTTAGATACTAAAACATAATACTATGGATGAGATTAAAGTCACACGATTGATGGGGTTGCTATCATACGAAGTTGATAATAAACATGTAAGAGGTGTTAATTGAACCTAGTTATTCCAAAAACGATCCATAACTATATTACGATACATTGTAATGATCCCAAACTATTACGAGTTGGGTCTTTTTGGCATAAATAGTCCAATTGTGTTTGTTAGCGGTTATAGGTTGGATCAAACTTGATACGTGAAACTAGTAGTTGTCCTTTGATAAAGTCAACCTTATACTAATATACAGCTTCCATCAGATATATCGCAGCATACAAGGTGTTCAAATATTTCGATTCAGTGCTTATTTTCAATAAATTCTTTACAAATAATGTTACCAATAATATCTAAACATGGTATTTGGCCATAAATATCTGAACAGCTAATTTTCCATAGTATCTTTACAATGTTTTATAAAATTGAAATGTATAACAACGGATTAAGGTCTTTTTTCTAAACTGCTCAGATGTTTATGATCACCCGACTGCGTAGATACCTACATTTGATGTTCTAGGATTTCAGATATTTTTAATTGGTAATGTGTAAAATAATTATTGATAATGAGAAATGTTTAGAACTAAAATCAAATTAAAGATTGAAAAATTATGACTCAGTCGGGACTAGAAACCCGCAATCTTCCAAACCGGGGAATTGGTTTTGCTTAGAAATATTTGACCACCTTGTTTACTATGATATATCTGATGGCGACTGTACAAGCCGCACATTACCGAAAAACTCTATAAAGATCTAAAAAAGCAACCATTTTGTTTCAATAAAATTCTGGTCTCGAAATTACTGACGTTATTTACTCAGATCTCTAATCAACGCAGACTCTAAAAGTATTATTTGTAAAAGTTGTGTGTTTTCTGTTTTTATGAATCTCATATAATCTGAGATAGTTGGTTGTATAACAACATGACTTATTATTTTTTAAACTAATCTATATCTTGAAGACTGCTTTTGCACTAAGCATTTATTAATAGTACCTGAAAAGGTGGATCTGACGTATTTTTAAATATTTATATTATAAGTATAAGCAATAATTAATAAGCTTTGCTATTTTTATTTATTTATTATTATAATAAGATTAAAATGTTGACATAAGAAATGGTTTTAAAAATACTTTTATACGTATTTAGTATTTTTTTCTACCATAAATAAAACTATTGTTTTATTTCGATTTAGATGTGCAAGTCACAAATAATACGCGTCCTAGCATCGATATGTGCTTTTTTTAAGTCAAAATGTATTCTTTATAAAGTTTGATGCACGTGGTACTTGGGCGCACTAAAATGTCTTCCAATTTTACCATAGCCTGTGAAATGTCCGTCAACTTTTATGGTTGTGATATTAAGTACTTAATAAAATGTTCAGTCTTATTAATGCAATTGTAGTATAATTTTTGAATTTAATAAATATTATTACTTAGAACAGATTGTAGTATAATATTTGTTAACACATCTTTATGTACTCAAGTTACGCGCTAAAATATTTTATACATATGTTCTAGTGTATTTTTTACAAAATATAACAGCCATATCACACAAGCGATTTCTGATTCTGAGTATCGGCGATTGACTGATCGATATCGTCGTGATATCGCCGTGACATCGCCGCGATGTCGTCGCTTAGACCATGTAACTAAGGACCAGACTTGCGTTAGCATTCCGCTCTGTCAAGTTAAATGGTCAATTGACCATGTGCATTTACATACAATTTTATACCTTATCACTAAACGAGACAGCCTTTAATTGCGGAACAATAACTTCAAAATAGTCTCGTTTGGAGTTCTCACGAGACTAGTTTTAACAATAAAAAATTAGAAGGTATCTAAAGTAATGGAATACAATCCGAAGTTGCTGATTTCATGCTACCTCATCCCCCGCATGCAAAAGTGGCAGATTTTTTTTTTAGACGAAACTCGCGTAACACGTCCAGTTATATGGTCTACGTGTCGTCGCGATATTTCTGAGATCAATCACGGCAACTCAGGTGCTACGGTGCAGCTGCGACATCGCTTTCGCTCAAAAATCCCTTGTATGATAATGTTTCTTATATGACATACTCTTTAATTATTTATGAGAGGAAACCTCACAATGGGATGCGTACGCAGATTTCTGTATTATTATAAGATTAGGTTGACAGACATTAGCGAGATTTCTGCTTCACAAATTGATAAATTGTAATGTCTACAATTGTAACTTGGAATTTATGCGTTTTATTTTACGTTGCCTGTTCTTTTATGAGTTGACTCATCTGGCAGCACGAAATCGCATTTTTTGACCTTCCATCTTTTTCTGTTGCTCAGGAACGTCATTTGCTAGAACGAGAAACGGGAAAAGTCACTGCTGCGACCTTTCTCGCTCTAGCCAATGACGTTCTCAAGCGACAGAAAAGGATAGAGCGTGAAAAAAATCGATTCTGTGCTGCCAGATGAGGCTCAACCCTTATTGCTTACTTTCCGCGGTGTTCCTTTTTCTTATAGTATGATGTAGATATCTATTACGATAACATGTAAAACTCGGGTTTGTGGCTCGAGCGTTTAGAGTTCGAGTTCGAGTTTAACAGCGTAACTAATTGGCTCATCATTATAAGTATGACTGCAGGCCATGATATCGTAGTTGTTCTCTACGCGGAATTAATGTTATTTGCTATACAAACTGTATTATTTTGTTAATCTACATCCGCTGAGCTATGTTTTTGTATTGCACGTATTTGTTAAGGGAAACGTTGAAATATTATTCGTTTATTTTATTACAAATGATATGCTTGTTAAAATAGTACTATCAATTCCATCCTGAAACCTTTGCTACAACTGCACTCTTGAAAAACTTAGCGTCGCGCAGTCGGGTAAAAAAAAGATTGGTAATGAGGCGTTTTCCGAAAGAAGTAAAAATAAAAATCTGCAGATGGCGTTAGTAAATTTTACAAAAAACCTCTCCTCCAACCATTTTTGCTATTTAGCCTTGGCAGAAAGCAAGTGATCACGCCTAAATCAAGTGAGCACGTCTAAAGGGTACTTTAGGGAATCTAGAAATATAAGGAATACTACTTATCTGACAGCAAAATTATAACGCCATCCTTCCAGTGTCAAGGAATATTTCTATATTTTTATAAAAACTCCTCATTACAGCAATGTTGCTTTTCATCCAGAAATTAAATTAAATTTGTGTCGTACATATGTAACATATTTTTGTGTCTGATAAAGTGATAAACACAATCAACGCGTAAGATGAGCATTGCAAAGAACGAGTTTTTGAATTTAAATGCGAGATGAAATACGCTTTTTTATTACCCAGCTGGGTGGTTAAAGTTTGTAGTAATTGCATTTTTATAGATACACGTATTGCGTGTCCCTTTATAGGTACGTGACTTAACGCATGTGATAATTAACAATAATTACTGACGTTAAATGACATAATATCTGATAATGATAAGACGTGTGATTCAATCACATGTGCTGCACCAAATATTTACGAATATTTTTAACTAATTGTTAAGTTTTATACATTTTTATTCAATAAAATGCACGAAATAAATTGTCTACTGTTTTGTTTACCTCACAACAATAATTCTGATCATGTCAAGTCAACAATAATACTTTTGTCTGGTCAATTATTTCCTAAGGGTCAATTCACACTAAAAGAGCAGTGGCCGGATGACCATTTTCGTTACCTAGTGTATAAAGTTGAAATTGATTTGAAGTTATAGAAACGCCGTTAGATGCTTGGCCGCTACTCAGAATTGACCCTGAGACCCCATTGAGGAGGAAACCCAAACGTAGGTATAACGTCGCGGCACGGATCTTGAGCGCTCGAACGAGTGTATTAAAATACGAATAAGAGTCGAAAATAGTGCATAGTGTGCATTCGAGGACAACGTTCTAGATCCGTGCCTCGACATATACACTGTTGATTTCTTGTATTTTTACAGCTTGGAACTTGGGAACCCCGCACTTCGATAGTAAAGCGCGCGGGCATGGGTTTGCTTCCGTCGAGAAAGAAACACACAGCCGGCGCGCGCGTGCGTGTGAACAGCACGTATACCGACGCCATCTTGTTTCTGTTGCAGTACCTACTAGTGAATCCTCGTGAGATCGTTGTATGTAGTTCCGGTTGTGTGTCTGAACCTTTTATTTTGGTACCTACTACACTGCATAATGCAATTTCTATCACCACAAGGAATTAAACATATAGTTAATCTGGAAATCGTTATAAAAGAATATTGCCAACATAAAAATATGTCCTATCTAAGCCCTTAGCATAAAAGCTAATAGAAATAGGTAAAGTCGCTATCAGACATAGCAAACAACCCCAACAGCACAAACTACAAAATATCTAATAGACATCTACAAAATATCTAAGTGTCTACAAAATATCGAATAGATATCTAGTAGATATTCTGTGCTGTGTGGGAAGGTTGTCAAATATGTCTAAGCAGTTATTATTATCAATAATTTCTTTACACATAACCAATCAAAAATATCTCAACGCCTAGAACATCAAATATATCTACGCATTCAGGGTGATCATAAACATCTGAGCAGTTTAGGAAAAAATACCTTATTCCGTTAATATATGTTTCAATTTTAAATAAAATAAAATTAAATAAAAAACACATTGATAATTTGCTGTTCAGATATTTATGACACAATACACGTTTAGATATAGGTAATTGGTAACATTTACGACCGCTTCCTTCCGGCGAGATAATTCGGTGGAAACCGGAAGTAACCAGTTTGTTCAAGAAATGCAATTAAATAGGCGGCGACGCCAATGGCAGCAGAATGCGAAGTCCGCTCGCAGCCGATCGGATTCCAAGATGCATAAGTTCCATGGAAATATGAACTATGTTTGTTATCAAACAGAAAAGTGTCATCAAAATCGGTTCATTAGTTTTCGCGTGATGCTCACACAGACAGACAAAAATTCTAAAAAAAAAGGTTGATTTGGAGTCAGGGACACCTAAAAAATATTTGGGTATCAGTTGCTTCTTTTTGTGATGCTGACCGTACCTACCAAATAAACTAAAAGCATAATTTAGGAAATAAAACTACAGTAAAATATTATTTAATACGCTTTAATTACATAGAACACGCATTTTCTTAAATAATACTCATTAAAGTTCACTTCATTTTTATGTCTTCATAATTCTGTCGGTTGGAATAAAATAAAATCACTCAATCACAGTACAAATCACGGTATAAATTTTTTATAGAAATTAAACTTTTCACTACTGAATTACCTATAGACCTAGCATGCCGCCCCCGAGAAAACGACAAAAATCGAGACTTGCCTCTTTCTTTGTTACTTAGCGTATGCGAAAGCGAGCGCGCATGTCAGTTTTGTCGCTTTTTCGTGCGTGGCATGCTAGAGCCATACAGGTCTGTGTTAAAACTAAAATACAAAACATGCGATCAGTCAAATAATGGCATTATAATAATAATTCCTAACAGAATTATTACAGATATACATTTATGAATCAGAATACAACATTATTATAGCATAAAACTATTTTTAAACTAGACATAAATTAGAGCAATACTGACTAAACTCTCGTGAAATTAAGACAAAATTGTAATTGTGTTCCATAGCCATCCATCTCCAACTGACATCTTAAAATAGCTTAATTACTAAATCTGTTCAACATTGTTTAAATTATTAGGTATACTAGCTTGGCAACTTAACAGAGAATGTGCAACTGGTTTAAAGAAAATGTACAAAGCAGTTTAACTAACACATAATGTAAAGTTTCATTTGCTTTGTTAAACTAAAAGAATGAATAACTAAAGTGTGGATGCATAAAAAATGTAAATACCAATTTGGTTTTTACCATTTATCAATGTGCAGCTTGCGAACGATACATTATTATTATTAATAACGTCCAAAGATCTCTTTGTACACTGCTTGAACCTAGACATTGAGTACTATGTACTTTTAGCCAAAAGTAGGGTGATGTTTTCTCAAGTCACATTCAGTGTAAATTTTCCTTCTAATAAGATCCTACTCCACAAAATCTCGCCAGTTTTGAAACAACATTCCTTTACCAGACACACAATCGGAATAGATGGTTCAGCACAGACTACAGAACCTTTAGTAATGAGATCAATAAAGCCTTTAGGAATAAGGCTAGCTCCATAAATGTCTTATCACTTATCAGTGTTATAATGTTTTACGTTATTTTAATTCAAACGCTAGGCTCAAACAATTATATTCAAATAACATAATACGAAATTATACAAAATCTTACTAATTATCATTTTACGGTGGGATACTTATCTACCAGCCAATCAAGAATTTACTTTTACATTCACAAGTCACTAAATAGCTTATAATTTATTATCTAAATATACATCATTTAATATTTACAATCACTGGAAAATGTTTACAAGATTCTTACAATTGTTTTAATAACTGAAGAATGATGATAGTCAAACAATACAAAGGTAAGATGTGTTTCTGTAGGTATTTTGTTAATCATCATGACTTATCAAGCTGCCTAATTTCAACAGAATTAAGTAGACCTTACCTATTTCATAACATAAATAAATCTACCTCTTAGTATTACTCCTACTGTGCTCAAAACTAAAAATATCTTAGGATAAAATAAGAAATTATGCTTTGTACTAAACCACAGTCTGATGCTCAATCATCATCTAATTCTATTACAATGGGTTCAACATTTTCAGTGGCTTTTGTGTATTCTTCTTTCAACTGTGTTAGTAACACACACTTTGGTATTTTGAGTTCATCTGCCTCATCTACTAATGCTTTTAACTTTTGAAGTCTTCCTATATCTGGGGCTGTTGGAAGAAGTATATTCTTTGTCTCTGTCATCCACTTATCAAAGCTGTTCACTCTGAAATCGATGGTTTGCAACATTATATGCAATTCATCCATATCATATCGATAATTAAGAGTCTTTTTCTCCAAGGGACACTGACAGAAGTTTGTGGCATGTTGTAGACACGCCATATGTTTACAATCTGCACAAGAAACTGAGGACAAGAAGCATGTTGTTTTACAAACTTCACAGAGACGTTCATCGTCACCAAGTAACTCAAATGCGGTTCTGCGAACATTTTTCAAGCCTTTCTTTGCAATCAATGCTCTTAAGGAACCTTCCTCTTCAGTAGCATGCACAAGCTCTTTCTGTGTTTCCAAAGCTGTCTCTAAATCCAGTCGATCACCTTCCAATGCCATTTTGCAGATAAGTTCATCATGTGAAAATACACAAAATCTTTTCAGGTTCTTATAGTGTGTTATACAATCTCTCCCAATATGAAGCCAGTCTGGAGGTGCAAAATTAACAGCTTCGGCAAAGTTATATCCTTGGTTAAACCCAGCATGATATGCTCTGGGGAAAGTAACAACAAACTCTCCCGCTTGCTGATCTGTCCTGTATATGGGTACACCCGCTGCCATTAGAATGTTTGGGTTCATGATTGTAACGAGCTGATGTAGTAAGTCAGGTTGAGATTTGAAGAGATCAGGTGCTGCTGCCTTCATAGCATTTTCTAATATTTCAGCACCACTTCCTGGAACTCCATACCAAGTCTTAGCTTCACCCCAATGCAAGTAGTTAATAGAGTAACTCCAATGATCTTCATTGTGCCAGCAAAAAGCAGCAAAGCACATACCCACATACATCCAAGGTACAGTCATGCCGGATATGTCTGCGTTTATAAATCTCAAAACGGAGCCCTCTAGTACTGGAAGATTGTTCAGATTCCATCCGGAATCTACATACTCCTGATCACCCGGATATAGGTTCAAGGAAGACTTTGTAGGAAAGCCAGAGCCATGGTCCATAGAGTGCAAGTCAGCACCATATTCTACTGTAACATCTTCTTCCACGGATGATATGATCCTCCAAAATTCTTTTTCTGCAACTGTTGTTGGAACTAAATGTCCAGACATGTTAAAGTAATCAGACTTGAATTTATCGGCCATCTCCCCAAATTGTTGAAGAGTGTATTCTCTTTCAGCTTGAGCAAAGCCGAAGGCCTCGGCCGGTTTGTGCACTTCCTCAGCTATACAACAAGGACATCGCCAATCACCATCTGGCACTGCTGTGAGCGGGGGTCTCAAGCAAAATGTATGATAAGTGTCGGAACAACCATTGCAAATCAGAAGGAGGTCATCTCTGTGATCTTTTTGGCAAATAGCACATGTGTAAATAGCTAAAGGATCAAGTTCATATCTGGGACGCTTCCTAGATTTTGTAATGTCGAACTCTTCGTCATTTAGCCCTGGCATTTTAGGTCCTGGTCCGTAGCAAGCAAGACGCCTCAGTTCTCTGTTTCGTCTAATTTCTTCAACATCTATTTTAGTCTTAGAACTATCGAACTCAGTTTTTATGTCCGACCCAGTTTTAGCTTTTTTAATACTTGTATGAGGCTTGATATCTAAATAATCATTTTCATCTTTGATTTTTGTGATCGATTCCACTGGGATTTCGGTAAATAATGGTCTATCATTGGATTCATCTTTTACTTCAGTTTTTGTTTCAGTCTTTTTTACAGTTTTGAGTATGTCCGCTTTGCTTTTCTCAAATATTTCATATGGAAGCAATATTTTTTCATAATTGTTGTTGAGAAAATTCATTGCATAGGCATTTTGAGTATATCCCATGGCATGGGCGATCTTACGCCATTTTTTAGGACTCTTACAGTTTTCAAAACCACCTTCTTCATCTACCCAAAATTTGAGACAGTACAAATCCAGTGTTTTGTTTTCTATCATAGGAATCTTCAATGGAGAGCCTTGGAGTTCCCAAAATTTCAGAATCTTTTCCAAAAACAATAGCTTCAATCGTGTTATGGCTTCCAATTCATTTACCTTTTGTATTCGTGGGACAAATTTTAATTTATCCACATCTAATGAAAATGGTGGCTGCCATCGCGACGGAGGCTTTATTTTGCATATTCCGGTTTTTTCTGCGACGGGCCTTATTTTGGCGATGTACCCTAAAGGATCCATGAACTCTTCGGGCGTAGGCTCGAATACAGGAGCCTCCGGTGGTGGGGTGAAAGTAAACTCTGCACTCTTCTGCATGGCATTTTTCTGAATATTCTTGCTATCCATTTCCGTAAACACAAAAAATCAATACGAAACGGTCGGATTTATACAACTTCACAAAAAAGTGAAAACTGAGAATAAAACACAAAAGTGTACGTGACTTCTCGCCATGTGTAAATGGCTCCTAAATATCGTCTGATAGGCTTATAAAACGTTCACAGTATCATCGTCGGCAGACATTTTAATTTATGAGATGAATTAACAACACTTTCTATCTTAACTGAATTGTTTTTTCTTCAATTTTGTTAATGAAATATTGATTAATTCCAAACACGGTTTAGAAACAGCCGTAACTTGATATAACTTTTCATCGCAATTTCCTCGCAAAAAAACGCAGCGACAAACGCAACTCCCGAGTCTAGTCGCAGGTGCCAGCCATAGATAAATCTAGAGATAAATGTATGTATGTGGTGCCAGCTGTAACGCAACCTCAGAACCAAAGAGATCTCAGAACGCAACGCAGCAAGGCAAGCACAGAGTACTTTTCAATACCGGAAAAAGGCAAGGCAGGCAGTACAATACAACTACAAGTACAAAAGTGCAGTGTTGCCACCTTACCTCCGGAACAAGTAGCTAAATGCGTGTCTCCAGCGCTTGTTTTTTAGCAGACATTACATAAAAACATGATGCAAAATGGCGTCGCCCCAATTTTGTCACATAGCAAGATGGCGAAAGAAAAAAAGTGAAGCTATTATTTATTTTCTTTGTAGCAGGAGACACAGCTTAAGCTATACCCAAAAAGTGGCTAGATACTAGAAATTTCTCCGTCGTCGCTAAAGTCCCTAAAAATGGCTAAACCAAGTAAAGTAAAAAACACATACAGGGCCTGACACAAACTGAACAAATTTCTCTACGGCACCAACATCGAAATCGCGAAAAAAATCAGCTGTTCCATACAAAACTGCAAAACAACTCGAGCCAAATGTATAGGATAGCTGATATTTTTTCGCGATTTCGAAGTTGCTCCCGTAGAAAAAGTTGTTCAGTTCGACGGTCTAAAACTATCAGCATATTAAGAAGGACCCTGTATATGAGATGGATTTTCAATCATTTATTCCACAAAATATTGCCGTTTCATAATTTTATAGAATAAGTATGGAATTGAGGTGAGTTACAATTGTAACCATTCTGTCTCTATGTTTGTGTTTTTTACAATTTTCATTGCATTCGTTTTCCATTATCAAAAATCTATGGTAATGATAATCGGTTGCAATCGATTAGGGTGGATGCCCCGAATACCAGCCCTGCCCCTAATACCAGCCCTTTCGCCTTTTTTGTTAGATAAGCAGTTCCGTAAATAGCCTTCTATGCGCCCGGTGCGAGCTTCGAATTCTGCGCCCTCGAAAAATGCTCTTAAGGAAGCGAATTATTATCATATTTAGGTAAGCAAACGAATTCTGGTAAAACGTCCCTCCAGGAAAGAAAAGGGCAAAGAAACAGAGCGAGCGAAGCGAGACTCAAAACGGTAGTTGGTGGTATGAGTTCCATTAACATATGCATGCTCAAACCACTGTTCAAATGTTGGAGCGAGCGAAGCGAGCTCGAAATTTCACACACCAATACTCAAAACGGTAGTAGGGTAGTATGAGTTCCATTTGCCTATGAATACTCAAACCACTATTCAGAAGTTGGAGCGAGCGTAGCGAGCTCGGAATTTCATGTACCAAGACTCAAAACGGTAGTGCGTGGTATGAGTTCCGTTAGCTTATGAATACTCAAACCACTATTCGAAGGTTGGAGCGAGCGCAGCGAGCTCAAAATTTCACATAGCAAGACTAAAAACGATAGTGGGTGGTACGAGTTCCATTATCCTATAAAAACTTAAACCACTATTCAAAGGTTGTAACACCACTGGCTTTACGTTGAAGGAAAACATCGTGAGGAAACCTACATGCTTCAATAACGAGGCATGTATTGTACCCACTATTCATTATAAGTGGCGACGGGCTCACCCCCCGTCACACTGGACTAATATTTTAAACGAAATTTTAATTATCAAAATATTGAAATCATTGTTTCAATCTAATTATTTTGTTATTGGGGTGTATGAGGTTTGGCGCTTATTCATTAACACGTTGTATATCGATTGTAACAACTTATATGGTTACGCAATGTGTGATTATTTGCAATAATATTCAGATTTTAAGTAACTTGACAAGTCGATAATTAATAACATTGATGTTTTGCAAGTTCCTAACAATAATCACCGTTTAATAATATAATAATAATAGTCATCACTTATTAATAATCAACGGTAAAAACCGTTCAAAACAGTATCACTCATAACACTGCAACGAATTCGTGCTGTTTCGATAATGTTCGTAAGTTTTAATTATGTTCTTACAAGTAAATAATTAACTTAAATTATGTTACAACAGTATCAATAACTTTACAATATTTTGACTAGTACGTTGAAAACCATGAATGCCTGTAAAATCGTTATTGTTGAGCCATTGTTGTTGATCAAATAAATAAGTTGTTTTAATTATCTTGTAAAATAACTGTAATTTCCCAATATGTGTTTCGTGAGGGCGAGCAGGCGACACGCTATTATGCAAAAAAATTCTTCAAAACGTGTCGTTTTGGGGAAAAATCTCGATCTGGGGAAACTTCCGAAATCACATCTGGCAACCCTGCAATGTCTGTCAAAAACACAGATTACAAAAATAATCCATTATCTTCGGAAAGTTGTTGAATTGAAATAAGAATTTCTTAATTATTAAGTTAATTTAGAGCAATCAAAAATGTTAAATTCGTTTCGTGGAGCTATTATAACAAATGTACAATTCCAACAAATACGATTAGGCCATAGAGTGAGGGGTAAAGCGCCTATTTTATGCCGAACTATAAAGGAGCGTATAGATGAATTAAATTACAAAGATGAATTGTATACAACGACGATAGATATTGGATTTCCTACACCTAAGTAAGTTATCATTATATTTTGTTGTGTAAAGTGTCGTAACAGAAGACTGATTTAATTTAATTACAGTAACAGTTTATAGGTTATGTTGTAAGGTAGTGTCTATACAGGTGTAAGGAAAAGTATCATTAACCATTAAACCACATACTCTACCCATCAAACTGAACAACTTTAACTATTTTACGACATAACTTTAACATTCATTCATAAATGTTTCAGAAAATCAGAAGATCTGCGTATTAAGCGGACGGATCACATAAAAAAACTTAAAAGTGATAAAAATTTGGAACAGTTGGCACGAAGCCACAAGCTACAAATCGATTTAGAAGATGTCAGAAAAGAATGGCAGAACAACTTAGGACCTTATCATAAGAAGAAAATAGCTGAGCACTATGGCATTTATCAGCATCTTTACGGGGAAGGGTTTTTCATCCCGTTCCAAAATATAGAAATAATGTACAATTTGAAAAATGATTCGCTCCTACCCGTCGTTACTGGAAATGTTATCAAACCAGCAGAGGCGCTTGAGAGTCCATCGGTGTCTTACGAATCAGATGGCGACACCCTGTGGACACTTGCTTTGACAAATCTAGATGGACATCTAACTGATAATGACAAGGAGTATGTGCATTGGCTTGTAGCTAACATCCCTGGTGACTTCGTAGAGAAGGGTGACACAATCGTGGAGTATTTACGCCCGTTTCCTTTGAAAGGAACAGGTTATCATAGATATGTGTTTGTTCTTTACAAGCAGAATGGGAAAGTTTCTTATGATTTGCCGAAATGTAAGTTGGATCTTATAAAATATTTATTAGTTGAGAGTTAATTCATGCATTTTAACTGGAGCAGCTGAACAGCCAAAGCCACTGGTATAGCGCCACAACAAATCCAATTGATTTAGTTGAAAGGCTTCGAGTGGTTTCATATTAATACAGCAGACGTAGGGTGAAACATTTATGAAAGCCCACGCCCAGTAACCTTGCCTGCCATGCAGGAGGCATTGGTTCGATCACCGTCCAGGCAGAGTTGTACCAATGAGTTTTTGGAATTTATGTGCGATTTGCAACAACACTGGCTTTTCGGTGAAGGAAAACGTGAGGAAACCTGAATTTTTCAATTTCCAGGCAGAATTGAGCAACGGGCTCAACCCCCGTCACACTGGATAAAGTTTCGGTACTACTGGTGAAACGTGGATGTTCTGTGGTTTCAGAATATCTCTGACTACCCTCCCGGGGAATATGGTCGTGAGCATATGCTACGTAAGGGTTAAATGTTGGGATCATTTTCATACATAAATTCCTTATGGTCTATAAAAACAATGATAATATATCATTATTGTATCTCAGACGGTATTTACGGGCTGTAGCCAGGACCTTTGGAAGGCTTGCGTGGGGACACCAATCTAACACGTACACGCTTTTTCAAGACCCTTTTATCTAAAGGCAATGATATATCATCAAATCAAAATCGTATCAACAAAAATGTATAGTTTTAAAGTTACAGTGCCTCATAGATTTCCATATATCTTAAATTAATCCTAGCATTGAAACTGTATATTTTAACGAAAATCTGACACAATACAAGTATAGAGATTAGTTTCTGACAAATTTTTATTGACTTTGATTGGTTAGTATTGAAAATGTAACCAACCAATGTATGTTCTTCGTATGGAAAAACTCATGCCCATTTACGAATTACGCAACTTATTATTGTTTCTAATATTGAGTAGCCCCCTCAGTATTAATTTATGATTAATTTTATTACGTAATATTTATTATGAATTGCTATTTCAGTAACAGCATCATCTCCATTAGAAGACAGGACATTTGTGACTCGTGATTGGTACAAGAAGTATCAAGATGATATCACTCCGTCGGGACTAGCATTCTTCCAAAGCGATTGGGATAGCACTGTTAAAGACTTCTTCTATAATGTTCAGAAGACAAAAGAACCAGGTAAGGAACTAAGGAAGTGTCCATTAATTACGTGAGGCGATTAGGGGACGAGCCGAATCTCACATGGAGGAGAGGAGTGGTGGAGGGGGTGGGGGTCTTAGGGGAGGGGAGAAGATTTAATTTAAATAATAGCAAATAAATAGTAAAGTCAATGGAATTTACTATTGTATGCGCGGACGCGACGTCCACTGGTTGGCTTACCAAATCCAAGTGTCCGAATCAAAAGAGTCATACCTATTGTAAAATTTGATCCAGATTTTAGATCATATTGCGACGAGTTAATCATATTGCAGTAAAATGTCGAGCTCGCTTCGCTTGCTCCAAGTTTGGGAAATTATTGTAAAGACCTAACCTGAACCTGGCCACCCTGGGAAAAAATTATTGCTTCACCCTTGGAAGGGATGGGCGCAAATGTCATGTTTTTGCCCTGGCTTGGAAAAGTCATAGATCCTGGGCTGATTTTTTTGCACGCACTGTCTAACACTAGCAGGACGTAATCAAAGTGTGACAATTTATCATTTTCTAAGGAAGTGATGTATCTGTTACGAAGTAACTACTATTCTAAATTCTTACCCTTCAGTCAAATCCAAGACCTTACTTTTAACCTAAAATATTTCTGTAATTTTCAGTGTATGAATATGATTTCCCAAAGCCATACGTCAGGCCTCAGGAGTGGTTCCCACATAGAAAACCTTTTAATCTGTACATGGATAAATACCGGGACCCAAAACAGATAAAGAAGGAATACTTGTTGCGGAAACTTGAGAATGAAGATCCATTCAAAAAGCCACCTGCTCCGTTGAGGTTCCCGAATGCGCATGCATTGCCTCACAGCATGCCATCTTGGCTGAAACTTCATGAAAAGAAGATCAGGTTGAAGTGGGGCAGAGTCAATGATGTTTAAAGCATGTTTATGTAGTAAATGGCAAAATAAAGTGTTTTGTAGTAGTGTTGATCCTGAGCTGTTGTTTTCATTCAATTTTCTGATCACTTTTATGCATAACATGGTT
This sequence comes from Agonopterix alstromeriana, assembly GCA_963924505.1. Taxonomy (NCBI): domain Eukaryota; kingdom Metazoa; phylum Arthropoda; class Insecta; order Lepidoptera; family Depressariidae; genus Agonopterix; species Agonopterix alstromeriana. Next base: position 8,877,521 of record OZ004670.1, read on the forward strand.
CATGTGAATTGCCTACATGCCTATTTAGTTGGTCTATAGCTATACCTACTCTATGACTTAGTAGATACTTTACGGTAGTAATATTATATTTATGGTAGGTGATATACAAGTTAAGTGTTACTAAAATACAAATAAACATTTAAGGGAGTGGTTTAGACCAAATTTTTCTTAAGGGGCTTTTCGGTGAAGGAAAACATTGTGATGAAACCTGCATGCTTCAATTTCGAGGCATGTATTGTTCCCACTGTCCATTATAAGTGGCGACGGGCTCACTCCCCGTCATACTGGAAAGAGTTTCGGTACTACTGGTGAAACGTCGATGTTCTGAGGTTTCAGAATATCTCTGACTACCCCCTCGGGGAATATAGTCGTGAGCATATGCTATGCTATGCTATGCATGCCAATATCGAAACAGAGAAAAAAGATCGGATGTTCCGTACTAAACTACAAATCTATTCGAGCTAAATGTATGGGACAGCAGATTCCCATAATGTCCCATAATGAAAGTTGTTCAGTTTGACGGTCTAAACAACCCCCTTAAAAGTTATGTTTATTTTTACTTTTGTAACACCTTGTATTCTGTGCGAGTTATTCTGTCACATGATAAAACGTTTATGCAACTGCTGATTAAAAATTTTAAGGCAAAACTAAGGGTTGACCCACATCTGTCAGCATGGAATCGCGTTTATGCCCTATGTGCTGCCGCGTGCAATAGCATGCTATCGCGTGCTTCCGCGTACTATCGCGTGCGGTCGTGTTTGCCTGCTGTAAAATTTTTTCAACATGCTATTTCAATAGCATACGATAGCATGCTATCGCGCGCGGTAGCACACGTCAGCACTCCATCGCCTCCCTGCCGGCGATCGCATTTTGGCCGTGTTGCAGAGCTCATCGCCGATGCTGCCGCGCGCTCTCTTTCTCGCTCTAGCAAATAACGTTCTTGAGCGACAGTAAAGGATATAGCATTAAAACATGCGATTCCCTGCTGACAGATGTGAATCCCTTATATTTCTTCCCAAGGCATTTTCAGTGGACATGATAATTGATTAAAAAATAATTGCTTACTTACACAATTTTATTAACCTTTAGATACAAAAATAACTAGCATAAATCAGACAAAATTTCCAACAATTATAACGTAAGAGAACTTTATTCCATTTTAGTGCTACTTAGGTTTATAATCGTAAGAAAAATCAGATACTAAATTAAACTAGGACTTATCTAAGTATATTCTGTTAGACTAGTGTCCAATTTTGTGAATAGTAAGACAAAACCAAAGCAATTGAAACTCGCTTTTAAATAAGAAATTCAAAGGATAAATAATTATACGAAGACGAATAATAAGTGCACAATGGACAACTATGAAAGTTGAGCACCACTATAATATAGCTCAAAATATGCTCAAAGGCTGTGAACTTTTTTATTAAAAAGCCACTAAGCTTATCCTTGACGAAGTGTATTGTCTATTGATGATTAAGGGGGCACCGAGCTGTACTGCCTTCAATCGCATTTTTTATTTCTATACAATTAGGTATAAATTTCCTAAAAACAAAAATTGTAGTCATCGCTGATTTTTAATTTATCGGGTCATATATTATTTGTTTGTATGTTTGTAGTTAAAACCGTCTCAAAAGTGGCCACTTTTTGCGGCCAATGCCGGCCGATGAATACAAGACAATATCACCACATAAATACATATCTGAATGACGCTTTAGTCTGGTTGAGAGCAACTCAAAAATGAAAATGTTAAATGTATATAAATACATAGTTGTACATAAAATCAATCTAACCATAAAATATAACCACACCTCATAAATGCCACTCGAATTTATTCTAAAAGCTATTCGTGAAATTACTAGAATCGTATTTGGATATCATTAACAATGTTATTATCATAGAGTAGGTAGTTTATTTAATTTTAAAGCATAATAATGATATTAATATCTTAGTCGAGTCCGACATCGTCGTCCGCTGAAGGGGGCTTGGGTCCTGACCCTGGTGCACCAGCTCCTCCGAAACCTGTCAATTACATGAAACAAAAATGTTATGTTACATCCTTCTCGAAGGATCATGTTAATTGTTTTCAGTGCCGTAACTAGCTTTGGAGGAACTGAGGTGGAAGGTTATTCCATTGAAAAGGGAAGTACTTCCGCCAGGCTATACTCCATTCAGGAATTCCAAAAAAAATTTTTAACATTTTCTGAAGACACCCTTAAAGTTAATAATTAAAAATTAGTGGTGTATTTTGTTTTATTCTCTTGGAACTTCTTGTATGGTGAAGGAAAACATGAAGAAACCTGCTTTCACTGAAGAAGAAATACTGATGCGTATGTGACATCCACATAGGGCACCCGTGGTAGACTAACGCTCATAGAAGCCGCGTTAAAAGGAAGGCCTGTGGCACAGTATGAGAAAGAGGATTAACTTTAATGAGCGTTTCTGCAACTGAGCGGAAGATCATTCCTTTTCAATGGAGGAACCTCCCAAGTAGTTCCTCCACAGATATATCCAAGGATATATAAAAGCAACACTTACTTGGGAATCCGCCTGGGAAGCCTCCTCCCTTGCCGAGCTTGCCCTGCAGCTTCTCTATGACAGCGGCGATCTTAGGATTGTTCTGGTACTTGACGAAGTTGGCCGGGTTGGACGACACGTCTTGGAAAGCCATTGCCACTTCTGGGTCCTGTGATCATTAATTGGCATTGTCATATCTATAATTATCTCAATTTTACTAGCTATTTTCAAAAAGTTGTAGGTAATATTTTACCTGCTGGAAGAAATTAACTTTATTTTGGGCAATGAAATCAGCAGAAAAAAATTGCATGAGATTTAAAGTGGAAGTTTAAAGATGCATAACAGTTTGGGTGGATACCCAGAATCAAAAATAAAATAAAATCTATAACAAAATGTAAGTACCTGGAAGTACCGGGAACGAAAATGCGACAAATTGACCAGAAGGGGCAGTGAAAACCAATTCATAGGCCCTGAACTCCTTTTCAAAATCCCTAAAACTAATGCATGATTTTTTGAATAAGGCCAGCTTTGGACAGACAATAAATCTATGGAGCAAGGCATGTGCCACTCTAAACCACTTATTAAAGGCTATATTGCAAGCTTGCGAACAGTCTCCTTGCTCTCAGCAAAGACCACATTTGTAAAATAACAAGGTCACTGCAACTAACTGAAACTAAGTGATACAAACGGCTGCAGATTTTGCAATAAGGAGATGAAAACTCCTATGCATCTTCTAGGTGACTGTGGCCCCCTAATGTACAAACGAATTACTCACCTAGGTAGACAATTTGACACCAGACGAGATACAAACCGTGTTACCAAAAACCTACACAGGCACCGGTGAAAGCCTGTCAAGGCCACCAACCCCAAATAATAATAAGTACCTGAAAAGCAGTTAGTGTTGAAGTTGCCGGCGCCCGGCATGGCGCCGCCGCGTCGGCATGCGCCTGAGCGGCTCGGTCGTGCGCTTCTTGCGCTATACGAGCCCTACGCATTTTTCCTCATCCTCGCAGTTTAAAAACAAAATAAAATCTAAGTACCTGGAAAGCAGCCATGACCTCTGGATCCAGAAGGAGACTGGTAAAGTCATTAGTGTTGAAGTTGCCTGGGAAGCCGCCGGCACCAGGGAACCCACCGGCACCGGCGCCGGGGAAGCCGCCGGCGCCCGGCATGCCGCCACCGCCCGCCGCCGCCGCCTCGGCCTGCGCCTGCGCGGCTCTGGCGCGCGCCTCTTGCGCCTTGCGAGCCCTACGCAACTTCTCACGGTGCTGGAATTATGGTTTAGTTGAATTACAACTTACTGTAAATATAATCCAAATTTCATATTCATATTATTCATATTCATATTCTTTATTGCTTATCATGTGTACATAAGTTGATACATTGGGATAAGTTCTCAACATGACACCCTGTTAGGGCACCGCAATAGCATGCAAAAGCATGCAACTTAAAAGCTAGGGATAACAATTATAATTATTAGTTTAAGAATTCTTAGGTACATTAATTACGATTATATTATTATTTACATTAATTACGATTAAATTCAATAAAGTTCATTATTATCAATCTTATACTTAATACATAGAAAATACAATTTAAAAACCAAAATGACAACTAATTATATTCTTATTATATAGTTAGAACTAATTACAAAACAAATGGTCACAATAGCAAAATAATAAAATAAAAAAATAATAGGTGATAAAAATAAAAACAAGTGTATAAATTAGATTCACCCTAAATTATGTTCCTATATTCTATTGAGTATCGAAAAATTCTTTCAGGCTGTAAAAGCACTTTGTTGTCAAGTATGATTTCAATTGTTTATTAAATTTAATGTAATTATGCTCATTTTTTATGTCAATCGGAATATTGTTATAAATTTTTACGCACATTACATGTGGACCATTGGGACATTTCACGTGAAGCGGACAGGGAAAAAAAAGTGAGGTTCTGAAAATCGACCACATTCGGCCCATTTGTACTTCTAGTAGGTATGAATGTGTACGCAAAATATTTTTTTTGTATAGTGTATATTTACCAAGTTAAAGGTTTCAAAAGAATTGTCGTTGATTGGTACTACAATTTTTCGAAAGTAATTTTTCGAATATAACAAATCTACTATAAAATATTTTACATAGCGATACATATTAAAAATATACTGTTCTTTTTGACAGTAAAAAAAAATTAAAAAATTTAAAAAAAATTAATGGCCAAAACCGGAAGTAAACTTTTCAAACCAGAATTACAGTCACTTCGACCAATTTTTTTTTATTTTTTTTCTTTCAAAATATAGCTTAAATGATAATGAAAGTACACTAGAAAATTTAAAATGGGATCTCTTTTAGTTTAGGAGATACGTTGAATAATATACACCCGCGTCGCAAGGGGCGTCATATGTAGCGCTTGCAAGGTTGAGCAGTTTGCGCGATATTGCAACTTTATTAATATTTTATATCGTTTTAGCGTATATTTAACCTCATTTAATGATATGAAATAAGTTTTATTAATATAATATAATATAAATATAACTACATAATACAAATATAAGTTAATAATATATTATAAAGAAAAAACGTTTTTGGAGCAGTAGAAAAGTTGTATTATTTGCGAAACGTGACTAATAGCGCCATCTGTTAGTAACGTGTAGTACTTTTTTGTCTCAGATAGAGTCAAACGGTCAAACCTATCTACAAGAAAGAGATAGAAATAGCGTCTTCATAGAAGTAGAAGTAGAAGGATGATTGAATTTCTCTTTTAGCTGCTTTAAAATTTCTTCGTTTTCTATGGATGTGTCGGTTTGGGTGGAAATATGTTTAAACTTATCTTCGGGAATAAACGGTTCATCTTCAATGTTTTGCGAAGGTTCACTAGATGTTTGACTGCATTGCACAATGTCTTCATTAGCTACTGGAGGAGATTCAGTCAAAAGTCGTTTCCTGCAGGAGGCACATACGTAAAGATCTTGTGAAAAACTCCACTTTTGAGCTAAACATTTAGATATTTTCCTTAAATTTTTAAATTTTCGATGAAGTACCAAGTGAAATGGGTTAAAACATCGATCACCGTACGGCGCCATTAATAATAACAACTGTCACAGATTAAAACGTGCACAAGTCGCTGAGCGGTTAAAGCAACACTAAAGTTTAAGTTACGAAACCGCTAGGCGTCATATTTCTATCTCTTTCTTGTAGATAGGTTTGACCGTTTGACTCTATCTGAGACAAAAAAGTACTACACGTTACTAACAGATGGCGCTATTAGTCACGTTTCGCAAATAATACAACTTTTCTACTGCTCCAAAAACTTTTTTTCTTTATAATATATTATTAACTTATATTTGTATTATGTAGTTATATTTATATTATATTATATTAATAAAACTTATTTCATATCATTAAATGAGGTTAAATATACGCTAAAACGATATAAAATATTAATAAAGTTGCAATATCGCGCAAACTGCTCAACCTTGCAAGCGCTACATATGACGCCCCTTGCGCCGCGGGTGTATATTATTCAACGTATCTCCTAAACTAATAGAGATCCCATTTTAAATTTTCTAGTGTACTTTCATTATCATTTAAGCTATATTTTGAAAGAAAAAAAAATAAAAAAAAATTGGTCGAAGTGACTGTAATTCTGGTTTGAAAAGTTTACTTCCGGTTTTGGCCATTAATTTTTTTTTAATTTTAAATTTTTTTTTACTGTCAAAAAGAACAGTATATTTTTAATATGTATCGCTATGTAAAATATTTTATAGTATATTTGTTATATTCGAAAAATTACTTTCGAAAAATTGTAGTACCAATCAACGACAATTCTTTTGAAACCTATAACTTGGTAAATATACACTATACAAAAAAAATATTTTGCGTACACATTCATACCTACTAGAAGTACAAATGGGCCGAATGTGGTCGATTTTCAGAACCTCACTTTTTTTTCCCTGTCCGCTTCACGTGAAATGTCCCCATTGCTATGCAAAACGAGCCTAGACTGCGGGGGTGCTAGTCTTTCTCTGTGCCTTGTATTGAGTAATCTAGTATGGTTGTCTTTAACTCGTCTGAAAAAATGTGTATTGTTCCTAACAAAGATACATGTTTCTAATATATATATGGAAGTTAATGTCAATATTTTTTGTTCTATAAAATGTTGTCTACAGCTAACCGTATTATCAATGTTCATTAGTATTCTTATGCATCTTTTTTGCAATATGAAAACGTCATTTGCATCAGTACTATTTCCCCATAGCAGTACTCCGTATCTCAGTAACGAGTGCGCATATGCATAGTAAGCAGTTATTGCCGTTTGCAGGTTCGTACCTTTCTTTAATTCATTTAACGCGTATGTAAAACGAGAGAGCTTGCTTTTTAAATTTTGAACATGGGTCTTCCAATTCACGTGTTCGTCAATATGTAAGCCAAGTAGTTTGAAGTCATTTACGCAGTCTATTTGGACATTGTTGAGAGAATAATTTATGTTTAACGGTGTTTTTTGATGGGGTCTAAATTGCACTAGTTTCGTCTTAGTAAAATTAATTTCAAGATTATGATCTGTTAGCCATTTAACTATTTCGTTCAGTGTGCTATCTAGCTTATTATTTAGGTCGATAACATTTGTACATTTTATCACAGCCGAAATGTCGTCAGCGAAGAGAACACATAAGGTATTTAATACTTGAGGCAAATCGTTGATGTATATTAGAAAGAGTATGCAACCAAGGACGCTGCCTTGTGGTATTGAACTTTTCATAGTCTTAGGGTCTGATCTGAAATTCTTTATAATGCCTGAATTGAAATCACAATTTTCTATTTCGACTTGCTGGTCTCGGTTGTTTAGGTAAGATGCGAACCAGTCGTGGGTGATCCCTCGGACACCTATACCATATAGTTTGTTCAAGAGGATTTTGTATAAAACTTTATCATATGCCTTGCTCAAGTCTAGAAAAACGCCAATTGCATATTTTTTTATATTCAGTGTGTTTAGGATTTCCTGAATAAATTTGTATACCGCCAAAGTGGTAGATCGGTTTCTACGGAATCCGTGCTGGCTATCATTAAAAATGTTGTATTTTTCACAGAAAGAGTTAAGACGTTTCGCCATAGCCGTTTCAAAAATTTTGGATGACGTGGGTAATAGGGCAATAGGTCGGTAGTTACATGGGTCAGTTATATCTCCTTTTTTTAGTATTGGTTTTATTAGGGATTTTTTTAACATTAGAGGGAACACGCCTTGTGAAAAGGATTGGTTAATCATTAATACGTATGGTAGTGTTAATTCGTCAGCGCAGTTTTTTATTAAAGTAGGTGGCAGTTCATCGATCCCAAAGCTTCGCTTGTTTTTTAGTTCGCGTATTATAGTGTTTACTTCTCGAGGGTCTACAGGGCGAAGGTACAGAGTATTATTAGTAGGGTTCAGCACCGGTCGACCCTGAGGCTGGGTAGCCTCGTCGTCTGCTGTCCCTCCCACCGAAGCAAAGAAATTGTTAAATTCGTTCGAGACTGTGATTGGATCTTCTACAAGTACTTTGTTGATCTTTAGCTTTATATTTTGTCTACATGTTTTGGAAACTTTATTTGTGCGTTGTTTTATAATTTGCCACATGGTCTTAGTTAAATTTTTAGATGATTTCATTTGTCGAATATATTGTAACTTTTTGGATTTATAGATGGTTTTCTTCAAAAGTTTTTCATATTGTTTATAGTGGGTGCTTAATATTTCGCTATCGGATTGTGACGTTAATATTTTTAAGAGGCGTTTATGCTGACATGATTTTTTTATTCCTGTGGTTAACCACGCCTTTCTGGGGTTACGATTGATTTTAAGAGATTTTTTGGGAATACAGTTGTTTAAAATTTTTTGTAATAAATCGTTAAAGCTATTATAATTTTCGTCGACATTTTTGTCTTCGGTGATAACGTCATTCCAATTGACCTTTTGCAATTCAGCCTTAAAAAGATTCATATTTTTGTAGTTAAATATTCTTTTTTCAATTTGCCATTTATTTCCGTGACTTTCTACTAATTTGGGTAAAATTATCACAACTCCTTTATGGTCTGAAAATCCATAGTCGTGTACCGAAACTAAATGTGACTGTTGTGTAGAGTTGGTAAACAAAAGGTCCAAGCATGTTGCGGTAGTGTTAGTTACGCGAGTAGGGTCACTCACGTGCTGGTGGAAATTGTAAGTTAGCATAAAATCTAAGAGAGTTCTAGCTTTATTCGTTTTCTTTGAGACGTCAGTGTTGAAGTCACCTCCTATAATTATATTCTTTCTGCTATCCTTCCTTATTAATAGTTCTAAAAGCATTTTAAGTCTTTCATAGAAAATGTCTACCTCCGTATCGTTCCAATATAGGGTAATTAAAAGTAAGTTAAATTTTGGTATGTCTACAGCACACATTTCAACTACATATTCAACTGAGATGTCAACAATATCATTACGCTCTACACTTTCTATATCATTCTTGAGTAAAATACAAACGCTGCCTCCCTCTCGGTTTAGTCGACAGAATGACGAAACGATATTATATCCGTCAAAATGCAGTAGGTCTATTTTCCCTTTTGTTAACCAGGTTTCAGTGACACAGAAAGCTTCGATGGTTTTTTCGTCTTCCAAAAAAGCTTCAGCTAAGTGGAGTTTGTTCTTTATACTACGCATGTTTTGGAAAACTATCTTACAGTTGTTTTTATCGAAAAAAGGTGTCTTCATTTGTCTTTCCATTGTGTTGCAGTTTTGAGTTATTGTGGTCTCCATTTTCCGATACAGGTATTCTAAACGATTGTTCCGCAGTTCGTGGGTTTTGCATGTTACATTCCTGGCCATCAATTATTAAGGTGTTATTCTTGATTATAGCATGGTGTCCATTTCGTCTTGCTTCTTGAAGGTGTTGCCTTAATTTGTTGCGAACAAGAAGTGGTTTTTCATCTAGAAATTCTGTTATTGCCAGTCCGGTATTCCTAAAGTAGTTTTTGTGTTGGAGTAGGTATTTTGTCATTCTTTTGCTAAGAAATTCTATGACAATAGGCCTTCGATATCCTCTACGTCCAATTCTTGTCAAATCTTCAATGTATCCTACCAAATTAGTGTTCAATATTTCCCGGAAAACATGGATCACTCTGTCGTGCAGTTCATTTTCATTTTCTCGTTCATCATATTCATTTAGTCCATAGAGTACGATTTTTTTACAGTTTTGAGAGTAGTCTATGTCTTGTTTATAGTCACGCATGGTCGTGTTTTCACTAGGCGGGGATATTTGGTTTTGTAACTGTTGAATTTGTGTCAGCAGATTTTTGTTTTCGGCTTCCAAATTTGCTATATGTGTCTTTATTGTGCTAATTTCACTCTTAAGGGATTTTTGTTCCGTAAACAGGCTACTAATATTTTGGTTTATTTCGTTAGTAATTGTATTCTTTATTTCATTAACCAATGTGCGTTTCAACTCCAGGAGCAGAGATTTTTTATTACTTTCCAGTTTCTTATCCAGAAGTTTCTCAAATTGGTCCATGTTAATTTGGTTAGTTTGTGATGGCGGCGGTACTATCACTGGTTCCTCACTTTCATGGTCTAGGGTGTCACCCAAGATACTTAGCTCCTCGTCGGAAAGCACAGTGTCATTATTTGGTTCAATCCGTTTCTTCCTGAAAGTTACGTTGTCCTCATCATCACGGTGGCGCCGGTGTGGTGGTTGATTTCGGTTTTCAGGTGGGATTAAATGTTGAGGGCGGATTGGAGTGTTTGTGTTATCACCCTTTCGCCTGTTGCATACGCATGCCGGGCACTTCCAAGATTCCCTATGTTCTGTGGTCATGGTATTGTAGAATCTTTTTTCGGAGACTTGGGAACATTGTAAATCGTATGTCTCTTTACAAAGGGAACAAATTAAAAATTCTCTATTTGTTATGTTTTGACGACAACCAGCGCAGACCTTCTCCATCTGGTCTGCGGGAGGCGTACAAAACAAAATATAAAAACAAAAAAGCAAAAAGTTCACATGCACCAGTCTGGGTTTTGAACCCGGGCTTCAGAGTTCATGCGTCTTTAGACCAACACGCTAACCACTCGACTGTTGTCGATCTAAGTTGACTTGCGAAATTAACGATCTAGTTTGTTTGTTTGTTTGTTTTAAATACACAGCGGGGTAGTATGACTCATCACTCGTCGGTCACCGACACGTTGAAGAATACAAGTTGATGGAGTCCAAAGGTCAATTTTAGTTCACAGATTACTTAGAACCGTTGTGTTTTTAATTTTAAAAGTTCACATATCAATATTATAGAAAGTTACCACTTTATGATGTTCACACTACGTATTTACTCACTGTCACTGTTTTATACTGGAATATCCATTGTAGCCGATTCGTATATGGGGTCATTCATCCCAGTTTATTATTCCTGCCGAAACAGTCAATAGCTCGTAATACTTTTCACAAACGTTTGTACATCAAATTCAACACACCATTCACTTATTTATGACAATATTTCGATTAGTTTTAACTTTTAACGATTTCTTTAAATTATATCTATAGGTTTTATTTTACTACTTCTACTACAAAATGTACAAGGTACCTATAAAAAAAACACGCTAGTAATTTTTTAAGGGGTGGTTTAGAGTGAAAGTTGTTCTGCTTGATGGTCTAAGCTTTAGACCATTCAAACGGAATAACTTTCACTATAGAGACAACAGTGATGAAAAATCTGCTGTCAACCCCTAAGGGGTTAAGTAGGTGTGTACTCCAGTTTTGTATGAAACATCTGTTTTTTTTTCTTGATGTTGGCTCCATAGTGAGTTGTTCTATTTGTTGGTCTAAAGCACCACTTAATATTACTAGCATGTTTACACCTTGTATAATCATCATCATCTTAGCCGTTAGACGTCCACACTGCTGGACATTGGCCTCCACCAAAGAACCGCTACCACGACCGGTCCTGTGCTGCCCTCATCCAACATGGTCCCGCTTCCTTCACCAGGCCTGTAGTCCACCTTGTGGACTACCTACCCATGACTTCCTATACGCGGTCACCACTCGAGAACTCTGCAGCCTCATTGGCAATCACAAGTCCAGTCTTGTTTGATGTTATTTTAATGTAACATTATCTACAATTGACTAACATATGATGAGAAACAGCTAAATAAACTCTTCCCTAAATAAATGGTGCTTCAGACACGAGGAGGACTAACTAAGTTATTTAAAATATACGAACTTCTTTCTCCTCCTTCTTCCGCTGAGCACTAAGCTTGTGCTGGCGCAGTTTCTCCGCGTTAGGCTTAACTTCAGACAGCCACTCGTTGGTCTGATCGTCGTAGTCAATCTTTAGAGACTCGCAGAGGTCATGAGATGCCTCTTCGAATTTGCCCAACAGCCTGTGAATTCAAATAAATCTGTGTGAAGGGTTTGTATTGACTATTATTGCATCAAGAAATATATAAGGTCTTTCTTAATATGCTTACAGTTTTCTAAGGGGATAACCAGACAACCTCCTGCACAGCAGGCCAGTTACTCGCCACTGGACCACCACGGCTTCTTTCTATCTTTATTTTAGTATTATAATTAACTACTCTCAAAGATACCTGAAGGCACGTCCGCGGAACTTATACGCCGCAGCACTATCACAGTTCAACTCGAGGGCGTACGTGCAGTCCTTGATACATGCGTTTGGCTTGTTCATTTTCAGATACACCTGTAATAGAAATTTGTTCAAATAAGCAATACTTCTCATTGAAATTAATTGTCTATTTCAAACTGGAATTTTTAATAACTAATGTTTTGTTATGTTTTATTCTACAGGGTGTAACAAAACACCCTAGTAATACTTAAAGGGGTGCTTCAGACCATCAAACTGAACAACTTTCACTATGGAGTCAAAGTCGAGAAAAATAAAAAAATCTGCTGTCCCATACGGTTTATGAGCGCTGACCTTGAATGCGCAAAGATCAAATTTTGGGTCTATTTTGCGGGAGGATAGCGGGAGACGATCGTCACGCGCCATTTGCTTAATCAGTCCTTTTTCACGTCATCAACATGCGGGAACATCTCTACCACTTTCGCCCAGTAGGGCTAGCATGCCTCGCACGACAAAGCGACAAAATAAAAAATTAACACTACGCGCTCTTTTTGTCATGCGTAAAGTAAGAAAGAGGCACATATCGATTTTTATTGTTTTACCGGGTGTGGCATGCTAGGTCTAATGGGCTTATAATCCGTTGCGCGATCTACAGCATACAAAGCTGTTATTGACCTGCTACTGAATATTGACACTTACCTGCCCCCTCTTAGCGAATAATAAAGCACTTTGTGGATTCAGCAGGATAGCTTCGTTGTAATGCTTGATGGCTTCATCATACTGTTGCTCGGAGAATGCTTTCATTGCCTCAGACCGCTTCTCATCAGACTGATCGCGTTCTTCATCTGTCACTTCCTTCGAGAGGTCACCCATTACTAGCGGGCTATCCTCTGCATCGGGTTCGATGACACCTGAGAGACAATAATTACATTTTATTCTTTAAACTGTTTGTCAAAAGGTCAAAATCAAAAGTGATAAATCCAGGTGTTGAGAGGAAAATGTGGTTTAAACTACCTCTGGTAAAACGGAAGATTGACTGGAATTAACTCAGCCCACATCAGTCATCAGTTAGTGGTGTTATAATTATGGATTTGATATATCAATCAAATATACCTATACTACATTTCAAATGAGGACGAAAAGATTTTCCAATTCATATATTGCTTTCTGGCCACTTCTGATTTGCAAATATAATTTACTTATCAGAAAGATATACTATCCGACCTATCTTGGAAGTTACTAAAGCTGTTCTAAGAATAAGTGAGAACCAATCTCTGTTTCTGTAATTCATAATAGCCTTAAAATTTGGTTCCTATTTGAAATGGAGTATAGGTACTTTATTTTACAATAAAACATAACTAGCAGCATATACCAAGCATCAGGAACATGATCAAAATGTTAAGTTAAAACTTTATGAACTTTAAACATGCAAGACCACCTTTGTTTCTTCAGTTAATGTCATTATTGGATAATGAATTTAAATTATGTACTTGCAATACATCAAAATGTTGAGTTTATGCAAGTTGAATGACCGAAGACAAATTTCAATAGAATAATTTATTGTATTGCAATAAAATTTGCTCACTGCACTTATTTCAAAAATTCATGGTTTATTTAGTACCAGTCAAATCTAGGACATGAATAGGTAGTATGGCACCGTGATATAGCGCTATCACAGCTTCGCTCTTTCTATTTGCGTACGAACGAACGAGATAAAAGATGTGATACTGCCGTATCACGTGTAACATGCTACGCAGGTAGGTCCTAGAAAATACTAGACTTAACCTCAAAAAATAAGGAATTTTTAGGAACAATACAATTTGTATTTTTGTTGGTTTTTAGTGAAGGTATAAATGTATGCTTCAGTTTCTAGGCCAGGAGCACGATTGCGCTAATTTAAAACATCGAAGTTCTATTCTTATCCAATTTCAGTTCTAATTACATTGCAATCCAATTACTATTCAACTATGCTGAATTCCGCATCGCGCTATACTCTATGTAACTGACAGCCTTTAACGTCTGAGCGATCTGTCAAAACGGCTCTAACGTCTGTCAAGAGCAGTACCGCGATTAGCGCAATACCAAGTGTCAAAAGTTATGGTTCATACGTGGTCCAATCACGGTTCAATCACTGAATATTTTCCGCAAATGCAGCCCTGAGCATAGGCACTTCTAGTGAAATGAAGATATATTCTAAATATGGAATATGGAGAATATGACTACAGTATGACCAGGACTCATAATTAACCTCGTCCCTGTCCCCGAACCTGACAAAACCCGAAGTCCTTTAGTGATCAAAGGGTGCAAAGTCAGATAGCAGCGAAAAGGGCGCGAAAACAATCAGCCAATCGTGGCAAAGCATTGAAGGTGGCACATCCTGATTGTTCAATATAGTTTTGTGCGCTATTAAAATTTTTCAACTGCGCAGGTACATGGGTAGAACTTATAAATCTGGTATACTACTTTAGAGAATAACAGTCTATACTAAATTCCAAATTAGGACGAAAAGATTTTCCGATTCATATACAATGTGTTAATGAATTAACGCAAAACTAGAACGTAGTTTATTTAGGATCGAGAGCAGAATCGAATTATCATGGTTTCAACATAGGTATTTTTTTATCAAAATAATAAATAATTTGTATGTAAAATTAAAAATTTACTGAACACAATCTCAACCCACTGCTCGGGCACTCTCACACTACTTACTACCAATACAAGATTCTTAAAATGTATCCATGAGCATGTTAGCGCTTTCATTCATTGCTGAAATGATAACAAATCATTTTTGTCTCAAAACTTAAAATGTGAATAACTTTAAATTTTAACTATCACAATAATGAAATTATTGTTTCAATCTAATTATTTTGTTATAAATCAGTTGGGGTGTATGAGGTTTTGCGCTTATTCATGAACACGTTGTATAGGGTCCAACTTAATATGCTGCAGTAGCGTAGCGAGGGGGGCGGGGGGCAAATGCCCCGGAAGGCACTTTAATAGGGGCGGCAAATTCAGGAAATTGATTGAGCTCTGTCTATAACCAATTCGTAGAGCAGAAAAAACACCATCACTGAACAACATTGTCAATGGAATAAACATAAAAAAATGCAAAACAAAAATTACTTAACATACCTTCCATGTCAAGCTCAACATCGGATTCAACATCTTCATCTTCGTCTGATGATTGGGCCTTTTCCTCTGCATTGCTGCCAACATTGCTAAAAGATACAAATATTTTATGGTCATGGTTGAGACCATAGAGGGCCTCAGTACGATGTTTGAAATAGTATTTTCAAAACATATCAAGTTTGGGCTCCTCTAGTTAGGAAACGCCTGACTAAATTTTTGTAAAGCATTCGCCAAATGTCTCGTAATGTCCTCATATTTAACGTTGATAATGAAATTTCAAAAAATTGTATGTTTACTATTTTTTTGAATTTTCTAGAAAGGTAATGGTGTGGTATATTTTTAGAACCGGCTTATGAAGCCCTTTCATTTGATATCCCACACAATAGGTTTTAGAACAAAACAAATTTATAATCCCATACAAAAAATTTATGGCATCATAATATTTTTAAGAACTGCTGGTCAAAATTATTGTTTTAACCTAAAGTATCATAAAGTGTGAATTCTGACAAAAATTAGGTAAGATTTTATATGAGATTGTGAGCATTTGTTTTATAAGTCGTCAATATTCACACGGGAATCAAAACAAAACAACAATAAAGAAGTTCTTAATTCAAATTCTGATAAACAATAAATCTAATAATTGATGGACATGGAAATTTGCATTTGATTGTATTCAGAAATGTGATGATAGCCGATGTGCAATATTAACCACCGGGTACTGTAGGTACTGTACGGTCATTCCAAATGTCAATAGTATTGAACATTGTTAACCCATAATTACAAAACAGGTCTTACTTGTTTTGACGAGACTTGATAATATCACTTTCAACTGTAATTGTCAGTAGTGAATCACAGAGTCCTATTTTTCTCGAATAATAACCATATAAAGTGTAGTAAATGTTACATATTTACCTATCTCCGGACGGTGTGAAGTTTCTAGTGCCAAACTCCGCAGCAGGTATAGTTACGCCGAGAGATTGAAGGTAGTCCTTAAAGAAAGCCAACTGTGGCTGATGGAGGATCTGCGGCTGAGCTTTACATAGCTCTACAAAAGCCTTCAACTCAGTCAGTTGTTTCTCGCCAAATGGACAGCTCATCTTTTATCTAGAAAGTGATAAGCTGCCGGCAAAACAATTCGTTAACAAACAAAAAACGTTTAATTTCACCGTTTATACTTTTAGAAAGCGAAGGTATTTAGGAAAGAGAAAATGTAAATTGATATGGATTATAGGAAAATAATCTTACTTTTCAAGAAATTAAAGAATAATTCAATTTCAATGCTGCGAATGGACAATGATGTCGATTTTTTTCAATGACATTGACAGTTCTCATCAGTGCTGCCAAGTGCCAAATTGGAGTCCGTTTCATTACGTGTTGAAATCACTCTGGCAGTCTCACTCTAGCATAAATTGACAATACCTATTTTATTTCCTGCTTCCTGCATAAATCTTTGCATGTTATTTCCATATTGTAAATAAATAGTAGTGAGAGCACTCGACGGTCGCGATCAGTTGCCCATCTAAAGGGTTCTTCAGACTTGCAAATGATCGCATGCTTTCTACCAAGGCCGCGCTACTTTTTGACTGAAAACAATTTTGCGATCCATCAATCGGCCTTTAGATAGTGCAATTTGGCTAACGGGCGATTCGGCCTTGGCA
This sequence comes from Agonopterix alstromeriana, assembly GCA_963924505.1. Classification (NCBI taxonomy): domain Eukaryota; kingdom Metazoa; phylum Arthropoda; class Insecta; order Lepidoptera; family Depressariidae; genus Agonopterix; species Agonopterix alstromeriana. Next base: position 8,894,388 of record OZ004670.1, read on the forward strand.
GAAAGCATACAACCGATCGCCCGTCAGGGTGTGCACAGGGTAAAACCAAAATAAGCTGGCCGCGCGTAAGTAGAGTAATGTATAACGTTGCGCAGCCAGCTTGTTTGTTTTGCGTAGCTTGATCTGTCGCCGTATGTACTTAAATGTAGGTATCCGATGGCAGAGATATATGGTCAGTTGCACATACGTTAATTAAAGATAATCCTCCATTAAATCTCTTGCTATCTTTTACTACGTCAATAAGACAAAAAGTAAGCAAAAGATTTAATGGAGGATTAACTTTAATGAATGTACGTGCAACTGTCAGTTAGACACTCAATCACAAGGGTCTGGGTTCGAATAACATACCCTGTAGTGTAGGTACGCACGGCGACAGATCAACCTACCCATAGTTGGACCTTATGTCCATGTACATAGAGTTCAACTATGGGTAGTTTGATCTGTCGCCGTGTGTACTTATGAGTTTTTCTAACTTATGTACCTACTTAGATTACGTAATATCGAAAGATCTCAAACGGTGAAGATTAACATCGTTAGGAATCCTGCCTTTGCCTGTGCCCTGCAGTGGGACATTTATAGGCTGATGATGATAATGATGAAATCATTCGAGCCAGGTCAAGGTGTCAATGTCAAGGTAACTTCTGTGGGTTGTTAGTACCTAAGTAGGAATATTAGTTCAGTTTTGCTAACCATTATTGTAGTTAACTAAGTACGCACGGCGACTGATCAACCTACTCATAGTTGGACCTTATTTCCATGAACATAGAGTTCAACAATGGGTAGGTTGATCTGTCGCCGTGTGTACCTACTTTAGTAAGTTAGTTAAGTAGGTTTTATGAACTACTCGATATATTTTGCCCATACACTACACCTGCAGAGGTTTACGTTATCGTAGCGAGATAAAATACAGGGCCTTTCTTATTGTGCTGACGATTTTATAAGGAGATGACCAGATTCTCTATGGGACCAACATCGAAATCGAGAAAAAAATCTGCTGTCCCATATACATTTGGTTCGATCGAGTAGGTTTGCAGTTTTGTATGAAATTTCCATCTTGGTGATTGTTTCTGAAAAATTTAATTGACTTTAATAGGTTAGTATTGAAAATATCACCAGACTTCGTTTGAATGGACCGCGCTCCATGTAACACATTTAATTTTATACCCTGTAGGTATATCATTATACAGGGTCCTTCTTAATATGCTGACACTTTTTTAAGGGGATGATCAGACCATCAAACTGAACAACTTTCTCTTCTGACCAACATCGAAATGCAAAAAAAAAAAACAGCTGTCCCATACAAAACTGCAAACCTACTCGAGGCAAATGTATGGGACAGCTCTTTTTTTTTTCGCGATTTCGAAGTTGGTCCCATAGAGAATGTTGTTCAGTGTGATGGTCTAATCATCCTCTTAAAAAGAGTCAGCATATGAAGAAGGACCCCGTATAGCATAACTTAAAACAGTAATTTCTATTTACCTACTTGGTAGTGGTACTCATTGCCGTTTTATTTTTATTATATGTACTAGACAATGGTAGACAATAATAACTACGTTCCAGTACATAGGGTCATTACTTTGACTAATTATTATAAGGACTAGCTTTGAGGTAGCATTTCCCCTCTGCCACGGTATAAGCACAATTGATCTTGTGCATTTACATTCAATTTTACACCTTAGCACTAAACGAGACAGCCTATAATTGCGAAATAATAACTTCGAACTTAGAACGTTTGGGGTTCACACGAGACCACTTTTCATAATTTTTAACATTCAAAATTAGAATCTAAAGTTATGGGGAATAAAATCCAAAGTTGCGGATTTCATGTTACCTCGCCCCCCGCAAAGTGTGGCAGAAATGTTTGTTAGTAGAATTACACGCGTATGGGTCATTATGATTACATAATAGGGAAACATTATTGATTCTATGGACAGCAGTTACCTATTGGTGAATTGGGTCTTTTCAATACGTTTTCCTAATAGTTTCTTACGATAGTTGATTGAAATGACGTAGGAAATGATTCATTTCATAATTAGTTTTTCCTACTAAACAGTTTCTAATAATACCTAACTTAGCGCGCTCCGTACAAACGAATTTTTTATTTTGAAAACCGCATTCAAATCGGTTTAGGAGTTTTTGTGATGCGTGCATTAAATTCGTGGCGCTTGCGACTTTGTCTTCAAATTCCGAACCGATTGCGATGAAATAATGCCTATATGTTAATTCAAACTATATGTTTTGTGAAAATCCCACTCAAATCGGTTCAGTCGTTTTTATGTTATGCATGCACAACCAAACAGACACAAATTCTAAAAATTTTCTCAATGCATTCCATTACGTATCCTTAACGGCCCCAATATTTTTTTTTTAAATATCTTCAATATACATCCACGCCAAGGTTAGAATTTTATTATAGGTATGTAGGTACTATAGATGTATAGATAATAATAAATTTATTTCAATGTTATTTTTTAAACACTACATCTAGAAACTAATATCTGTATCTGTGTGGTTTATCCGATTTTTCTTAACCTTTATGGTTTCAAAGTTACAGTGACTCAAAGATTTGATACAAATTGAAAGACCATACAATAATGTTATCATGTTATATTTCTTAACGGAAATGTTACAAAATAATAACAGACAGAGAATAATTTCTTGATCGTGTTTTAAAAGTTTCATTGACTTTAATTGGCTAATAATTAGCCAACTTATTAAAAATAGGACGAATCTTCGTTTGTATGTAGCGCGCTCGGGCGCCCTCGCGGTTACATCCTCTAAAAATTTGATGGCATAAGTCATTAAGGAACTGGATGCTAATTTCTGTTTCTTGTAACTATTTCTATGATAATGATAATGATTTGATTTAAGTTTACCTTGATTAGTTACGCATCTATTAGTTTTGTTTGAACCTTTGAAGGAAACAGTTGTAAACCGTCAGTTGTAAACGATATTTTGTTTAGCCTGAAGACAAAATAGTGCATTTATGTTTGTGCTTTCCAGAGGGGACAGAATACAAATGCCACAAGCTGGACCATAACGAAGTTGCAAGACAATTAGTATATTTTATAAAGATATCCTCCAGTCTAGTACGACATAATGGCTTCGATAGAAGCCGTCATTTTAGTCTCATTTATTATTGGTAAGTAAATTAACATAGTTACTACCTACTTACATTACGTATGTTTTCCTTATACATGTTATAAGAATAGATTTAACTTATATAGGGTCCTTCTTAATATGCTGACACTTTTTATGGGGATGATCAGACCGTCAAACTGCACAACTTTCTCTATGGGACCAACATCGAAATCGCGAAAAAAATTCCTTTGTCTCATACATTTGGCTCGAGTAGGTATGCAGTTTTGTATAGTACAGTTGATTTTTTTTTTCGATTTCTATGTTGCGCCCATAGAGAAAGTTGTTCAGTTTGATGGTCTGATCATCCCCTTAAAAAAGTGTCAGCATATTAAGAAGGACCCTGTATGAATAGAGTTCTCTAGTTCTCTCTCTATGAATGATTTTCTCTATAACGGACCACCTTCCGACGCGGTGGTAGATTCAAAAACATGACGTCAGAAAGTGTGTTTAAGTATGTGATATTATGTTGAATAAACAATTTAGACTTGACTTGATTTATGCAGGTAGGTAGTTATTATGTATATTTTTACCTATCATGGTAGGTATTGGTAGAATAATAGGTATATTATGTATACTTACTTCATATAGGTATGTAGTTATACTGACAGTATCTAACGTGTATCTACTCTGCTGATATGATATAAAATAGAGCTACAGTATTCGACAAAGGCTCACAAAAAGCTTTTCTTTTGGTTTTTGTCAGTTACGACTCTTTACATTATTTTGTATGATTTAGTTCAGATTACTTTTGAAATGCACTAATTACCTAATATACCACGTCCTTTTTTAAATTGGATGGAATCTGGAACCTTCCATTAAGGATCGGTCTAGGTTCCAGGTATAGCGTGATGGAACATTTAGCGTGACATAGTGTGCTGCGATGGTCGTCAGCCTGAGTTGTATATCGCTGCTGGTACCTGTTCTTTGCTCCCCACATTCTTACTGATTGTGTTCAATAATGTTAAACTGTAAAATTTTGTACCTAAACAGCACCGATGTGCTTCGCTGCGCTTTCATTTTGCACTGATGCGATGAGTGATTGACCCTAAACCGATTTTGGCTTCTGGGTCTATTAAGGAAATATAATTCGGAGCGCGCTCCATACAAACGAAGTCTGGTGATATTTTCAATACGAAACAATTAAAGTCAATAAAATTTTTCTGAAACAATCTAGAAACAAATCTCTATGCTTGTATGAAGTCAGATTTTCCTAAAAATGTATAGTTTTAAAGTTACAGTGACTCAAAGGTTTCCATACAAATCCTTAAATTAATCCTAGCACTAAAACTGTATATTTTGACGAAAATCTGACTTCATACAAACAGTGATTGGTTTCTAGATTGTTTCTGAAAAATTTCATTGACTTTAATCGGTTAGTATTGAAAATATTACCAGACTTCGTTTGTATGCAATCGCTTTATTGTAAAACAATATAAAGGCGTTATGCGCCCGAAATACATACTAACTACCTACCTACGAACATTTGAAACACTTCCTCTCACTTATTCTTAAAACAACTTTAGTAACGTCCAAGATATGTCGGATAGTATATCTTTCTTGAAAAATTAATTATTTTTGCAAATCAGACTTGGCCAGAAAGCTATATAGGAATTGGAAAATCTTTTCGTCCTTATTTGGAATGAAGTATAGTAAACTATTTTCTTATAATTTCAGCATGCACTGTATCAAATATTGCAAATAGTACGGAAGTAAAGAAAAAAGAAGACTCCGTTCCAGTCGCACTTAACTCGAGATTTTTTGATCTTGGCGGAATTTTCAGTCATCTATTCCCAGACCTTAATCAGGGAAGTCAGGGAGGCTTTCAGGGAAGTCAGGGAGGGTACGGACGTAATCCCGACGAAATGGATTTCCCGACGAATTCACAGATTTATCCTCCCGTTACTCAGGTAAGTAATTAATTTTCTATCTATTTTTATTAGTCCGCTTTGTGTTAGGGACATAGTTTAGTTCTTTATTTTATCTTACCAAGATAGTACTTAGTTTTTTCATAAAAATTATTTTATTGAACCGAAATGTGAGCAATAGGTACAATTAATCAATCAATCAAATATACTTTATACAGGGTCCTTCTTAATATGCTGACACTATTTTAAGGGGATGATCAGACCATAAAACTGAACAACTTTCTCTATGGAACCAACATCGACATAGTAAAAAAAAAATCAGCTGTTCCATACTAAACTGCAAACCTACTTGAGCCAAATGTATAGGACGGCAGATTTTTGTTTTCGCGATTTCGATATTGGTCCCATAGAGAAAGTTGTTCAGTTTGATGGTCTGATCATCCCCTTAAAAAAGTGTCAACATATTAAGAAGGACCCTGTATACCTACCTACTATTTAGGTACTGTCTTAATAACTTGTAGTTAAGTAACACAAATGGTAGTTTTTGTTTGAAATTGAACAAATTAAACTAGGTATTTCATTCCTTTTTAGGGACAAACTCCGGAGCTCCCTGTAGGACAAGGGAACACATGGCCTATTATTGACGATGCGAAACTATATCCTAATCAAAGACCAATTGGTGGTGGACAACAAAATCAATATCCGAGCAATGAAAATTCTGGTGGTCAGCCAACGCAGTACCCAAATGGCGGTAATGTTGGCGGTTCACAGCCAGTGCAGTACCCAAATGGTGGTAATTTTGGCGGTTCACAGCCAGTGCAGTACCCAAATGACGGTAATTTTGGCGGTTCACAGCCAGTGCAGTACCCAAATGACGGTAATTTTGGTGGTTCTCAGCCAACTCAGTACCCCAATGGCGGTAATTTCGGTGGTTCACAGCCTACTCAGTACCCAAACGGCGGTAATAATTTTGGTGGTTCACAGCCAACGCAGTACCCAAATGGCGGTAGCTTTAGTGGTTCACAGAACGGCGGTAATTTCGGTGGTTCACAATATCCTAATCAAGGAGGCTTTACCAACCAAGGAAACCAGAATAACAATAGACCTGGTTCTGGTCAATCTGCAGATGGAACGATTGATGGTTTGATACCACCTCAACAATCTATGAACCCTGGCAATACTCAGAATCGACCACCGATACAAAACCCTGAAGAGGGCAATCAATTTGATGACAATCCTGATGATGTAACTACAGCAATTTTGGGCAGACCAGTTAAAGTACCGCAGACAACAGCGCCTGCAGATCAAATATTTTTCCCTACGAGGTCTGTAGCGTGATGTGATAACGATGTTTTGTATTTTGTTAACGACTGACTATTAATAAATAATCGCTTAATGATAAAGATTGTCCTTTAACGACATAATTATCTAATCGAATTTAAGAGTGCATCTACCTCAGTGGCGCCCTCATCACACTATTCAAGATTCCCCAAATAATGAAAACCCAAAATGAAAAAGTACTATTCCACCGTTCGTATAAATTTACGATTGTAGTTGGTCTCTTTTGTCTTATGACGTACCTTTAATAGTAGAAGGAGATGGAACTATAGATATTTGTTTATGCGGCTGTCCACTTTTTTTGGGCTAGTGTGTGTGAAAAGTGACCGTAAACATAAGGCCAAATGTCACTGGGTCCTCTTTTGTCCATACTACTTGACACCACACACTCAAACCTAAACGTCAAAAAAAGTGGACACTTTACAATTGGTATGGCTCACTCTATGCCTTTAGGTATCATTTCTTTGATTCCACCTAAAGAACAAACGTCTAAGGGCCTGTGTCACGACTGGATAAGATTATTTGACAGATCGTTTGACATATTTCGTACGAAAGATATGTAAAATTATCTGTGATATAAGCTAACATGAACTCATCCAGAATTGGTGAAAAAGGTCCTAAGTCTTTAAGATTCTGAAACGTTTCTCCGACAGTCGATTCTCCGTCGAATTAATAGGTTGTAAACTCAGAGTATGTATGATATGGGTATGTATTATATTAACATACTCTAAGATTGTAAACCTACAACTTTTAAGAATTTCGAAATAAATGTAAAAGTTGCATTCAATGCAATTCTTCTTAAACGAAGACTGCCGTATAAATTAATGATCAATATTATCTAATCTGAAAAAAAAATTGGAATACATATATTCTCAATTGAAGTCCTACGAATATACGTAGACTTTATCGGCATAATTGATAGCCTATTCAAACACTATGTTAATGATAATTAACGGTTATTATTAAATACTAGTATTGTAATGGAAACCGCAGACAGGGTGTGACTGATATAACAGAGCGAGCGACCTAACTATGAATTACACTACGTGGTTAGATGCTGTTGATTAACTCTATTCACGCCAGTTTAATGCAAATATTCAGATAGATCTGTGCACTTAATTGATTTATTAAATACCTGTTTCAATCTACTTTGGTCATTAATAGTTTGCTATTAAGATAAGATAGTCAAAGACAAGTAGCATATACACACCTAGAATAGAGCATCATTAGGTACCTCTAGCCTTTCAAGATTAGGTATTTTCCGATATGTGTATTGGTCTAGCTCATATCTCGCAGGAAAGCTTCTGCACGCTGGCTTAGCGAATACTCATAACACAGAATAGATATCTAAACAGAAGACAGCAGCAGACACACAAGCTCGCGGCGGTACGGCCGCCGCTACAAACTGCGCTCATTCTTGTACACACGGCGACACATCAAGCTACCTATATACAAAACTAATATAACCTGGCCGCGCGACGTTATACGTTACTCTACCTACGCGCGGCCAGCTTATTTTGGTTTTGTATAGCTTAATGTGTCGCTGTGTGTACGTTCGTGAACGTTGACGTATTGCGTAGGGGTGAACCGGCCGCGCCGTCAGCTTGTATGAAGGTGTCTTTCTGGTAGGATATCTATTCTGTGCCCCTGTCACATCGAAAAATGACAAGGTGCGCCCGAAGTGACATGAATTTCTAACATTTTGACGTTTTGGAGAAAATCCAATGTTGTACGCACTCGCAATATTCTTATTCCTACTCGTATATATCATTTAATTTATCTTCTATAAGTTAATTTATTGTAAATACAACTTTAAAAAACCTCAAAACTATTTAGGAAAAGGTTCCTTTCCCCTAAAATCCTATTTTCGTAGTTAGAAGTTTATGTCACTTCGCCGTCGCTATGCGCTCACTCGGGCGGCATAAGTAAACTGTAAACTGATAGAAATGACAGGAAAATGTAGATTTCCTGCTATAGCCCAAAAATAAATGTTCGGCCCTTTACTCTAAGTACAGGCACAGTTTATGAAAGAGTATCTACCTAAGGTGTGAGTGAGCGGGCGAGGTAGGTAGGTATCCGAATATCTAGATCTTTTTATTAAATTGTTGTGCTGTCGCTTTTGTGATTCTTTAGCGGGGCCGTGTGCTTGACAGGATGGCGACAGTGCAGTGATAATATAGTAATAAACTAGAGTTTACCCTAGACTTTGTCCGTACAAATTACATACCAGATTTTAAGTCAGATCATAAGTTATCAAACAAAAAAGTTTCATCAAAATCGGTTCAGTAGTTTTTGCTTGATGCTGTTACAAAAGAACCTTAACAGACAAATAGACAGAGAAAAATTCTAAAAAAGGATGATTTGGAGTCCGGGATACCTAAAAACCATATCGTAATCTTTTTCATGTAAATATCTTCAATGTACAGACACACTTCTGTACAGTTTTATAATAGTTAAGATAGGTAAAGAGTGCGCGGTGTTTCTCTCCGGCTAGCACGTGGCGCCACCATTTTGTATAAGTCGAATGTATTTTTGTATATAAAACAATAATCTTTGAAATTACGATACTCCCAAAATTCACTCTTCATTATGAAACTTCAGTCAATTTCGGATTTCAGTTATTCTGGGACGCCCCATTTTTGACTTTGAGCTCAGATATCTCGAGACAGAAGCATGATATCGATTTAGGTTCTGTGGGAGTTTTGTTCCATTGGACAAGACCAAACTCGATTTAAAAAAAACCAACCCCTCTATTGTTGCATGGGATGCGGGGTCGAAAAAAAAATGTTTCTTCATAACTACTACATTTCTGTTTTTGGGTTACTGTTATCTGTCTTCATGCCAAATCTCGATTGAGGCCCCGCCTCAATAACAGATAGACAGAATGGATGAAAGTATAAGGGTTCCTTGTTTGACTACGGAACTCTAAAAAAGGTAAACGCGAGACAACGCGGCGCGATCGAGAAAGATTTGTCGCGTGGATTATGCTCGTAGGGCTATTTTCGCTGGGTGAATACAACAACGGCACAACTCAAAAATTGGCAAATTTGAGTTAGCACCGTATTCTGGTTCTGCATCGCATACTTTATCTTGTGCAATATAGACCTAACTCGCTTTGTAGTAACTACAGACGAATTTGTTCACGCGCACTCTCTCGCGCCAACTTTAATGTCATTTTTCTCAAAATCAACTTTTTTGACTTGTGCCGTTGTTGTATTCACCCAGCGATTTATACATTGTTGGTTTTTTATTCGCAGTACGGACAATCCTTCTCAGAAGCAATGCGTGCAGGATTGTCAGTCAACATCAGAATATAGTCCGGTATGTGGTACCAATAACGTGACTTATATTAACCCTGGAAAATTTGTGTGCGCTCGCAACTGTGGCATCAGTAAGTGGTATTCTTTACTATCTTAATATTAATCTTAGCTATTATAAAACTGTAACAGAAGTGTGTCTGTACATTGAAGATATTTGCATGAAAAAGAATACATCATACATACATACATACATACATACATTTTTTTTGGAATTTCCTATAGGTTTCTTAGGGAAAGTTGTTAAGTATCATATTTAAAATCACCCATTAAAATAATGCAACTGTCTACCTTAACACCCTGTATAAGTTGATATTGTTTGTTTCAGATGTGTTTATCGCCAAACAAGGCAGATGTCCTAAAAATACGCCATGGCCACCTAATGTGATATCTGTCACCAATAATAATTAGACGAGGAGATGATAGGACTATCTTCTAATGAACTGTAGTTGAATTAAGACTTAAGAGAAGTTTATTCCGAATGCGTAAATGCGCGTTGCATACAAACGAAGTCTGGTGATATTTTCAATACTAACCAATGAAAGTCAATGAAATTTTGCAGAAACAATCTAGAAACAAATCTCTATGCTTGTATTGTGTCAGATTTTCCTTGAAATGTACAGTTTTAAAGTTATAGTGCCTCAAAGATTTCCATACAAATTTTAAATTAATCCTAGCATAGAAACTGTATATTTTAACGAAAATCTGACACGATACAAGCATAAAGATTTGTTTCTAGACTGTTTCTGCAAAATTTCATTGAGTTTAATTGGTTAGTACTGAAAATATCACCAGACTTTGTTTGTTTGCAGCGCGCATTTATGAATTCGGAATAAACTTCTCTTAACTAGCCGTAGTCATTTTGGGTACCTACATTATTATGTGTGATCTAAAACTAACCCACTACCTAGGTACTGACAACAAACAACAAAAAAGTGCGGATTTTTATTTCACTATTTCAAAGGTGCATTTCAATAGTCCGAAGCACCCCAAGTACTATATGTAAACGCAAGGCCAAGCCATATTTTGCTGGTTTTTAGAAGCTATCTTCTCGTTATTTGAAAGAGATACAAATTAATGAAAAATATAGCTATGATCTTCAACATCTCGCCTTTATTTTGTTCATTTCATATTTCTTATTTTTCTATAAAATACATATACAAGGTGTTACAAAAATACAAATAAACATTTAAGGGGGTGGTTTAGACCATCAAACTGAACAACTTTCACTATTGGGCCAAAATCGAAATCACAAAAAAAAAATTGATGTTCCATACTAAACTGCAAATATACTAGAGCTAATTGTATGGGACAGCTGATAAATTTTTTCTTGATTTTGATCTTGGTCTCATAGTGAAAGTTGTTCAGTTTGATGGTCTAAACAACCCCCTTAAAAGTTTTAATTTTAATTTTTACTTTTGTAACACCCAATATTTGAAAAATTCTGTATGACGTGCATCTACTTTATAAGTTGAAGTCACTTTTACTTGCTTAAAAAAAAAAAAAAAAAAACCTGATGAAGCGTGAGGTGGATTTTGGTTAGGTAAGTTGACGAAGCATGTTGCGGATCTCTATCTGTTTATTTAAGGTTTTGACGAAGCATGTTGCTGATTACCGGCTGTTGTATTATTATTGACGAAGCTTGTGCTGACTACTTATTTTGTGTAGACATAGGTAATTTTTTTTTCGAAATTTAAAATAATTTTTGAATCTTTTACTTGCAACATACACCATTGTATAGACAATGTAATGATCTAAAAATTGTACGTTAAAAATTTTTTCAAGTCCAATATCTAATGAGTTAATTAGATAATTGTAAAATTTGGTGCGAATTCTTATGATTTTAATTTGATTTCCTTAGTTTAGAAGGCACCACATCGACATAATGAAGGACAAACCAGTCAAAAATAGGTATACCTACTAAAATTACGTAGTTTAGTAGCGGTGAGGCGACTCTGAAAGGGCCAAGGTCGTTCAGTGGGCAACTTTTAAAACAACTCCCCTCATAGGAACAAAACAATAACTCTAAAAATATGTCTGATATTATTAGAGTTATTGTTTTGTGTTAAAATTGATTTCATTTATCTAAATAGACTGACTTTGAACCTTGTAATAGAGAGTCGAGTTACTAATTAATAAAAAGCTTTTTAATATCGATAACAAAGACAACTTACACAGGTTCAACGTGCTATACAGGTGAAAGTGTGGGGTGGTTCTTTAGGGGTGGTTCAAGTATAACTACCACCACCATTTTATATAAAGTGGTGCAGTTTCGTTTTCAATCCAGAGATCGTTGACACGCGCTTTGTTTCAGATGATCGTCCACGTCAGTTGCCTTTTTTAGGGCTCCGTACCCAAAGGGTGCCAACGGGGCCCTATTCATAAGCCTACGCTGTCCGTCCGTCCTAGGTTTAAACAGGTTTAAACGGTGTATCTATCGAACCGTAAAAAGTAGAGTTGATATTTTCACAGAATATGTGTTATAATTTTAGATTTGCTAAAAAAAACAACTAAAAATAATGAAAACCGGCCAAGTGTGTGTCGGGCTCACGCTTTTGTATGGTGGTACGGAGCCCTCCGTGTGTGCGCGAGTCCGAATCGAACTTGGCCGGTTTTTTAATTTGAATTTATGTTAAATTATAATATATGCTTATATGAAAATAAATTTGTTACGTTTTGTATGTCTCTGGTCCAGAGCTCGAAAATCGAAAATCGAAATTTACTTGGGGGGCAAGTAGGATTTAATTAGGGTACATTACTTGAGGGGCAAGGGAATTTCGATTTTACCCTGTAGATTTACAATATTGTAAAGGTATTTTTATTAGTAATTATTTTTTTTTGTGTTCCGTACCACCACTGGGGAATCATTTCGACGTCGTTCCGTCCGTCGGTCACAGATTATTTTCTCCGAAACTATTTACTAGTAGTAACTATTTAATAATCTGTGGTTTCCATGTGAAGCAATACCCAATAAGAAATGTCATATCGACGTATACCTAACCTACACATAAACTACTATAATTCGAAACGCGCTCTATACAAACGAAGTCTGGCGATATTTTCAATATTAACGAATTAAAATCAATGAAGTTTTTCAGAAACAATCTAGAAACTAATCTTTATGCTTGTATGAAGTCAGATTTTCGGTGAAATGGTCATTGGTCACGGTAATTTTTTGGTTTTCGGTTTTAAAGTTAAAGTGCCTCAAAGATTTCCATACAAATCTTAAATTAATCCTAGCATTAAAACTGTATCGAAAATCTGGCTTCATACGAGCATAGATATTAGTTTCCAGATTATTTCGAAAAATTTTCATAGATTTTAATTGGTTAGTATTAAAAATATCACCAGACTTCGTTTGTATGCAGCTCACATTTACGCATTCTGAATAAACTGCTCTTATAGTCTAGGAAAAATAAGGTTTGAGATTGCATTAAAGACACTTTAGTAAATTGTGTTTCAAATAATATTACTGTTAGTTTATAACACTATTGTCGAGATTTCGTGGTTATATAGGCTCACGAACCTGAGAAATACCTTAAAATCGATATTAATGTACAAATGGCAAGCTTATTTCTAAAAATATTTCGACCAGCATACCAGCAATAGAGACAGTTAATTATCAAAAGGAAAATTTAATGTGTAAAAACAAACAGTAAATAATTTAGTTTTGAGGTTAAAATTTTTGAAGACTTACAAAATATTAAATATCTACCCAAATTCACGATATTAACCGTGAATTATTATTTTTATAAGTAAAACGTATTGAACGAAGCCATCCTGTACAAAATCACCAGTTTTCCATTTTTTGTTCATACCTAAATTTTATGTTTTGTAAATGTCTTAATTATTCAATCATACAAAATGAAAAATCGGGGATTATTGAGAATTTATGTTTTTCAGGTATGTATCTACTATATTCCAAATTTTCACCAAAAGTGCAATTAATGCAACCTACTCCATACAAAAATCCGTAGATTTCCCCGACTATTAGCCGTTTGTAGGTATATTATTTTTGGGTTTTTCCTGTTGTTTCTGTGGTCCGTCAGATTTTCGGTACTTTAACTTTAGTTTCAAAGTAACAGTCGATCAAAGATTTCCATACAAATCTTTAATTAATCCTAGCACAAAAACTAAGTACTTTAATTTTAACAGAAATATGAAAAACTACAGGTACATTTAGTTTCTAATTCGTGTAAAATAAATTCATCAACTTTAATCGGTTAATATTGAAAGTAAGATTAAACGTCGGCTATGTGGTACGGAACCCTGCGTGCGCGAGTTCGACTCGCACTTGGCCGGTTTTTTATGTTTCAGTTAGGCAGTCTTATTAGATTTCATAACTGAAACTGAAATGAAACATCAACATACCGTCCGTAACGATATTTGATTATCTTGTCCCTGAATCAATTATTAAAACTCATAGATAATATTAGGATAGAAAATGCCTTCATACCGATCAGAACAGTAGAGACGGAATTCTTTATTCTTGGAAAATAAAATTATATAGGCTAAACAATTTTAACAAAATTGTTGGTAAACAATATTCTCATCACAGTTTATTACTGCCTCCGTAGTCTTATGGCTAAGAGTATTGGGCTCTTGATACGGAGGTCGTCGGTTCGATTCCCAGGAGGACACCTCGTGATATGTCACTTTGTGCGTTTTCCCAAGTTGGTTAGGACATTTCAGGCCGAATCACCTGATTGTCTGAAAAGAAAGATGATTCCGTACTTTGGATGACACGTTAAGCCGTTGGTCCCGGCTACATAAAAACCACGTCAGAGGTCGTAAGGCGGTCTGAAAAAACTCTGACACCAGGGCTTACTGCCCACACGATAAGAAGAAGATCACAGTATACTGTATTTTACTTCATCAGCAGATCTATTTATAAAAGCTTTTCTCTTTGTATTTGTGCTGCACGCTATCTTATCTATCTTATCTATCTTATCTATCTTATCTATCTTATCTATCTTATCTATCTTATATATATTATCTATCTTATCTATCTTATATATATTATCTATCTTATTCAAACGCTAATCATTTGTTAAATATTTCCAATATAGATTTAGCCACTTCGTGGATTACCCCTTCCGAGATTCCGTCTTAAATAAAATGGTTTAATCTTCTAATCTCTTTGATTATTTTGTAATCAAATCTAAGTAATCAAATCAAAAAGATTTTATCAGATATTGCATACTTAGGTATGCTTTATATTGCATATTTTGAGGTTAGAAAATTATATCTATACAACGTGTTAATGAATTAACGCAAAACTAGAAAGTAGTTTGTTTAGAATCGAGAGCAGAATCGAATTATCATGGTTTCAATATAAGTAATTTTTTTCAAATTCTTTTATAATTTATTGGTAACATTTAAAATTTACTGAACTCGATTTCAAACCACCACTCGGATACTCTCACCCTACTTACTACCAAAACAAGATTCTTAAAATGTATCCATGAGCACGTTAACGCTTTCATTCATTGCAGAAATGATAACAAATCATTTTTGCCTCAAAACTTAAAATGTGAAGAACTTTAAATTTTAAGTATCAAAATAATGAAATTATTGTTTCAATCTAATTATTTTGTTATAAATCAGTTGGAGTGTATGAGGTTTTGCGCTTATTCATTAACACGTTGTATATTCCATTTCAAATAGCAACTTTGAATTACAGAAACAGAGATTGGAAACACTTCCTCTCACTTATTTTTAGAACAGCTTTAGTAACGTCCAAGATATGTCGGATAGTATATCTTTCTGATAAATAATAGTACATTATGATACAAGTGAGCAAAGTTGGTCATTACAGACGAGGCGGGATTGCAGCACGAGTCGCAGACGAGTGCTGCCATTTAAGAGCCGAGTCTGTAATGACCAACGCTCACGCGTTTCATACGACGTTTTTCAACATACTTGCAAGGAAAAAGTAAAAAAACCGGCCTAGTGCGTGTCGGGCCATGCGCGGGGTAGGGTTCCGAAGTTGTCCGTCTCAATATATGGACTTAGAAGGGGGCTTTTTGTATTATACTACGGTTTAACGGCTAATAAAGTCTAAAAAGTACATTTTGCAAGTTGGTCGACGATTACTCGTTAACTTGTAAAGCCTACTTAGCGGTGATAGTTTTGCTTTTAATTTCGTTATATAAACTACTGCCGTGATTTTTTTTTTCACATTTCCAGAAACAACTGTTTAGCTGTAAGGGGGGGGGGACACTTCCCTCTAACAAAAATATTCACTTTAAAGGTTAATACAGGGTGTCTCAAAAGAAATTTTATATTTATTTAGCTTACTGCGTGAGCGCAACGTATCCGAGGGGCGCGGGGGTTATGTCAATCGGTAGCCTGGCTCTTGGGAATTCAGTCGCTATGGAGCGTTTCTCGGGAGCAGACCGCGCGTTGTGCGTGCGAGAGTTTTACAAAAACGGTGATTCGGCGACTGTAGCGCGTAGAAAATTCCACTTAAATGATGCGCCAAGCATTCCTCTTATTCGACATTGGGTTAAAAAGTTTGAAGAGACCGGTACAACGCTAGATAAATCAAAATCCGGGCGACCTAGGTCATCAAGAACGGTAGAAAACGTGGAGAATGTTAATCAGTCTGTTCGTGACGACCCGAACCTTTCAATTCGGAAGCGCGCAAGTGCTTTAAATGTGCATAGATCATCATTACATCGCATCATGCACAAAGACCTAAAGCTGCACCCCTACAAAATTCAATTGGTGCAAGAATTAAAGCCCCAAGATGCCGGTCAGAGGCTTCATTTCGTAAATCAGGTGATTGAGCGATTTTCAACGTTTACCAACATTTTGTTTTCGGATGAAGCTCATTTTCATCTTAATGGCCACGTAAATAAGCAGAACTGCCGCTACTGGAGTGCAACGAATCCAAAACGCAAACATCTGAAACCCGATAAACCGACTTCACTGGCCCATTTGAAAGAAAATATCCGTCACGAAATGGCAGCCATCCCTGAATCCACCTGCCGAGCCGTCATAAGTAATTTTACTGTTCGATTAAATGAGTGCCGAGAACGCGAGGGTCTACATTTAGACGATATCATTTTTAAGAAATAAATCCCCAAAAAGTGTATTTCAATAATAAATAAACATTTTTTCTATATACGGCTTACTTTTTTTTTAATCGATCCACTAATTATAAAATTTCTTTTGAGACACCCTGTATTTTGCTAACGGATCCCAAATCGAAAAATGGCTTTCCCACACCCACAATAAAAAGACCCAACTATACCCCACACTATCGGCTGGGCGAGAAAAATAAATTTCATCCTCACTTTTCGTGAAGTTTACACGAACACCTTAATACCGATTTAATGAAGTAATTGTGGACTTACAGCATTGTTTGTGAATAGAATCAACAATCGTGAACATTTTACGTACCTGAACGCGTCACATGTGCAACCGATAAGCGTAACGACAGTTTTCGATTTACTGATTCGACAATCGTTTCGGTACGTGACCTCGTTATCTAACTGTTATTCCAATCCTTTATAATATATGCGATGGATTGTTTTTGTTATTTTAGGACTTCCCAAGCTGACATCGAGAGGATTGTCCTTTTTTCACTTCCATCTTTTTCTGTAGCGATAGACAAAATATTGACTCCCAACAAAACATTCTCTATGGGACCAAAATCAATTAATAGCAAAAAAAAATCTGCGTACATTTGGGTCCAGTAGGATTGGATCCGACGTGGTCCCATACAGAAAGTTGTTCATTTTGATGGTTTGATCATATCAATCAATTGAATGTCATATTGTAGATGCTCTAAGTATTGTAGTCATTGTTACATTACTTGCCTACAGATTATTAACCTTGTGACATTCTTGTTTTTTGGAAATGTTGTTTAATGTGCAAATCTATTCCGATATTATCCTAAATTATGATTTGTAAAATAGCTGTGTTTTGTTACGTATACAAAATATTAAGTCTTGAATAAATTGGTAGGTAGCAGTCTGAAACTCGTTACAAATACGTTTACATAAACAGTTTCCAGCCTAATGCGAGTTCTACTTCCAAATTGAATCTATAGGTACGGTAGGTGTAGCTGAATAAAATATGAATCGAACTTCTTAAAGAACGTGTTCAATAAATGCAAGCACTTGGCCTCTTTGATTATGAAAAAGGTGAAGAGGTAGGTGCCAAAGTGCCAAGGGGCAAAAAGGTGGAGTGCGGAGCGAAAAGGGTACACGCCGGGAAAATTGTGTAAAAAGCACCCTCGACTGAATCTCAAAGTTCTGAGTGAACGTTATTGTGATCTGGTCGATTCTTATTAGATTACTGATACTTATAAATATTTCTGTGAAAGATGAATGGCAGATGCACCTGTTTTTTGGGTCTTAGAGGGATCATACAATAATCTTATCAAAACGTGTAGAGTATAATAAAACTAACAACGAAGTTAACTGGTTGTTACGTTGCTGATAAGGAGAAACAAAATACAAGAACAAACATAACAGTGAAAGAAAAACCAGATGATTGCAAATATAAGCAGTAAAACATCCATATAGAAAGAAGCTAATGATACAACCAATAATTCGCAACATGCTGCGTCATGTTTCTCTTTATGATACTTTTTGAATCAAAGTTTCTGCACCTCATAGTCTTTCTCATTGTAATATTTGTTTCCATAGTTTTCGACATATAAACTACAATATTCATATTATTTCTGATCATTTGATATAGAGACTATACGGCTACGGTACAGCTTTTAGTTTGTGTTGTAAAAGACTGGTTCCAATTTCGCCACTGTTCCTTGTAGCAATGAGCCTGAGGAAATTTAATAACGCACTATTTAATTCGTGAGAAGTTATTAAAAGTTAAAAAAAAAAACACTATTTGAACAACTTTTTTAAAGCATACACAACGACATAAATTATACAAATAGAGCAAAAAGACAACCTGCGATACAAGAGCACTTCGTTAACAAATCGCACTACTGCGTACGTACGTAGTTTGTACAGACACAACATAATTAGTTTCCTCCAGTCCTCTAGCGATTTGTGCAAACAGCATACGATGGATTTGGTCTTTGGGTAGGTCGTAATTTATTCCAAGAAGTACGAGACGGAATTATCATTTAGTTAGAAGTGGAGTAATGACTAAGCTGGTATTGCTCTGATTATCAAGTTAGTTCACTTACCTTATTTACGAACACTCTCGACATACCTTGGACACTTTTCATACTACAAATGGGCAAATTTTACAAGAAGTGGTAAGCATGTGCGATACTGAGTGAGTGCGAACGCGACAGGAATACGCCACTGCCTACATTTTCCGCCACGCTTCCTACCAAATGGAAGTGACGATAAAATTGGTGGGGGCAGGGAGTGTCCATACTGTAGGTATAATAATAATAATTACTATAGTATGTAGTAACTATACCTCTTACTTTTATACCTACTGTGTTCTCGGTGTGACTTAAATTCAAACTTTAACTGATTTTCTTTGCCACTTTCTCAGAACAAAAAGGGACAGAGCTATGCTAGTGTAGATGTGTCTCTTTCATCATTAATCGATTTCCTCATAAAAGCTAACATCCCACAATGTTCGTTTGGTCATAAAACCGAATGTTGTGCCCAATGTCGATTCCGCAGTGACAGTATCTAAGTTTACGACACGGTTCCGATTTAGGTTTGTCGAATTTACATTTTGTTGTTAGATAGATTTGTTGAATAGAGATTTTATTTATTTTATTTGATTACGTAATCTCCGGTGTGTGTTTCACATTCAATCAAAGGACAAAAGAATCGCACTATTTTGAATTATTTAAAAAATATAGCCGTTATGAACAACGTTATAATATTATCGAGCTATTAGCCTGCGACTTCGCCCGCGTGGTTTACCCCTTTAGGGGTCGATTTTTGAAAAATCCTTCATTAGTACACCCCTACATCCTCCGCAGAATACCTTTTCATGTGTCTATCTTCAGCGGTACAGGCTTTGCGTTTTCTGTAAGTAAATCATTCAGTCAATCACGGAACTCGCATTTTCCATTTGTCTGAAAAAGTGTCCAAAGTGTGTCGAGGCTAGTGAGCATTATAACATAGCACACAAAACTAGTGAGCACTTTAAGTCATCCAATTAGAAGTAGGTTAAGATCAACGAAATATGCATAAAACTCTGTAACCTAATTATACCTCCTCTCGAAACACTGCGATTTCTTCATACCTACCTGATATTAATATCACGTAGAATAAATAAAAAGTCCGCATATCTTTTATATCCTCGAATAAAGTAGCTCAGTGTTTGCTAACTAAGTCTCAGCAAACACAATTAAAACGGCATCTCGAATGTGGACGGATTCCGGGAGAATTAAGGTATAATTTTGTGTTGTAAATCCAGGCTTTAAGGCGCCCTCTCAAAATTCGTCGTCCGCCCCAAAGGAAATCTTAAAGTTACCAAGATGCTTTGAATTAAAAGTTGTTTACGTTTTGGATGGATAAATGTGATTGCACATAACTTTGGTTAATCCTTGTTTTGTCTAATGGCTTTTAAATAGCCGCTAAATGAATTTTGTGTTCTTAAAAGTTCGTCTAATTGAAACTACAGAGGAAATCGAAAAAAAAACCAATTATGCTAGATTAAAAAAAAACAATAATCATCAAGGTCATCAACGTAGTCATTAAGTAATTACGATAAGCTTTCATCGTTATTAGAGTTCCGAACCTAAGGGGTGATAACGGTTCCTATTTATAAGCCTACGTTGTCCAGCCCTCCGTCCCGTCCGTCCATCCATTCGTCCGACCGTCTGTCTGTCCTACCTTTAAAGGGGTTTATTTTTTTACCTTATAAACCTAGACGGTTGATATTTTCACAGAATATGCGTTATTATGACGTTAGTAGATATATAATTAAGTGACAAGAAACTTGTTTTTTATGCCTTTTTATAGATCGATCGTTAAAACAGTAATAGGTACCTACATACAAGCTTGAAACTTGGCGTGATTATAGTGCATACTCTAAGATAAAACAACAAATAATCAATAAAAACCGGTCAAGTGTGTGTCGGGCTTGTGGTAAGGCTCCCGAAAAATCATTTTTTTGGTAATATTGTATAGTGGTACGGAACCCTTCGTGTGCGATCCGACTCGCACTTGACCGGTTTTTTTTTCTATTAGCTTGATTAAAAATGTTTACTAGCATACCTTTATCGTATCGAATGCTTCAAAACAATCAATAAAATTGTTAGTAAGAGCATTGTTAATCGTTAATTAGTTGTTCGTAGTTTCATCTACGAGCGAAAGAGGGGCTGCTGCTACGGCTACGTTCGAAGAACAAACAACGTTGCAAAATAATATAAAGTATGTAGGTAATACGTATAACAGCAAGTAGGTAATACGATTACAAACTCGAAAATCTTTATTCAAATGAAGGCGGCGTCAAACCCACTTTTTAAAGAAATGTAATTCGGTGCGCGCTCCATACAAACAAAGTCTGGTGATATTTTCGATATTAACCAATTGAAGTCAATGAAATTTTGCAGAAATAGTCTAGAAACTAATCTCTATGCTTGTATGTTGCCAGATTTTCGTTATAATTTACAGTATTAAAGTTACAGTGCCTCAAAGATTTCCATACAAATCTTAAATAAATTTTTTACTTAGAAACTGTATATAGAGTTCTGACACATCCTCTTCTTCTTCTTCCTGCCCTTATCCCATTATTTGGGGTCGGCGCAATATGTCGTCTTCCTCCATTCATCTCTTTTAGCCGTCATTTCAGCGCACACACCTTTTTTACACATGTCATCTTTCACACAATCCATCCATCTTTTCTTTGGTCGTCCTCTCTTCATGCAGCCATCCACATTCAGATTTAACATTCGTCTTGTAATATGCCACTCATCTCTTCTCATCACATGTCCATACCACGATAACCGATTACCGCGCAGCTTTTCATTCACAGGAGCCACTTTCAAACTTCCTCTAATATACTCATTCCTAATCTTGTCCATTCTAGTAACCCCACACATCCATCTCAACATTCGCATCTCTGCTGCATGCAGTCGTTTTTCAGTTCTGACACCATACAAGCATAAAGATTTGTTTCTAGATTGTTTCTGAAAAAATTTCATTGACTTTAATTGGTTAGTATTGAAAATCAGAACCAGACTTCGTTTGTATGCAGCGCGCATTTACACATTCGGAATAAAATTATCTTAATATATTTCTTTTTAATTTACCACAACGTCGGAACGTGATATCAATGATCAAAGGAAAGTGACAATGTAAAATGTATCTAATATTAGTTTGGATTTATCCAATCTAATTAGGCATTCAGAATTGCACTTTCGACGTATATACAATAGTTTGTTCAAACGTAACGTGCTAACAAGAGCAGATAGCTATCCCGGGGTTAAATAATCGGATTTTAGAACTAGGTTTCGACATCGTGTGCTAACAGGACTGTCAAAACAGTCAACCTACAACTTTTATTGGGCTATAAAATAGATAAAAGTGCACACAATGGATAACATAACATTTTTTAAATAAATCCCTAAATAATTTATACATATTATAACAGTACACACCAAAATCAAAATTAGAAATTGATCTAGATAATGTTTGGCGTCAGTAAACTGGTATGTCCAAAACGCATTTTGTAACTAGTTAAGTTTTCTTATTATGTTATTTGACTTCATGTCGTCACTTGATGCTACTTAGTATGTGCATGTGGTATTTACCTGTATTTGGTTGTGTAATTAGAAATTAAGCCCGTTAACTTATGATATATCATGTGTATGAAATATTGTAATAACTGTTGGTAACTCAATAAATAAAATAAAAATAAAATAAAAATATGGTTAATAATAAGCGAGACATATTTTTACGATTAATTTGAATTTTCCTGATTTCCTAGGCATCTCGGCCATTGTAACCTTGGCCGGGGAGATGATTAAGAAGAGAAATGATGGAGAAATGTAAAGAAATGTTAAATTATGATTCGATTAATTAGATTCAGATTCAAAGGCAAAGGATATGCATTCCATTCAGCTTAGCTTGCAGCTAGCGTAATTTTTCAGTATTTCAAATAACTCGAGAAATAACAGATCGAAAAATCTGTATTTGTATGCCAAATGGTTTTCGAATTTTAGTACCTTTTCTAAAATGAAATGGTGTCCATTATTGGCCAATAAAATTTAAACTAACAAATTACCATTTGTACCTACCAACAGTTATGTAAACAAACCACTATGCTCTCGCTAAGAAATTAATTTTAACGACAGTAATAAAAATACTCACAAAGATTAATTTTTATGTGTAGGCAATAAAATCTATAGCTACTAAGTAACACAGTTGATGTATTATATTGAAACATCGACACTTAAAGCTCTTTTATGGGCTATTACGGCCTTTCTTCTTTATTTATTACTTTTTTATTTAACAAACTGGACAAAGATATAATCTTAACGGTCACTTTTTAGCACAATTAAATTAGTTGCTTTAAAAATATATGAACGCAGGTACAATAGGTGGTTCATCATCATCATGATGACAGCCGATAGACAGCATCTATCCACTGCTGGATATAAGCCTCCCCCAAGGATCGCCAAACCGACCAGTCCTGTGCTGCCCCCATCCAATTGGTTCCCACCGCCTTCACCAGGTCGTCGGTCCACCTTGTGGTTTGCCTACCCACGCTGCGCTTTCCTCACTCGAACTCACGAACTTATCGGCCCCATCGGCCATAAATTCTGCGGGAAATGTGCTCCGCCCATTGCCGCTTTAGTTTAGCAGTAGGATTAGATGGTAATAATCATAATATTGTGATTTGACCACACCCCAGTGACTTCATACAACAATCTCAAAATACTTCAAGATGGTTTCGCACACGCACCATCCCTCTTGCATGCGCGCGCATCCTGTATACTGTGCTTCTTGCTCGGCTCCCTTAAAGTTACCCTTGAAGTTCGAGGTGAGGTATCTTAAGTTAGTGAGGGGCAGAATGTGGTCATTTTATATATAGTACCTACATAAATCACTTGTGCCATACATTGGAGACGATTCAGCACTACAATTTTGTCAACAACCGATTTTTTATTTTATTTTGATGTTGGCTCCATAGTGAAAGTCTTTCAGTTTGATGGTCTAAATAACGCTTTTAAATATACTACCCTCTTTTGTTACACCTTATGATATTCTATTCTGTGAGTTTTAAAATGTCATCATCATCAGCCTATCATCGTCCACAGAACCAATAGGCTTCTCCCGAGGCGCACCACAAATCTCTATCCTCAGCCTTCCTCATCCAGTCGCTCCCTGCTACCTTTTTAGGTCATAGGTCCAGCGGGCCACAGGGCATCCAACATCAGCCAGCCTTTTCAAATTGAATACATAATAATTTGTAAAGACTTGTTTGTGTTTTATTTGCTTCTACAGGGTGAAATTGATACCATCAGCATCCTTTTAAACTAAGAGTCTACCCATCAAACTGAACAACTTTTACTATGGGAGCAAACCGATCAGAGCAAAAAAAAGTCAGCTGTTCATTACTAAACTGCAATGCCTATTCGACTCACAGGTATGAAACAGCAAATTTTTTTTGCTCCGATTGCTTTGCTCCCATAGTAAAAGTTGCTCAGTTTGATGGGTAGACTCTTAGTTTTAAAGGATGTTAAGGATATAAATTTCACCCTGTAGATCGAAAAAAATATGATCAGCTTTACAACATAAACAAATGAACTAAATCCATGGAACCGAAGGCTTTTATCTGCTCTGATTGCTTTGCTCCCATAGTAAAAGTTGCTCAGTTTGTTGGGTAGACTCTTAGTTTAAAAGGACGCTAATGATATAAATTTCACCCTGTAGATCGAAAAAAATATTAACAGCTTTACAACATAAACAAATGAACTAAATCCATGGAACCGAAGGCTTTTAAATTTATTATACGTAAACGCATAGAACACTTCTCCATACAAATTGAATAACGGACGTATGCAGCTCTGATGCAAAAGTTGTTCCTTAACACGATTAGTTTCTGTTACATGTTAAAAGCTTTTAAAGTTTTTAATGTCGTTTGCTATAAACATAATGGTGAAAGGAATAGAATTATGAGAATTAAGGCTATCAGTTGTTCTCTCTACTAGTTGGCACCACAGTGGAACATGAGGTACCCGGTTTATGGCATATTTTATAACTACTGGGAGGAAATTTAAGAAAAGTTACCACCTATTAAACTTTTATAGCTACAAGAAACCGTTCGAAATCGACTCTTTCGAACGGTTTCGTGTTATTTGTTCGATTAACCTTTAAGAAATAGTTAGTCGGTATGTATGTATGTATATGCTCACGACTATATTCCCCGAGGGGGTAGTTAGAGATGTTCTGAAACCTCAGAACATCCACGTTTCACCAGTAGTACCGAATCTCTGTCCAGTGTGACCGGGGGTGAGCCCGTCGCCACTTATAATGGACAGTGGGTACAATACATGCCTCGAAATTGAAGCATACAGGTTTCCTCACGATGTTTTCCTTCACCGAAAAGCCAGTGGTGTTACAAATCGTACATAAATTCCGAAAAACTCATTGGTACGAGTCGGCATGGACGGGGATCGAACCATCGCCTCCTGCACGGCAGGCAAAGTTACTCGCCACTGGACCACCACGTAAGGAGGTAAGAAAAAAAATATGGATAAATAGTGTATTTCCTGTAAGAGAATGACTCGTATTCTTAACTATGTAGTATTTACCATATGAGTAGCTCTCTAGCCATCTAGTACGTATGATATACCATAATTCTAAAGGTCAAACTAATACACGGCGTAACAAAACACCACACTAGTAATATTTGAAGAGGTGATTTAGTTAGACCATCAAACTGAACAACTTTCACTATAAAGTCAAAACGAACAAGCGAAAAAAAAATCTGCTGTCCCATACATTTGGCTCAAGTAGGTTTACAATTTTGTATGGAACAGCAGATCATTTTTTTCGCGATTTCGATGTTGGTCCCATAGAGAAAGTTGTTCAGTTTGACGGAATGATCATCTCCTTAAAAAAGTGTCAGCATATTAAGAAGCACCCTGTGTATAGGACAGCACAAATTTTTTCTCGATTTCAGCTCAATAGTGAAAGTTGTTAAGTTTGATGGTCTAAATCACCCTTTTAAAAATGTTACTATTATGTTTTGTCACACCCTGTAGATAGGTACCAAACTATAGCAAAATATGTAACTATCGTTACGCTAAACAAAAAAGGCAAGTTGTTGCGACAACGTTTCGATTTTGCCTCTAGAATTGGGGGGGATTGGGGGGGATAGAATCGGGCTAACGAACCGGACCGACACCCATTACTCCAGCAGACGCTCCTGTCATATCTACGTGCATAGTTGCATACATACACTTTGATTTAAAGCTCTGCTGTAGCACGTTACTATTAAGAGTCCTTTTACCGTCCAGTGGCATCCTCATCAAAATATGATTTCTCAAAAATGCTTGGGTCTTAGGTCACTACCTTATAATTTATTGACTTTACTGTATAGTATCAATTATTTTTTTAAATAGAATATGTATTATTGTATACATTAATTTAGCTGAAAAATTCGTGTTATGTTGTAGAGTTTCTCTTTGTCTCTTTGAGTTTGTCTTTTTGTACCGTCTGTATTTCCTGTTTATTAACTCTCTGTATACTATGTTTTTTGGTGTAAAATAAAGTATAATTGATTGATTGATTGATTGAGTTTCTGGCCGCATCTTCTCTACAGCGACAACACGTTCCGACGCGGTGGTAGCTTTAAAAAAGATTTGACGTTTGATAAGTGTGCTGCAAGCTCCTATATTGAATAAATTACTTTGACTATTGACTTTGACTTTGAATGAAAACTAAAAGATATGTGTCTGTACATTGAAGATATAAAAAAAAAGAACGAAAAGAATAGAAAAAGATTACGATATGGTTTTAGGTATCCTATATACGTATTAATCTTTTTATGTTGTTTTCTTACTCCATATCAATCTTTTTTAGAATTGTTGTCCGTCTGTTTGTGTGTTTGTTTGTTTATACGAGCATTACGCAAAAACGTCAGTAGACCCGATTTTGATGAAACTTTTCTGTTTGATAGCTTATGATTTGACTTAAAATCTGGTAGGTATACAACGTGTTAATGAATTAACGCAAAACTAGAAAGTAGCTTGTTTAGAATCGAGAGCAGAATCGAATTATCATGTTTTCAAAATAGGATTTTTTTTCAAAATTTTTAAATAATTTTTTTGTAACATTTGAAATTTATTGAACTCGATCTCAATCCACCGTTCTGGCACTCTCACCCTACTTACTACCAAAACAAGATTCTTAAAATGTATCCATGACCGCGTTAGCACTTTCATTCGTTGCTGAAATGATAACAAATCATTTTTGCCTGAAAACTTAAAATGCGAATAACTTTAAATTTTAACTATAAAAATAATGAAATTATTGTGTCAATCTAATTATTTTGTTATAAATCAGTTGGGGTGTATGAGGTTTTGCGCTTATTTATTAACACGGTGTATAATTTGTGCGGACGAAGTCGTGGGTAAACTCTAGTTAAACCTATTAAAGCCTATAATCAAATTAGTGTATGTAAAGCTTTAAAGCTTTTGTTGGAGTAGCAAAAAATTGTGATGACATGGCACTGAACGGTAAAAGGTCTCTTAAGGCAGGTAAAAATAATTATACTGGATGATTTTTTCACAGTTTCGAAATTTTCGGGGGTGGTTCAGACCATTAGAAATATAAGAAAAAAATCAGCTGTTCCATACCATACTAAAACTGCAATGCCTACTCGACTCCAATGCATGAGGCAGCTGACTTTTTTACGAATTCTGGTTTGCTTCTATAGTAAAAGATTTTCAGTTTGATGGTCGAACCGCCATTGCAAATATCATGGATTCTAGCAAATAGGTATTTTAAAATTTTTTATTTCGATCATGTTGCTAATTTCTTTAGTTTTACATGTATTATTGCATTACAAAAAATAACAATCTTTGAACTAAAATGTTACTTGAAATAATTCACGGCGGTCCGACACCGCTAGGGGCGCTGGTGTCGTGTACATAGCCATCGCTTCTACCGTATAAAATAAAACGGGCCAACTTTCTTAGGTCGGTGTGCGTGAGGCATCATACAAATTATGTCTGTGTGCGTGTACATGGATAGGGTTTAGAGGCCAGTACTGGTTGAAATTTTATTCGACGCTTTCTTAGGTTCGACTGTCAATCTTGACATAATATAATTTATCCAAGGCTAAAGAGGGTGGGTACATAAACCCTGTCAGGGCACAGCAACATGTATGTCAAGTTTTTTTTTGGTATCATTTTTATATTTTTTACGGATATTATAGACATAATATATATTTATTTACATGAAACAAATAAATGTAGGAAGCTAAATTAAAAATTATAAATCATGCTAAATTATTAGAACTTATAATTAAATTATAAGAAACTAATAAAATTTTTTTTGCTATTCATAAATATTAATTTAATTTGATTTGTAATCTCTAAACACAAAAGTGAAAAAATAATTCGAACTCCATGGAGAAAAACCTATGCTTAATTTAAAAAAAAGTCACCTGCCTTCTCTTTTTAACTCTACGCTGGCAACAGAAACGGCAGCATCAAATATCAAAATTGTGAATATATATATTTTTTCTTAATGGCCAGTTATTTTAAGTTTACTAAGGAGTTCCGAAAAACTACGTTATTTTATAAAAAATATAATCATATTTTATTTAAAATATCATTAAAATCCTTTCATATTAAAATCTCTGACGTATAAAATATTGTTATTGAGACCATTATCTCGAAACGGTTTTGGATTCAGAACTCCAAACAAAAACTTGACATACCGAATTACTGTAATTTAGACTCTCCCAGCAAACTTAACTCGAACCCAACATCAAACCAGAGTCAGGGTTGCCTGAAAAATAGCGCTGTACAATCAGACCTTGTGTTTATTGTCAGTGTACAGGGTGGAAAGTTGAGATGGGGCACAAAGGGCACATTTACCAGAAGCATTACAGTTACAAGAAAACGGTCTTAGGAGACTAACCCTAACTTTTCGAGTATTTAACTTCTGCATTCACCGATTTTGGAAAAAAATTACAGTCATCGATAAAACCTGCAATTTTTACAACACTTTTTTCTTCATTCTTGATCCTCTTACCAATAAGGAACATAAGTCTCTATAGGGTCAACCCAGGTTGGGGTATAAATATACAAGGTGTTACAAAAGTAAAAATAATAATTTGAAACTTTGAAGGGGGTTGCTTAGACCATCAAATTTGTTCAGTTTGATGGTCTAAAACACCCCCTTAAATGTTTATTTGTATTTTTGTAACACCATGTATATCTTAAATTCCCATACATTTAGTATCACCTAGTAATGCAGTAGGTATCGCAAACAGGGACAAAGAAACATTACAAATAATACCTACTTGTTGGTTATTGGTTGGTCCCCGCCAGCAATACCTACCTAATAACATTCAAACTAGATTCAAATTACATTTATTTTGCACGAACAAAGTTGGTATAGCTGATTAATGATTATAGACCTTTGTTTTTATCTTTTCAGTTTCATACAGCCCGACTGTATGAAATAATTATTAACTGAACTGATTATTAACTTTTTTTTGTTTTTCTTAATAATTTAGTTTATTTCATACGTTTTACTATAATATATTTGGAATCTGCTATTCACTAGCTTTCATTTGATACCCATATTGTATTTTTGTTTCAAAAACAAAATGGTTTCTCTTTTTAAATTCGAAAACGCCATCTTGAAATAATATACCCTATGTCACTCTCACAGTTTTTACGAATCTAAAGACACCTCATACGTTAAAATCTATCAAGCCGTTTAGGCTGTAGGTCATGACATAGAAATAGATATACAAACACACATACTTACATATATACAAACTAGAGTTAACCCGCGACTTCGTCCGCACAAATAATATACCAGATTTAAGTCAGATCATAAGCTATCAAACAAACAAAGTTTCATCAAAATCGGTTCAGTAGTTTTTGCGTGATGCTGTTACAAACATACAAACAGACTAAAAAAGGTTGAAATGGAGTCCGGGATACCTAAAAACCATATCGTAATCTTTTTCATGTTCAATGTACAGAAACACTTCTGTTACAGTTTTATAATAGTTAAGATACATACATAACCCTCGAAAATCATAACCCTCCTTCTGGCGCAGTCGGGTAAAAAGTTGAGCTTCGCACGAGGTCCCATCACGGTTCAGTGAAGATTTATTTAGCGCAATCGGGACCCTGTCTTTGTTTTGTAATGTTTATATTGGCAATAAAATATTTTTCTATTCTATTCTTGATTTTATGCTCAAGAAAAAACATGCTACCTATATTACCTACTTAATATTTAAAGACGTGTATTATGAAAAGATTATACTTATCTATATAGGTACCTAAATAAAGTGGTTTGACGTTATAGGTACTGAAATCAGACCCAAAGGTTTTAGCTCAATAATATTGGTTCTGTATAATAAAATGCTTTATGATGATAGATTCTCGGAGCTTCGAGGAAAGAGTACCTCAAGATGGGATTCATATGATCAGCTAAATATAGATTCGAAATGAGATACCGACTTAAGAAATATCTTCACCTATCGTTTTTTTGTAGGGGGTACGTTGGTAGATGTAATCTTTTTATTTCTTATCGATCTCTAATAGTTTGTGAGTTAATATTCTCGGAAACGGCTTTAACGATTCGGATGAAATTATATATTCAAATAATGTTTTACTTTCCAAGTCAATCTGGAGAAAATCCGTTTTCTTACATAAAAAAAAAGAAAAAGAATTGTATTGTGTGAAAACGAATTTTCCCACGAGTGAAATCTATCTATTTTAACTTGAAAGATGCCAAGTAAAGCTCGATGGCCCACCCATTGATTAAATAAGGACTATATCGTAATATCTTACTTACGTCACTACTTACCATACTACAATATTATCTTATGAATTCAGAAGATTTAAAATTGTCGATACAGAGAGGATTTCTATGGGTTGTCTATAGTTTACTTCGTCATAGTATGATATTGAAGAAAATTCAAACTTTACGCATTGCATGATTGTCCGTCGCGCCCACTGAGAGACAACTGTATGGATTTATAAACTATGATTGTAACTTGTACGTAGTATATTAATTACTCTGAGCTATATACCTTACTTCATGCTAACAAAACTACCAGTAAAGCAACCTATAGGCTTTTGAAATTAATGCCCTTTGTACAGGTATATGGAGAAGCTAATAACGTGCAGGTCAGGTGCTCCAAGTGAACGGTAGTTTGTCAGCAGCCCCACACAGAACCGCATAATGCCATTGTTACACTTTCGCAAGAGGAGTCATAACAGTTGATCCCGATTTTATTGCGGCTCTGATGCAGAGTGCAGTTTTAATATAGCCACGTGGCTTGTGAACGTATTAAAATGGTAGCTGTTTTGTTAACAGTGAGCTTCGTTTGCAGGATTTTTGCTTTAGTTGTGTTTGTTTGCACCGACGATGTGCCTCTCAAGCGCTTCTGTCGCTTTCATACGCCACTGTCGTCATTCTCACGCACTACTGACGCTCTCACGTGCTAATGTTGCTCTCATGCGCCACCGACGATGCTCTCTTGCGCCCCTGTGGCACTCGCGAGCCACTGTCGCTCTCACGCGCAACTGTCACTCACGCGCCACTGACGCTCTTACGTGCTACTGTTGCTCTCATACGCCACCGTCACCGCTCGTTTGCACCCTTGTGGCTCTCACGCGCCACTGTCGCTCTCACGCGCCACCGACGCTCTTATGTGCCACCGACACTCCTGTTTCTTTCGGTAGTTTGTCAGCAGCTCCACACACAACCGTATAATGCTATTTTTATACTTTCGTAAGAGGGCTCATAACAATAGATTCCAATTTTATGCGGCTCTGATGCAGAGTGCAGTTTTAATATAGAGTGCTGTTTTGTGAACAGTGTGATTTGATTGCAGGATTTTTGTTTAATTTGTATTTGTTTGTAAAAATGATTGCGTTATGGT
This sequence comes from Agonopterix alstromeriana, assembly GCA_963924505.1. Classification (NCBI taxonomy): domain Eukaryota; kingdom Metazoa; phylum Arthropoda; class Insecta; order Lepidoptera; family Depressariidae; genus Agonopterix; species Agonopterix alstromeriana. Next base: position 8,926,099 of record OZ004670.1, read on the forward strand.
TCATAATCGAAGTAAATCTCATCATTATCAGCCTATATACGTCCCACATAGGTCTACTATATCTCTACTATGGGCGTCAGTCCACTACACATGGTGCATACTACTACACATACGCATCAGAATTTCTTCTTCAGCATATGCTGATATATATAAAATCTAGGCTACGTAATAAGCTTGTTATTCCGATAAATGTCATGTCATACTCGTATCAATGAAAAAATTTCAATTTTATCTAATAGACAATAACCAATTAAAAACTCAAATAAATGCAGTGTTCTCTGCTTACGTATTCACTGGCACAAGTAGTTATTTATAAAATCGTAGATGAAGATGTAATTCACATGTACACAATATAAGCAATTAGCACGCACACTCAGAAAAAAAAAAGATCTCCCTCTTCATTGCAAATATATAAAATAAACACAATTCTTTTTAAAAACAACAACTATTTAAACACAACTTTATGATACAGTAACAGAGTTTTAAATACTTCGGTTTCAGAACAAGCTCCAATATTTAAACTTTATTAATTTTATTAATTAGTAACATTCTGTAATGTTCGATGCATGCAAACCACGCTACAACGGTGCTACGACGATGCTACGACATTGCTACGGAGTTACGAAGCTACTACGACATGTTGTGTAGCTTGTAGTACACAGTATAATCGCAGATGTATTTATACAGTTGTGAAACTCGGAGATCACAACAGGTCGAACTACACAGAGCTGTTCCAATAGTCAACCGCTACTCGAATGAAATGTGGAGAAAAATAGATTTTTAATCGCGATTTGAGTGTTGGGTCTCCGTGGTCTAATGGTTCTTGACACGGAGGTCGTGGGTTTGATTCCCATGGAGGGCACCTAGTGAAATGTTACTTTGTGCGTTTTTCCCCAGTTGGTTAGGACATTGCAGGCTGAATCACCTGACCGCCTGAAAAGAAAGACGATTCCGTGTTTCGGATGGCACGTTAAGCCATTTGTCCCGGCTACTATCTCCAGTGGTAGTAGAAAAATCTGACACCAGGGCTTGCTGCCCACACAATAAGAAGAAGTGGTGGTCCCATAGTGAAATTTGTTCAGATTCTGGTTTATAGCACGTCTTTAAGTATTAACGCATTCAATTTCACACCCTAGACCCTATACAAACTGTAACATATGTGTGTCTGTAGGTAAATTGAAAATATTTACAAAAAAAATGTAACGATATGGTATTAGGGTGTCTGACATCAAATCACAGATTTTTAATTTTTCTGTATCTGTTCATTCGAGCATCATGCAAATACTACTGGACCGATTTTGATGAAACTTTTTGTGTTTATAAGTTTATGATTAGACTTAAAAACCCGACGAACTGATCTTCCGAGGAATAGGACTACGGTCGTTGGTTTAAGTAGAATAGACTCCAGATTTTACAAATGTGACAAATTTTAAGTGAAAATTAAATTAAAAAGATAGCCTGAGGGTCCCAATGAAGGGATAAGGCCTGTTCTCATTAATAAGGATGAGAATGAGTCGGCCAATGTAGAATTTATTTAGAAATGTGCTATTATGTGTTCACTTTTTTTTATTTTCTAGTACATACATTTGCAAGTTAAATATTATGTAGTATAAGGATGTTTAGTAGCAATATACAAAGTAGAAATACGGGATCAAAGCTAGATAGTGGAATGAAACTATCTGTGTGGCAAGGCAAGCATGTTTCCCAGAAGCTGCTAGTCTAAATGTTAATATAGCAATAGTTTTTATTTGCGGAAACGGAAGCTGTTTCTACTGCAGACTAGCACTGATATTGTGTTGGATAAACTATATTAAACTATAAGTATAATGCGTTTTCTACACATAGGTACTCTTACTTTCTGACACATTAACATTGTCAAAGTGAACATTGAACACTTTATTCGTTTATTTCTTCTCTGAATTTGTTAAATTAATGTATTATCGAAGCATGTGCGGATTTTTTGTTTTGAGTTTTGATAAAAATGTATGTTTTTTTAATTCTTCTCCATACACGTTTTCGTCGACCAATACTTTTAGTCATAGTTATTGCATTTACAATATTTAGGCTGGCTTGCACCAAAAAATATTTAGGCTTAAGGTGGTTGCAGAGTTGTCAATTTCATACAAAAGTTCGACGCGTAATACGCGTTGACGGTACAATTAAAAGTAATATTTTATATATGGAGAAATAGTTTAGATAATCTAGATGCCGCGTATCAAATAACATTTGCAATTTATATTATAATTATGAAGATATAAAGCTTTGAATCATTAACGTCATATGCGTAAGTACCGTCTAAGGTAAGTACAGGTGAAAGAAAAGGTTGTTACCGTGTCGTATCAGGGATCCAAGGATGATGACAAGATATAACTAGCGGATAAGAGAAAAGATTGGCGGATACTGCCTTAGATTTTATAAGATGATGGTGACAATAATCGACGAGGTACCTCTATTTTCGGAATTAGTATCTCTTTGCGTTTCTTCAAGATTTTGTTTATATAGTCTACCCCTAAAAACAACTTGATATAAGGCTAATAAAACTAAGTATATTTCATTTTATGAAACGTTTTTCGAAAAACCGAAAACCCGTGATCCTCTTAGAGAACAGAAAACAAAAGAAGATAATCAGGAACAGGTGTCAAACAATCCTTTTATATTTGTCCCGGCCGACCGCACTTGCCGAGGGGTACTCGTAAAAACTTACCACTTCATCGAGAGGTTTCATGAATCGGGTTCGTTCGGGTGTTGTCGGCTTCTCTCGGCACCTTTCGCGCCTTTCAGAGGGCGGAAATTCAGTCTTGGAATGCGCCGTCGATGTACTGACGTGCATTTTGTTGTCTCAATAAAGAATACTGTAACATATCGTTAAATTATAATTTGTTAATCAACACTTTTTGATCGGTGCTAAATTGTAAAAAAAATAAAAAACTATACTTTGGAAATTTTAAAGTTTTGTGTGGAAGGTGTTTTACAAAGTTTCTGAGTGATATTGGTTTGTGTAAAAAATATAAAATTACTGACTAAAAAGTACTGGGGGAATGGTAGCGCGACCTACTAACAGTATGATATTTACGAAGGTAAGCTAAGGGTTTCCAAATTAATTTGATGTCGGAAATGTATGCCTTTTGATGTAGGGTTGACACAGTTTGCTTAATTCTATTTGATCCATATAAATGTGGCAGCATTATTCAGCGGATATCAATAAATGACGTTGACGTCGTTATTTTACAATATAAACTTGAAACTATTTTAGTAGGTACCTATGCCATTGTTAAGCATTTCCAAGTAGTTAAAAATCTAGGTTACAAGATATAGATTTAACTTCTTCTAAGTTATTTATAAAAAAATTCACAATTTTATTGTTCATATTAGATATTAAGACAAGATAAGTGATAAATTTAGTATTATGTAGTATGTACTGTTTACACAATAAAACGTATTTCATATCGTTTCAATTATATTCCATGCCTGTTAATAATAGTGTTTCATATTCTAACTAGTTCTACTTCTCTTCGGTCTTGGTTTTAGTTTTGTCTTAGGGTTTTGTTTAATTTTAAAAAGCAGGGGACCGGAGTGCAACTAAGGGGCCATTGTAGCTGTTTGTTTAGTATTTTAGAGCTATCTTAAGGCATGCTCTGCTATGATAGGTTTTGAGATACACAACAAATTTTTAGTTACTAACAAAATTTTACGCGTGTATTCAGACAGTGAAACTGAACAACTTTCCTTAAGGAATACGGGTTGAAAAACGAGAAATTTTTTTGGACCTCTTATACAAACGTGTGGATCAGCCGATCGGTTTTCATCGGATCGGAGTCTACAAATTTTTTCGTTTTTCGACCCAATGTTCCTTACGGAAAGTTGTTTAGTTTCATTGTCTGAATACACCTTACAATTATGTGAGTAATTTAAAATTAATGGTGTATATTCTTCTTATCTTTTATCTCTAGGTGTTTAAATAGCTTTATGGAACAAAAAGGAAAAATTTGTAATAAAGGTCAAATAGGAAAGTGTTTTCAAGAAAATAGATACAGTGATTTACGATTTAAAAAGCTTACATCGTTGACTAAAGTGTCAGACCTCGTAGCTCCATTAGATCAAATTTTACAGGAGGCACAAAAAACTTCACCACGAAAAATGGCAGCCCAGAGTTATATGGTTTTCTATTTATCATTTTAAATTGTAACGGCTTTTTAAACGGATTTAAGAGTTATGCCATGGATGCATTCAGAAATTAGTAATAAAATTGTATTGAATGTAATTTGAAAAAAAATGTAGTTACGAGTTTTGACACTTTAGCCAACGACATGTCTTTGGAAATAATATGCCAAAGTTTTCCTCTCTTTCTTCCTAGTTTACGAAAAAATATGCATAATATATATTTTATTAAACTTGAACTATTATAAATATCGACATATTGGTACATAGAGATACGAATAAGTGTATCTAATTATTATTCAGTTTGGTATTCGACGCTAATTAGCACCATTTAATTAATCCGTTTATTGCATTTGTGTGTGTGTGTAAAGTTTAATATTAAAACAAACAACAGCGTTTTTCTCTTTTTTGATTTTATTGAGACCGTAGTACTAAATAGCTTAGGCTAACACACCTACATACAGAGTGAGTATTAAATCACTAAAATATAATTTTACACTACTTCAAATCCCCTTTGAAAAGAGAGATGCCATGTTTTAACTCATCCATCATATTCCAGTCTCCAGCGAAATCCGTTGGAACTAGAAAACTTAAAATAGTGTGGGCGTGGAAAGTACCTAAGCAAGATTTCGAGAAGAAAAGCTAAAACACTTATCATGAACCCTTTAACTACAACATGGAACTAAGTAGGTATATAGATGGTTTCTGCCTTCGACTTAGAAGGGGCTCTGTGAAGGTATTAAGTCCCTATCTAAGTGGTAATACCTACGTTGCTAAGAGATAAGAACCTAAATCTGACAACTGCACAAAATTGGACGTCTACTCTACCTATATAATATAAAATGCAAAATACAAGGTCCTTCTTAATATGCTGACACTTTTAAGGGCAGGGCCAGACCATCAAACTGAACAACTTACTCTATTGAACCAACACCGAAATCGCGAAAAAAAATCTTCTGTCTTATACAAAACTGCAAATCTACTCGAGCCAAATGTATCGGACAGCTGATTTATTTTTTCGCGATTTCGATGTTGGTTCCATAGAGAAACATGTTCAGATTGATGGACTGATCATCCTCTTAAAAAAAGTGACAGCATAATAAGAAGGACTGTATATATAATTGTCAGCAGGAGTTATATAGCATGAAAATCACTCACGATGTAGTGAAAAGATTAGCCAGTCAGCAATCAAATGGTCGGTCGAGGTTGACTAACCGGGGTGCAACTAAATCTCTAATAGAAGAGTACGAGTATCTGGATCATAAGCTGTTAGAATTACAGTACCCGGTGATAAAAAATTCACATCAGCGACGACTGACGAGAGCGACAAAACATAACATAATGTACTTAGTGACAGAGACGTCGTTCTACGAAGCCGTAACTAGCCGATGTGAAATATTAATGCATTTTTATTCTATCTATTTAAAAGGTTTAGTGCCTTTTTCTCCACTTCTGGATAAGTTTTTGTTAGCTTATATGACAGATAATTTGACATATCTTTCATACGAAATATTTCAAACGATCTGTCAAATAAGCTTACAATTATTTATCCAGAAGTGGTTAAACAGGCCCTTAAAGTTGTTTTTATATAAATCAGCTATATTATGGCTACGTTTATCTGTATATACAACGTGTTAATGAATAAGCGCAAAATCTCATACACCCCAACTGATTTATAACAAAATAATTAGATTGAAACAATAATTTCATTATTTTGATACTTAAAATTGCGTTAATTCATTAACACATTGTATATGTGTTTCAATTTGTGTATATGTTTATCGACTGTGTATTTTCTTTTTTTTTGCGCTTTAACTTAATCTATGACGCTGCGCTGACAGGCTGAAACGGACGAACTTATAAGGGTTCCTTGTCCAACTATTATACGTAAGCCTAAAAAAGTAATTAAAAAAAGGGCGTGAAGTCATTTTGAGGAATCGAAGTTAAAAAAGGCAGATACGAGTACATTAAAAGTAAACCTAAAAAATGCTGTCAAGAATGTGTATTCTATTGGCATGTGTTCTATACCTACTCTATAGCCTTCTATCAACAAGTGTACTTGTGCTAAATCTGTCATGCATGATTATGCTACACCTCATGAGCCTCAAAAGACATAAGCTGTTTTGATGCAGATGCTGCTCCCGTTGGGTTTACGCTAGTTTAGGATGCCAATAAGTGTCCAGCTTATTTCAGCTCGACCAGCTTGCACGAATGAACCTAAAAGTAAATTTTTTATCGTTACAAAGGGATTTGGGTATTCAATTAAAACCCTCCACAAATAAGGGAGGTTAGGAAATACAAGCTTCCGACTTCCCGTCATTGAAAACGGAAAAGCAAGACAAGACAATAAAATTTTACCAATTCCACCATAATAAATTTATATGACCTACTTTGCTAGGGGTTTACTAGCTAACATGTAGTTAACATACTTGGAATAAAGCGACTGCAATCAAATCACTTTAAATAATGACGTTTGAATTTATAGCTCCAGTCGAGATTTTACATAATTTGTTTTAAATTAACGCCATTTCAATTTGAGCCTTATAATTTATAAATCTATGAGCAAAAATTAATTTAGTTGTATTGTGTTTTGTACATTCAATATAATGCTGGATACTTTTCAGATCTAAATATTTAAGTACTTTTACCATAGAGTAGTTACTATAATTACTACCGTAACAGAGACCCTTGCTCATAGTAAGTTTGGAAACTCTTTAACTCTAACCACAGCTTTTACTTTTTAACAAATATCTTCAGTTCATTTGTTTGTCTTTCCTACATCGGATGAATGATTTATAATCCCTCATGAAAATGGATTGGGAGAAAATAATCATCAATGCCAGTTTTTTTTTCAATTCTAGTACAAAAAAAAATTTCTTTAACCCCCGACGCAAAAAGGGAGTTATAAGTTTGACGCCTACGCCTAAGTTTACCGTCTGTCTGTCGGTCTTTCTGTCTGTGGCATCGTAGCTCCCAAACGAGTGGACTGATTTCGATGCGGTATTTTTAATAGAAAGCTAATTTTTGCGAGAGTGTTCTTAGCTTTGTTTCATTAAAATCGGTTCAGCAATTTTCAAGTAACATTAAAAATTACGAAATAACATTAAATTACAAATTTAAAAAACCCAAACGCTAAAAACAGACATTTAATAAGTGAAAAATAATTCGGTCACGTATTATTTTTGATGTTTGTTTTACTTTTTAACTCTCTTTAAGACATTTAAGGTCAATTAATGTGTCGGGGACTTTGACTAATTATTATAAGGACTAGCCTTGCGGTAGCATTTCCCCTCCGCCACGGTATAAGCACAATTGATCTTGTGAACTTACATTCAATTTTACACCTTATCACTAAACGAGACAGCCTATAATTGCGAAATAATAACTTCGAACTTAGAACGTTTGGGGTTCACACGAGACTACTTTTCATGATTTTTAACATTCAAAATTAGAATCTAAAGTTATGGGGAATAAAATCCAAAGTTGCGGATTTATGTTACCTCGCCCCCCGCAAAAGTGGCAGAAATGTTTGTTAGTAGAATTACACGCGTAACCAGTCCACATATAAATAGTCAAAGGTCGGGGACCGCAAGACCATTTCATAGCGGTCCCCTACGCATTTATTGACCTTAAATATCTTGAAGAGAGTTAAAAAGTAAAAGAAACATTTGTTTACATCAAAAATAATAGGTGACCGAATAATTTTTCACTTTTTAAATGTCTGTTTTTTCTTTCAAAATTTCCTGTCGGTCCGGGACAAAGGGCGGGTGTATTTATTATTCGTAGTCTTTCTGATCTGACGGGAGCCAAAGCGATCACCAGTTCACTCCAACTTCTCATTAACAGGGCGGGATTCCGGTTAAGTATTCTCCTTAATCAGGACAAGGATTCGTTAATGGTTTCATTAAATATTCGGACAATGGAACGAAACAAGCCACCGGTTCCCAACTGCGTTAACGCTTTGACAGTTTGAAAGTTCAGTTTAAACTGGCTCGGAACTTAAATGGTATTTTGTTACATTGAAATCGAAATTACGTGTATTTTCTATGAAAATGTTGCGTGTTTTGGTGCCTTATTTTTTCCGATAAATGTTTTATTCAATAGCGGATGCCAATAAATAAAGAATGTGAGACTTATATGACTTTTTTCATAGCTTTATAATAAAACATTAGGTCGTCTACTAAAGTTATTGTATAAGTTGAGCTGTTTCTGGAAAACAATTGTTATTAGATGTAGGTACACACGGCGAAACATCAACATATGCAAAACCAATATATCCTGGCCGCGCGTAGTTTGAATAACGTATAATATCATGCGGCCAGCTTATTTTGGTTTTGTAAAGGTTGATGTGTCGCCGTGTACTACTAAACTATTGTAGTTTGGTATATAAGGTCCATCAAAATTAGCTGAAACTATTTTAAGGGGATGATCCAACTGAAAAAGTTTATCTATGGGACCAATGTCGAAATCACTAAAAATAAATACGCTGTCTTATACAAAACTGCAAACCTAATCGACCTGTATGTATGGGACAGCAGATTTTTATTTTCGCGGTTTCGACATTGATAAACTTGTTCAGTTTGATGGTCTGATCATCCCCTTAAAATAGTTTCAGCTAATTTTGTTAAACCTTATCTTCTATCTTGGGTATTATTGCGTTCTACAAAATAAAAAAAATAAGACAAAACATTTTTTCTATGAAACTCAGATGTTGAAATTTAATTTCCAAAAATAATTTCAATTGTTATTATCAGTATAAAATCAATGGATTTAAATTTATAATTCTTTACAGTTACTTGTTAACAAGTGAAGATATAACTTGGTGGAAATCCTGATTCCGAAAAATATTTTCATTTAACAATTTCAATAAATAAATCAAGTAATTAATAAAATTAGAGGCTCTATTCAAGATACGCCTTTTCTTGATTCCGGATTGTCACTAATAAATGGCCATCACCAGTCGGTACAGGTACGTCGACTAAAAGTACTAAATAAAAAATAAAATTGGAGGGTTAAAAACGAGGATTTCTCGAGAAATGTTAAGTAATGAATCTTAACCTTGATTTGGTCGGATTTACCGGAAAGAAAATTAGATTTTGTCACGTCTGGAACGAATCTCAATATTTCTGGAGAGGGCTTTTAACTGCTGGTGAGGGCGTGCCCGGAATTTTATAAAAAGTATCTACTCACGATATCAATCATGACCTGTCATAAGTTTCAGAAGAGTTTTTAACACGAAAATGCACCTACTCAATTTTGAAACGCTTTACGTAAGGTCGACTAAAAATCAAAGTTCAATTTAAGTTACGTAAAAATCTATAGAATTAAGTCGACGAGACAGATAATCTTTATTTTTAGTGCAATTTTTAAAATTAAGTTATCAGTGTAGGTAAATTATTATCACAAGTAGTGTTATTGTTATTGCTATTCATAGATCGAAGCGTACGAATAAATAAGAAGTAAAAAGAACACGCCAATGATAAAGGCAATTATTTCTTAGATATTTAATAGAGCGTCGCGTCAGACGGAGGCGCCTTGTGGAGAGAGAGGTAACACTCAATCAGTGTACCAATGAGTTCGTAATACCGACTGCTTTCAAAAGGTGAAGGAAAACATCGTGAAGAAACCTGTATACGCTGAAGAAGAAATTCTGATGCGTATGTGAAGTCTACCGATCTGTATTGAGCACGCGTGACGAACTAACGCCTACCCCAAAAAAGGTAGTTTGTGCCCAGCAGTGGGACGTTTATAGGCTGAGGATGATTATGAAACATTAATAAGTTGGCTAATCGTATCTCATTATCAACTAAATGCATTTTGAGTAAACTTTTCTCTTGACCTACGATGTTACAAAACGGAATTTGTAAGAAAATAACATAAAACTTAATGGCGAGCTACCTGCAGCCATGTACTTGGCCAGTTCGTTAGCCACTAAAGGGATTAGCCGCGTCGCCCGGTATTCCAGCCACACATGTGTGTGAATGACATCTATCCGGACTACACAAATATACAGTTACTGTAGTCATTACCATGACAACGCTACGTAGGATTTAGTAAAACATTTTGACCTGGAACCGAGTGTCTGTCTACGGTTTATTTATACATTCGTGTGTATTTTTGGATGTAGTAGAACCTTGTATTCAATAGGCGTTTTTAAGCGCAAATTGGCTCGAACATTACTGACGTTAGATTAAATTAATTATACTTCTAAAGGACGAATTATATCATGTAATGTTGCTCTTTGTACTGTTTCGAATGCAAGGCCAGGAGTGCTATTGAAAGTCACACATCCTAATGAGGCATTTCGTTAGTCCAAGAGCAGTGAAAATTTAATTAAGTCAGCAGGTGACGGTAGTAAAAACAAAAGAAAAACCTGTCAATTTTTGATTTAAAAATGTTATCCATGGTTTGTTTATTAAATGACGTTTACATTTTATGGTTTTACCAGTTGTGAAACTGCTCATTACCAATAAATATGCAATAACATCTAAAAAGTCGATAAATTCAAAGTATAAATATGACTTCCACATTGTGACCATCGAAATCTTATTAATAAAGTAGGTAGCAACATTCTCCATGCAAGAAGGAAATGGAGAAAAACACGGAACACTATCGATCTGCCAGCAAATTCTTCTTTCCTTTAATGCTCTCTTTTTAAATAAAACTCTTCTTTTAATGCAAACTCCATTCGGATACGAAAGTAAATATCAAACTCTATGGAATTTATGCATTATTCGTATACGAATTAGGATGTGTGACTTTCAAAAATAGCCCTCCAGGGCGTATGTGCGAAACTCCTGTTTTACTTACCTGTTCATAGTCAAGTCCCTGCGTACCGCTAACATTTCTCGGTTCCCAAGAGACCACGAAGCACAGGTTTTGAAGAAAGGTTAGTTTACATAGTGCGTTGTTTAACTTCTATCTCTTTGCGTTCATTTCTATGGTGATGATAATAATGGATTCTTAGTAGATTAAAAAGCCATTGACCTTAAATACTATACTATAGACTACAAGTGTCATATTTAAAATCTGAGCAAATTTTTGTGCGAAATCAAGTATGCATTCTTTTTGGTGTTGGGTGACATTAACGTTGTATTTGACTAATAAACTTAGTCGTATTTGGTAGGTTTTTGTAGGTAGTAAGTACATGATTAATTATCATCATCATCATCGTCTCAGCCGATGGACGTCCACTGCTGGACACAGGCCTATTATTAATTATATCGTATGTTAACTGTCAGTTAAATGCCAAGAGAGCTCTTTAGGAGCTCTTTTGAGTCTGCTATTTTTGGAGCGTTGATTGCTTTAATTGCGATATATTTATTAGTGCAAAAGAGAACCATTTTGCAATTATTCAGGAAGCAAACCGGTGTTTATCAAAATATGCCACTCAAAAGCTGTCAATGTTTAGAAATGTTTTATGATGATGAATATTTAGTTCATGATCTTCAACTTTAATTGAAACAGTGTATACGTCGCTTTAAATCTTAAATCTTATTTGATTGAAAGGCTAGCCCGTTCATTGAATGGCGACACTCAATTGGATGACTAAAGGACAACTGGCCAAGTAGTTGAATTTAACGTTCAATGAAATTCAGCCAGGTGATTCAAAATTGAACTAAATTTGAATCACCTGGCTGATTTTACGTCCGCCATGTTCAAAGGGCTAGCTGACAATCAGCCAACTAGTTGAACGTTGAGTGACGCTTGTTCAATCAACGTTCGGCCTAGCCATTCAATTGAGTGTTGCCATTCAATGAACGGGCTAGCCTTTCAATCAAATGGCAGATTTAACTAAATGGCTGCGACATAATACAAGCAAATCTGGAAACATCAAAGAACTCTTTAGGACGTTTTCGCAAGCAAAGCTATATAAGTGGAAGGAAAATTGCAGTTTCATGGTATTTCGCGTGCAAATAGAGCGTAAGTTACTCGGCAGCGTATGTCGCGTGATAGCGTACGGTCGCAAGCATAATAACGACTCGTACACTCCGAATTATGAGGTCTACACCGTATTTGTATGCATATGTCTCACTGTTCCACATTCTACCTGGCCACAATTTTATTCAGAACACTTCTAAAGCAGGATGTGAATTTTAGACTAAAAGCGGATTTAAAATTCTCTGGAAAATAAACAGCGAAATAAAGAACATCCATTTTCCTATTTTTTTTCCGAATAAAAGTATGAACATAAAACGTTTTTTGTTCAACACTATTCTGTTTGGTTTTCGAAGCTTTTAATCTGTCATCGTCTTACTATTATGTCCAGGAAATACCTAAACATATTTTTATGTAGTTTACAGGCAGGCAAATTATGACGTGATGCGACCAGTGAGTTCCAAAAAAAAGACTGGTGCCAAATACGCCACCCTTCTTTGTAATTTCCGTAACTTCAATGAGAAATGTTTTCTATAATAATCATGAACAGCATGAAATGGAATTTAAAAAATCCTTCCACAACTCCACTTTTAACAAAAATACGAAATCGATATGTTTGTTAACTCGTACTTGAACCGTCAATTTTAACCAAGACCCCAAAAGGAACCTACTGTTATTTACTGAATTTTGTCACCTTTTCCACTTTGCAACCGCACAAGCAAGGATTAAGTATTCTTTCTCCGTTTTCACAAGGTTACTAGATGAATAACTTAATTAAGAGTTTTGAAACTTTTTAACCCTTTATGTTTGCTATATTTTTGAGAGGCTAAAGGAGGAAAAAGTGGGAAGGGGAAATAATAGAATTAATCGCGCAAAATTAATTTCTAAAACTTTTTCTCGGGCCTCGATGTCAGAAAATTAAATTGACCTTTCACGCATTAGACCTTTGAGTTGTGCTTGGAAGAAATTTTAACGCGGTAATAATAATAGCGACAGAACCGCATGGCTTTTGGTACAGTTAAATATTTATCAATGAGTTTTCGTAATAAACCTTTCTCATAGGTATAAAGAAATACAATAAATTATTGTATACCAGCTTTCGCTCGTGACTTCATCTGCTTTGACTTTATAAATTATCCTATGTGTAACAGAATAATTAGAAAATAGAAAATGTCATCCATAGATATGGATGAAATTTGGCAGAACATAATCAACCCTTTAAAATCTTAAAATATTTGTAGGGTGTTTTATTATACTCATGACCAAAAAAAAACAGCTTTACATATAAACGTTCAATTAGCTGGTTGCATTTAGTACGGAAATGCCAATATGTTTTTGTCAATTTCCTATAGGTTTCTTAGGGAAAGTTGTTCAGTATCATGGGTACAATAACTCCTTAAAGTAATGTAACTGTTTACCCTAACACTCTGTATCAGTAGGATCTCTAAAACTGCATATAAATGTACCAGAATGCAAGTGCTTTAGAGAATTTACCTTCATGTTGGTCTAAGGAATGTTAACCAAAATAAATAAAAACTGGTCAAGTGCGAGTCGGGCTGCTCGCGCACCGAGTGTTCTGTACCACGCCACCACACAACATAATAACAAAAAAAAATTGTGTACTGGCCATTTAACACGAGACCGACTCACACTTGGCCAGTTCTTATTATTTGTTGTTATACTGTAGAGTTTGCTTTATAATCACACCAAGTTTGACGCTTGTATGTATTACGGATTTTACGATAGAGCGAGAAGAAAAAACGTTGATAAAAACTAGTTTTTTGTATGAGAACTCCCTTATTTTATAACTTTTTGACATTATTAATAAATACGGCGGATTAGTAATAACGCATATTCTGTGATTTCAACTGTCTAGCTATTACTGTTCAAAAGTTACAGCCCTAAATAGGTAGGACGGACGGACAACGTAGGCTTAGTAATAGGGTCCCGTTTTCACCCTTTAGGTACGAAACCTTAAAAATTACCACGGTGAGTACATAGTACCCAGTTGAGCCGGGCACAATATGGCGGTTCTTTGATCTAGAATGGACTACACTAGTTTCGTCCACCCGACCGAAGCAGGAACGGGACGTAAGTTAATAATACCTATAGCAGAGCTGTCAGAGACATGCACTAGCAAGAGCCAGGTACCTACCTACTGTCCCAGGGTAACTAATAACTAATATTGATGTTCTTGGTAGACGTTACTCGAGCGAGAGAATTTAGTTTAAAGGTTTATAAATGTACTAGAGTTAACCCGTGACTTCGTCCACACACATAATATACAAGATTTTAAGTCAGATCATAAGCTATCAAACAAAAAAGTTTCATCAATATCGGTTCAGTAGTTTTTGCGTGATGCTGTTACAAACATACTAACAAACAAAAATTCTAAAAAAGATTGATTTGGAGTCCGGGATACCTAAAAACCATATCGTAATCTTTTTCATGTAAATATCTATTTACAGTCACACTTCTGTTACAGTTTAATAATAGTTAAGAAGAAGAGTAAGTAAGTTATGGCCTGTAGGATCCCACTGCAGGGCAAAAACCTAATCGAATATGAATAAGGGTGGGCCCTGGGCCATCTTTAACCTATGTGACGCCCTTAGCCACCCTGGGCACATTAGGTTAATGGGGTCCCTAGGACTATCATGTGGCAGAGAACTATTTAATTTAAAAACAAAGAAGGGTGGCGAATTTGGACCCAGTCTTTTTTTTACAAAAACTAAAAGTCTTACTGCTGCCCGTGCCATAATTACTTTAAACAGAAAAAATTAAGGCATAAAAAAAAAACTTTCGCATCTCATTCAAAATTAGAGTTAAGCATTTTAACGGGTTCATGTTCAAACTACTTTTAAAACGGTATGTATAAATATATATAATCTGTGAAAGTTCACCGAGGTTGAATATCATCCTAAACAAACTTTGCTCCAAAAACTTAGTCGATTAGGCTATCTATCAAATCTAAAGAAACAACTGTTTATATTCTTATGGGGAAGTTATGGGGTCAAATAGGAAAACTAGGGCCAAAACAAATTTTCACTTCGTAACGTTTATAAAAATTTAAGCCTTTATCTTAGTTGTAAACTGTACAAAATATTTTTTGACGTGATTTACAATAGTAAAAAAATCTAGGGATATGTCTAAAATTTTCTGAATGTTTTAATTTTTACTTTTGCGTGCAAATATTTAAGTATTTTACACATTTTGGCATTGACTTGTGCTGGTACTGGTACATTAATATCGTAGGGTTATTGCCTTCTTGCCAAATTATGTTTAAAAAAATGAGAGAGTAATTCGGTTTGTCAAGTTTTTTTGAAGGCCTGAATCGAAAACCATTTTCTAAGTCAACGATTTTAAAATGAAAGGATTACAGATATTTTTTAATAAAATAACGTCGTTTTTCGATACGTCCAGTGACGTCACTGGAAAACCTGTAAACTCCTTGGTAAACTTAAAATAACAGGCCATTAAGAAAAAAAGTACATTCACAATGTCCGAATTTGGCATTTGATGTTGCCGTTTCTGTTTCCAGCATAGAGTCAGAAAGAGAAGGCAGGAAAGTTATTATTTTTTTATTAAAGCTGTAGTTTTTCTTCATGAAGTTCGAATTATTTTCTCTCCACCATTTTTGCATTTAGATACAGATCTAAATAATTTAAAAATTAAATTTATATTGATAAACTCGATTAATCGCAATAAAAATTAAATAGGTTTCTTAAAATTATGTCTATCCGTAAAAATAAAATGAACACAAAAAAAAACTTGACATACCGAATTGAGATGGGGCGTACGAACAGACAGATAAACGGAATCTAACGAAACTATAAGTTTCTTGTTTATCGTACACTGAAAAAATAATTTGTTACTTAAATATAATCAAACTTTATTGGCTTCCAATTCCAAACTGTTTTGTGGCACATACTCAACCATTTAGTTATAAATAGCAAAAGGTTTGGTTATATTTAACAACAATATTTTTTCAGTTAACGGAAGCCAATAAATAAAAGGATACTAAATACAAGTGTAACCCATTGATATCTTATAATATAACTGAACTAGATTCACAATTCAACGTTTGAAAAATGACAATACAAAAAGAGCTCATAAGAGCTCTTTTTTGTACTAGCTGAGAGTAAACATGCCAAATACTACTAAGTTTATGAATTAAAAACAAAAGCCGTGGTGGTCCAGTGGCGAGTAACCTTGCCTGCCGTGCAGGAGGCGATGGTTCGATCCCCGTCCAGGCCGACTCGTACCAATGAGTTTATCGGAATTTATGTACGATTTGTAACACCACTGGCTTTTCGGTGAAGGAAAACATCGTGAGGAAACCTGCATGCTTCAATTTCGAAGCATGTATTGTACCCACTGTCCATTACTAGTGGCGACGGGCTCACCCCCCGTCACACTGGACAGAGTTTCGGTACTACTGGTGAAAAGTGGATGTTCTGAGGTTTCAGAATATCTCTGACTACCCCCTCGGGGAATATAGTCGTGAGCATATTCTTAAAAACAATATATTAGTGCCAACCAACAGCATGCATACTTAATTTGAGTGGGTTATGTGTCAGATTCGAACACAAATTGGTTAAGATTTTGTAAGTTGGAGTCTATAGTATTTATGTCAATGGTGTAACCGCTATATTATGCTCCTGAAGTTATTTGCTAAATAAGTAGGTACAGATAAGAGTACTCGTAGTTCGAAATGAAAACCGGATTCTTACAGAGCTTGCATTGCAGAAGGTTGACAGAAACAACTGTTTTCATAGGACAAAAGGTTTAACTGGGCCAATGCTGCCGGTCCACTGACGCTGAATCTGTACTAGTGAAGCTACTCGCCATTTTCTTTGAATTTATTTCACAATTTGTTACATCTTATTATCATTGCAAACAAAGATGTTATTGTTCGTTGAAAACAATTCATGTTATGAAAATTAAAAATGTTGTAAAGATAATATTCGTGGATGACGCGTTGTTCCGAGTTTGAATCCGCGCGGACGACAAGCCACCAATTAGTTTTTCTAACTTATGTACGTAATACCAATTGACCTCAAACGGTGAAGGAAAACATCGTGAAGAAATCTGTATACGCTGAAGAAGAAATTATGATGCGCTAAGAAAGTCTACCCTTCGGGATTGGGGACGCGTGATGGACTAACGCCCATATATCCTCCCTGAGGGTATAGGCACAGTATACAAAAGAGTATCTAGTACTACGAGTACATAGCATAGGCTGGGGTTACGGTAGTAACTATTGAATAGGCCTGTGCCCTGCAGTAGTACGTTTATAGGCTGATGATGAACTATTGAAGACGCAAGAGCTATAGTGATTAAGTATCACTATAGTAAAACTATAGTTTTCTTAATGGCCTTCATATTATATAAAAATCTTTGATGGTTTTTCATGAAAGCTTGTATTAGGTATTTAGATGACTAGACCTAAACATGAGATGAGTGCTTTGGCCTGGACTTATGAAAATATTTTATTAACTTATTAGAATTATTTAAAAATAAAACAATAGATCAGGGTTGTACAACTCGCCAGACGCTTTAATTCTGACATATAGAAAAAACATTATTACGAATATTATGTAACATAGTAATATTTTTATCTATGATAATAGATTACCTACTTCCTAGTCTTCATTAAATTAAATGGTGGTAAATTCTAGTATCTAAAACGGTTATTAGGTATAGAATAACGTGGATAATGAATAATGTTGTAACCAATTTTGTCATCAAACATAACATAATGTATTTTAGTGAAATAAATTACATACCTATATAAGGATAAATAAAAATTTTTTTTTTTAATTAGCCTAGTTCATCCCACTGCTAGGCAAAGGCCTCCTCTCGGTCAACAATAATAATGTAAACTACGAGTAGCTTTATAAAGTACTAGAGTTCACCCGCGATTTCGTCCGCACAAATTATAATACCAGATTTTAAGTCAGATCATAAGCTATCAAACAAAAAAAGTTTCATCAAAATCGGTTCAGTCGTTTTTGCGTTATGCTGTTACAAACGTACAAACAAACAAACAGACAGACAAAAATTCTAAAAAAGGTTGATTTGGAGTTCGGGACCTATAAACCACATCGTAATCTTTTTCATGTAACTATCTTCAATGTACAGACACACTTCTGTTACAGTTTTATAATACTTAAGATTTCTTTACAATAAAATAATTATAATCTAATTTACACTCAGTCAAATAGCCCTCCCCAGGTCATACCGGATGCAAAGGTGCCCATGTAATGACGCTTGTCGCGTTTCCGCGTTGGATGGCGATGGGTATATTAGGGGATTTTTAGTGAAATCTCGACTCCCAAAACTACCATCTCGGGACATTTATATCTGTCCCGACTAGTCCTAATACCTTCTTAAGCTGGTCGTCTTCCTTCACCAAAAAGAAAATAAAAAAATCCGACCATGTGTAAGTCAGTCACGCACACTTAGGGTTCCTTAGAGTTTCTCAGTCTCGTTAATGTATATTTAACTATTCTTTTAATACACTATGATAATTACAGTAAAGTGGTTCGTTTGAAATGCTTTCACGAATGCATATTAAGCCTTTAGTAGCCTGAGTCGTGCTTTCACAGGAAGTTAATTATTATGTTCAGTAGTGGATAAGCCCCAATTTGCTTACATAACATAACTCGATGTTTTACTTGGAAATGCTAAATAAAGTAAAAATAACTGTTTTCAGTGGTAGTTGTTGTGCTTCGGAAGGCATAATTATATCAGCTAGTTGACATCTAGTCAAATCAGAAAAAGTCAAAACGCGCGCTACTAAATAGTAACAAGTGACATCATAAACATTATATTCCTTTTATAGTTTATCTTGTTATTTAAAATAGTAATTCAAGCTAAAGAATTCGCTAGAGGTTTGATTTGGTCATCTACCAAATCTAATTAAAGATTGAAAAATTAAATCTCGGGTGTGACTTGAACCCGTAATCTTCCAAACCGGGGAATTCCTTACGCCAGTAGATGGCGCCAAGTCACTTAAGATGCAATAGGTTGAAGAATTTCGTTCTCTGGGTAGCGGGCTCGGTGGCTAAATAGGAAAAAGCAATTCCCCGGTTTGGAAGATTGCGGGTTCAATCAATATTATAATATTTGAAATTGGTTATCTACACGTCTAATGAGAACTCTGTAAAGGAGTGCTAATTTTGAAAGTCACACATCTGTAGCGAAACTCTTGGCTACAGGACTTCCGTTTTGGCCGGGACGAACTTCTGTCAGAAAAAATAACAAACAAGTTTACGCGAAAATTGATTATAAATTCATTGACTTTTATTATTTTTATGCTCAATTCATTATTGTAATTTATGGTGTAGTGATTCGATACCAGTTATATTTCCCTATTTGCCTACTCATAAACACCTCTACAGTTAGGCATCACCACACATCCTAATTCATTATATGCAACATGGAACATGTCATTGGAGTGTATAAACTTATTTAAGTTCTAGATATAGCTGAATATTGTACATTTACACTACCGTTTATGTTCTCCTTATGTTAATAAAATAAAATAAAATATTTGAATGCGAAATGTTAAAATTCCATACAGTTTAAGTCACTTTCGAATTCGCTTCGTAAAGCTGAAGCTTTTTGAATTTCGCACTTCATAAATGTGTTAAAAATAGCACTTCTGAACCGTTACATTTTCTATTCTGTGCTATTTATAAAGGATCGATAACAAAACACGGTTATCATGTTTTGCGTTCATTCGTTATGCCTGTAATACATAACGTTACTCAGTTATGAATGTAGTTTTAAAACTAGATTGAAGTAGAGTTGCGTAATACGCTTCTGTAGGTACTTTTGTAACCAATTTATACGTATACGTTTCCTATGACAATCAAAACAAGACGACCCAGATTTTTTCCGATCTTTGCGTACAGAACCCCAGTAGTAAGTCCAAATATATTACTGTTGAGAAATGTGGCACGTCCCTCGATTACTGGCACGCGAGTCACGCAGCGAACCGCTGAATATTACGTTTATTAACTTGTGGCCCGCGGCCGTGTCATGTTACTATCGAGGTTGGGGACGCCCGGACCGCAAACATATTGTTATTCTAACTAGCTTTGAATTTGGTATACATTTTAACCATTTCACTGCGACTTATGTAATGATGAGTTGATGTTTAAAACCGGGTGTATAAATAGGTACATACACGAGTCACGTTGCAGGGTTTGCCCCGAACACTTGTCTTTTGCGTGTGTTCGCGCGGTTCGCGTCTCAGCTTGCCACGACGCTCCGCAATCCTTCTCAGTTGTGTTCTTACTCAAAAACAATCCTCGAGATTGGATATATTACACTCCCTCAAAAAACTTGACAATTAATTATAAATTAAATAAAAATACATACACAGACTTGTGTTATTTCGGGGTCAGAAACTCTCACAAATCATAAGTGTACACTATTGTAGCATATTTTAGGTTCCTTCCAATATTAAATTATGTGTTAAACGGTGAAGGGTGGCTCTAGTCTTTTGGTCAAAAAAGTACTGCAAAAGAAAGCATACGCTTCAGTAGCATCCTTCACCAGGTCATCAGACCACCTTTGTGGGACTGGGACCCACACCTACGCTATGCTTTACGTCACGCGGTAGCCCCTCGAGAACTCTTCGGCTCCATCGGCCATCTGTTACAAGCAATGGGCCACGCGCACTTTGTTAAGCATTTCTTTGTGTTATGTCGGCTTTTGGAGGTAAATTTCACAAAGTAGACTTTGCCCAGTAATTTTAAAACGTAACTAAAACAGTATTTTTAAACAATGGTATAGTGACCTCGTACTAAAAATAATATTGACATACAGCAGTATTTTTGACACTGGCCCGGTGGTACCGTGTGTAGAGAATAAGTACGACATGCAAATGTACGGTTTGCGGGTAACGAATCACGAATGATATGTATTATGATATGCATGCATGGATTAACTGAAATAATTATGGGCACAAATACGAACATCATTTTGATTTCAAATGACGTTTTCGTCAAACAGAAATTAAATGTGACTGCTAATTAGATTTCAGTATTATAAAACAATAATTCTATTTGGTTTTGGCATCAAGTGTTGCAATATAATAGGGTTGGCAGTGGACTGCATAAAATAATAAATATTTTAGTTTTATCTTCTTAGGCCGGATTCAACAAAACGTTGATTTACGCAAGAGTAACTCTACAAGGAATAATAGGTACCTGAAGAAAGAGGTCGTTGTATCCGTACTTATTGCAATGTAAGGTACGTTTACGTATACGTTTTAATTTGTTCGGTTGTACATGTGGTTTTAACATGACAAGGATGGACTTAATCTTAGAATAAACTTCGCGTTTGGTCAAATCCGGCCTTAGTAAAAAAAGTAAGCCATGATTTTTACGGCATGCGGAGAGAGTAACTTTTTATCGTTTAGCTAAATTGTAATAAAAACGTATGAAAATTATTCTAAACTCACATTCAGTTATTCTTTAGCGCCAATACTATTTTCAAATAACAGAATGAAACTATAAAAAGTAATTAAACGTTGATGACGTCACTTGTTAGCATTTAGTATCAATTTTCACACAAAGCGCGCGTTTTGGTGTTCGATTAAGAGTTGCTAATTTGAATAGTTGTCCACCAGTGAATTAATAAATAAAAGCTTCTAAAAAGGGATAACCCGTTTCTAAACGGGACCGCAGACATTCTGCTCGACCTAGTGTACCTATAACCTAAAATGAACTTAACTAGTAAACTTGGATTAAAGAAAGCGTCATAAACCTAATGTTACGAAAATGACACGTTTTTAATTAAATAGACACCTCATTAAATGTATGCAAATCGGTTGTCGCGTTTAGGCTTTATGTATCTGTAGCGTTGTACGGGAATCGTACATTATTAACCGCATACCTACTTACAAACACACATCCGCAACAAAAACGTACCAATTTTCGTTGAATTGAGTTACGCCGAATGGTTTGATGGTGTTATGTCAGTATATTAAGAAGGCCCCTGTATAATATAGTGCGTCCAAGATAGCTCCGTGATTTTGAAAGGCGGTTTTAGAGATTTTATAGTACTTTTAAAGCTATCTGAGCCGTCTAAACTTTATAATAAACTAAAAATATACAAGATTAATTAACATTTAACATAAAATTAAAGGTTTTACGACACAAACATTTTCAGAAAGTAAAATAATCGCTCTAAAACGAGCGATTGGACTCACTATAAGTGCAAATTGTAAGTAGGTATATCATTATGTAGAGGCCGGAAGAGGTGTAGGCAATCTGCATGGCAATGTTGCGAAAGACTAAACGAATGTTTGTTATGTTTTCTAAACAGAGGATTTTATAAAAAAAAATTATTGATACTGGACTTACGAGTTGGTTAGTTTGTAATAACTGCCAGTAGATGTCGCTACGTCCCTTAAGACGCAATAGATTGGAAATTTAGTTTTCTGGGTTGTGGGCTCGGTGGCAATGGAAAACGCAATTCCCCGGTTTGGAAGAGTGCGGGTTCAATCCCGCCCGAGACTTAATTTTTCAATCTTTAATTAGATTCGAAATAGGACAACATGGCTGTAACATAATAATATTTGAAATTTATAAAATACGTTTTCTTTAATGCCATAACTCGTTAGACAGTGTCTAATGTTATTCTCATTATATGTGCTCGAAAACATAAAACAACGTTGACAAGAAAGTGCCACTTTCAGTTGTAACAACATTTTTGTCTTGAGTTTGTAGATTTTACGACCGTAAGTAATGTAAAAGTTTTTGTATTGTCGTGTCGGTAGTATGTGTGTAACTTTGAAATATTGCAAAAATGCAATTTATGTTCTTGACAGTTAAAATATCCGTTGCATTTTGAACGGGACTGTTTGATTTGTGCTTTCTTGTCAAGAACGTTATTGTTTCAACTATCGGAATACGAGGCACGTCCTCAGATCGGCGTGTGCCGAATGGTAATCTCGCGTTTTCAATATTTTTTCTTATAAAACGAATAAAATATTACCAAGTTTTGTTATTGATTCCACCGACCTGTATTGCTCCCTTCCGGGATAAAAGCAATGTAATAGGTGTCTTTTCATACGTAACTGAGCATCATGTTTGAAAAGCCACCCAAATCATAATTTTGTTTGCGAAACATGAATTATTATTGTAGATGCTTTATATAAGTACTTATTTGTAAAAGATACTACTAATACTCATAACATATACAGAGTGAAATTTATATCATTAGCAGAGTCTACCTTTCAAACTGAACAACTTTTACTATGGGAGCAAAGCGATCGGAGCAAAAAAAATAACAAATGTTCCATACTAAAATGCAACACCAGTTTTTATGCTCTCATTGGTTTGCTCTGATAGTAAAACTTGTTCAGTTTGATGTTTTGACTCTTAGTTTAAATGGATGCTAAGGATATCAATTTCACCCTGTAGTATTGTACCTAGATATACTTAGAATGTTTATATTTATTAGTAAAGGGTTAATTTAATATGCCAACGGTTTTTCCCGACTGCTCCAGAAGAGGGGTTATTTTAAAATAATTTTACTATTTAATGATGAAGTGTTAAATAAAAAATTATGTTGAAACAATCAAACTGGACAAATTTCTCTATTCGATTTTGCACACGAACAGGCTCAGAACTAATCTGACAGCTTCTAATTACGCAATTGGTTACAAAATGAACTATATAATGTAAAGTTCATGTTTTAATGATACCATTTACCCAATAATTGGCTTGGCAACCGCACTGATTATTTAGTCTTCATTAAATTTGCCAAGGGACTACTCTATTTCAGTTGATTTCGGGAGAAATCGTTATTCCTCTGACTAAACCAAACAGTTAATTTAATGAAACTATTAGCCGATTATTTTTTTAAATAAACTTTCAGGCTTATTCGTTAAGTTACATTTTTATTAGGGTTTTTGTAAATTGAAGTTCAATAATATATAATTGGCACTGTTGGCAAAAAATTAAATAAAAATAGCAGTAAAAAATCAGCAATCAGACTTCGTCTAAGACATGTATGGCTCAAAATGTTCTAAATGGTGTCAACTATCATCCCCTTAAACATTTGCACCCAGCTTCGAAACACCCTGTATATCATTATTTAATTGTCTGTAATTTAAAAAACTGTCCAAGTGTGAGCCGGATGCGCACACCGCGGGGTCCGTACCCACACAAAAAAATTAGAAGAAAAATGCATAGCCGGTTTTTTTTTCTGCTTTAGTTTAGAGTACGCTCTATAATCTCAATAAGTTTGGTATTTTTACGACGGAACAAAAAAAAAACTACAAATAATCATGTTTCTTGTATGGAGACCCCCCATAATTTTTACTTTTTGTTTTTTTATTATTGTTCAGCAATACCGAAATAACAACAAATATTTTGTGAAAATTTCATCTCGCTACCTATTAGATACCCTTTCGAGTTAGGACGGACAGCCAGCGTAGGCTTACTAACAGCACAGAGTACTATAATGGGATACGAAACCCTAAAAACCACCGTCTTCCTAATCTTCATGTACTTTTAGGTACAAATAAGTATGGAATGAAGTGGTGATAGGTAGTTTCAGGGTAGCTCTCCCAGAAAAACACAGCAAATAAAAAATGCCATTTCAATTTAATTTAGTTCCTACATACACGCTAATGTCATTGCATACACGTCGCGTCGGTACGGGCAGTGCGTATAACCAATTTATGAGGAATTTGAGCAAAAGATTGAGTATAAATTGGATTAAGCAACAAACAACTTTGTGGGTTTCACGAAATCCCTTCGGAGTGTGTGTTGGATACGCACGTTTTTAGGTACGGGCAATTCCGTGTTTATAAGCCAACTTAACTTTAACTCTTCCAAAAAAAAGGTTAAAAGTAACGTTAATGTTACGTAAAGTAACAGTGTGTAACATAAAACAATTAGTTGTATGAGTTATCAGGAAGTTGTTGTAAGATTTGTAACTCTACTTCACCAGGCTTATCGGCCAAGGAAAATATAAAAAAACAAACATTTATATCCAGGATTTAAAATTCAGCTGCCTCATACATTTTAGTCCAGTAGACATTGCAGTTTAGTATGGAACAGCAGACTTTTTTGTTTGCGCTGACAGGTTTGCTCCCATAGTAAAAGTTGTTCAGTTTGATGGGTAGAGTATGTGGTTTAAAGGTTAATGATACTTTTCCTTACACCTTGTATACTATCCGACATAATCTTGAACGTTACTAAAGCTGTTCTAAGAATAAGTTGAGAGGAAGTGTTTTAAATGTGTTTCTGTAATTCAAAATAGCCTAATTTCGTTGCTATTTGGAATCCAGTACAGAACACTAATGAAAACACATCATTATTATATTTCTAAATGTTTTTTTTTCTCCTGTACATTGCTCACAATATAATAATTCGCCAATTCATCGTACCTAACTATCGAACGACACTCCACTGAGTAAAAAATTACTACGTATACGTAGCCCGTCGCAGCTTACGTACCACGTAGCTTACGACGCGATACTGATTACGACTGTTGCATTAGAATTTAAGTTGTCTCGTACTGCATAATGAATGAAGCTTCATTGTCCAATTGAATAGCTATGTAGAGTACGTAGAGTAGCTTACGAGATACTGATTACGAGTGTTGCATCAGTATTTAAGTTGTAAACTAAGAGACAACTTAAATCCTGATGCAACACTCGTAATCAGTATCGCGTCGTAAGCTACGTGGTACGTAAGCTGCGACGGGCTACGTATAAGCTGCGACGGGCTACGTTTACATAGCATTTTTAAGTCAGTGTCGTTTCGCCCTGTACTCGTACTCAATCTGTGTACTTGTCACAATAATATACCAGCGGTTAATATAAATGTAATTCAGCGCGTAACCCTTGAGTTGACAATGATTACAGTATTGTGACAAGGCGCTAATGTTGTGGCCCTGATGTGATGAGGGTCTGTGGGAGGCTCTATTTGTTCCAACTTTCTCTGACACTAATCTAACTAGCCCCCGTTTAACTAACTCAGCGTTTTGTATAGAAAATTGATGTTAAAGCTTGTTTTATAAAGGGTTTTGGTATGGAATACAAATTCTAGTTTCTACTAGGTGCCATAAAGTTGGATGTAGTTGTGACGTGAGGAATTAAAACTTTTGGCGTTTTTGATCACTTGGTTGAGACAGCTATTTTGGAATAGGAATAATAGTATTGTGTTTCATAGCTTAATTTATTAGATTTATTTGTTTACATAACACTTATTTTAACATTAATTTTAGGAGAATTACGACTTAATTAATAAGTTTCTGTACAAGTATTTTTTTTTTCATTGTGAACTTCATTCTTGTTGTTAATTGAGTAAAAGAAATATTACGGAAATCATACATTACATACGTATTCAAAGCATGTGAATAAATATAATTTATTCATATATCATGTAATTTAAACGTAATAAATAATTTCACTGCTTTTTTACTGTAATTGAAATCATGAAATCATAATCATCAACTGAATTTTATTTTAGTGTAAAAGAATCAAATATGTATATCGAACTGAACTACAATTTGATAAATAGAATCACTTTACATCCTATGGTGAACATTTTTTAAAGGTTTGTACTAAAAATAAATTTTGAAGAATGTTACATGCATGCATGCATATGCTCATGACTATATTTCCCGAGGGGGTAGTTAGAGATATTCTGAAACCTTAGAACATCCACGTTTCACTAGTAGTAACGAAACTCTGTCCAGTGTGACGGGGAGTGAGCCCGACGCCACTTATAATGGACAGTAGGTACAACACATGCCTTGAAATTGAAGCATGCAGGTTTCCTCGCGATGTTTTCCTTCACCGATAAGCCAGTGGTGTTACAAATCGTACATAAATTCCGAAAATCCCATTGGTACGAGTCGGCATGGACCAGGATCGAATCATCACCTCCTGCTTGGCAGACTAGCCAGTTACTCGCCTCTGGACCACCACGGCTATTTTGAGTAATAAAATAAGGAGAAATAATACAAAAATAAAATAGTACATAGAAATATAGATAAGTACTCTACCTACACAATATTATCACTTACTAGAGTTAACCCGCGACTTCGTCCGCACAAATTATGTACCAGATTTTAAGTCAGATCATAAGACAAGAAAGATCCATCAAAATCAGTTCATAAACAAGCAGACAAAAAAAGATTGCTTTGGGGACACCTAAAAACCATATCGTCATCTTTTTATTTTAGTAAATATTTTCAACGTAAAGACACACTTCCGTTACAGCTTTTTAATAGACTTGATATAAAATCTAACCAAGAATGAATATGAAGTTAAGTAATATCCAAGCTATGGGCGTAGTGTAGAGGTCAAACTAATACCTATCATCTTCCAAATATTTCACCCTACGATGCGATACAGTCGTCTACATTTACCAAAACGTGTTACACTCACTAAGAAATTCGCTGTGAAGTTTTTTTTGGTATCGATTTTTTTAGTTTTTAAACTATCATATTTTTAACTCTATGCTGGAAACCTGGAAACAGAAACGGCAACATCAAATGTCAAATTCGGACATTGTGAATTATATTTTTTCTTATTTAAGTTTATCAAGGAGTTTTCGGTCCGAAAAACGACATTGTTTTAATAACAGTATCTGTAATCTTTTCATTTTAATTTAAAGCTCGGCACTACGTAAAAACATTTCGAGAAGTTCTATTATTATATTCATTTATTAAGAAAGCGAAAACGAATCTGAGGAGGAAACTTATTTTTTTTTCTGTCTGTATTTTATATACAGGGTGTGAAA
This sequence comes from Agonopterix alstromeriana, assembly GCA_963924505.1. NCBI lineage: Eukaryota > Metazoa > Arthropoda > Insecta > Lepidoptera > Depressariidae > Agonopterix > Agonopterix alstromeriana. Next base: position 8,953,917 of record OZ004670.1, read on the forward strand.
AAATGCGTTACATATTAAAAGGGGGTTTTCAAACAATCAAACTAGACTACTTTAACTACTTTTACTTGGCGCGCTATAGGTATCTATTTTTATTTAACACTTATCGCGCGCGCGAGTATTCCGACTAGCACATGGTGTTGTTTTTAATTATTAGTTTGATTTTAATTTAGAAAGTTAGTATGTAAGTTTTTTAGTTTTTTTTTGTGAGTTTTTCGGAATTTATGTACGATTTGTAACACCACTGGCTTTTCAGTGAAGGAAAACATTGTGAAATAACCTGCATGCTTTAATTTCGAGGCATGTATGGTACCCACTGTCCATTATAAGTGGCGACGGGCTCACCCCCCCCCGTCACACTGGACAGAGTTTCGGTACTACTGGTGAAACGTGGATGTTCTGAGGTTTCAGAATATCTCTGACTACCCCCTCGGGGAATATAGTCGTGAGCATATGCTTTTAATACCTACATGATAATTTCAGATTGTTATGTTATTTTAAATAACATTTTGGCAATAATCATTAGTTAGTTTTGTTGATAAATTATACAGGGTCTTATTTCGCGATTCGATTTTAGTCCCATAGACAAAGTTGTTCAGTTTGATGGTCTGATCATCCCCTTATAAAAGTGTCAGCATATTAAGAATATATACCTATATCATTGTTGTTCTGTGTCTGTAGGCCTAGAATGCCACCCCCGAGAAAACGATAAAAATCTTTGTTATTTTGCGTATGCCAAAAAGAGCGCGCATGACGTTTTTCTCGTTTCGTCGCTTTGTCACAGATGGCATGCAAGCCGTGGCGAACCCTTAAGTGTCAGCATATTAAGAAGGACCCTATATAATTACATTTCTTTATTATTTGAATTGAAAATAGAAATTTCGTAGGATCTCTAAATTTAGCGGGAAAAACATTAAAAAAGACTATTAGGTATATTTTTCAAATTCAGTTGCGCGTTCTCTCCGAGAGACGACGGCAAACAAATAAAATACAATTAAATATCCACGCGGCGGATGTCGCGCTGTATTTAATTTGTTTTCCAGGTGTAAATGAATCGCGGGAAATAGCTGGTAATGTAGTCATGTCATATTAATTTGACGACGCGGTTGTTGTGATGGTCGCACACCGGTTTGGTAAACCGGCTAGCCACGGCTAGCATGCCACCCGTGACAAAGCGACGAAAGGAGAAAAACGTCATGTGCGCTCTTTTTGGCATAAGTAAAATAACAAAGATTTTTATCGTTCTCGGGGGTGGCATTCTAGGCTTACAGACACAGAAAAACAATCATATAGGATCCTTCTAAATATGCTGACACTTTTTTAAGGGGATGTTCAGACTATCAAACTGAACAACTTTCTCTATGGGACCATTATAAAAACTCGAAACAAAACCAGCTGTCCCATACACTGAGCTCGAATAGGTTTGCAGTTTTGTATGAAAGTCTTTTTTTTTTCGCGATTTCGATGTTGGTCCGGTCCTTCTTAATATGCTGACACTTTTTAAAATGATGATCAGACCATAAAACTTAACAATTTGCACCAATGACGAAATCACGAAAAAAAATCGGTTGCTCCTTACTAAACTGAAATCTTACTCGACCCAAATGTATGAGACAGCTGAATTTTTTTCGTGATTTCGACATTGGTCCCATAGAGAAAGTTGATCAGTTTGATGTTTTGATCATCCTCTTAAAAAACTGTTAGTAAAATTATGATAAATTAGTATAAGTGTGTACTTATTTTTCGTAGCTAAGTGTACCTACTTACCTTCCATGAGCCAGATGGGTCACCTAAAGGCACTGACACGGCAACATAGTCTATCTATACAATAACGGTTCTATACCTATATAAGAGTAGTGCACACTACAGTGATTTTACTACATAATACACACTCTCTGTGTGTATTACGAGTAATTTATTATATAAATGATTTGGAGTACGGAAGTGATTCAGTATTGATATATAATAACTTTAAATATTGATAACACTCATTGTTATTATCGTGTGTCAGAGTTTTTTCAGACCGCCTTACGGCCTCTGACTTGGTTTTTATGTAACGACTATACCACCAGAGATAGTAGCCTCGATCAACGTCTTAACGTGCCATCACCTTTCTTTTCAGACAATCAGTTGATTCAGCCTGCAAACTCCTAACTAACTGGGGAATATTAGTAGGTTTGCAGTTTTGCATAAAAAAAGATTTTTTTTCGCGATTTCGACCTTTTATTTCGCTGACCAACTATCCATTAATATGTTTATTAAACCAACACATCAAATTACAATCGTTGGACGTGGAGCGGACGTACACGTAGGTACCCCAAAGAATTTAATATTATTTCAGACGTAGGTAGTGGCAGTCCGAATGAAAAGAGCTTTTTATCCTTACCGTCTTATCGGAATGTGCTTGCGGGCTGTAATACAACTGAATAAAGCGAATGTAACAAATAGAAAGGTTCCTACGTAAGTAATTTGTGACAAGAATTATTACTGTTTTTTCCCCATTCGTTTTCCCCTTATTCGTTTATAAGTAAAAAAATACGCTCCAGTGTTAAAAGACGTACAAATCTAAAAAGGAAAAAAATACTTTGTGTTTAAAGAAAGCGTAAAAAGAAGCAATTCTATTAAATTTATTACGCTCTAATTCGGCTGAAACTAGGACTTTAGATGTTGTTGTAATATTATTAAGCTTGTAATTTAAAGGCTACGATCACAGGCCAGTGAAGAATCCATTTGTTCAGAAAAAAACTCGATATTTAGAAAATCTAAACTATAAAACGTGCTAATGAATAAGCACACACCCCAACTGATTTATAAAAAAATAATTAGATTGAGACAATAATTTCATTATTTTGACGGTTACAATTTAAAGTTATTCGCATTTTAAGTTTTGAGGCAAAAATGATTTGTTATCAGTTCAGCAATGAATGAAAGCGCTAACGTGCTCATGTATACATTTTAAGAATCTTGTTTTGGTAGTAAGTAGGTGGAGAGTGCCCAAGCCGTGGGTTGAGTTGAGATGGAGTTCAGTAAATTTTAAATTTTACAAATAAATTGTTTAATATTTTGAAAAAAAATCCTGTGTTGAAACCATGATAATTCGATTCTGCTCTCGATTCCAAACAAACTACTTTATAGTTTTGCGTTAATTCATTAACAAGTTGTATATAATAAACCAAGCCCCAAAAAATCATAAGCCGAGCCAGGGTTTTCCTAAAAAAAGAAATCGCTAAGGATTGGCTATCACATCACAGTCAATAAATATACGATATACGATATATTTAATGACTTGACCAGGGATATCGTTTCAAACACCGAAGCACCACCAAGACAAGAGTCCTTGTAGGTATGTATCGTACTTATGTAGGTATATTATTTTAATTATTTTTTCATACTAGCTTTAGTCTGCGACTTGGTCCGCGTGGATTACCCCTTTAGGGGTCGATTTTAGAAAAATCCTTGTATCATGGGTACAATCACCCCTGAAATATACAGGGGGTAAAAAGGGTAAAGTAATGCAACTGTTTACCCTAACACCCTGTATATATTCCAAATTTTTATCTTCAGCGGTTTAGGCTGTGCGTTGTCTGTTAGTCAGTCAGTCACGGAACTAATGAGTATAGAAGATCTGGGTTCTTATTGTGTAACTGCCCGATTCAATCGGTATCAAATCGAAATGGTGATTCTGACAGTTCTTAACTATTCGGTTTCCTAATATTTATTTAATTTCAGACAGTGGATATGATGATCACAGAGACAAAATTTTACTTGAAAATTGACAAGAACCAGAATTGAGAAGACATTGTGTATTTTGGTGTGCAAATAAAGAATATTTATCTTATCTTATCTTATCTTAAGAACCGTCATAATACGTTACCGATCTTGTAAACGATACAATCGGAATCTTACACAATAGCCCTACTGGTATGGATAGATATTCTTTCGTTTCTCATACATCAGATCCAAATTCTCAATAAAAACTAATTTTCAAACATCAGAAGTCAGTCAGATCCATAAATATGTAGCAGGAAAACGTGTTACTGTTGCTTGATTAAATATTAAATTGTTTACGGCTACGTTATTACAATACATTATATCGAAGGAAATGTCGTAGATGACGCCATATCGTTGACGATATCGAGGAGCGATACGCTCAAATTGTTATTTTGAATACGTAATAGGTATAAATAATTTTATAAGCGATTTCCCTTCTCAGAACTTTTCCTTTTAACGATACGTTCAAGTTTTTCGGGACAGTATTTTAGGAAGATTGTTTTTAACTTAAATTAAAAAGTTCACAGAAGGAATTTCGACAATAACGCTGCAAAATACGTAACTCAATTTACATTCAATATCTAACACGAACATTATTTAAGTAAGTGTTTATTATTATCATAAATTTCCTGGGCGGATCGAGCTTCGCTCGGCATGTTCTAAGTGAGTTAATCATAAGCGAAGTCTTATATGTATATTCTGCGTCATAAGTTGTGTTCATAGCTAAGAGGAAGGATCTCTCTTTAAGACTAGAGTGAGCCATACCAATTGTAAAGTGCCCACTTTTTTTGAAGTTTAGGTTTGAGTATGTGGTGTCAAGTAGTATGGACAAAAGGCACCAAGTGACAATTATGGCCTTATGTTTACGGTCACTTTTCACACATACTAGCTCAAATAAAAGTGGACAGCCGCATAAACAAATATCTATAGTTCCATCTCCTTCTACTATTAAAGGTACGTCATAAGACAAAAGAGACCAACTACAATTGTAAATTTATGCGGACTCTATGGAGATCCTTCCTGTTAGGTTCATAGACGGATTGATGTCGTAACATTTTTATTTAAAAAGTATTTTATCCGATTTAAAAAATCTTGAATTAATGCATTGTATTCGACTTGCGTCAACACTTGCGTCAACCCGGGTTAGCAATTAACTCCGGGTAAAATAGCTCTCTCAATTGTTTTCCTAAACAAAAAATCATGGGCTACCAACTTAACCTGGAGTTTATTGCAAGCCCAGGTTGACGCAAGTGGGGCTAAAGTATATCGATACTTTTTCTTACATTTTACATAGGTAAAGATACTCTTTTTGATTTGGTTGCCTTCCCATTTTATTTCCAATATTAGTCCATCGTTGAACAAGTATTAATTTCAAGTAAATCTTATGTAGTTTATGATGTATATCCCTCCAACCGATGGACGGACGAACATAATTGCTACACCAATAGTTTACGGGTACCTACAGAACTCTAAAAGCACCAGTTAAAGCTTAGATTACGGAATTATTTAATTTTCACCGCTATCTTACATTTAAGATAACGACGAAGGTATAATCATAGAATTTAATGATCGCTGAAGCTATGAAAACTTCAGCTGTGCGTTGTGAAGGTGGCGCCACCAACGTCTGGGTGGCTACACGCGATCGCGTGATATCGAAAGGGCACCCTACAATTATACACCTTGTAGAATGACCCTTGCCCACCACTCACGCAAATGCTTCCATTAAAAAAGACTTTTACTTGCTTTATTAAAAGATTTTATTTCATGAATTCTTGGGAATACTTCAGTTATTGAGTGAAATACTTTGCGTTTTGTTTTGTTAAGAATTTATTGAACAAAGTTATTACTTATTTCAGTCTATTAAAAAAATTGGTTAAGTGCGAGTCGGACTAATCGGGCACCGAGGGTTCCGTACCACCACACAATATTATTTACTTACCAAAAAAATGGTTTTCTCCTGGTCACTAAGCGCGAGCCTGACTCACACTTCACCCGTTTTTATTATTTGTTGATATACTGTAGAGTTTGTACTACAATCACAGAAAGTTTGAAGCTTGTATGTATTATCGTTTTTACTATACAGCAAAAACAAACGTTGAATAAAACGAGTTTCTTGGATATCCCTTATTTATTTGTTGGCAAATATAATGCACGTCTCCTGTGAAAATTTCAACAGGCGCCTATGACGGTTCAAAACATATTTCCTTTTCAATATAGGACGGACGGACGAACGGACAGCGTAGGCTTAGTAATATAGGTCCTGTGAACGCAAAATAGGCGCCTAAGACGTCGAGTTGCGGAAAATGAGCCCGCTCAACCAATACCAATACCAAAATAATAGGTCCTGTGGGCACGATTTTGTCGGCAAAAAACGTTTGCGTTTACGCGGGTCCCTTGGCCTGTGCCCGACTCACACTTGGCCGGTTTTTATTATTTGGTGTTATACTGTAGAGTTTGTACTATATTCGCACCAAGTTTGACGCTTAGTAATAGGGTTCCGTTGGCACCATTTGGGTACGGACCCCTAAAAATGTATTACGGTTGTGTGAATTTAATCAATTTAGTTTATTTATCTTAATCTTATCTTAACTTTTATAAAACTGTAACAGAAGTGTGTCTGTACATTAAAGATATTTACATGAAAAAGATTACAATATGGTTTTTAGGTTTCCCGGACTCCAAATCAACCTTGTTTAGAATTTTTGTCTGTCTGTTTGTTTGTTTGTTTGTATGTTTGTAACAGCATTACAGAAAAACTACTGAACCGATTTTGAAGAAACTTTTTTTGATTGATAGCTTATGATCTGACTTAAAATCTGATATGTAATTTGTGCGGATGATGTCGCGGATAAACTAGTAAAAATTTATTCTTAGTTTTGTGTATTTGTAGGTTCGTTTTTACCTAAATGCAGAGTAGAAGGTATTGAAGGTAGCTACCTCTACCACTCACTAAGAATACTTCCTGCACTCACGCCAAATCTTCTCCCTCGCAGATCAGAACCACTTTGCAGACTCATATAAGTGGTACGCGACGACGTGTTTTAGCGTTCCGTACCAAAATCTGAAAACCGAAGGCTATAGAAGCTATGCGGCTTCGGTCCGTTCGATTGCCACAGGCAATTTGCTCTACAACTTTTTCACGTAGAATGTTAATATTTGTTGAATAGTCTGTTTTGTGTATCAATAAAATAGAGATCGAAAACATTGATATACGGTTCAATAAAACATTTTATTTATATTAAATGGGCCGGTTCCGTCCAGACCATCAAACTGAACAACTTTCACTATGGAGACGACATAGGAATTCGGAAACGCCAAATTTTTCATTCTTGACCGAAGTAACTATCACAATGAATTGATTATTATTTGTTGGTTGATTGATTGAAAATAGTCAGTTTATGTTATCATTATTTCAATAACTTTTTTAGGAGTAAACAAAAATTTATGATGTTTTATGAAAAAAAAAATGTATTTGAACTTCTTGTATCTTTTGAGCTAGTCTAAATTATTTGTCTCTTGATAGATCCATCCATGATAGTATTCAGTTGAGAAAACAGAAGAATGAAGGAAATTTCAGACTTTGGAGATTCCGATAATGAACTTTAGTAAAGAACTATAAAACAAATCTAACTTTGTTAACACAAAAAGGTTGAAATAGGATTTACTAGCTTTAAGAAATAAAGCGAAACGTACTTAAGTGAAATCCAAGCAAGCTATATAGAAATCCCTTAATGTGGAGAGGCTTCCCGAAAGCAGTCTCTGATAGACGTTCAAAATGTGAAGGAATTCAAAATCCATCAACTTTCGTTGAACCTCTCGGGATATAGGTACAATAACTTATTTTTCTTTAACTTTAAATTTGAATTTTTTTATAATATAGTAGACAATAAAATGTTCTTAAGAGTCACTATCTCAATAAAGCTATCTATATACAGGTTGTAAGGAAAAGTACCATTAACCGTTAAACCACATACTCTACCCATCAAACTGAACAACTTTTACTATGGGAGCAAACATGTCAGAACAAAAAAAAATCAGCTGTCCCATACGTTTGAATCGAGTATTGGTTTCGAAAAAATCGAATATTTCAAGATCCTGCTTCATGTTTTCTAGACCGATATGTTTAGGCAATGACACATAATAATTTTTCAGTAGAAATAGTTCAAAGTTTAAGGATACTTACAAAGTTCCCAAAACTTGTTGCGACCCTCTGGCAAATCGGTACAAAAAATTGCCGCTGAAGATCATACACTCGTATATACGCTCATTAATTAAGGGAATAAATCTTATCTTAACTATTATAAAACTGTAACAAAAGTGTGTCTGTACATTGAAGATGATTACGATATGGTTTTTAGGTTTCCCGGAGTCCAAATCAACTTTTTTTTCCAAATCGAATTTTTGTCTGTCAGTTTGTTTGTTTGTATTTTTGTAACAGCATCACGCAAAAACTACTGAACCGATTTTGAAGAAACTTTTTTTGTTTGATAGCTTATTATCTGACTTTAAATCTGGTATATAATTTGTACGTACGAAGTCGCTGGTAAACTTATCAGACACACGGAAAAAAGGGTAACCTGCACGAAAATGGTCGAAACATAGGCATTCCATGTTATTTTCAGTCGTGCGAATGGGAACGGCTTACTCAAAAACTATTGGATTGGTTTTGATGATTCTTTCACAATAACGAATCTTCCATCTTCTAAGAAGGTTTGATTTATAGCATAACATCAAAAATAAGTCGTAATTGGCTGACGAAGGGGCTATAACAGGCTTAATTCAAAAAAATAGGTATAACTATGATATTTTCACTGAAATGTGTATAATTGCCAAAATTGTAGGTCATATAAAAAAGCCGTGGTGGTCCAGTGGCGAGTAACCTTGCCTGCCGTGCAGGAGGCGATGGTTCGATCCCCATCCAGGCCGACTCGTACCAATGAGTTTTTCGGAATTTATGTACGATTTGTAACACCACTGGCTTTTCGGTGAAGGAAAACATCGTGAGGAAACCTGCATGCTTCAATTTCGAGGCATGTATTGTACCGACCTTCCATAATGTGGCGACGGGCTCACCCCCGTCACACTGGACAGAGTTTCTGTACTACAGGTGAAACTTGGATGTTCTGAGGTTTCAGAATATCTCTGACTACCCCTTAGGGGAATATAGTCGTGACCATATGCTAAGCATATAGGTATATAAATCGAGTAATGGGAAATTATTCATATAAATCTATAAGGTAGCTCTAGTATCCAATGCAGCCAAGCATACAAATTAATTTGAAATGTTATTCTCTTCTGTTGCCGTTACAAAGGGGATTGCAAATAAAAGTTTTCGATAAAATGTTGATCTACCTACAAACTCACATTTTCGATGCTATTAACGCGTTTGCGTTGCGTGAATTGTTTGAAGTAGTATCAAAATAAACATTAAGTTAAACAAACATTTACACCAATAAACACTCCTTTCACTCGTGCTATTTATTTCACTTGTTGTATTTTAATCGTAACATCATGTATGTTTTTCTATGGAAACGGTAGAAACTGAACAACTTTTACTATGGAAGCAAACCTCATTTCAGTTGTCTCATACAACATTTGAGTCGACTAGGCTTTGCGATTTCAGGTTTGTTCACAGTTGTTCAGTTTGGTGGTTTAAACCACTGCTGAAGAATTCGAAACGGTAAAAACATCATCTAGTTATACAGGCTGTAGAAAAAGATCCCGGTGGGTTTATTTAGACTATGGAACTGAAGAACTTTAACTAGGTTTATAAACTAAGTTTATAAATTTAAAAATCTAAGGAAGGAATAAGTATAAATTATGTTTTTCAGTAAATTGATAAATGGCTCAGTATTTTGAAATAATTATTATTACCGAGGTGTCATTCAAAGGAAAATTATTGTGTTCAAAATAACAGTCTTAGATCAATTTTCTAAGATCTAATTGGAACAGAATATAATTAATCTTCCCCGTCAGATTGTTATTTAAACAATCAGGAACACCTCTCCTCTCTTATCTGAGAATGTTTTATTAAAATGGGTTGTCCAATTGGGAACTGTAATTCTGTTCCGATTTGTGTTTCTACAGGTTGTAACAAAACACTCTAGTAATACTTATACTATATACTTTTTCGAGATTTCGATGTTGGCTCCATAGTGAAAGTTGTTCAGTTTGTAAGAGGATAGTATTTGCGCTCCATACAAAAATATTCTCGTTAAATATTTTCAATACTAATCAATTAGTTCAGTCAATGCAATTTTTAGATACGATCTAGAAACCAATATCTGTGCTTTAAATTTGTTCAAAGTTATCGTGGCTCAAAGTTTTCCATACAATTCTTAAATTAATCCTAGCATTGAAACTAATACGAGTATATTTTAACGGAAATCTGACAAATGTAAAGCACAGATATCGGTTTCTAGATTAAAACTTTTATTCACATTAATTTGTTAGTATTGAAAATATAACCAGACTTCGATTGTATGGCGTGCAGCGTGCAGCAAAAACTATCCTCTTATTCTCGTGTTTTTTTTGGGATACAAGATCTAGAGTAAGGTATTGGATGATTTTTTTAAACACTTTCAAATATTCAGGTGTGGTCTAGACCATCAAACTGAATAAGTTTTTACTATTTGAGCAAAGCTGAAATCTTATAAAAATATCAGTCGTTTCATACATTTGAGTCGAGTAGGCATTGCATTTTAGTGCTTCCAAAGTAAGCGATGAAAGTGTTTACAAAATCACCCAATTGTTGTAATGAATGTTTTAATAACTACCCAACTTCGGCTAAATTGCTTGATAGCAGTTAAAAAAGAAAGAATTTGGATGGTAGTTGTAGTAATGTTTCTGTCCACCCCGAAAGGGATTACGGTTGTGAGGTTATGTATGTATGTATGTATGTAGCAAGGCAGCCTAACTAGTCAGACCCTAGCGGTACGTCTGTGCCCGATAATAATCGATTATGTATTGTGTGTGGTATATTAAAGAAAAAAAATTAAGAACCATTTTTGTAGAAAAGTGAGTTATTACTTATTAGATTACCTATGAATTAGGTACATCAAGCGGATGGAAGATAATTTTTCTTGCTAATTAAAACCTGGGATAAGGATGTGCCTAGAATAAAATATTACTAGTAAAACTTTTTCATACCCTAATATAATTCTCTGTGTATAAGATAAACATTAAATCTAAAATTTATTTACATATCGAACAACCTGTCGTCTTCACCAGGTCGTCGGTTTACCTTTTCATGGGCCTACACACGCTGCGCTTTCCGGTACGCGGTCGCTACTAGAGAACTCATCGGCCCCATCGGCCATCGGTTCTGCGAGCAATGTGCCTCGCCCATTACAACTTTAGTTTAGCAATTCTTTGGGCTATGTCGGGTACTCTGGTTCTTCTATGAATCTCTTCATGAAACTTCGAACTCCGCTGTAAGGTTAAAAATTAGGGCGTTATGCCGTATGTATAAATACAGGATATACGTAACGTATTAGAATCTCCCACTACATCAAAATATAATAATTGTAACATATGTAATTCGCAAAACATGTGTTCCTTCTTGTATGATTTAATGAAATATTTATTTGATCACTGCGATGGGCTAATCCCACGGCCATAATTCCCTTTCGGTGTGGTCATAATATACTTACTATTTTATTTCTGTTTCTATTCTGATGTCCTTTTTTTATCTGAGCTAATAAATTACAGTTGATATAAAAAAGTGGGCCGCTGCGGCAACTTTTATAGCTCAGGTTCGTTGAAACCTAATTACATCTGAGTATTTCAGACTCCGAGAAAACATACCTTTCGCTTTTATCTGGAACGTGTCGAGGATAAACTAACCTATTATAACTATACTCGAACAACGCTGAGCTATTTTTTTTTCATGTTTTCTTTACTTGCAGCGGCTCGATAGTTTAGGTTGACTACTAAAATGCCACAACCAGTCCGCACTGGTACTGGTGGCGTATGTCTCCTCCCTCACTTAGTTCCAACACCATTGCGAGTAGGTTCCTTGTAATATTATAATTTTTATCTTTTTGGTTTTGAAGTCTGTTTTAATTAATGTTTGTATTGTGCCCGGAAAAGTAGCAGAAAACGGGTAACTTCACCATTGCTCGCTATCGTTGTCTAAATGTCCGCCATCACGTAGCTTTCTGTAACCCCAGTAAACAATGGCGATGGACTATAGTGACCCATTATAGGCCATTGAGTACAAAATAATGTATGCTTACAGAATACAAAACTATGAATAACATAGGTGTTCATTATTTACAGATACGTCGGAGTGATCACCACGCAGCGATGGTGAGGATTTGAGGTGAGTGTATATTTAATGAATGTAATCGAATTGGTCGTTCATTACGTTCAGTTTCATCTCTTGGTGCAATCTGTGTGGCCCGGGGCCACCTTAGTGATTTTTTAAATTCGTTTTAGGGATTTTTATTCAAATTCTGTATGTGAAAACTGCCACAGTTTATTAGAGAGAATCTCATTTGATTGAGCGTGCATTTTATCTCTTTTGGTTTGTGATGTAGGTATTATTTAAGCTGTGTAAAGTTATGTATCTGTTAAATAAATATATACAGATAACTCAATATGTCTGACTCTGGAAAAAGAAGTCAATATTATGGATTTTTTCCTTGGTTTTATTAATTATTTTTTTGGAAGTACTATAATAATTTTTAGCAATCATTATAAATACATTGCGTCAGCCCTAAAATATAAAGCAAAACAATGTTGAGCCTTACTTTTATCTGTTAGAAACCAAAACTTTTAATACAACTTTAGCCAAAACCCAAACAGTCATATATTTTCATATTGCGACATTACTTTTTTACGAACAATGTAACAGCAATTCTCGCATATTAATAATAACGTAAAAAAATATGAAATTTATGCTTAAAGCTTTCCGAAGTGGCTTACTGAATTTATTCGACAAAATACTTGTCTGTATTTCCATAATATGGCAAGGTATGTCGAAACCATACCACGTGGGTGGCATAGTAAGATGTATATACGTATGTACAAAACAGGTGGTTTTACGGTCGACAATAGAGAGCGGTGCCCTGTGAGACCAGCCTGAAACCGAGATCGTTTGCGGTACAGTGACACGCACTGGCTACAAACAAGCCACGGGAATGCTGCTGAGTACATACTCACCGCAAATAAGCATACTGTATATCTAACTACAAACTGTGACATAATATGGGCACTAGCCAGCATCATACGATTTCAAAGATTATAGGTATACAACGTGTTAGTTAATTAACGCAAAACTAGAAAGTAGTTTGTTTAGAATCTAGAGCAGAATCGAATTATCATGGTTTCAAAATAGGTAATTTTTTTCAAGTTATTAAATAATTTGTTTGAAAAATTTAAAATTTATTGGACTCCATCTCAACCCACCGCTTGGGCACTCTCACCCTACTTCTATGAAAATGTAACCATGCGCACGTTAGCGCTTTCATTCATTGCTGAAATGATAACACATCATTTTTGCCTCAAAACTTAAAATGCGAATAACTTTAAATTTTAAGTATCAAAATAATTTAATGATTGTTTCAATCTTATTATTTTGTTATAAATCAGTTGGTGTATGAGGTTTAGCGCTTATTCATTAGCACGTTGTATAGTTTGAACCACGTAATAAGACCGCTATGGTCAAATTGTGCAGTAGACCATTTACCTTTATTTATCCTTACCAGAAGGCCTTCCCTGGAATTCCTTTTACTTATATGAATTAATAGTTAAAAGTAATGTCTATTGTACGAAACTTCGCACCATGTCGTACCTACTCACCTCGTACCATAAAATTGAAAGGTCTTCTGCTACGCAATTTGACCGTAGGCAGCGCTCTTTTTACGTGATTCCAACAGAACTATACTAATGAAGAATATTTCTAAATAAAATTGTCTATTTGAAACTGAATGTGGTACTGGTAAATTTAACGTCCTGTCATCCTGCTAATTTTATTACTACAGGTTGTTAAGGTAAACAGTTGCATTACTTTAAGGGCATTAGTATACCCATGATACTAAACAACCTTCCCTAAGAAACCTATAGGAAATTAGCAAAAAAATTGTTTGACTTTCGATAATAAATGCAATCAGCTGATCGAATGATTGTATGAAAAGTGTTTTTTTCGGAATATCTCTTTGTGCCTTTGTGGAAAGTTGTTCAGTCTCATGGGTACAATCACCCCTTAAATTAATGCAAATGATTACCCTAACACCCTGTATAATATGTATAATATTTTCGAGAATTGAGTACCGTGCGAGTAGAGTATCTTTTTGTATCGCAAAAAACGAATTTAATGTTAATTTTGGAGATGTGTGTACTGTACATAATGTTCTTCTTCTGTTAAGTCGATGGAATAATATTATGCTGAGTGCTAGTATATCTTATTTCTATGACATTATGTAATTCATTTAGTTTGACTCGCCTTGGTGGTAAAGAGATGGAATGATACCAACCAAAATTATTATAGGCTTGCTGATTGCCCATGCAGGTTTACCTATGTTGATAATAATAAATAAACAAATTAAACTTAAGAGGATTCCCTGACCCAACAACCTTCACCCTTTCAGAGCCACCTCAGCTCTACTAAACTAAGTCATTTAAGTAGGTGTATCTATTTTTGACTGGCTTGTGTCTACATTACTACACTGTAGACAATATTAATTAAATTACTACCCTATAGACTATATTAAGTTCTAAAATGCTATGAAGTAATTTGGTGCGAATTCTTATGATGTTCGAATTTGATTTCCGTGGATTAGAAGGCACCACAGTAACAAATGGTTACTGTGGTGCACATAAGAACTCGCACCAAATTACTTCATAGCATTTTAGATGAGATTAGATGATGATTTTTAGATTTTTACAAACTGTTCCGCAGTTTGGCGAATTTGTATTTTATTTATAGCAGTTGTAAGAATGAAGTTAAATAAATAAAAAATAAAAAAAGATCTTTATATAGTCTATAGGGTAGTAATGTAGACTATACACAATGGTGTGTGTCGCCAGAAAAAGTGACCTATAAAGTAGATGCACAAAATACATATTTTTTCCTATATTTCGGCTTTCCTTTAAACACAGGTTTCATATGTGTTTTATAGAAAAATAAGAGATATTATACTTCATAGCAAATAAAGCCGAAATGTTAAGATCATTGCTAATATTTCATTAATTTGTATGTTTTTCTAATAACGAGAAGAAAGCTTCTAAAAACCAGGAAAATATGGCCCGGCCCTGCGTTTACCTATGGGGAGCGTCTTAACAGTCAAAAATGATGAGTCATACGTAACGACCATGGGCAAATTCAGATCTACTAAGATATATTTACTTCATCTCTGTTGCTTTCATAGTTTATGAGCTTGCGGTGTCGAATCCTCAATCGAAGTGACACCCAAACCGAGAATAAAAACATTCTTGTCAAAAAAAGGCTCACGGGCGATGTGATGATGACGGCGGATAGCATGTGGCACAAGCTGCTCTGTACCATAGCGTGTGGCCACCACCATATGCGGCAAAACATCTGTACTTTGTATCATAGCCTGTAGGTACCACCATGTGTGGCGAAACAGTGTACCTTGTGGCAGTCGCGAATGTCCTCTATGGCCTAACATGTAGAACCTATATATTCAAAACGGGCTCAGTCAACTCCCTAAACAAATGTTATTCAACTTAAATTTAGCTTTTCACTAAAAGAGGCTACAATAAAAAATGCATTTACATTTTCCTTTGGGAGGCTGGAAAGGTCAAAAAGGAAAAGCATGGTCGTAAATAATTGGGACATTTAACCCAGGGATGTATTCAATGGTAAATTTACCCATAAATGAAGTAGTCTAAGTGCTTTTGTTAGAGAAATGACTGCAAATTAGTTTGTTTTGTACGTTTAACAGTTACTTGCGTGCTAGGAATTTTTTAGGCACGCTATCATTTCGATTATAATTCGGAGCGCGCTCCATAGAAACGAAGTCTGGTTATATTTTCAATACTAACCAATTAAAGTCAATGAAATTTTTCAGAAAAAAGCTGGAATCTAATCTCTACGCTTGTATGTGGTCAGATTTTCGTTAAAGTGTATATTTTTAAAGTTACAACTGACAAATCTTACATGAATCCTAGCATTGAAACTGTATATTTTAACGAAAATTTGACACAATACAAGCATAGAGATTAGTTTCTAGATTGTTTCTGAAAAAAATTATTGACTTTAATTGGTTAGTATTGAAAATATAATGTCGTATGTATGTCTTCGTTTGTATGTCATTTAGTTATTTTACGCAATTAAACACATTACGAATAAATAATGATATCTATCATAATAAACTATAATAATGATAAATAATAATTTAAAATTGCCGTCTAAAGTCTAAAGCGCGAGGCTCGAGGCAGAGTGGGCTGGCAGCGTTGCTTCTTTGGATGGCTAAGTTTTTTTTTTATTTATAGACTGCATCTCTGCCAATATTAAGTAGTTATCTATCCCAGGAACCTGGAAATAGGTATATGATGTATCCCAATCTTAAAGATTATTTTTGAGCAAAGACACAGTTGAGAAAAGAGATGGCAATGCCTCGTAGCAAGCTCGAACGCGAACTGCGCGAACACCACGTGAGTGACACAACCGCTAGCGGTCAAACTTGCAACGTGGCTTCATGGCTAAGCTTATCCTTTCTGCAATATCCGTCCGGCCTCCTATCGCCTGTGGCCTTATTAGGCGCTTTAAGGGGATATTATTCGGAGCGCGCTCCATACAAACGTACTATGGTGATATTTTCAATACTAACCAATTAAAGTCAATGAAATTTTGCTGTAACAATGTTGAAACAAATATCTTATTCTATACAAGCATAGAAATTTGTTTTTAGAATGATTCTGAAAAATTTCATTGAGTTTGATTGGTTAGTATTGAAAATATCATCATAGTACGTTTGTATGGAGCACGCTCCGAATTATATCCTCTTAAGAGGCATTTTCGAAAAAAAATCGCCTCCTCTAGGGACCTAGGGTCTCCTCAGCAGGAGGCAGGAATTTGTTTCTCTCATTCAATCCTAGATATTTCCTTCTCTTTATCATTGAATAATTATGTATAGAATAGACATCGCGAACAAAATCTGTGTATCACGATCAGCAGTGCGGGGTGCGCACCGGGGGCCCCATCGTGCGGCGAGCGGCTGGCACATGCTAAGGTAGTTTGAGCCAATTGGCTTTAACGAGGGTTACAAAAAATTTTGGCTAGGTGTCGCCTTTAGTAGATACCTTAATGCTCATTATCAGGCTCGCATTTAAGTTATTTTACGGGGTAGTTTTGTATTCCAATAATAAAGGTAATGTCGATTTATCGTGTCGGTCCTCGATAAATTGAACTTTAGTCACATAAAGTTTAATAGCATCTTAAAATTTACAGTAGTTTTAGATTCAATACGATTTTAATGTCTTTTATTAACTACGAACATTTTATTCGTTCAGTTTAGGTATTACTTTTTAATGACTACTTAAATATTAAGTACTTAGATTTTAATAGCACCGTTTTATTAATCGGTTTTGAATCGTAGGTATGTCGTGTTCTTTTTTAGAGTTCCGTACTCAAAGGGTGAAAACGGAACCCTATTCATATTTAACTTAACTGTTAACTTTTAATTCCTTTTTAAGTAATCATCTAATTACTTTAGTTCATTTTATTAATTTTAATTTTGTGTGAAACGTAATATACAGGGTCCTTCTTAATATGCTGACACTTTTGTAAGGGTATGACCAGACCATCAAACTGAACAACTTTTGTCCCATACATTTAGCTTGAGTAGGTTTTGAGTTTTGTATGGGACAGCAGATTTTTATTCGCGATTTCAATGTTGGTCCCATAGTGAAAGTTGTTCAGTTTGATGGTCTGGTCATCGCCTTAAAAAAGTGTCAGCATATTAAGTTGGACCCTATATATTACTAATAAATTATAATTATTATAAAACGATTACACGTCATTCATATTTTGCGATATTTTCGGGAAAGCCACTCGTTCAGTGCCAGCCAGTATATTATCGTAACTAGTGAAACGTGGATCTTCTGAGTTTAAGTCAGAATATCTCTGACTACCCCCTCGGGGAATATAGTCATGAGCATATGCATGCATGCATTATTACACTGTGTAGCATTTGTATATGCGCCACAAAATCATGCCAAGTTAATGTTTGGCATGGAAACTAAACTCTTTAATGTACAGTCAGCAACGAAATGATGTGTAGGTACACTTTTGTTCCACGTCGTATTACTAAAGTGTATATAGGCAACTGGTAGGATACGTGGTAATGATTTCAAATAAAAGGTAAGAATAGGATTATCATTATCTTTTATTTCCTTCATGATCATCATCTTTTATTATTTTTACTGACTCTACATTTACCACCGTTTCACAAGTAAATACCATGGAGAAGAAACGGCAAGAAACTCCATAGCATCCTAGAATATGACGTAGTATTGAGTTAGGTCCGACACCCGGCGGCGTTGCCGAGCAGACTGTGTATTGCCCCACTCGACTCTGTTATTTATAGTGCACGATCGATGGTGGGATCAACTTCAGTGCACGTGCGTGCACCTGCGCACCTCGTAAGACCGTCCGTTCTTATGACTATCTCCGACATGTATAACATATTTACGTTGCTGACTGTACTACATACCCATTCAAAATAATACCATAATAGTTTTGCTATAAGGATTGGTACACATTCAATATCGCTGTAAACGTATTCAATGTGTCAATTATTAACGTAGCGTAGTATGTGACAAACAATTTTTAAACTAGAATCCATCAGTTACTGGAACGAAACAATCATACTTAACTGTTAATTTCATAGCATTTTAAAAGGATATCGTTACTCTATTACAGGGTGTTAGGGTAGGGACAGTAGCATTACTTTAAGGGTTGATTGTATTCATGATACTGATCAACTTACCCTAAGTAACTCATAAGAAATTCAGAAAAAATTTTTGGACTTTCCGTCGGTACTAAATGCGATTAGCAGATCGAACATTTGTAAGAAAAGTCGAAATTTCTTTTTGTTAATTTTCCCTGTGTTCCTTTGGGAAAGTTGTTCAGTATCATTAATAAAATCACCCTTTAAAAGTTATGCAACTGTTTACCCTAACAACCTGTATAGTCAATTTGTATTCCGAGCAAAATACAAAACAGTGTTTTTATGTCATGCAAAACATTATAATTGATTAAATCTACATTTTAATTACATTAATTTAAATACATAATTTGAAACTGCAGATTTTATATGAATCGGATTGAAAACGGCCATCATTAATAAATAATAACACAGGTAAATTGAGTGGAGCCTAGATATCATTATAGCAATTTCAATTAATGGTAATCAAACTCTCCGTTATGTAAGAATATGAATCTGTTTCGGAAAATGCTATATTCAATGTTGATATACAATTTGTTCCCATTTTATGTGGTTCATTATTATTAACATATCTTTATTGGTCGGTATATAATGAGATTTATTTAACAATATGAAAACGCTAGGTATTTTTAGAACCGAAACAATAGATATTTTCGTACAAGGAATAGGTAATTCAACCTAAAATAAAGAAAATAAAAGTTGAAATATAATTAACGAAGATTTTTTTCTACACAGGAAAGTCGCAGTCCAGGGAATGACGCTCGGGGGTGAAGACGAACGGCGCGGCACGGGGTGATCGGGCGGGGGGTATGTGGGTGCTGCTGATGCTCGCACTGGCGGCGGCCGCCTCCGCCGACTGTCCGCGCCACTGCGAGTGCAAGTGGCGCAGCGGCAAGGAGTCGGCCCTGTGCGCTCGCGCCGGCCTCACCGCCATCCCCCCACGCCTCGACCCCACCACCCAGCTGCTTGACCTCTCCGAGAACCGCCTGCCCACAATACGCGACGACGCCTTTGCTGCCGCCGGCCTCCTCAATCTTCAGCGTCTCTACCTCCCTGGTTGTAGTATTCGTGCTGTACGTCAATTCGCTTTCCGTGCTCTCGTCAACCTGGTGGAGCTCGATCTATCTCGCAATCGCCTTGACGTCATACCTTCGCACGCTTTCGACTCAATCCCAGAGCTTCGAGAACTCCGCTTGATGGGTAATTCTATAACTAAAGTTAAAGATGATGCATTCAGATCTTTGCCACATCTAGTACGACTAACACTCAGTGCCTGCAAAATAGCCGAAATCGAACCACGAGGTTTTATGGGGCTAGAAGCTTCTCTGGAATATTTGGAGCTCAGCAAAAACAGACTGCAAGTGCTTCATGTTGCAGTGTTAGCTCCTTTGCGATCGCTTAAAGGATTGGAGCTCGCAAACAATCCATGGGAATGTACTTGCGCTCTGAGACCAATGCGCGATTGGATGATAAGGAGAAACGTGCCTGCAACTGTAGTACCGGAGTGCGCATTGCCTCCGAGGCTGAACGCTCAGGCCTGGGATAGACTCGATCTAGAAGATTTTGCATGTCTGCCTGAAGTAAGTGCTACATCTAATAATTATAAGGGCATAGAAGGGGACGAAGTCATGCTTGTTTGTCGAGTATCTGGAGTGCCCGCCCCTAGGGTACGGTGGGTACGCGGTGGTCGACTACTAGCAAATACAACTGCAACTAATGTCAATTCTGGTAAAGCATTCATGCTACGTAGTGAAGGACATACTAGTAATTTAACCATCAAATCAGCGGAACTGCAGGATACTGGAGCATATACGTGTAGTGCAGAAAACCGAGCAGGAAAAGCGGAAGTAATTTTAAGTTTAGCCATAGAGAAGAAACCCCAAAGCAAAGGTTTCGGTGGACGTGCATTGATGGCTGGGATGGCAGTGTCCGCAGTGATAGTGTTAAGTGCATGTTTAGTGGGGCTATGTGCGTACGAGACACGTAAAAAACGACAGCTCGATCGGTGGAACGAACAGATAGTGACTTCTAATCACCGTGATGATAGTTATGAGAAAATAGACTCTAATTTCAAAAATAATGTGGAAGTGCCGCGAGTGATACCTTCGGACAGTAGCCGTAAAAGAGGTGATTATAGGAATGTGCCTTCACATGATCCAGAGGATGAATACGAAGGGTACGCGAGAGGTGATATCCGGGCAGACCGGGATTCATCTGAAACTCCACCTCTGGAGGCTGGCTGGCGAAGAGCTGACTTTGAGCCGAGGACGAGAGCTGGCATAGCAGAGCGAGATTTGCACATACCTCGTCTGAGCGACTATAATATGCGGTGAGTAATATTTATTACACGATTTAAGTTTTCGGAACACAGTAGGTACTTACAAGGAAATGTTACAGAAAATAAGAATTAAAGCTCTGAGCTATTCCTATTCCTATTCCTGTCCTAGTTTTTTGATTAACGAATTTCCAAGAATTTGAAATACCGGAACAAAGCGTTGTAATGCAACTTTTTATTTTCTTTGTTTCAGTTCCGATGCTACATCGGAATCCATGCAGAGCTCTAATTCAACGGGGGTGTTAAGCGCTCACGTAGAGATCTTATCAGAAAACAATCGGCTTAACAACAATGCGAACACTCGATCCTGTCCCCGGCCACAAACTCGGGACAGATTGGATAATGACCTTTCGGGTAGTGACAGCGAAAAGAACTATCCCGATTTAATAGAAATGAGCGCATTAGGGACTTCATCCTACTTAAGAAGTGAAAAACGTGATGCCTATTGTTTTTACACAATCCCGAGGAGAAGAGACGGCGACAGTAGAAGTCCACTTCTGAATAGTCGAAGAAATAGTTCCGGTGGCGACTCTGCCATTTCGTTTGATCGGCCTTACGAGAAAACACGAAAAAGGTCTACTGGACGACGCTCGAATAGTTTTCTAGACCTGTCTACGGGTGGGAGCAGAATACGTCGTAACCCGAGCCTCCCCGCCTCGCCGACTAGGGAGCAGCCCACGGTGCCGTCCGCCACTCCGTTGTTAGACTTATCAGGTCTTCACGATTACACGCGTGCTGGCCAGCAGCTGGAAGATTACGATTTTCGTGCGTCACAATTAGAAAAGTTTCTAGAGGAATATAGGACGTTAAGAGAACAACTTTCTAGAATGAAAGAGACGAGGGAGAATCTGCAGCGAACTAGAGCTGTGGAGAATGAGGAGTTGAGGTCAATTTTGAAAGGGAAACCTAGTGTGGCCGTGACGGAGACATCGTCGTCCGTGGCTCTGGCTGATGCCGCGTCCCCGCTGGCTCTGGGCGCGCCAGAGTACAAGCCCCAGCAGCCCAGACCCGAGTGGCTCACTACCTTATTGTATCGTAATTAAACATTCCTGTAAATATAGTTACTTGAACTGATGTTTAAAATAAGTATGACATTATTTATAAGACAAGTGATAATGAGAAATCATTCTTTTAAAGTTGAAATAAATCGGATTCAAATATTTAGTAACGTTATTTACTACTCGCTTTAATAAATATATAAAAATTTACTCAACTGTTATGTGTAGTAGTCAGGATTGCGTAACAACAGTGATATTTTAGTACGAAACAACCATTTTATTAGTAGTAACAAAAAATGGGCTCAAACGTTATTCACGTGGCCGAAATCGTCAAAATGACTTCCAAAGCTAATATAAAAAGTTGGCGTAACAGCCGTAAAGCTCGTTAGTGTGTGATGGCGGACCATGCGATATATCAGACGGAAGCCGGCTAAGGGTGAGTACATACACCACTGCAACACCTACCTCGCATATGTGAAATAACAGACATTTGCACTTTGTACCTTCGGTTTATGCGTTACCGTAATTATTTTCAGTTTCATCACTTTTTGACGGACTTCATACCTAGTTTTTGAAAATGGACAAGATTCGATAAGGGTTACGCTTATTCCGTGGGGACTAGGCATACAGAATACGTGGTCAACGCGCCCTTTTCTCTGGAAATTTTACAAATTATATTATTTTGCTAAAATTAGTTCTCGATTCATACTAATCTGGCTGCGGGCACGGCAGTGCTCCCGATAATTAAATCAAATAAAGTTTAAATTGCCCTGATAATAGACTCTATTAGGAGAAATTATATTGAATTGAATTGAATTGAGAAATATCAATCACACAGAAAAATCAATCATGAACAATAAAAATTGTTGTATAATTGTTAGGTATCATTACAGTTTAAGAAAACAGATTTTCAGTAACATCGACCCGAACTATTTTAGCAATAGATAATAATGACTTTTATTAACAAATTTCGACTTTCTAGTAAGGTCTACCAAAATCAATAGAGATAGTGAAAAAGAAAATTTACTTGATTTTATTCTCCGCGTTTAATTAAACGTTACAAATTATGTACATATAAATACACAAAGTCACATCAGACACTTTTGAGATTTTTCGATGATTTCAGGGTGCAATGGCGTGTAAATAAAAGACTTTACAAATAATTACATCTTACTTATCTTGCAACTACCTCCGTAGTCTAATGGTTCTTGACACGAAGGTCGCGGGTTCGATTCCCACGGGGGGCACCTAGTGAAATGTTACTTTGTGCGTTTTCCCTCAGTTAGGACATTGCAGACCTCACCTTATTGTCTGAAAAGAAAGATGATTCCGTGCTTCGGATTGCAAGTTAAGCCGTTGGTCCCGGCTACTATCTCTGGTGGTAGTAGTCGTTACATAAAAAACCACGTCAAGTCAAAGTCAATATAATTTATTCAATATAGGAGCCTGAAGCACACTTATCAAACGTCAAATCTTTTTTAAAGCTACCACCGTATACAGTTACGTCAGATGTCGTAAGGATTGAGGTACATTACCCGACGGCAGGCCCATACAAAAATGTCGACGCGGCGACGATGGTGGACGGCTTCCCATACTAAATACCGTTTTTGTATGAGCCGGCCGTTGGTCGCCGTCGGGTAATGTGTCTCAACCCGAAAGATCTGACACCAGGGCTTGCTGCCCATACGGTAAGAAGAAGAACTTGCAACTGAAACCAAAATGCGAATGCGAACGTGTCGCCACAGGGTATGCAATGATTTGCATAACACCAGCGCCCAGCGTGTTGCGAGCGAGAGGGCATGAGTAATTGTAGAAGCGTGAGCGGGAAGACAAGTAGCGACAGCCGTCTCCGAAGCAAAAGTGCTACTTTGCATTTCTAACCCCTCTTATAATATTCTGTGGTAAGTACAGTAGTACCAGATTTATAATTTCCCCTGATGTACCTGCGCAGTTGAAAAATTTTAATAGCGCGCGAAATTAATTGACCAATCAGGATTGGCGTATTATTTTCGCGCCCTATTCGCTGCTATCCGACTTTGCACTCTTTGATTACTCTTGGATTACTAAACGACTTCTGGTTTTGTTGGGGACTCTGCGCAAACGATCATTGCCAAGGTTAATCATTTTCTTGGTCGTACTGTAAATACATTGTAACTTTTGCTCATTGCAGTTCCTATATGCACTCGCCTTAAGACCACGGACAGGGAAGAGAGGCGTTATTTTAAGCGCACGCTCCACAATTTATTGAAACGTATACTACTTGCATTTCATTAGACATAGGAAGTGTTTTGAAACAACTCTTATGGCTACGCCGTAAGAATTAAAATTACTTGATTCGCGGGACTTTGTACGTGCAACGAACTATAGAATTGTATAGCTTTTTGTTGCTTTTTGTTGTGTAATTTCGTCGCTACCTAGCTACAAATGAACTGTATTTAGATTATAGGTATACAAGCAGGTTTTGGAGCCGGTACCAAAACTACAAGTTCTGTACCGGTACTTAGCGGTTCTTGCCATTTCGATACCTGGGTACCGGTTCCAGACGGCTACGGGTACTCCGCCTAACAGTACGTACTTCATCTGTTTTACCACTCTAAGCCCTACTTGCGTCAAACAGGGTTAGAAAATAACTCCAGGTTAAGTTTGTAATCTATGATTTTTAGTGTAGCAGAAAATCCGAGTTAGCTATTTAACCCAGAGTTAATTGCTAACCCAGGTTGGCGCAAGTGGGGCTTACTAACGTAAATATTTGTTAGGTACCGATAAATACCGGAACTTATTAGAAATTTAAAAGTACCCGCACTACGTCTGGTATCAGTACCAATAGTACTGATGCTTGTCTGGCACAGGTGTATCACGGTTCCCAAAAATACCAGTATTTAAATAAATAAATAATAATAAATATCTTGGACACAATGTCCAAGATATTTATTATTACAAATTATCCAGTCACAATTAAAGTAAAAGAATGTAGCCTTGCTGGACTTGTATTATGATGACTAGACAACGATATACATATACAACGTGTAAATGAACAAGCGCAAAACTTCATACACCCCAACTGATTTATAGCAAAATAATTTGATTGAAACAATAATTTCATTATTTTGATAGTTAACATTTAAAGTTATTCGCATTTTAAGTTTTGAAGCAAAAATGATTTGTTATCATTTCAGCAATAAATGAAAGTGCTAACGTCCTCATAGATACATAGGATGATAGTGCCCGAGCGGTGGGTTGAGATCGAGTTCAATAAATTTTAATTTTTACAAACATTTTGTTTAATATTTTGTAAAAAAAATAATACTTGAAACCACGATAATTCGCTTCTGCTCTCTATTCTAAACAAACTACTTTCTAGTTTTGCGTTAATTCATTAACACGTTGTATACAAGTAGCGTAATTATCGTCATCGTATAACTTAAGCGAATCTTAACCTGATGCCTAAATTATATAAGACACCCCTAACAAGAAAGTGCATCGCACCAACCTTAAGACGCTACTAAACATGCTAAATGATACCAAAGCTAAATGATACCTAGGCTTAGGAGATACTTTACAAAGATTAACTTAAGTTAAGTTTAGTGCAAACGGGTATTAGGGTTACGACACATTGATCAACGGCGATCGATGGTTTTTCTATATACAATAAATAAAACCGGTCAAGCGCGAGTCGGGCTACTCGTGCACCGAGGGTTCTGTAGAACACCACCACACAACATATTAACTTACAAAAGAGTTTTGTTGTCTCCGGGACCTTTAGCGCGAGACCGACTAACACTTGGCCGGTTTTTATTATTTGTTGTTATTTTGTACAGTTTGCTCTAGAATCACACCAAGTTTGACGCTCGTATGTATTACCGTTTTTACCATAGAGCGAGAAGAAAAAACGGTGATAAAAACGAGTGTCTTATATGAGGTCCCCCCTTAATTTTAAACTTTTTGACACTTTTAGTAACCGCCCTAATGACGCATATTCTGTGAAAATTTCAACTGTCTATCTTTACGGTTCAAAAGTTACAGCCCTAAATAGGTAGGACGGACGGACGGACGGAAAACGTAGGCTTAGTAATAGGGTCCCATTTTCACCCTTTGGGTACGGAACCAAAGCAAGGTTATTATGGGACGTCGTTCGCCGCGTCGATGTGAAAGGATGCGTACGGTGGCCCATACTAATCGTGATTTTGTATGAACAAACCGTCGATCGTCGTCGATCAATGTGTCGTATATGTAACCCTTAGTAATATGTGACGTAAACTAGTGAGTAGTAAGAAAGGTGAGCTCCTTTATAATCTTCGACCTTGAAATGTTCCCAGACTTTTTAGTAACTCCGTAAAGTACGACAGAGTGAAGGTTGTCCATTATTATATAAACTAAAAGACTTAGACATAATTACTCCACGTGGGAAAATTGTCTAATGTTAGTCTGTACTAGCCTAATGGTTGGAGTTCATAGAGTGCTTTGCACGATTATTTTCATTATTTATTATGAATCTCAAATGTCTCTCTTGATACAAAGTGTAACAAAACACCTTTTTAAAATTTAATGTGGTCGTTTAGACCATCAAACTGAACAACTTTCACAAAGGAGACAAAGTCGTGAAAAAATATGGGCACTATACACGCGTGCCCAATGCGGACTGGTAGACTTCACATATGCATCAGAATTTCTTAGTATGTAGATTTCCTCGCGATGTTTTTCTTCACCGTTTGAGATCAGTCGGTATTACGTACATAAGTTACAAAAACTCATTGGTACATGGCATGTCGTCCATGTGGATTTGAACCTGGACCCTTATGATTAAGTATCCATACCTCTCAGCAACGCGCCTCTGACGCTCTGTTCAATATCTAAGTCACGGGTATAGTCACAGTATATGACAGAGTATAATGATACTACATAGAGTATGGACACTCTCTGCCTCCTACCAATTTTGTACCTCGCCCGTTTGGCAAATGGAGCAAACGATACTATACTCCATTTCAAATATCAAATTTTGAATTGCAGAAACAGGGATTTGAAACACTTCCTCTCACTTACAGAGATATGTCGGATAGTACTACTCTGTCAAAATAGTACCGGGAAGAGATCAATAATACACAAAATGTAAGTTATTAATCCAAAATATTTTATTACCTTCAGCAATGACACACTTACCCCAACGAATAATCCAATCATCAAAACATTATTTAAACGCTTTTTCCGGAATTGAGTTTTGTTCTCGCCGCGAATTCTCTTTTATGTCTTCTACCGAATGAAAACGAAGAAGGGTAATTTGAGTTTAGGAAAAAGAAAGAAGTCGGCTGGAGCTATATCTGGTGAATAAGGTGGTTGCTCGGTGTTATTTGTTGAGATTTTGGTCAACAATTAGTTCACAATGATGGACTTGTGCGAAGGCGCGTTATCGTGGTGCACAATCCAAGAATTTTCTTTCCACAAATCTGGCCTTTTTCGTCGAATTTGCGCTCTTAAATGCCACATAACGCTCAAATAATATTCTTTATTTACCGTTTGATTTCGGCAAGAATTCCGAGTGTACAACACCGCGATAGTCAAAGAAAACAGTCAATCATCCATTCCCGATACTTTCTTAACTGAATGTATATCTTTCTGAAAAATAAATTGAATTTGCAAATCAGAATTGGCCAGAAAACTATATAGGAACCGGAAAATCTTTTCGTCCTTATTTAAATTGAAGCATAGACGTTACAGTATACAGGGTCCTTCTTAATATTCTGACACTTTTTTAAGTGGATGATCAGACCATCAACATCGTAATCGCGAAAAAAATTCGTCTGTCCCATACATTTGGCTCTAGTAGGTTTGCATTTTTGTATAGAACAGAATATTTTTTGTCGCGGTTTCGATGTTGGTCTCATAGAGAAAGTTGTTCAGATTGATGGTCTGATCATCTCTATAAAAAGTGTCAGCATATTAAGAAGGACCCTATATATTATTTTGGCAGTATAGTCCTTTCTCATTCGGACTCATTCAGTATCGCACATGTTTGCCTCTTCTTGTTAGTTTATCCAATTTGTATGAACTGATTACTAAGCGTCCACAGTATGGTATAGTCGTTTTATCAAATGAGACAACACATCTTTACTAAGTACGAGCTTTACCCGCGACTTCGTCCGCACAAATAATATACCAGATTTTAAGTCAGATCATAAGCTATCAAATAAAAAAAGTTTCATCAAAATCGGTTCAGTAGTTTTTGCATGATTCTGTTACACAAATACAAACAAACAAACAAACAAACAGAAAGACAAAAATTCTGAAAAAGGTTGATTTGGAGTCAGGAATACCTAAATACTATATTGTAATCTTTTTACCCGACTGCGCCAGAAGGAGGGTTATATTTTTCGAGCGTATGTATGTATGTATGTATGTATGTATGTATGTATGTATGTATGTTTGTATGTCTATTTCTTTGGCACGGCCTACAGCCCAAACGGCTTAATAGATTTTAGCGTATGAGGTGTCATTGGATTCGTAAAAATCGTGAAAGTGACATAGGGCGTCTACGAATTAGAAAAGAAATTAGATTAGATAGGTATCGCAAACGGGGACAAAGAAAATGTTTGGTTGGTTATTGATTGGTTTGTCCCCGCCTGCAATACCTACCTAATAACAACAAAAATAATATTTGCTCACACAAAGTTGTTATAGCTGATTAGTGATGATAGAGCTTGTTTTTCTCTTTTCAGTAAATAGGTTTTTTATGCAGTCGGGTTTTTTTTTAAATCTTAATTATGTAAATAATTATCTTCAATGTACAGATACACTTCTATTAGCCCCACTTGAGTCAACCCGGGTTAGCAATTAACTCCGGGTAAAATAGCTCTCAATTGTTTTCCTGTACAAAAAACCATGGGTTACCAACTTAACCTCGAGTTTATTGCTAGCCCAGGTTGACAAAAGTGGGGCTTAGAGTTTTATAATAGTTATTCAAATTGATATATGTAAAATTGAAGCATTCGATACGAAGATAAACGCTTGCTTCCCCACTACTGTACCTACAAATAAATAACGAACCTAAATATCTGCGAGCAATGAAGAGTTGTTGTAATAGATCGTCACGCAGCTCCTGTCAGCTCCCGAGTCCGATATACGATTTTAATCCTTAAAGATGCAGATTTAGAGCCCAATTAAAGTGATAATTTCGTTCGAGTCGACAGTTGCACTCACAAAGCAAGGGCTTTCATTGCGAATAACGATCTGCTTTGTGCTCGCGTTTTGCATGAAATTGCTACTGACTTTTAATCCGTTTGTTTGTGACAATCTACTCTTCCGTGCCATAGAAAAGAGATATACAGTACATCAACTTCATGCAATAGCGCTCGAATCGACGCACGCACACAGACGAGCGCCACTTACACGGCCCGCTAAGGTACTTCGGGGCGCAACAGTACTAAGGTATCTTAGCGGGCCGTGTACACAGGGCAATTCATCAGGTAATACAAAACCAACATAAGCTGGCCGTGCGACGTTATACCACAGATTATTTAATAGTTACTACGTTATACGTTACTCGACCTAAGCGGCCAGCTTATGACCCGACTGCGCGACGCAAAGGAAGGGCAATGTGTTTATCAGCCAATGTATGTATGTATGTGTGTTTGTATGTAAGCTTGTTCCTTTGTGGCAAACTAGAGACCAAACGATGTTCATAATACTTACGTCAATCGATTTGTCTTATATTTTGCGAGTGTCACTAAAGACATGACAGTAATCACAATTCAATATGGCGACTACTAGACGCCATTTGTGAAAAATAAAATAAAAATTAGTTGACGAACTATATCGAGTGGGGTATCATTGAATAGGTATTTGAAAATCATCTTTAGGTATCTATTATCATTTTTCATTTCGAATGATAATTTAGGAATACGATCTATAACAATTTGAGGGCCCGATAGCACAGTCTGTAGTTAACCTGCCTGCTGTGCCGAGGGTCGCGGGTTCGAATCCCGTAAGGGACAAATATTTGTATGATGAATATGAATATTTGTACCCGAGTCATGGACGTTTGTATCTATATATGTATTCTATATCGTTATCTAGTCATCATAACACAAGTCCAGGCTAGATTCTGGTACTTCAAATGGGACTAGATAATTTGTGTGACAATGTCAAAGATATAAAAAAAAAAATTTTAAGTTGAAAAAACTAAAAAGTGTAAAATAAAAAAGAAAGTAGTACTTTTATTTTATTTTGTATCGCTTGATTATACGTAGGCGTTCCTCTATATGCGTGCGTCAATTCGAGCGCTTGCATATCTCTTTTCTGTGTCCGTTGCTCTCAATCCGATGTCCGATCGTGTCAGCCCTGAAAGTATACGAGTATTCAGCCATTTTCACGAACGTATCAGCTGGAACTGAGTCGGATTATAAAGTCGGTGAGGCACAATCATTTTCATTTCATGGCATGGCAAAAATCGCACTCCTGGTAGCGAAATACATACTCGTAAACTCACGGGCGTAATTTCTGTCGGGATAATCAGAAAGTTTATTACAATTAGAAACTTTTTAACCGTAATTTATAGAAAGATTCACTCGTTTAATTTTCTAGGCTTGAAGATGGAATGACATCATATCAAGTGTCGATAAGTACGTTTTTTATTAATGGCCGATTGGTGTGTCCAGTACTGCAATATTGCCAGTGTCAAGTGGTTTATGTAATCTCAAATATTACTTCAAAAACAAAAACACATTGGAGTTATCGCTGGTGGAGCCACGTGGCATTCTAAACCGCACGCGCACAAAACACGTTATCATGTGAATCCTTTAGCCACGCGACCCCGATAGCTATAGGTATGTATGTTATAGTGTAGTAAGTAAGAATAGGTATGAATATTCCATACCATTAAATAAATATGGTAAAAATATATAGGGTCCTTCCTAATGTGCTGACAGTTTTTTAAGGGGATGATCAGACCGTCAAACTGAACAACTTTCTCTATGGCACCAATATCGAAATCGCGAAAAAAAACAGCTGTTCCATGCAAAACTGCAAACCTACTCGAGCCAAATGTATGGGTCAGCTGATATTTTTTCGCGATTTCGATGTTGGTCCCATAGACAAAGATGTTCAATTTGACGGTCTAATCATCCCCTTAAAAATTGTCATATCATAATACGAAGGTCCCTGTATAAGGTATAACAAAATTAGACGAACTTATTTTAATTGGAGTATCAAATTATCAAACTGAACAACTTTCTATATGGGACCAATGTCGAAATCGCGAAAAAAATAATCTGCTGTCCCATAAAACACTGCCAACCTAACTCGACCCGAATGTATGGGACAGCAGAATTTATTTAGCGATTTCAACATTACGACTTGAAAGTTGTTCAGTTTGTTTGTCTGATTCTCCCCTTAAAACAGTTTCAGCTATTTTTTTAGACCTTATATATTTTTTTAATTAAATAGTGAAAGATGTAGTTGCGGGTGGGAATCTCATCTGGGGCCTATCTGGGGCCTATCCGGGGCATGGTTTATTAAACCAATTAAGCTACTATTGGTTTTCGCTTCGTTCAATCTATCTTTCCTTTAAGGGGCGTAGTACAGTCAGCATAAAAAATTAATGATGACAAAAGTAACTTTCAACATTCTTTTCTAGTACTTTATTCGCTAGCAACTTATAACTAGCAAGTTATTTTATTGTTAGCTAAGACGAAGTTCATTTAACGGTCTTTCACGTTACAATTATAACTTTGTAAAATAATGATTTGTTCAAGATTAAATTACACTATGAATTTCGCCAAGTTTCATTGACTTTTGGTGTTGACTGTACCAACTACTGGAAGGCATGTCTACAGGATGTACAAATTAAACATATCATTTGATTGTCTTTTAGTAACTACGCAGTTTTGTGAATTTTTCTCATCTTAAAGTTCTACCATCCCATGGATGGTTGTATGGCAGAAGTACATACATACAATTATATGCAATACATACACATTCATAACTTGCGTACAAATATTAGTATTTTTACGATAAGATAAAAACAACTTGAAAGCAGGTATTGGTATAAATCAAATCGATAGAAAGCGACGTTTTGTTACATTTTACGTTAGTGTTCTGTGAAGCTCATCGCAATTTGCCTAAGAATTCACTCGCTTAAATTATTACAATATTTTAAACTATTTTTATTAGTGCTACGAAGTGCTACGCCGTAGCGCGTAGAGCCTTCGTTACGAGAGCTTAATTCGTTACCAACAAATTAATTAGTGCTACGAGTATCAGCACATCTAGTATGATTTCTCTACTCGCGCGCGACGCGCCTTTGCTCCATAGAAATTAACCTGTTCCC
Source organism: Agonopterix alstromeriana (assembly GCA_963924505.1). Taxonomy (NCBI): domain Eukaryota; kingdom Metazoa; phylum Arthropoda; class Insecta; order Lepidoptera; family Depressariidae; genus Agonopterix; species Agonopterix alstromeriana. The sequence continues at coordinate 8,986,251 of OZ004670.1, forward strand.
ACGCTTTTCGGAGAGCGAAAGCCGCGCTTGCCGCGACAAGTAGTATGGAATAAAGCAGAGTCGCGCGCAAGAAGAGGAATCATGCTAGACGGGCTGTAGTTGACATTGTCATATAGTATATAATATACTACACTGTACTATACTATACTTCTTTCCAAATAGCAACGATATCTCTTTAGAGATAAGCTCGCCCTTTGTAATGGTCTATTATGCTGTTTTCATGTATATTTCCGTGTGTACAATAAAAAGATAAATAATTTAATAAATAAATAGACATTTTAAGGCTATTTTGAATTGAAAAAACAGAGATTAGAAACACTTACTCTCACTTATTCTTAGAACAGGGGGCCTGTACAAAGTGACATTCCATTGGCGTTGACGCTAGTAGAAAATTACAGAATGTATGGATTATTGAATATCTGAATATTATTATTATTGAATATTGAATATCTGTTGGATTTGACATTAGCAATCGAAACATTTTGACGATCGCTAATGTCAAATCCATACATTCTATCATTTTATACTAGCGTCGACGCCAATAGAATGTCACTTTGTCTAGGGGGGCTGCTTTAGTAACGCCAAGATATCTCGAATAGTATATATTTCTGATAAATCTATTAAATTTGCTAACCAGAATTGGCCAGCTGCAGGAATCGGAATAACTTTTCGTCCTTATATGCAATGAAGTATAGATCAAAATTATTTCTAAAAGTATCCATTAGGATAGGCGCTGTACGAAATTTAGTACCATTATATTACACAATAATAAATAGAGTTTAAACTACTGATACTGTAGTAGGTATACTACAGTTTAAACTAAGCCACTTCATACAAATGAAAGGAACTGACAAGTAGAGGTAAGCACGTGCGACACTGAGTAAGTGCAAGTGTTTGTGGCCCTCCACAAACTTAGGGACTGTCGGTAATAGTCCGTACTGTATGTAGTACTATACCGCAGCGAACAAATAATCGAGTTGGGGAGCTCAGCGATCTCGACAGGTCAATCGAGCGCGGTGTGCGGAGAAAAGGGATTGCGTCCGCGAAACAGTTGTTCAGTTTGATGGTCTACAAAATTCCTTTAAATATTTCTAGGATGTTTTGTTACAGCCTGTATATAGAAGACTTCGATAAAACGCAAAATTACATTAGTACTACGGTCTCAACTCATGGCAACATTAGTTGGAACCGTAGATTAAGAGAATACTCCTGATAAAGCACTCCCTACAAAACGAAGTTACGTCCTAATTTGAACATTTAGTAAATAAAGTAAAAAAAATCTGTTGTTAACACAATTTAAAACCAATATCTGAGTCGGTACCTTGTCACATTTCCATTGAAATTATACATTATAGTTTGTTCGTGGCTCAAAGTTTTCCATACAAATTTTAAAGTAATCTTAGCATTTATAAAAGAAATCTGATAAGGTGCCGAGACAGATATTGGTTTTTAGATTGTGCTAACAAAATTTTTTAAAACGTAAATTGATTAAGAGGATGTAATTCGGAGCGCACTCCATACAAACGAAGTCTGGTTATATTTTCAACGAATATGACACAATACAAGCATAAAGGTTAGTTTCTGGATTGTTTCTGAACATTTTCACTGACTTTAATTAGTTAGTATTGAAAATATAACCAGGCTTGGTTTGTATGGAGTACGCCAAATGACATCTCATTAATATTGAAAATAGGATGACACTTCGTTTGTATGCACCGCGCTCGGACGCCCTGACAGGTTGAATCTCCTTATACGTACGATAACTGTAACGTATTAATTGAGACATTTGATATGACAATGTATTTGCATCATTATCGTATCAAGCTAACAAACGCCCTTTATCTCGTAGAAATTTCCCTGGAAGTAAATACTGAAGAAGTCATGGCTCTCTGTCAAGGAGTACATTAGCTAATTTATGCTTCGCCATTATTTACGCAGCGCCTGAGCACAATTCCCGTCGTAGGTACCTACCTACGTGGTTTTATGTTATTTTCTCCTTTCTGTTCCTAATGGCAACAAATTGTCGGATTATTTTGTTACGACTTCAGCTTTTATAGATCCGGTTGAGGTTAATTCTGAGGAATTTTATTACTATGTTATACACAAATCTCGGCATTTGTACAGATGAAATTGAGTCAAATTATTTGCTTTGCTGTTTTTTAATATTTTTAATATAGAGCAGAGACTTAGCGACAAAATATTTTGTACCTACATGTAAATTATGTACTAGATAAATGTAGGTGGTTTATCAAGATTTTAGACGTCAATTACCTAAGTTATTTATTAGTGTAAGTAACTTTTAACTATCTTTTATTGGGACCTTAATTAGGTGCTGAAATAAACAATCGTTTTATGCTAACAGTTTTTTAAGAGGATGATCATACCATCAAACTAAACTTTCTCTATGGGACCAAAGTTGAAATAAAAAAAAATCTGATGTTCCATACATTAACGTCGAGTGGGATTGCAGTTTTGTATGGAACAGCTGATTTTTTTTCTCGACTCGACTCGACATTGGTCCAATAGAGAAAATTTTTCAGTTTGGTGGTCTGATCATCCTCTTAAAAAACCGTCAGCATATTAAGAAGGACCCTTTATACTGTTTAGAATATAACACTACTCTTCAAAAATTTAAGGTGTGTTACCTTATTTTACGATTTTATTTTCAAAAAATAACTCGTACAAAATTTTACTCTTTATAAATGCTGAATCTAGACTCTAATCAGCTACTCGTATAATATAACTGTACAAAGTCATATTTAAAGGGATGCAGACCATCAAACTGAACAAACTTCACTAGGGAGAACTCGAAATCGCAAAAAAAATCTGCGTTTCCATATATATTTTAGTCAGATCGGTTTTGCAGTTTTGACTGTGTGGAAGTTGTTCAGTTTGATGGTCTAAACTTTATAGAGCACCCCTTTAATTGAAATATGGCTTAGACCTTTCCGTCGTGTTAATGAAAAAACGCAAAACTAGAAAGTAGTTTGTTTAGAATCGAGAGCAGAATCGAATTATCATGGTTTCAACATAATAGGTAATTTTTTTTCAAAATATTAAATAATCTGTTTGAAAGATTTAAAATTTACTGAACTCGATGTCAACCCACCGTACAGGCACAATCACCCCACTTACTACCAAAAAAAGATTCTTAAAATGTATCCATGAGCACGTTAAAGCTTTCATTCATTGCTGAAATGATAACAAATCATTTTGGTCTGAAAACTTAAAATACGAATAACTTAAAATCTAACAAAATAATGACATTATTGTTTTAATCTAATTATTTTGTCATAAATCAGTCGGGGTGTATGAGGTCTTGTGCTGATTCATTAACACATTATATACATGCTTGTAGAGGTTTCGGTAGTAAGTTTCTCACATCTACAATAAAATACAATACATCCAAGATTGGATTACATTCAACAGACGATTTTTTTTTCCATTTTGAGACGAATATTTTTCTTTTAATGCTAAATCACAAAAATAGAAAGTTTTATCTGAAATCTAATGAATCTTTTATATTTAAATTCGTAGCGAATAAGAGATAGGTCTTGAATATTCAGTAACTGATCAAAGACAGGCTTCGTTCGTAAGTTCTCGACTTAGAGTTATATGAAATAATAAATAAAGGTATACATATAATAAAATCGTAAACGTAAAATGTTTTAACGCACATCACGCAAAAACCACTCAACGGATTTTGATGAAACTTGGTACACAGATAGAATATGATCTGGATTAACCATAGGATACTTTTACTTTTTAAGGTCTACGCAGACAGAGTCGTGGGCAACAACTAGTATTAAATAAAAAACTAGAAATTTTGTTCTAGTTGTGGGAACGAGAAGGCTGATGAAAAAATGACAACTTATCATACAAACGTTCGAACAGCTGAATAATGATCGGCCAATTTCCTGTAGGTTTTTTAGGGAAAGTTATTCAGTATCATGGGTACAATCACCCCTTAAAGTAACATTAAATAAATATTCTTTATTTGCACACCAAGAATAGACAAACACAATAAAGTAATGAAATTTACCCTAACACCCTGTACAACCACAAAACATTGTTTTGTTGTTGCTAACTGATCTAAACATAACGTGAATCGAATAAACTTATCAATTAACTGTTTATTTTCCGATTCACAGCATAAAACACGGACAAAAAAACAACAATGAATAAATTAGCGGCCGCAAAGTGTAATGAAAACAAAAGCGCAGAGAGGTCGCAAGTGCGAACACGGTGCCTGTGATAGTGTGAGTTAAATTACAGAACCAATAGACAGTCCGGGAGTTCGCAATTACAGCTGTCCGAACGAATTGTGCGCTCGCCAATAAAGCGATACTTTTATTGTGGCTGTAAATCGACGGCGCGACGTCGGCGCGGGCGGTGTCGTCGCGTGCTCGTCGCGGCCCCGGCCCACCCATAAGTTAAGTTGATTTAATGTTATTGTCCACCAAATCTGTCTGCTGCTCAACTGAGTGTAACGAATATTTCTAACAACAAATCGACTGACTAGATAAGACTGGCAGCGGCTAGACCAATTCAGAAACATTTATGTTTCCAATAAGCTTTTGCCTTGTGACTTCGTTCGCGTGGATTTCGGAAAACTTCAATACCCTGTTGCATCCCTTTAAGGGTTGATTTCTGAAAAATCCTTTCTTAGTGCACTCCTACATCCTCTGTAAAATGTGTATTCCAAACATATTTTCTATCATCGTTATTAAGGCTGTGCGTTCTGTCAGTCAGTCAACCACGGAACTGTTTCATATGTATTCTATTATAATTTTAACATTGTGGCGTCCATCTTGGTGTTGATGATTTTGCCAATGTCTAGTACAAAGAGATTACTACCTAATAGAGTGAGCCATACCAATTGTAAAGTGTCCACTTTTTTTGACGTTTAGGTTTGAGTGTGTGGTGTCAAGTAGTATGGACAAAAGGCACCAAGTGACATATGGCCTTATGTTTACGGTCACTTTTCACACACACTAGCTCAAAAAAAAGTGGACAGCCGCATAAACAAATATCTATAGTTCCATCTCCTACTATTAAAGGTATGTCATAAGACAAAAGAGACTAACTACAATTGTAAATTTATGCGGACTCTATGGAGATCCTTCCTCTGAGGTCTAGTAACAGTTTTAGTGCTTAACGTTGTACGGTTATATATATTTGGTACTTACAAGGGGCTGTTTTATGGAAAAAACTATCTTGTGCTACTTTACAATTGGAGCTTCGTTGCGTTGCGTTTGCGTTAATTCATTAACACGTTGTATAATATTTATTGAAAAAGCAATGCATTCAAAACTTTGAAGGACTAAGAATGTCGGAGTTCATTTCATTTCAAGGAACATAAACTCAAAGACTTCGCAACTAACTGTATACAACACTACGCGTAACTTCCCTTCTTACGTCTTCTTACTAACATTCATATTCGTAGCAGAAATAAAGTTGCAAAAGTGGAGGCGCTTATTTATATTGATGACGCGGAGTAGGTACCCAGACCCATCGTCAGAATGGCGGTTGCTCGGAATCCATCTCGCTGAATGGCGGTTCCTATTTTTTTATCTACCGTCAAAGTACTTGCCGCCCGATTGATAGGAATGTATGCTTCCAACTGCTTGCTATTTCTATTGATGCTATAAAACAGCGAGTTCTTTTCCAGCTCTTTTGTATGTTAAATTCATTTAATTTATTCGAAGTCAAAGTCAAAGATAGAAATAGACAATACCTATTTCCAGCTTCCTGGAACTAGAGGCCCACTTGTTAAACGTCAAATCTTTTTTTGAAGCTAACACCGCGTCGGAACTTGTTGTCGCTGGAGAGAAGATGCGGCCAGAAAGAAAAAAACATTTATTTATATAACCTTAAGCCAAGGTTCATACCTACACACATTCAGGAAATGAAAGCTAGACTTTCGCTGGACTGCTTTTAAAACAACAACATTACTACTCGTACAATTAAGAATCGAAGACGCAAGCAGCTAAATAAATGTTATGTCAATGAAATTCTATACACAAGAACTTCGCATCAGTGCGCTTTTAACGGGACCGCTAAAATGTGCTTATTGTTTTACATTACTGTTTTGTGTCAGAGGACATTTGAAAGGACTGGAACGTCAATGGCAATATATGACAGCCGAGCATAACTGAGGTATACTAAGTCGACATTAGACATTTGTGTCATTTTTAGGGTTCTGTAGTCAAACAATGAACCCTTATAGTTTCGTCCATTCTGTCTGTGTATCTGTCTGTCTGTCTGTATGCCCCGCCTCAACAACTCGCAGAGAATTGCATCTATTCAATCGAAATTTGGCATGGAGACAGATAACAGTAACCCAAAAACTGATATAAAAATTTATTTTCGACCATTCCCATACAACGATAGAGGGGTTGGAAAAAATGAGTATATAAAATATACCTTAAGGTAAGTACTTTCAGTGAAAATAATAACGGATGCTGTAGCTCAGCTCAACAAGTTTCGGATAAAACCAGTAAAATAGATTTATTCTCTAATGTCAAACTATTCAAACTAGAATCGACAATACTAGTTTTTTCTTATTCTACTTATGTAATGGCTACGGAACCCTATCATGGGCGGGTCTTTTTTCGGTTTTGTTATTGTATGACGCGCTGAGTCCATGTGTATAGAATGTAATTGGTATAAATAGTTTAAGAAGAATCAATGGTGACAAAGTTCTATACAACTACACTTTTCGTCTTTGCGGCATCGGCATCACTAAAAGATTTATTAGACGATAATGGTGGTAGACATTTAGCACTCTTTTACAACCCCCGGTCGGTCCAAATGACTCGTTTTACGTCACGAATGCTACGCATTGTGTGTTAAATAAAATGCGACTTTAGCACGACCGTAGCAAATGATATCGTATTAAGTATTAGAAAATCACCTATTTAATATTGATTTTCACTCACTTAATTTCACTCACTGAATATTTTAAAGAGATATGATTTAAATCAAATAATATGCATTTAAATGAAAACATCGATAAGTATACCTACATTGCCCGAGTTGCTTTAGTAACATTTTGCCGCAACTATACTCCATTTCAAATAGCAACAAAACTTTACGGCTATTTGAATCACAGAAACAGAGATTTGAAACACTTCCTCTCAATTATTCTTAGAACAGATTTATTTTTGTCCAAGATATGTCGGATAGTATATATTTTTGATCAATCAAATCAGCAAACATCAACCCACTGCTGGGCTTAGGCCTCCTTTTTATTGCGCCACTCCTCACGGTCCTGTGATATGAATCCCACGGTGTTACAAATATACAAATAAACATTTAAGGGGGTGGTTTAGACCATCAAACTGAACAACTTTCACTATGGGACCTATATCGAAATCGAAAAAAATCTGATGTTCCGTACTAAGCTACAAATCTACTCGAGCTAAATGTATGGAGTAGCTGTTTTTTTTTCACGATTTCGTTGTTGTTACCATAGTGAAAGTTGTTCAGTTTGATGGTCTTAACAACCCCCTTAAAAGATTTAAATATTTATTTTTACTTTTGTAACACTTTGTATAGGAATCGGAAAATCTTTTCGTCCTAATTTGAAGTGAAGTATGGGTACATGCTTTTTAAAAAAAACGTTGAAATTGTTTGATAAAACTGTAACGAAATAAGGCGTAATTTTAAATCTAAAGTCAGTATCACTAAATTCCCAAGCAAGTAAAACTTTTACAGTGAACTCGACTCAGATAGTTGATTTCTTTTCTAAACTCAATGTACCTACCAACTTAAACTTAGCTTATATTGCGCTTGTACCATATGGAGCTGACATGTATGAAAGTAGAATCAAATATGCAACTAAACCTATCGAAATGTAATATCACTTTGTATGTAGTTGGAAATCCGTATAAGATTATGTTATAAGTTTAGCTGCGAAGTTGAGATCAAATCGATCAGGAGTTTTATTAATAGAAGTCTTGTGAGATAGTAAGCGCCTTAGTAACTGACCGAGATAGCTTCTGATACGTAGAAATCTTTTTCTTATACTGTATACTGTCGAAGTTTATCATTGTAGAGGTACTGGTTTATCTTAAATATTATAAAAATGTAACAGAAGTGTGTCTGTACAATAAAGATATTTACATGATAAAGATTACGATATGGTTTTAGGTATCCCGGACTCCAAATCAACCTTTTTAGAATTTTTACCCGACTGCGCCAAAAGGAGGGTTATTGTCTGATTGTTTGTTTGTTTTTTTGTATGTTTGTAACAGCATCACGCAAAAACGACTGAACATTTTTTTTGTTTGATACAACAGTGAAATTGTCAGAGGTATTGTACTAGTGATAACTTAAATCATTTACGTTTGACAGTTTCACTCAGAAAGTTATTAGCCTGTTGGATCCAACTATAGGGCAAAGGTCTTCCATGAATAAGGGTGAAATGCGCCCATGAACTACGTGGTCATAAAATAGATTCCAAATAATAGAATACAGGGTGTAAATATAGTTAAGGGGGTGCTTCGGACCATCAAACTGAACAACTTTCACTATCGGACCTGTATTGAAATCGCGAAAAAAAACGTTGTTTTATACATTTTTGTACAGTTATTGCCGTTTTCTATGGAACAGCTGCTTTCTTATTCGCAATTTCAATGTTTTAGTTTGATGGTCTCAAAGTCAAAGTCAATATAATTTATTCAATATAGGAGCTTACAGCACACTTATCAAACGTCAAATCTTTTTTAAAGCTACCTCCGCGTCGGAACGTGTTGTCGCTGTAGAGAAGATGCGGCCAGAAACTCTACAACATAACACGACTTAATAACTATTACAATATAAATTCTTAAGCTAAAGTTATGTATACAATAATACATAGTCTATTTAATAAAATAATTGATACTATACAGTAAAGTAAATAAACTATAAGCTAGTGAAGTAAAGTCTGAAGCTTGACTTTAAGTATGTAGCGCACTTAAGTTTAAACCTTTTATAGTTAAAGGTGCCTCAGTTTCATTATACCTACATGTTTTGCCGTTTGGTAAAACATGTGGGTTTTGGAAATGCAACATCAACTTTTGCAATCATAAAACGACAGAAATAGCATTGTAACTCACTTCTAACTGCGTCGAATAAACGCATTTCAAAGTAAAATTGAACAACAATTAGAAACAGGAATAATCTATCAATCGTTTTAGTTGGTTTACATGTGGTCTGTCCTTTGCGTTCCGGAGCAATCTTAACTATTATAAAACTGTAACAGAAGTGTGTCTGAACATTGAAGATATACACAAAAAAAGGTGATACGGTTTTTAGGTGTCCCTAACTCCAAATCAACCTTTTTTTTACCCGACTGCACCAGAAAGGGTTGTTTTTTTAGAATTTTTGTATGTCTGTTTGTGTGTTGGTTTGCACGAGCTTCACGAGAAAACTTTTTTGTTTGATGGCTTATGATCTGACTTAAAATCTGATATATAATTTGTGCGGACGAAGTCGCGGGTTAACTCAAATAAATAAAAATTAATTTTCGAGGTGCTGCACTTCTGTAGACTGTAATAATTAGTTACAATGTTATTCCTAGGGAGTGTCTAAATTCTAAAATATGACTGACTAACGTAGCTCTTCAGAAGTATCACAACGATCAGGATATTATTTCTAAATGCCTTTCTAGACCCTTTGATTAAATTAAAACAGGAAGAAGAGAGGTCACTGGCCTACAGCGTATGGACCGCATAAATTGAGTTCCCGTTGCCTAATTTCTTTAGTTGCAATACAAGCGGCATTGCGTGATTGAGATACTTTTTTATTTCAGGCGGAATAAAGGTGCCTTCGTGCTTTTACTCGTTGTAAAAATCATTCAAAAAGAAAAAACAAATCACACGGCATTACTTTTCACTCGTAAGAGGCATGAAAAGCAGGGACATTTTTTGAGTACGTAATGCAAGAACATCAATTATCTTCCTATTTTAATTTAATCAAAGGTTGACTTCAAATTTTTAGCACAAGTAAACGTAATTTAACATCCGAATAAAAGTGTATCGACTGCTTACTCATATCCTTCCTAAGATGATACACTAATAAAACCGGTCAAGTGCAGTCGGGCTACATACGCACCGAGGGCTGCGTACCACACCACCACCCGGGACCTTTAGCGAGAGCGACTCACACTTGGCCGGTTTTTATTATTTGTTTTTAGACTGTATTGTTTGCTCTATAATCACACCAAGTTTGACGCGCGTGTGATAGAGCTTGAAGAAAAAACTTTGATAAAAATGTGGTTCTTGTATGAGACATTTTTATCATTTGTCAGCGAATCCGCCATAATAACGCACATTTTGTGAAAATTTCAACTGTTTTGCTATTACGGTTCAAAAGTTACAGTCTACCCTGTATTGGTAGAGCAGACAGACGCACGGACGGACGGACGGACGTAATAGAGTCCCGTTTAAACCTTTTGGGTACGGAACCCTAAAAACAATATCCTCAGCACAATGAATACCTTCTGCAAGATATTCTTCTCTTTAATAAAAGTCGCTGTGTGGACTGTCTAGAAATATCGGAAAAATGTACGCCGTTCTATTATTATCTTCATAAAGAGAACATCCACTTACAACTATTGGGAATAGAATTGACAGTGTTATCATTTTTTCAAGACGAAGCGCAATACTCGGGCAAGGATGATGGTCGTCGTTTTTTCGACCGCAACCCTGCCACGCAGTTCTCCGCGGCCGCTCGTTTACCAAAATGACGGACGGACCTTTTTTATCTCGTCCAACCGCAATTTGTTGCCGACGATCTCTGCTTGCGATACATATACCCTCCGTTACTACCCCACCCGAATACATTTAAAATTCGTATTCTATAAATATTTACGTCAGTTTTCGTGTCGATGAATTTAGATGGTGCGCTTGATAACAGTTTTGGTGTGATCGTTTGTTTAAACGCTTGAGACATTTAAGTTTCAAGTCACGACGTCCCTAATGAGATTTTCGATCATGAGACATGATGAAACAGCATGTAAACTACATCTACAGTTAGGGAATTACGCAGAGGTTGGTACTACGACGCGAAGGTAACGCAAAGCTGGTCCCTAGAGCCGTATGGATGGGGAGTGATCTGCTTAACCATACTAATATGGTACTAATTCTACGTTAACCTTCTTTCGTGGAATCTGCCCTCTAGAGTTTTGGTACTTAAGTCTATATTTTCATTCGTGACGTCATCATTTGACGTACAAAGGAAAAAATCAGAAATAAGTATAGTTTTGCAATTGTCAGAGGATGTCAAGAGATTGAATTTGTTCGCCATTTTGTTCGCATATTGTGTGTTTCCTACTCGTATTTCAAATAGTCGTTTTCGTTGTTTTTGTAACATTTATATAAACGTTCTTTTTACGAAAACTATACATTCAACCGTTACACGGTTGGCACAAGGTGAAGAACATGACAGTATAGAAAAAAAACGAAATCCTCGAAATTTAAACATTTCAAACATTTTTTTTTTCTTACGGCTCGTTGTGATCTGTAAGGCTTCGGTTTTTATATTAGTAATCTCGTACCTTACAATAATATCTAAACGGCAATCGGTAATCTTTTTGGTAATTAAAAAGTCCCGGGGCTACAGTGCTATTAAGGCGCATATTCGAGATATCCCAATTTTGCTAGCAATGCCCAAACTTTTATTAAACAAAAGAAGCAATATAATTATGGACTGAATATGTAATGTTCCGAAACTTTCCACTTAATTTCCAAACAGTAAACGACACTGACAGGGAACTTAATAGAAGGTGCGTAACTCGGTAGTTATACATACAAGTTACCAAAGTTATTGTTTACGTCCCAGATACTTGCAAGTTTAATTAATTTCATTAACTAACATACATATACAACATAAATCTATCTACTCAACAGTAATAAATTGTCATACTAATTTCACGAAAACGACGAGTTGACTTATGTGTTAAGCAATTTTCAACCGATTCTAAAAAAAATAGAGGCTTATGTATATACGAATTAAGAGAAGTTTATTCCAAATGCGTAAATGCGCGCTGCAACGAAGTCGGTTGATATTTTCAATACTAACCAATTAAAGTCAATGAAATTATTCACCTAAACTAATCTCTATGTTCGTATGAAGTCAGATTTTCGTTGAAATCTACAGTTTTAGTGCTAGGATTAATTTAAGATTTGTATGGAAATCTTTGAGTCACTGTAACTTTAAAACTATACATCCATTTTAACGAAAATATGACTTCATAAAAACATAGAGATTAGTTTCTAGATTGTTTCTGAAAAATTGCATTGACTTTAATTGTTTAGTATTAAAAATATCACCAGACTTCGTTTCTATGGAGCGCGCTCCGAATTATATTCCCTTAATGTTAAGAGTATCTGCTTGGAAAAGTAGATGTTAAAATGCTCATTAAGTTATCCAGTATTAAACCAAGTTCCTGAGAAGGGTGTTCCATAAAATTCTATCCGGTTGAAGCAGAGATAATGAGGCGTTCACATTAAAAAAAAACATAGTTCAAAGACACTGGTAGGATGGCATTACAGTCGTGCTCATTGAAATGTCAAGTCGAAAGTGTTCAGTGTTTTTCTCGATTCCCTATTTTAAGGGAGCAATTTTTTGATCTATTAATAAGATTAAGATAGTTTCCATTTGAAAGACGTTGTGATATTTTGAATTCATCGAGTTTTTGTACGGTTAATGTTCATTACTTGATAACAAACTAAAATTTTCGGTGCTATTGCGTATTTATTGGTAGTGAACATTTTATCCATTGGTAACACCACCTGTCAGACATTATGCAAAAAATAGACAAACAGCACTTTATACTGTCAATGTGACAGGTTTTTCTGAACTTTTATTATTGCCATGTAGTGATTTTTCGTATTACTAGTCTTGGAAAATGCCTTATTGAATGCAATAGTTTTGGATGCTGGGCTGAATTTTTAATAAGCCCCACTTGCGTTAACCTAGGTTAGCACAATTAACTCGGTGAAAATTTTTTCTATTCAAAAAATCTGGGGTTACCAACTTAACCTGGAGTTTATTACAAACCCAGGTGAAGGGCAAGTCTCAATGAATTTCCACTGTCACGATTTATATTATATACGACGAGGACAAAAGGTAAAGCTACTTGTAGGTAGGTATAAATCGTAAGCCGCAATAACAATGACGTAGACAATTTTCTAAACTCGTTGTGTTCTTAGCTCTATTCTGTTAAGTCAAAAAGAAACGGTCATTGTGAACAATAGAAGCGTCTGTGTTGTCGCGAGTTTCTCCACGGACAACTTTTTCAATTCATGTCATGTTTCATATTATTTTCTGCAAAAGAAAGCCGATCTTTGGACTCGAGGAAGAAATTGCT